>JAZHEH010000929.1:2400000-3000000 GCA_036589455.1 Ateles fusciceps | reverse complement strand
CCCACTACGAGCAGTCCGCAGACTACTACAAAGGCGAGGAGTCCAACAGGTAGCCCCCTTCCTGCCTGCCCTGCCCCACATGGACCGCCACCACTTCCCTCACTCCTCCTCCCCCACACAGCTCAGCCAACAAGTGTCTGCTGAAGGTGGCTGGATACGCCGCACAGCTGGAGCAGTATCAGAAGGCCATTGACATCTACGAACAGGTGGGGGAGCAGGTGGCGACCCTGCCCACTCTCAGGACCTGTGCTTCCTCCTAAGCACCGGCACCTTGTTCTGGAACCACCCCTCCCCCAGCTTGCCCTCTGCCTCTCCCGATCCCCCCAACCCCATCCTCAGCCTGGCTTAATGTTCTCCACCTATGACCCTATGCCGTGCCGGCACCCTCTCCCTGGCTGTGCCCCTCCCACACCCCTTGCATAGCTTTCTGGAGGGATCCAGAGTGAGGCTGGCCAAAAAACCAGAGTCAAGGAGGGAACGGGAAGAACTGCCAAGGGGCCTGGGGTGGCTGTGGGCACCCCACCCCATGACACAACAGTCCTCATCCACAGTGAGCGGGAGGGAGTGTCACATGGGCTCCTTGCAGTGTGCACAGAGCCCTGGGTAATGGCCGAGAAACAGGCTGGCAGCTGGCCCCAGGGGGGAGAGGGGGCAGGGCGCCGCCTCTCATGTTCCTGCCGCCTGCCACCCCTCTGCCCACCGCTGTGCCAGCCTCCCGTTGGTCCTGACAGCCAGACCGCCTCCTCCCCCACTGTCTCAGGCTCTCGGGGAGGCCCACGGACACCTGGCTACAGCCTCAGCCACCAGCACGCCCTGATCTTGGCTGCTCACGCACTGGCCACTGACCTCCCCAAGCTGGTTCCTGGCTCCCTGCCATTAGCGTCCTAGGTTAACAGGCCCTCACCCCAGGACACAGACCCAGCTACGAGCTAGCCCCCCGGTGCCTGGCAGTGGCCCTGGCCCCTCTGGCTGCTTGCCCTGAGCTCACAGTGCCACTTCCCCGTGGCTACAGGTGGGGGACCAGCGCCATGGACAGCCCCCTCCTCAAGTACAGTGCCAAAGACTACTTCTTCAAGGCGGCCCTCTGCCACTTCTGCATCGACATGCTCAACGCCAAGGTAGTGCGCCCCACACCGGCCAGGCCACCATGTGCCTATCACCAGGTCAGGTCGCTTGGCCCCCCCAAAGGGGGGGGGGGTGCTCCTCTCACACCTGGCCCCTGCCAGCTGGCCTTTGGAGGAGGAGTGTGGTTCTCACCGCTGTGTTTCTGTGCTGGCGTCACCTGCCCGCCAGGTCCTGGAGGCTCTTGCAGGTCCAGCTCCTGCCTCGCTTAGTGCTCTTTCCTTCATGGGTGCGCTGTCGAATCCTCACTGCACCCCATAAAGTCAGCACCATTGTCACCTCATTTTACGGGTGGAGATGCTGAGGCTGGGACGAGAGTTTGAGGCCACATGCCTAGGGGACCTGCAGCCCAACGTTCCAGAGCTACGTGACTGCCGCTGTCATGACTTTAACTGGAGCTCACATGCCCACCTATTTTCAGGGCGCTTGGCAAAGAGGGGCCAGAGAGGGCAGTGGGTAGGGGGCGTGGCCAGCGGGGAAGGAGCTGGAGGGTTGGCGGTAGACTTTGCTTGGCTGGAGTTTTCCCACCATTGCCTGGCAGGAGCACAGAGCCCAGGATTTCCTGGTCTCCCTGGCTGCCCAGCCCCTAACTCACAGCCCATCTGAGCCCTGCTCTGCTGTGGGCACCAGCCTGGGCTTTGCCAGACCAGGTTCACATCCCCGCCCATGTCTCACCATACCCTGGGCAGGTCACTGCCCCTCTGAATCTGTTTCCTCCCTTTGAAAAAGGGGCTCGCCATTATTTGACCCTCTCCGAGTCCTCAGGAAGCACCAGCCCCAGGCCTGGCATGGAAGATGTGCTCATTTGCCCGCTGCCCCAGCTGAGCCAGGTGGGAGGAGGCAGTGGGTGCCTGCCTGGGGAACCTTCCCCCTCCACCCACCTCTCTCTGCAGCCAGGCTGGTGCTGAGCTCAGCTCTGGGGAGGTACTGACAGGCACAGAGCCAGGTGACACCTGAGGCTGGGGGAGGGGCGTGGAGCGCTGACTAAATATCACCAGCCATCCCCCGGGTCCTCTCGGCTGCCAGGCCAGCAGCTCTGAGGGCCCCCCACATTACTGACTCGTCCTCCTCCCTCCCCTGCTGTCCAGCTGGCTGTCCAGAAGTATGAGGAGCTGTTCCCAGCTTTCTCTGATTCCCGAGATGCAAGTTGATGAAAGTAAGTGCTGGGTGCTCCGGCCTCCCGCTTCCCAAACCCCAGATGCGGACGGCCGGGGCTCTTAGGTGGGACAGTCACCAAGGCTTGTCCAGTGGTTCTCAGAGGGTGTCTTTGTTTTGTTTTCTTGGCCAGTTGAGTCTCCCATTTACCAGATGAAGAGAGTACAACTTGGGGAGTGCTAGAGCTTGGGATGGGCTGGGTGGACACACACCACACATGACATACACCCCACACACAAACCACACACATACCACACATCACACACACCAAACACACCCCCCAACACACATACCACACCAAACACACCATATACATGCCAAACATGCACCACACCCACCCACCACACACCATACACACATCACACACACACCAAACATGCACCGCAAACACCACACATACACACTAAACACACCAGACACGCACCACACACATACCAAACATGCCACACACACTACGCACATACCACACATAATCCACACCCCCCACACACCTCCACCACATATATACCACACACACACACACCCCACGTGATACTCCGTGTCAGTAAGGTTGCCCCAAGAGCTAGCCGTTTCCGATGAGTAGGGCAGCAGGATTGCAACACACCCCTACCCAACACACCTGTACCCATATCCACACTGACCGACCCTCTCAGAGTCCTCAGGAAGCACTAGCCCCAAGCCTGGCATACAGATAGTGTGTGTTTTGATCTAATCCAGGCCGGACCTCAGGTCAGCCTGGGCCCCTGACCCCTCTCTGCCATTTGCTTACAGAAATTGCTAGAGGCCCACGAGGAGCAGAATGTGGACAGCTACACCGAGTCCGTGAGTGGCCAGCGTGGGGGGCCAGGCCCCTTCACGGAGATGGGTCCCCTAGG
This sequence comes from Ateles fusciceps, assembly GCA_036589455.1. NCBI lineage: Eukaryota > Metazoa > Chordata > Mammalia > Primates > Atelidae > Ateles > Ateles fusciceps. The sequence goes on along the minus strand of JAZHEH010000929.1, from coordinate 2,996,848 downwards.
GAAGCCACCCTTCTCAGACATGCTGTCCCCTGAAAATCACCCATTTTTATCTAACCCCCCCAGCCCGCTGTGAATTTCTTTCTCCAGTCACCCCAGAAACCTCACAAGTAGCCCCAAGAGGTGTAGGGAGTGTTCTCCCTATTTTATAGATGGTGGCACTGAGGTTGGGGAGGTCAGGAGGCTCAGCCGTGGCCCCTCAAGGGCAGAGTCGGGGTTCAGAGCCACATCTGTCTGCCCCTGAAGACCAGGGTTCCTTGAGTTCCCCAGGCGAGTGCGATAAACTCTCACAGCAGGTGCCTTGGGTGCCCAGGAGGCACAGACGGGGAGGCAAGAGGTGAGGAGGAAAGTGGAGCTGAGGACATGGGAGAGGCGCCAGCTTCCCTCTGCCTGGCGGAGCCACCCACGCAGCTCTCTCTCCCTTCCCCTGTCTCTGTTACAGGGCTCCCGGGCTCAGTGCTGTCCAGTCCTGATTCACTCCTCTAATGGCACATGCCAAGCATTTCTCCCCAGGTGCCCCTTGAGAATATGGGCCTCTAACTGAGGACAGCGAGCAGAGGCCGTCCAGTTCTTCCTGCCCCAGACATGGGGTGGCAGCCCAGCCAGGAGCTCAGGGAGGGAGGCCCGCAGGCTGTGGCTTCTCTTCCCCATGCCCCATGGCACTCGGGGAGTAGCCTTTTCCATATCTCCAGGCCTCAGTTTCCCCACCCATTCAATGAGGATGCTGGGTTTTTTGTTTTTTGTTTTTTTTTGAGATGGAGTCTTGCTCTGTCGTCAGGCTGGCACACAGTGGCGCAATCTCAGCTAACTACAACCTCAACCTCCCGAGATCCTCCTGCCTCAGCCTCCCGTCTCAGCCTCCCAAGTAGCTGGGATTACTGGAGCCCGCCACCACACCCAGCTAATTTTTGTATTTTTAGTACAGGCAGGGTTTCAGCATGTTGGCCAGGATGGTCTCGAACTCCTGACCTCGTGATCCACCTGCCTTGGCCTCCCAAAGTGCTGGGATTACAGGCTTGAGCCACCGCGCCCAGCCTAGACCTTTATTTATTTTATTTTTTTAATTAATTAATTAATTTATTTAGATTTTACTTTTTATTTCTGTAGACCTTTATCTTTATAAGCTACAACATCTTCTCCCCCCAAGGCAGACCTTGTGCCCAGTGTAGTAAAGACCAGAGGGAGCTGCCCCAGCTGAGTTGGGGCCTCGAGCCCTCCCTCTGCTCCTCAGAGACCAGGGGGTGACAGGGACAGATCCTAAAAATAGTGGGACACGGGTCCTTGGGCTGCAGGGTTGGGGTCAGGGATGGGCACGGCCGGTCCGTCACCAGGTGTTCCCGCAGGTGAAGGAGTACGACTCTATCTCCCCGGCTGGACCAGTGGCTCACCACCATGCTGCTGCGCATCAAGAAGACCATCCAGGGCGACGAGGAGGACCTGCGCTGAGCCCCACCCAGCCCCGGCGCCCCGGCTTCCTGTCCCATCTGCTCAGAGAGAGGTGGGGCTGAGGCTTGCTGGAGAAGCTTCCCCTCCCTTCCCCACCCAGGGAGTCCCGAGGGCCACAGTGGGCAGGCGGCAGTGGGGGTCAGCATGCGGGGCACCAGAGGCCCAGGCTGCTCGCCAGTCACCCTCTCTTCTCGCTACATCCCTCGCCCCTGTCCATTTATTTAAGCCCTCAAAGGTGCCCTTCACCCCAAAAACCAGCTGTACTGAATCTTTGATACAGACCTATTTGCTAGGGGTGCTGCCGGGGGTTTGGGGGTCAGCATCTGGCCCCCCATCTCCTGAGCAGCTGAGTTGTGAGGCTGGTTTCTGTCTCGCACTTTTGTCCCCCCAGCCAAGCCCTGAGCACATGTAGCCTCTGAGACTTGCTGTCTCTGCTAGGGAGAGGCTCCTCTTCCCCCCACCCCCGGGAGCCTCCCCCAGCCTCCTGCAGCCGCGACCTCTCAGGTCAGACCCCGGGCCGTGGAGCTTAGGGGGTTGTCCCCCACCCCAGCCCTGTGCCTGCCTCCTCCCTAATGCTTTGAGGTTTTGTTGGTTGGAAGCTGCAGCTGGCCCGAGAAGGAAAATAAAAAACAACACTTTTGCATGAGTCTCTCTTCCTCCTCACCTCTGCTACCCCACCTTGCCCCTGGGCTGGTTCCCGTCCTCACACTCCTGGTCCCCCCAGGCTCTTGGCAAGCTCTTGGGAGGTGGGGGGCATGCATCCTTGAAACATGCGTGGGCTGGGTCAGCATCTAGGTGGGGGGAGACCCAGGGATGGTGGGCCTGGGGAGGAGCTCTGGCTTGGGAGTCCCAGATCACCCACCTTGATCTAATTTTCTCTGGAATTCTTGGGTCTGGGGGTCTTGGTTTGCTCAACTGGGATGCACGGTGGTGATCCCCCCCCACAGAGCCAGTGGGAGAGCCGAGTGTGGCAGTGTTCATGACTGCTGTGGATGAGATGGGCGGGAGCCCGCCGAATCCCCCATGTCCACATTTCCCTGGCAGGAAGGCTGAAGCGCCCCGGTGACAGTTGTTCCATCTGTCACAGGACGGGGGGAGGAAGCGGCTTTGGTGGGCAGAGTCTGAGGCCCGAGTGGGTCTGGGGAGTGGGGGAGGAGATAGCAGGAGCCTTTGCCCAGGGAAGGTGGGCAGGAACCAGCTGCCTCCGCCACACTCCACGATGTGCATGTTAGGGGACCCGCCTGGTACGCACGTGCTTTACCTTGCCCTGCTCGCGGCCCCTCACTGTGGAGGTGACGGGCTGGAGGATACTCAGTGCCCAGGCATGATGGGAAAATATCACGAAGTGAGCAGGGGCAGTAATTGCACAGAGGAGGGGGCTGCCCAGGAAACCAGGGTGGGCTCCTGGGAAAGGTGCTTCAGCCCAGTGAGCCCAGAGAAGCGCAGGCGAGGTTCAAATTCCCTGACACCCACCCTGCTCCGCTGTCCCCCTGCAGCTCCTCCCACAGCTCCAGTCCACTGATGATGGCAGCAAAGACTCCTGAGACCTGAGATTGATTACCATGTCTCCCCCATCGTGGGCACTGGCTGAAGGATAGCGTGAGAATCTGTCTGCCATCCATGACCTAAATCAGTGATTCTGAGCCCTGGCTGTGCTTTAAAGTCATTAAAAGTATGCAGGCTTAGGGCTGGGCATGGTGGCTCATGCCCATCATTCCAGCACTTTGGAAGGCCGAGGCAGGCAGATCACTTGAGGTCAGGCATTCAGGAGCAGCCTGGCCAACATGGCAAAACCCTGTCTCTGCTAAAAATACAAAAATTAGGATGATGGTGCAACAGTAAAAATATCCAGGCTGTGGCTGCACTCTGTTAAATTGTGGTTTGACTGAGGTTCCCTACTCTTGAATGGAGTTTTTTGTTTTTTGTTTTTGAGACAGACTCTTGCTCCAGTCGCCCAGGCTGGAGTCCAGTGGCGCGATCTCAGCTCACCGCAACCTCCGCCTCCCAGGTTCAAGCAATTCTCCTGCCTCAGCCTTCCAGGTAGCTGGGATTACAGGCATACGCCACCATGCCCAGCTAATTTTTGTATTTTTAGTAGAGACAGGGTTTCGCAACGTTGGCCAAGCTGTTCTCAAACTCCTGACCTCTGGTGATCCGCCCACGTCAGCCTTCCAAAGTGTTGGGGTCGCAGGCTTGAGCCCCCAGGCCCGGCCTGTTTTGGTTCATTTTTATAAAGCTTCATCAGCCGTTCAGGTGTGCAGCTAGGGTTGGAAACCCCTGAACAGGATAAATCCTTCCTAACCCATAACTTCATTTGTTTATTCATTCACTCAACATGTGGGTTGTAGGTTGCTGGGGGGGGGAAGAAGCCTGAAGGAAACGCACCTCTGAAGTGACCCTAGTCCCACGTGCCACTCCTTCAGCGAGTATTCACTAAGCACCTGCTGCATGCCAGGCCCTGGGAAGACAGCACACTGACGGCATTCCCAGACCTGCCCCTCCAGGAGCTTCTACTCCCCCACATGCTGAAACCCAGAATCATCACACATTCCTTCTTGCCACCTCCCATATCCAGTCTGCCTTTGAGAGCTTTCCATTTGCCGTCTCTTACGTGCTCAGCTGACATAGTTTGTGATTTTTGACACATGTTTACTGAATGCCTGCTTTGTGTCAGGCCTGGTGGTCCAGGTGCGGAGGATCTGGCCATGACCAAGGGAGACCAGCGGCTGCCTTCATGGAGCTTGCAGTCTGCGTGTGCTGGAGGTGCCCAGGACAGCTGGCCAATCCGTGTCTTCTGGAAATGATACACAGATGTGCACAGAGTACCCAAACTTTCATGGCCTTCTAGAGACAAAGCAACACAGACAGGAACCCCTGAAGGCCCTGGAGTCGGAAATAACCTGGTTTGCATCCTGTTCCCACCACTTACTAGCCTCAGTCAGTGGACTTATTCTTTCTGAGCCTCCATTTCATCCTCTGTAAACTAGGATAATAAACCTCTTTGTAGAGGTTTCTTTCTTGCTAAGATTAGTGAGATAGATTTGTAAAAGACGTCCAGGCGCATAGTCAAAGCTCAGCGAATGCTGAGTAAGCGAGCCGGCAGGGAGGGTAGCATTAGGCCCTTGCAGAACAGTTGTGAGGAATCAGATTATCAGAGCCAGCGTGACTGTCACCAAGTAGGTGTTCCATAAAGGAGTTGGTTATTATAGCTGGATCATTTTTCCTTGGGGGCAAGAAGAATGTATTCATTATTTTTAAGATGATATTGTAAAGATTGTGAACTATGGGCACAGCACGGTGGCTCACGCTTGTAATCCCAGCATTTTGGGAGGCCAAGGCGGGTGAATCACCTGAGATCAGGAGTTCGAGACCAGCCTGGGCAACATGGCGAAACCCCATCTCTACCAAAAATACAAAAATTAGGCAGGTGTGGTGGTGCCTGTAGTCCCAGCTACTCAGAAGGCTGAGGCAGGAGAATCACTTGAACCCGTGAGGTGGAAGCTGCAGTTGGCCGAGATCGCACCACTTCACTCCAGCCTGAGTGACGGAGCAAGATTCCATCTCAAAAAAAAAAGTGAACTATGGGGTACCTTCTTTTGAGTACTGACCGCTTGTTACCAGCTGTGTGATCTTAGGTAAGTTACTTTACCCCCTCTGTGCCTCAATTCCTTCATCTGTGAAATGGATTTAAGAGTACCTACCTCCACCCACCTGAGGATTTTTGATAATTAGATGGAATGCGTTTATAGTAGTTCCTGGAACTTTAGAGCAATACTAAGTTTTATGGTGAGATGATTTGACCTTCCACGCAGCATACAACGAGAGGCCGTGGCCACCACCTCCCATCTCTGGTCACCACCTCCTATCTCTGGTCACAGGCTCCTTAGGGCAGCCACTTGGTCCAGATATGGAAAGGAGAAGAGCGCGCAGGCGCAGTGGGGCAAAGTCGCCTGGAGGGTCCAGGCAGGCGAGCTGGCCGCCATCTTGGGAGAGGGCAATGCCGGTGGCTTCCGTACGTCATCAGTCTGCGCGACGGCCGGCCACCCGGCGGTTCTGGTCGCTTCGAGAGCCGTAGGTTGAGTAGTGCGGGTCGCGTCGAGGGCTGCGGAGAGGGTGCGTGGCTGTGGGGCGTGATGGGGGAGGCGGCCGTGGCCGCGGGGCCTTGTCCGCTGCGCGAGGACAGCTTCACGCGCTTCTCGTCGCAGAGCAATGTGTATGGGCTGGCAGGCGGTGCGGGCGGGCGCGGGGGAGCTGCTGGCCGCCACCCTTAAAGGCAAGGTGCTCGGCTTCCGCTACCAAGACCTCCGACAGAAAATCCGGCCCGTGGCCAAGGAGCTGCAGTTCAACTACATCCCCGGTGGGTGGCGCTATGCTGCTGGCGGGGGGTCCTGGAACGTGGTGTTGAGAAGGCTTCCGAGGCTCAGACAGGTCACCTTGGGAAAAGAATGGGATCGGGTGGTTCAAGGGGGTCACTGGGATCAGGGGGGCAGGCATAGTTGGGGCCTGGAAGAGCCTAGGGTTTCAGGATTCTTCAGACTTACAGGTCAGGATCCCTGGTACCCAGGGAATAGAGGTCAGGTGATGGTGGTCAAGACTCACTCAGACCGGAGGGCACCATCATTGCGGTGGCCAGAGCTCACCGTGTTTGGGGAGATCCGAGTCTTGAGTCTGCCTGACACTGACCGTAGAACTCTCCCCTCCCAGTGGACGCGGAGATTGTCTCCATCGACACCTTCAACAAGTCCCCCCCCCCAAGCAGGGTCTCGTTGTGGGGGATCACATTCATCAAGGTACCCAGAACCCTTCCACCTCCCCTCGCCTTCCTCCGTACACACATGGAGAGCCCCACTGAGCTGCCCTGGACCACTCCTGCCACCCCTGCCCTCCCCTGAACCCAGTGTCCTCCCCCAGGATTCAGGGGGACAAGGGCAGCCCCTTCCTGAACATTTACTGCGACTACGAGCCTGGCTCTGAGTACAACCTGGACTCCATTGCCCGTGAGTGTGGCATGGACGGGAGGAGGGAGAGGGTCCCCAGCAGGTCCCCCATATTCACCTGCCTCTGCTCCTCCTACAGAGAGCTGCCTGAATCTGGAGCTCCAGTTCACTCCGTTCCAGCTGTGCCACGCAGAGTGAGTGTCCCCTGAGCATCCATGCCCACCCCACTGTAAATGTAGGAACCCTAGCTTCTGGAACCCCTTTCTTACTTACGGACCCCTGTGGTCTGTTTCCCCTTCTGGAAAATAAGGTGGTTGTACTAAAATACCAACCCAGCCCAGCCCAGTGGCTCACGCCTATAATTCCCAGCACTGTGGGAGGCCAAGGCGGGCAGATCACTTGAGGTCAGGAGTTCGAGACCAGCCTGGCCAACATGGCGAAACCCCATCTCTACTAAAAAAAATACAAAAATTAGCTGGGCATGGTGGCAGTCACCGATAATCCCAGCTCCTCGGGAGGCTGAGGCAGGAGAATCACTTGAACCTGGGAGGTGGAGATTGCGGTAAGCCAAGATCACACCATTGCACTCTAGCCTTGATGACAAGAGCGAGGCTCTGTCTCAAAAAGGAAGAACTAAATGCCTTTGGGGATGAGAGAGGTCACGTGAGAGAGTGATAAGCCACAAGTGTAATATAACAAGGAGCATGCGTGCACACACGCACACACAGCTGAGGTTGGAAAGCTGTAGCTAACTGGAGACCACGAATTTGCCCACAGACAATCAGATTCTACTTTTGTTTTTTAGAGCATCGTGTTTTTAAGGTGACCATGGACAGATGACCAAGGGGCCACCACCCTGCCATTCCTGAACTAGATAATCTGAGAGAGTTGACTGAGCACCTGTATTCTGCACATCTGGAATTCCCAGATTCTAACGTTCTAGATTCTGACATTCCAAGATCAGAGATGCTAAGTTTTCTAGAGTCGTAAGCTCTAAGATTCCAAGATTTGAATGTCCTACAATACGATAGAAAGCCGGAATCTTCTGAGGTTCTGTAATGATAAGTCCCGACATTCTGATATTTCAAGGAGATAGAGACATAGACCATCTGGAATACGAAGGTCCTAGAACTCCAGTGTGTGGGTTCCGTTGTAGAGCTCCAGATTCCATTCCAGAACACGGATGGTCTAGAACAGGGGTTGGCAAACTTTTTTGGTAGAGGTCCAGATAGGAAATACTAGGCTTTCAGAGCCAGCCTCTGTTACAACTACTCACTTTGCCATTGTAGCCAGAAAGCAGCCATTGACACTGTGTAAATGAATGGATGTGACTGTATTCCAATAAAACTTTATTTACATAAACAGATGGTGGGTCGCATTTGGTCTGCAGGTCATGGTTGGCCAAGTTCTGGTCTAACAGATGAGAGTTCCTGAAACTGAGGGGATTCTGATTGCACTAATGTTCTCCTGGCTGGGACTTGGATATTCTATCATTCTATGAATCTGAAATCTGTGTTGGCAAATTCTAGAAGTTCTAGTATTTCTTTTTTCTTTTTTTGAGACAGAGTCTTGCTCTGTTGCCCAGGCTGGAGCACAGTGGTGTGATCTCGGCTCACTGCAACCTCCGCCTCCCAAGTTCAAGTGATTCTCCTGCCTCAGCCTCCTGAGTAGCTGGGATTACAGGCATGTGCCACCATGCCCAGTTAATTTTGTATTTTTAGTAGAGATGGGGTTCTACCATGTTGGTCAGGCTGGTCTTGAACTCCTGACCTTGTGATCTGCCCACCTCGGCCTCCCAAAGTGCTGGGATTACAGATGTGAGCCACCGTGCCCGGCAAGTGCTAGTATTTCTAAGGAGACAGAAAACAGCACTTCTAGAATACTGGGGTCTCAGATTAAAGAGATCCTAGCTTTCTGAGGTTCTGCAGTTCATTTGAGAGTTCCACGTTCCATTCCTGAATCCACAGAGTGAAGGTAGGAGTAGGTGCATGCTCTAGGAGGGGGGGGGTTCTAACAAGCCACGTTCCCGCAATTCTGAGATTGGGAGGTTGTACAGTTCCCCTGATTCTGAGATTTATGAGAGCTACTTTCTACAGCTCTGCATTTCAAGGAGATAGGATAGTCAGGAGCTTGAGCCCTGAGATTCTAACCCTGGGTCTAGGGTCTGGATCCCAGAATGTTAGGGTTCTCAACGGGTTTTTGCAAGAGGAGAGTTCTGGTTCTCAAACCACGTGGATTCCACTACCTTGAGGTTCTAGATTTCTCTGCTTTCAGGGTCCAGGTTGGGGATCAACTGGAGACCGTGTTTCTCTTGAGTGGGAACGACCTGGCCATTCATCTCTACAAGGAGGTGAGGTCGGGGGGCGTGCTGGGCAGAGCCCTGTCGGGGGGGGTCGCTGTGGGCTGGCGCGGGTGGGTGTATGTGTGAAGCTGACGGCTGACTTAACCTGGGGTGGGGTGGGTCTTTGTTCCACCAGAACGAGGGTCTGCATCAGTTTGAGGAACAGCCCGTGGAAAACCTCTTCCCAGAGCTCACGAACCTGACCAGTAGGTAGGAGAGGCCCCAGAGAAGCCACTGGGGACCGGGGCAGTGACCTCAGAGAAATCAGGAGGGTGGGACCTTAGAGAAATTGGGCCCCGGGGGAGGAGCTCAGGAAAATCAGGCCATGGCATGACTTCAGAGAAACTGATCAGCAGGGGTGACCCCAGAGAAAACAAGACGTGAAGAGACGTGAAATCAGCCCTCCGGTGGTGGGGATTATCCAGGAGGAATCAAGCAGCAGGGTCCCAGGGGTACAGGGGAGGGGCGGCTGCCCCTGGGGGAGGCAGAGGGGCGGGGCCCAGCAATGGCCCTCGGGCCTGTCCATCCACCTGCCCGCCAGCGTCCTCTGGCTAGACGTCCACAACCTCCCCGGCACATCCCGGCGCCTCTCAGCTCTGGGCTGTCAGAGTGGTTATGTCCGTGTCGCCCACGTGGACCAGCGGAGTCGAGGTGAGGGCCGCGGTGGGGCAGCGCCAGGGGTGGGTTTGAGGGCTGGGGGCGGGGTCGGGTGGGTTTGAGGGCTGGGGGTGGGACCGGGGGGGGGGGGGGGGGGCGTTGAGGGGCTGGGGGCGGGGTCAGGGGCGGGGTGGGGGCGGGGCCAGGGTGGGGTTGAGGACTGGAGCTGGGTGGGGTAGCGGAGGGGGAACGGGGTTGAGGAATGAGGTTGGGGCTTGGGGGGTGGGACTGAAGGCTGGAGCTGGGTGAGGTAGGGGGAAGGGTTGACGGGATGAGGGTGGGGCTTGGGGATGGGGCTGTGGTGGGGCTGAAAGCTGCAGTGGTTTGGGACTAGAGTGAGGCTGAAAGGTGGGGGGAGGAAAGGCAGGGGTTTGAGGGTGGGGGTCGGGACCATGGTGGGGCTGGGGCCCTGAGTCCTTGCTCTCCACGCAGAGGTTCTGCAGACGTGGTCGGTCCTACAGGACGGCCCCATCTCTCGAGTGATCGTGTTCAGCCTCTGGCCCCCAAGGGTGAGCTATGGGTTTGAGGGGATGGCAAGAGAGCAGTGGGCGGAGGGGGGGGAGGAGAGGAGGCTAAGCTGCCTGCTTGGCTCCTCCCCACCCAAATTTGCACTCTCTCCCAAAGTGTCCAGGCCCCAGTCCCTCCTTCCTGCATCCCCGACTCCAGACCCTACAGGCGCCTCTTCCCTCCCTCCCCTCTCTTGTGAGTTTAACTTGCAGGACTCAAACATGAGGCTAAGCCCTGTCTTTCTGGTAGGGTTCACAGTGGTTCTCATTTTGGCGTAAACTTAGCCCCGTAGCCTGGGGCTGAGCATCCACCTCTCCCTCTGTGCCCTGATCTGCACGTCTCACCTCGGGACTTACTCGCCGTGGCTGCTTCACTGCGTCTCTTGCTGCAGTCTAGCCGCGGGCTATGCTCCTGGCCTCACCGCTGCCCCACCACTCAGAGTCTAGCCTTTTCCCCAACATGTGGATCGTTTCTGCTCCTTTATTGGGGTCTGTCCCTGACTGGCATTTTGCTTTTTAAAAAAATGTTTGGCTGAGCACTGTGGCTCACGCCTGTAATCCCAGTACTTTGGTAGGCTGAGGAGGGGCGGATCACCTGAGATCGGGAGTTCGAGACCAACCTAGCCAACATGGCGAAACCCTGTCTCTACTAAAAATACAAAAATTAGGCTGGGTACGATGGCTCATGCCTGTAATCTTAGCACTTTGGGAAGCCAAGGCACGTGGATCATGAGATCAGGAGTTCAAGACCAGCCTGGCCAAGATGGTGAAATCCCATCTCTACTAAAAATACAAAAAGTAGCTGGGTATGGTGGCGGGTATCTGTAATCCCAACACTTTGGGAGGCCAAGGGGGGCGGATCACCTGAGGTCAGGAGTTTGAGACCAGCCTGGCCAATATGGTGAAACCTGTCTCTACTAAAAATACAAAAAATGAGCCGACCATGGTGATGGGCACCTGTAGTCTCAGCTACTCAGGAGGCTGAGGCAGGAGAATAGCTTGAACCCAGGAGGCAGAGGTTGCTGTGAGCCGAGATCGCACCACTGCACTCCAGCCTGGGTGGCAGAGCCAGACTCCATTTCAAAAAAAAATGATTTTTTAATTTCAATCACTTTGGGGGCACAAGTGGTTTTGGTTGCATGGATGGATTATACAGTGGTGCATTCTTTCTTTTAATTTTTTTTCCTTTTTTTTTGTAAAGACGGGGTTTCACCATGTTGGTCAGGCTGGTCTTGAACTCCCAACCTCAGGTGATCCGCCCACCTTGGCCTCCAAAGTGCTTGGATTACAGGCGTGAGCCACCGCGCCTGGCCTACAGTGGTGCATTCTGAGATTTTAGTGCACCCATCACCTGAGTAGTGTCTGTTGTACCTAATGTGTACTTTTTATCCCACACCCCCTCCCACCTTCCCCCCTTCTGAGCCTCCAAAGCCCATTATACACTCTGTGTGCCTTTGTATACTCAGAGCTTAGCTCCTTCTTCTGTGAGAACATACTTTTTTTGGTTTTCCGCTCCTGTGTTACTGCACTTAGAATAATGGCCTCCAGCTAGCTCCATCTAAGTCACTGCAAAAGACAATATTGCATTCCTTTTTAGGGCTTGAGTAGTACTCCAGAGTGTATATGTGCCACATTTTCTTTCTCCGCTCATTCATCGATGGCCACGTAGCTTAGTTCCACACCTTTGCAGTTGTGAATTGGGCTGCTGTAAACATAACATGGCAAGTGTCTTTTTTTTTTTTTTTTTTTTTTTTTGAGACAAGAGTTTCGCTCTTGTTGCCCAGGCTGGAGTGCAGTGGTGCAATCTCGGCTCACTGCCTCCTCCACTTCCTGGTTCAAGCGATTCTCCTGGCATCAGCCTCCTGAGTAGCTGGCATTACAGGCACCCACCACCACGCCGGGCTAATTTTTGTATTTTTAGTAGAGGCGGGAGATTTCATTATGTGGACCAGGCTGGTCTCAAACTCCTGACCTCAGCTGGTCCACTCACCTCGGTCTCCCAAAGTGCTGGGATTACCATTCATGTTTCTTCTCTAGAGACCAAGGACAGACCACCACAAGATGAGTACAGCGTGCTCGTGGCCAGCATGTTGGAGCCAGCTGTGGTGTACCGGTGAGGGGGGTCTGAGACCCATGGGTGTGGTCTAACCTTGTTTCTTTCCGCTGTGGTCTAACCTCGTCATTCTCGACAGTAAGTTCCATTGAGTGGTTTAGTCAGAGCTGGACAAGTAAAGACGTTTGTGGGCCAGGTGCGGTGGCTGACACCTGTAATCCCAGCACTTTGGGAGGCTGAGGCAGGCGCATCACCTGAGGTCAGGAGTTTGAGACCAGCCTGACCACCATGGTGAAACCCTGTCTCAATTAAAAATACAAAAATTAGCTGGGCATGGTGGCGGGCACCTGTAATCCCAGCTACTCGGGAGGCTGAGGCAGAAGAATCACTTGAACCTGGGAGGCAGAGGTTGCCGTGAGCCAAGATCACATCATTGCATTCCAGCTGGGGCACTGGAGTGAGACTCTGTCTCAAAAAAAAGATACTTGTGACCCAGGGGCAGGGCTGTGAATATTGAAGTGTAGACCTGGGAATATGTTGAGGTGGGGGATGGGAGCAGAGACGCCCTCGCCCGCTGGAGGGGATGTAGTGGGTGTGCTGGCAAGTGTTTAATCACTGGCTCTGCACGGGGAAAGCCCAGGTGTGAAGCATCTACCCGAGTTTCCAAAGTGTAAATACTCCCACAATGGTGGGTTGCGAGCCATGAATTGATGACATGGGAACATTTCCCAGTCAGCACTTGGAAGCGACTGTGGCCAGCTCTGGCACCCGTGTAGGGGTGGGGAAAGTGTCCAAGCCAGGGCCAAGCCCTCTTCGGGCTCCATGAAGGCAGCATGGGTGTCTAGATTGAGGACGCGTGCATCTGAGTCCCCATATGGGACACTGGCTTTCCATTTGGGAATGAGATAGTCGGGAGGTGAACGGCTTGAGTGACAGGTTGAGCCCTGCTGGGTCTGTGAACGTGTCCAAATCTGAGATGATGGTGGCTCGGCCTCCTGAGACCTGTGAAGGGAAACAGGACCAGTACCAGCTCAGCGTCCGCCAAGGGTGGCAGGCATTGTAGGGTGACCCCAGTCTCTCTGCTGCGTTTGTGTCCCTCAGGGACCTGCTGAACCGGGGCCTGGAAGACCAGCTTCTCCTGCCCGGCAGTGACCAATTTGACAGCGTCCTCTGTGGCCTGGTCACCGACGTGGATTTGGATGGGCGGCCAGAGTCCTGGTGGCCACCTATGGACAGGTGGGACGGGACAGTTGGAGTCCCCACCCACGGGCCTCCCTCCACTGTCCCGCCATCAACCTGTGTGACCCCATCTCTTCACCCCTGCAGGAACTGCTGTGTTACAAGTACCAGGGGCCGGAGTCCGGGCTCCCCGGGGCCCAGCGTGGGTTCCGCCTGCTATGGCAGCGGAGCTTCTCCAGTCCTCTGCTGGCCATGGCTCACGTGGACCTGACCGGGGACGGGCTGCAGGAGCTGGCCGTGGTCTCCCTGAAGGGCGTGCACATCCTGCAGGTAACCCCGGCTCTCAGGGCTGGAGGGGAGTCACCTGCTGCAGTCCCGGGCAGCAGGTGTGAGCTCGGTTCTGGAAGGTAGTTCAGGACAACTCCCCAGGGGGAAAGGGGGAGCTGTGAGCGCTCACAGCATAGGGCTGGAGGCACTGCCTGGTGAAGGAGACTGAGTGATTGATTTTTATTTTTATTTATTTATTTTTCTCAGACGGAGTCTTGCTCTGTCGCCTCGGCTGGAGTGCAGTGGCGCGATCTCGGCTCACTGCAACCTCCGCCTCCCGGGTTCAAGTGATTCTCCTGCCTCAGCCTCCTGAGTAGCTGGGATGACAGGCGACCACCACCACACCCAGCTAATTTTGGTATTTTTAGTAGAGATGGGGTTTCACCATGTTGCCCAGGCTGGTCTCGAACTCCTGACCTTATGATCCCCCGCCTCAGCCTCCCAGAGTGCTGGGATTACAGGCATGAGCCACTGTGCCCGGCCTTTTATTTTTATTTATTTATTTATTTATTTTGAGACAGAATCTTGCTCTGTCACCCAGGCAGTGGTGCGATCTCGGCTCACTGCAACCTCCGCCGCCCAGGTTCAAGCGATTCTCTGCCTCAGCCTCCCGAGTAGCTGGGATGACAGGCGCACGCCACCATATCCGGCTAATTTTTATATTCCTCCCACCAAATTCTAACCTCGCTTCCTTACATTTGGGTCTACACTTTGTCCTTCCCCCTAGACAACTGCTTAAGGCCACTGCCCTGTGCTCTAGCCTTCACCCCGATCACAGAGGCCCCTTCCCCTCTCACACACTGTGGTCTGCCCTCTGTCCTCCCACCTGGGCTGAGCTCCTGGCCTCTGGAGTTGCTTCACTCCAGATGATCCCGCCATGGTCTAACCTGCACCCCACGGTCTAACCTACCCCCCTTCCTCAGCTCTATCCCCTTCCTTCTCTTGTTCCCCACAGCACAGCCTGCTCCAGGCCTCAGAGCTGGTGTTGACCCGGCTTCGACATCAAGTGGAGCAGAGGAGACGTCGGCTACAGGGGTTGGAGGATACAGGCTCTTAAGCACCCACTCACCCGCTCTTCCCCACACCCGAGGTGACACGGTGTGCCCACCTCCAGCCGCTGCTGGGGGGTGTCCTGAAGAGACTGGATGCTCTCCCCAGACCTCCCCCAGGGTGGTGAATTTGTGCCCTGGGACCCCAGCTAACCCACTTCTCTCTCTGTGCCTCAATGTCCCTATTTGAAAGCGGGGATGATCCTGTCTCACCCTGTCCACTCTCAGTGAGAACTGGCCACTTGATGGTTATTTATATGTCCAGAAGAACATCACTTTCCCAGTTGTCTTGATTCTTTGGTTCAGCAAGCATTTGGTGAGCACCTGCTGTATGCCTGGCTCTGTGTTGGATGCTGGATTCACCGAGAGGAATTGAGGGAGAGGGATTTGGGGGGACAGGGAATCCATGGCTAGACCCAGATACAGGTCGGAGGTTAGATCCCAGGGTAGACCTGAAGAGAAAGAAATGAGATCAGCCTGACCAACATGGAGAAACCCTGTCTCTACTAAAAATGCAAAATTAGCCAGGTGTGGTGGCGCATGCCTGTGACCCCGGCTACTCAGGAGGCTGAGGCGGGAGAACGCTTGGATCCGGGAGGCAGTTTGTGGTGAGCGGAGATCGCACCATTGCACTCCAGCCTGGGCAACAAGAGTAACACTCTGTCTCAAAAGAATAAATAAAAAAGAAGTGAGCTGACACCTTAGCAGAAAGGCTAACATTAAACCCCTGTGGAATAGACCGTAGAATGGAAGGGATAGAGCTGAGGTTAGACCCCAGCTAGTGAATTGAGGGGAGACCCCCAATGCAGAGGGCTGAAATGAGACCCCCGTGGAAAGATCTAGATCTGAGGGTAGATCCCAGTGGAAAGGCAAGGAACTTGAGCGTTAGAGAAAAACTTGCTGCTAGAAAGGGCAGCTGTAGGAAAGCAGTGGGCCATTTGCAGTGGAGGGTCTGAGGCTAGACTTCCCTGTGAATAATATTCAGGTTGGACCCCAACAAAAGATTGCTATGGCTAGACCCTGTGCAGGGGCCCTGGGTGACACCCCAGCGGAAAGTGAGTTTAATCCCTGGTGGGGGAGCACTGAGGCAAGACCCAGGGAGAAGACCCAGGCTAGACCATGCTGGAAAGGACTGAGGTTAGACCTAGTCTAAAAAGCCCTGGGGAGGGGGGGTTGGAGAACCAGGGAGTGGGAGACAAGCCTGATTTTCCCAGCCTGTGGTGGTAGGAGCTCCCTTGCCTGTGGTCGTGTGTGTGTGTGTGTGTGTGTGTGTGTGTGACGGAATCACACTCTTGTGGGCGCGATCTTGGCTGACTGCAACCTCCGCCTCCTGGTTCAAGTGATTCTCCTTGAGTAGCTGGGATTACAAGCGTGCACCACCACACCTGGCTAATTTTTTTTTGTATTTTTACTAGAAACGGGGTTTCCGTGTTGGCCAGGCTGGTCTCAAACTCCTGACCTCTGGTGATCCACCCGCCTCGGCCTCCCAAAGTGCTGGAATGACAGGCGTGAGCCACCGCGCCCAGCCTCCTGTGTTCCTTTCTGTATTACCAGGAGAAGGAATCGGAGGCCTGTGTCTGTAGGAGCAGTGGAGGGCAGGAATGGTGGAAGCCTTGCCCTCCCTCCACTGCAGGCCAGGAATAGAATCTGGGTCAGCAGGGTTGGGGATGATCATTCCTGGGCTGTATCCAGGCTGGGGGCAGGGGTTGGGCGGGACACCTGTTTCCTGGGGGGTTCAGGGGAGAAGCAGTCACGTAGTCATCCTGGCCATCTGTCTGCCTCCTGCCATGGAGGTCCACCCCGAAGTCTCACCACCGGCACTGACAGGGAAGGTCCAGCCACCAGCTTTCTACCGAGCGTTTACAGGAGTGAGAAGCTCAGCAACTGCAGGCCCCCTGTCTTCACCCTCTCTCCCAGAAACCAGGCCCAGGCGTGGGAAGTTGCAGGGAGCCGGCTCCTCTCCCTCCCCCTGGCAGCAGGACCAACGGTGTCCAGCCAGAACTGGCAGTGGGCAGGACCGGGGGCACGAGCAGGGTCCCCTCCCTCCCACTGCCTGCCTGCAGAGAAGGAGCCCTCACACTGGCTCACACTCCATCACCTCCTGTCCTGGGGGGAGTGGGAAGGGGTGGGTGTAGTGACGATGTGCCCTGGAGAGGTGTGTGCTCACATGTGGGTCCATGGCAGGGCAGGTGAGTTTGTGTCTTTGGGAGCCCAGGACACCTGCCTGGTTCTTTGCAGTTCACTTTTTTTTTTTTTTTTTGAGACGGAGTCTCACTCTGTTGCCCAGGCTGGAGTGCCATGGCACGATCTCAGCTCACTGCAACCTCCACCTCCTGGGTTCAAGCGATTCTTCTGCCTCAGCCTCCCAAGTAGCTGGGATTACAGGTGTGCACCACCACGCCCAGCTAATTTGTGTATTTTTAGTAGAGATGGAGTTTCGCCATGTTGGCCAGGCTGGTCTTGAACTCCTAATCTGAAGTGATGAGCCTGCCTCGGCCTCCCAAAGTCCTGGGATTGCAGGCATGAGCCACCACGCGTGGCCCACAGGTCACTTCTTGACTTGCGCCATCCTCAGCCTGAGGAACTGTGCGGTGCAGCAGTTAAGGGTGTAGAATCTGGGGCCGTATGTAGCACCTTGTGCCTTGGTTTCCGTGTCTGTGAATGGGGCTCATAATAGCATCTACCTCACAAGGTTGGTATAAGGGTTGATTGCATTAACATCTGTCCTGAATGTATAAAAAACCTTAGAACATGCCAGGTACGGTGGCTCTCACCTGTAATCCTAGCACTTTGGGAGGCCGAGGCGGAAGGATTGCTTGACTCCAAGAGCTGGAGACCAGCCTGGGTAACATAGTGAGACCCTGTCTCTTAAAAAAATGGAGGGGAAAAAGCCTGGTGTGATGGTGGTGGTCACCTATAGTCCCAGCTACTCGGGAGGCTGAGGCTCATTACTTGAGCCCAGGGGGTTGAGGCTGCAGTGAGCTGGGATCTTGCCACTGCACTCCAGCCTGGGTGACAGAGTGAGACCCTGTCTCAAATAATAATAAAAATGTGATGGCGATGCCAGACACGTGGTCAGGGTCGCCTGTATGCATGGCAGAGGCTGTTATTATTATCAATGGGTATCTTTGTGGTTGTTTCTGGCCTTCTTTATGAGGCTGTGCAGACACAGTATGTGAATTTGGATCTGGCTCCAGCTGAAACATTCTTGCCCTCCCCCTAGTTCTGTGAGTCTGTACCTATTTGTAGCTGTTGGCCCTTGTATGGCTGGGAGACTGTGCGTGAGTGTGTGTGTGTGTGTGTGTGTGTGTGTGTGTGTGTGTGGGGGGGGCGGGGGCTGCTTTGAAACACACAGGCGCGCCCTCCGCTGCTGTCCCCTGCCTCTGGTGCTGAACCCGGAGGCTGGGGAGGAGGCTCGGGCTCCCTGCTCCTCCCGCCCTGCTCCCCAGGCACCTCCCCCGGGCCTCCCCCGCCTCCCGCGCGGCCTGCCCTCTGCCCGCCTCCGCCTCCTCCCCCTCTCTCCGGCTCCTCCCCCTCCCTCCTCCCTCGCTCCCCTCACCGACTCCCCCTCCCCCGTGTCCCTCCCCTCTCCTCCTCTCCTCCCTCTATCCCCTCTCCCTCCCCCTCCTCCGGGCTCTCCCTCTCAGTCTCCGGCTTTTCTCTCTCTCAATCTCTTTCTCTCCTTCGGGCGGAGTCGCCCACCACTGCCAGCCGAGCGCTGGGGGGGGGACCTGCTCCAGGCTGTAGCTGCAGGTAAGAGACCCCATTGGTGGGGGAGGTGGGGGCGTGGGAAAAGGACTGGGTTACCCCAGGCGCGGAGTGGGGGCGGTTCGGGGAAGCCGGGAGCTGGTTTCCCTGGGCTGGTTTATGGAGGTGGGGGGCTGCCTGGCCCGGCACGGGTGCCTTCTGTGGGGTGGGAGTGCCACCAGCCACCCCAACACCTTTAGCCCCTTCTGGTTCTCGGGCGGCTGGGAAGGGGGGGAGCCTGGATCCTGGGGGGGGCGAGAACACCCTGCCCCCACCCCGTCTGGGGCACCTCCCCCCCTCCCCCCCCCCCCCCGCGCTCTCCACCTCCGCCCCGCCTTCCTGTGTCTCGGTCTCATCTTTCTGTCTCTCCACATCTCTCAGGGATCTCTGTCTAGCAGAGTCTGGCCGCCTCTGGGAGTCCCTGTCTCTCAGCGTCTCACTCCTGTCTCCCTCTGTATCTCTGTATCTCTGTTTTGGGGTCTGTTCTGAGTCTCTCCGGGGCTCTGTCTCTGAGTCCTGGGTTTCTCTCTGCTTTTCTCTTGCGCCATCTCTGCTCCTCTGTGTCTCTGTGTCTCTGCCTGTCCCCTGTCTCGGCTTTCTCCGTGTCTCTGTCTCTTCCCATGTCCGCGTGTCTGTCTCTCGTCTCTCTCTCTCTCCCCCTCGTCTCCATCTCTGTCTCTGGGTATCTCAGTCTCTCCCTCTCTTTCGTCTTCTCTGGCTCTCCCTGGGAGCCAGTGCACCCTCCTCCCACACACCTTGGTCTCCGCCCCTGGCAGGGAAGACCTGGAGGAAGACAACCCCCGCCCCCCCCCCCGCAGAGTGGGCTTCCCCCATGCCTGGAGCCCTGCAAACTCCTCTGGCCACTTCCGCAGAGCTCCCCGCTCTCTCTGGTCCTCCCAGCCGGCACCCACCCCAGCCTTCCCCCAGAACCGAGCCCGCCCCCCACCCCCCCGCCTTGTTTCTGGCATTCTGAGCCCGGTCCTGGCAGTTTAACCAGTAACCTTTGGAGCAGAGATGAGACCAGATCTCCCTTCAGTCCAGCCTCACCGTTCCTCCTCGTATAACTGGACCGGTCCTTCCTACCGTCCAACTTCCATACCTCTTGCTGTTTGTCCAGCTCTTGATTCATTCATTCTTTTTGGTAATGACTGAGTGCCTTTCCTGCTCCGGGCAGCAGGCACTGCGTACTGGGTCAGGCGGGGCCAGTCCTTCCTGCAGTCTCACTTCCATCTCTTTCCTGGCGTGCCAGCCTCACACCTGTCTCAGTGGGAGTGGATCTCAAAAGCTTCTCCACCACCTCTTGGGGGGGGGGGCCACTGAGAGGGCCCTGTCCAATATACTGTTTGCTTTCTGTGAGAGAAGAGGGCCCTGGAGAAGGCGGGCGAGAGTGAGCACTGAGGAAAATGTATGAGGCTGTGACTTAGCCCTGGTGTGCATGTGGTGTGTGTGTGTGTGTGTGTGTGTGTCCCTGGCTGCAGGTGAGGTCCCAGCCCTGTGTGACAGTGCACATGGGGGGCTTCAGATGGCTTTAAAGAGCACTAGGTTAAGAGCCCTGTTCCTCAGATGGACCTCAGTTTACCTATTATCAGTGTATTACAGCCCCGAGCACCCAAGCTCTGGTGTGGTCCCTACCCTGGACCATTCTGAGGCAGTGGGCTCACGCTGGGGCAGTAAGTGTGCATGTTTAGAAGTCTGAGTCCCCAACTTGGTCCTGCAAGGGCCAGCACCCCAACATAGGCACAGTCAGGTAACCACCCCGCCTTCGTCCCACTGTGGGGTGGCAGCGTGAGGGACATCCAGGAGAGGGCTTACCTGGCATGCCAGACTGCACCCACCCCCAGGTGTGCAGCTCTGCTCTTCTGACCAAGGACCCACGAGACGTGTGAGGCGGAGACAGCGGTGCTCACTGCTGACCCAGCTGGCCATGGGCCCTCCAGGCGGGGGAGAGATGGCCCTGGGAGCTGGTACCTGCCATCTGCCCTCCCCACTCCCACCCTGGGCTCCACCTGATCCTTTTGCCCCTAGATTCTAAAACCAGATTGGATTTCAGGGCTGCTGGTGAGTGGAGAGGCAGAGGCAGGAGCCAGGAGCAGAGGGAGCCCACGGTCCCCAGTGACAGGGCTCAGACCTCTTGGTCATTCATTTCACAAATATTTATCTACTGCTTTCTCTCCCCGACCGCTCCTCCCCCAAGGCTCCAGCGAGAGGAAACCAGGTTTTGCAGGAAAAAGGGTTTGCACTAGGCTGTGCTTGACCCAGCTCCTGGGCTGGGGGGGGTGGACATGGGAACCCCCATCACCTGGCCCTGATCTCCCTGGAGGACTGCAGCCAGAGGGACAGGTGGTTAAACCCGAGGGAGGACTTCCCAGGCTGAGGCTCCCTCCAGAGAGAGCGGAATTTGGTTGATGCTTTACAAGAATTCTCCACTCCCGCTGGCCCCTGTTCCTCCTGAAAGCCAGGGAGGCGGAGGGAGAAGGGAACATGAGTCTTTGCTTTGGATCCTGGTGGGCTTGTAATTATGCCTAAGTTGCTACTAATTAGGGGGCTGCTAATTAGACTTATCATTAGGGGGCCTTGCCGAGGGGGCTAATTGTGCGGTGGCCCTCTAAGAATCACCCCCTCTCCCCCGCCCGTGCACACACACACGCACACACACACACTGGCACACAGGCATGCTCCTCGCTTGCTCTCTCCTTCTTGGGAAGTTTCTGCCAACATGCTGCCTCCCTCCCCCCAGAGGAGCCAGCTCCCAGCCCGTGGGTACGTGGGTGTGAGTTGGGGACAGGCTGTGGGTTAGACTCACAGAAGAACTTTTCAGGCAAATGAAAGTCCCTGGGAGAAGAGGCTGGTGGCAGAGGGGTCTGGGAGGGTGGGGGCTCCCAGGACACCTCCCTTCTTCTCTCCCTCCCTCCTGTTTTGATGCTGGGTTACCATGGCAACGCGAGGGTGGGTGGGAGGAGCTCAGAGTCAGGACCACTCTTGGAGAGGCGACCTGGGACCAGAGTGGGTGCTGCTTCTGTAACCTCTTTGCGCCTTGGCCCTCTCACCTGTGGAGTGGAGGGGCGCTCCCCAAAGGGGGGAGGGTGTCATTTTGGATATGGTTGTTTGGGGAAGGTGACATCAGAGTGGAAACCTGAAAGGGAGGAGGGAGCAAGGCTAGCGGATACATGGAGAAGAGTGGGCTGGGCACGGTGGCACGCGCCTGTGATCCCAGCACTTTGGGAGGCCAAGGCGGGAGGAGCACTTGAACCCAGGAGTTCAAGAACAGCCTAGGCAACAGAGAGACTCCTAGCTCTACAAAAAATTCTCTGGGCGTGGTGGTGGTGCATGCCTGCAGTTCCAGCACCTTGGGAGGCTGAGGAGGGAGGATCGCTTGAGCCCTGGAGATCGAGGCTGCAGTGAGCTGTGATCGTGCCACTGCATTCTGGTCTGGGTGACAGAGTGAGACCCTGTCTCAAAAATACATAGAGAGAAGTGTGTTCGGAGGAAGCGGGAACAGCAGGTGCCAGGGCTGCAAGGCAGAAGCTTGTCTGGTGAGGCTGAGGAGCAGAGGGGAGGAGAGGGTGGTGGAGGTAGACTGGGTGAGGCGGGGAGTGCAGGAAAACAGGCCAGAAAGGGATTCCGGCCAGATTGTACAGGGGGCCTCATGGGTCCTGGAGAGAACGTTGCCGCTCTGAGTGATATGGGAGCCATGGAGGGTTCTGAACAGCGGAGAGAGGATGTGAGCTGATTTGTGGGCTTTTTATTGTTTGGGGTGTTTGTTGTTGTTGATACTGAGTCTCGCTCTGTTGTCCAGGCTGGGGTGCAATGGCGGATCTTGGCTTACTGCAACCTCCACCTCCTGGGTTCAAGCGATTCTCCTGCCTCAGCCTTCTGAGTAGTTGGGATTACAGGTGCCCACCAGCCCACCCAGCTAATTATTTGTATTTTTAGTAGAGACAGGGTTTCACCAGGTTGGTCAGGCTGGTCTTGAACTCCTGACCTCGTGATCTATCTGCCTCGGCCTCACAAAATGCTGGGATTACAGGCGTGAGCCCGTTAGTTTTGTTTTTGAGACAGAATCTGCCTCTGTCGCCCAGGCTGGAGTGCAGTAGCATGATCTTGGCTCACTGCAACCTCTGCCTCCCCACCTCAAGTGATTCTCATGCCTCATCCTCCCAAGTAGCTGAGTCTACAGGCACACACCACCACGCCTGGCTATTTTTTTTTTAATTTTATTTTTAGTAGAGAGGGGGTTTCACCATGTTGTCCAGGCTGGTCTCAAACTCCTGACCTCAAGTGATCCACCCACCTCGGCCTCTCAAAGTGCTGGGATTACAGGTGTGAGCCACCGTGTCTGGCAATTTGTGTTTTAAAAGGAAACCCAGATAAGACACGGGAATAGCGCCTGAAACCCAGCACCAGAGGCAGGGGGGAGAGAAATAATGAAACAGTAGGGCCCCCCGCACCCACTAATGAGACAGAAAGCCCAGCACAGGACCTTGGATGCCACAGCCCCTAAGGAACTGTGAAACTTACAGAGCCTGAGAAAAGCCCAGGTCAGACACAGGAATGCTGGAGAGACTGGCACCTGCTGCCACCTTGGGGGAGGGACATGAATGTGACCCTCCAGAAGCCCCTCCCCCAGCCCCACTTGAAACAGACAGACACACACCCCAACACCGCCACAGCCCAAATCCTGAGCAAGAGCTCTCAAAGGGCCCAGCTGGAGACTGTTAGAATCTCCTGCAAACCCAGGGCACCTGCTCCCTGCCTCTCACAGTTAATTTTACAGTCTGTGTACTTTTCTTCCTGGCTTCATTCAGCCACTGTGATATCTGTGAGATTCATCCATGTGGCGGGTGTAGCAGCAAACACTTCACTCCCTTTTCAGTGCTCTATAATATTCCACTGGGCGATTCCTCCAAATGTATTTCTCCATTTTACTGCTGATAGGCCTCTGGGTTGTTTCAAGATTGATGCTATCGGCTGGGCGTGGTGGCTTACATGTGTTATCCCAGCACTTTCGGAGGCCGAGGTAGGCATATCACAAGATCAGGAGTTCAAGACCAGCCTGGCCAACTTGGTGAAACCCCATCTCTACTAAAGATACAAAAATTAGCTGGGCGTGGTGGCAGGTGCCTGTAATCCCAGCTACTAGGAGGCTGAGGCGGGAGAATCGCTTGAACCTGGAAGGCGGGAAGCTTGCAGTGAGCCAGGATTGCGCCACCGCACTCCAGCCTGGTAGACAGTATGAGACTCTGTCTCAAAAAAATAAAGTAAAATAAAGATTGACGCTATTATAAATAAAGCTGCTCTGAACATTCCTTTTTTTGTTTTTGTTTTTGAGATGAAGTCTCACTCTGTTGCCCAGGCTGGCATACAGTAGTGCCATCTCAGCTCACTCTCTCTGGGTCTGTTCGGCAGTCTCTGTGTCTCTCTGTGTTTCTGTCGCCCTCTGTCCCCATCCTCCCTGCACTGGTCCTCAGCTTCTTCCCCAACCCTCCTCCCCTAATGAGCTTTGAACTTTATGTGACAGAAAGGGGTTTGTTCCCCCTCACCCACACCTTCTCCTCCTCTCCCCTATAGGACCCCACCGCCCCCCATGGCTCCCCTGGCCTTGGTGGGGGTGGCACTCCTCCTGGCGGCTCCCCCATGCTCCGGGGACAGCCACCCCAACCCCCTCCCTGCCGCCTCCCCCGGCCAATGACAGCGACACCAGCACAGGGGGCTGCCAGGGCTCCTACCGCTGCCAGCCGGGGGTGCTGCTGCCGGTGTGGGAGCCCGACGACCCATCGCTGGGTGACAAGGCGGCGCGGGCAGTGGTCTACTTCGTGGCCATGGTCTACATGTTCCTCGGTGTGTCCATCATCGCCGACCGCTTCATGGCGGCCATCGAGGTCATCACGTCGAAGGAGAAGGAGATCACCATCACCAAGGCCAACGGCGAGACCAGCGTGGCACCGTTCGCATCTGGAACGAGACGGTGTCCAACCTCACGCTCATGGCCCTGGGCTCCTCCGCCCCCGAGATCCTGCTGTCCGTCATCGAGGTCTTGCGGCCACAACTTCCAGGCAGGCGAGCTGGGCCCAGGCACCATCGTGGGCAGCGCTGCCTTCAACATGTTTGTGGTCATCGCCGTGTGCATCTACGTCATCCCAGCCGGCGAGAGCCGCAAGATCAAGCACCTGAGAGTCTTCTTTGTCACTGCCTCTTGGAGCATCTTCGCCTACGTCTGGCTTTATCTCATCCTCGCTGTTTTCTCCCCGGGGGGTGGTCCAGGTGAGCAAAGACCCATGGATGCTTCCTTGGTGCATGTGTGTGTGCAGCACCCAGAGAGGTGGCTCTTGGCTTGGAATGTTGATTGGTGTGTTTGCAGAATGCACGCTCACATCCGAGAGGGCTGACGGGTACGGTTGTGCAGGTCACAGCCTGCGCAAGGGGACTGAGCCAAACGGGGCACGTCCTGCCGGAGGGGCTGGAGTCCTGCTGATGCTGCTCAGCCATATCTCGGGAGGGTGCATTTATTTGCCCAGAGGAGGGCACTGTTTTGCACTTAATAACAGTACGCTCATGGGCTGGACGCTGTGGTTCATGCTCATAATCCCAGCACTTTGGGAGGCCAAGGAGGGCGGATCAAGAGGTCAGGAGTTCGAGACCATCCTGACTAACATGGTGAAACCCCGTCTCTACTAAAAATATAAAAAATTAGCCGGGTGTGGTGGCAGGCACCTGTAGTCCCAGCTACTCGGGAGGCTGAGGCAGGAGAATTGCTTGAACCCTGGAGGCAGAGGTTGCAGTGAGCCAAGATCACGCCACTGCACTTCAGCCTGGGCGACAGAGCGAGACTCTGTCTCAAAAAGATAAATAAATAAATAACAGTACGCTCATTTGGAAGGGGCACCTTTTAGCTTCCACAAGGGTGTTGTATGTGCTGACAGAGCCCCTGTGATCTGTGCAATGCATGCCAGGTATGTTCACACGCTTTCCTACACTCCCTACCTTTTGCATAATTTATTCCCGCTTTTGCAGGAAGACATCCTCTATTCGCATAATTCATACTACCCTTGTCTATAATCCAGCCTTGTGTTTCTGACCTCGCTAATTGGCGTGAGTAACTTGGTGCGGTTTGCATCATTTATCCCCGGGCTCGCCGAGATACATACCCACATCTGCATAATTTAGCTATTTGCCAGATATGTAATCACGGTTTGCACCATTCATTCATTATTCATCATCAATTTCTGATGTTGGGATAATTTATGCCACTTCAGTGTAATGTATATTCCAATCCAACCCAACGTCGATATAAGCCCGGTGGCCGCTTTGCATAATTTATTCCAGTCTCGAGACAAAATTTAGACCCACAGCTGCATAATTTACACCTATATTCTCGTAATCATTAGCCTTTTGCTTGCCCCGTGGCTTCACCTGCATACCATGTAGTCTCCTCGACATCATTCGCCTGAAGTATTTCCCACAGCCCCATGACTGCCTCCATTTGCATAATTTATTTATGGGCCTGGCCTAATTCAGTCACACACATGCATAATTTATTTGCGGGTGTCCAGGACTCATTCACATGTGTGTGTAATCTGTTTCTGCCTATCTGTCAGGTTTCTGCCAGTTACAGTTTCTTCCCAGGAAGGATCTGAAGCTAGAGATAGAAAACTGCTTTATGGATTTTATATGAAGGAGGAGGATATATAATGGAGGGATCAGAAGCCACAGTGAGGAGGGGGAGAGGGCAGTGGCACCAGAGGACAGGGCTCAGAAAGAGGAGAGAGAAAGATGAGAGAATTTCCAATCTGCCATGGTGGACAGTGTGCAGAGATATATCATACAGTTTAAGGTGCTGTTAAAATGAATGGTGTCCTGACTTCGGCTTTCAAAAAGGCCTTTGAGGCCAGGTGTGGTGGCTCAGGCCTGTAATCCCAGCACTTTGAGAGGTCGAGGCAGGCAGATCACTTGAGGTCAGGAGTACGAGACCAGCCTGGCCAACATGGTGAAACCCATCTCTAGTAAAAATACAAAAATTAGCTGGGCACGGTGGTGTGCGCCTGTAGTCCCAGCTACTTGGGAGGCTGAGGCAGGAGAATCGCTTGAACCTGGGAGGTGGGGGTTGCAGTGAGCCGAGATGGCCCCACTGCACTCCAGCCTGGGTTACAGAGTGAGACTCCAGGAAAGAAAAAGAAAAGAAAAGAAAGAAGGAAGGAAAGAAAGGGAGAAAGAAGGAGGGAAGGAAGAGAGAGAAAGAGAAAGAAAGAAAGGTATCAGAATATAGCAGATACTTTGTTACGTCCCCTTAATTTCTGCTGATGTGAAATTCTTAGGCAATTGAAGAGAGATCTAGCCTCAGAGTTTGGTCCATGCACCTGAAGCCGGAGATGTGGGTTCAGACCCCACCTCTGCCCTGACCGTGTGACCTAGAGCAGGTTTCTTACCTTCTCCATGCCTCAGTTTCCCCTCCTGTAAAATGGGGACCCTGAGAGTGCTGACTGCTTAGGGCTGCCATGAGGATTAACTCAATTGCTCTGTGTGGAAAGACTTAGAACAGTCTGCCTGGAACAGAGGGAATGTTCGCTGTTCATTAACAAACTGGCCTATGTGTTTGCTTCCCAAAAATTCAGTATAATGTCCAAACTGTGTTACAAAGAAAAGATTTCGTTTTCTTTTTTTTTTTTTTTTTTTTTTTGAGACGGAGTCTTGCTGTGTCAGCCAGGCTGGAGTGCAGTGGCGTGATCTTGGCTCACTGCAATCTCTGCCTCCTGGGTTCAAGCGTCCTGCCTCAGCCTCCTGAGTAGCTGGGACTACAGGTGCACACCACCACGCCCAGCTAATTGTTGTATTTTCAGTAGGGATGGGGTTTTTCCACGTTGGCCAGGCTGGTATCAAACTCCCAACCTCAAGCCTCGGCCTCCCAAAGTGCTGGGATTGCAGACATGAGCCACCGTGCCCAGCCTAAAGAAAAGGTTTCTAACAGAACAATCTGCATTTCCAGGTGGAAATGCTTCATCACAACTACCCTCAAGACAAGGGAGCCGGTCGCAGGCACCTATTTATAATGAATAAGCTGGGCTTCAGAGAAAGAAAAAGATCAGAAACCATTTTATGCAAGAAGTCTAGGCAGAGGAGCAGGTAGCCACAAGATTTAAAACAAGTGTATTTGGAGTATGTGAAACCACACAGGAAAATAGTTCATATAAAATATACATAAGGCCGGGCACGGTGGCTCATACCTGTTATCCCAGCACTTTGGGAAGCCAAGGCAGGTGGATGACTTGAACCCAGGAGTTCAAGACCAGCCTGGGCAACGTGGTGAAACCCAGTCTCTACAAAAAATACAAAAATTAGCCCAGAGTGGTGGGCCTGCCTGTAGTCCCAGCTACTCAGGAAACTGAGGCAGGAAGCTGGCTTGAACCTGGGAGGTGGAGGTTTCAGTGAATCAAGGTCCCACCACTGCACTCCAGCCTGGATGACAGAACCAGACCCTGTCTCAAAAAATTTATTTAAAAAATTGGCTGGGCACAGTGGCTCATGCCTGTAATCCCAGCACTTTGGGAGGCTAAGGCAAGAGGATCACCTAAGGTGATAAGTTCAAAACCAGCCTAACATGGTGAAACCCCATCTCTACTAAAGATACAAACCTTAGCTGGGCATCTGTAATTCCAGCTACTCAGGGGCTGAGGCAGGAGAATCACTTGAACCTGGGAGGTGCAGGTTGCAGTGAGCTGAGATCAGGCTAGGTGCAATGGCTCATGCCTGTAATCCCAGCCCTTTGGAAGGCTGAGGTAAGCGGATCACCCGAGGTCGGGAGTTTGAGACCACCCTGACCAACATGGAGAAACCCCTCTCTACTAAAAATACAGTTAGCCGGGCGTCATGGTGCATGCCTGTAATCCCAGCTACTCGGTAGGCTGAGGCAGGAGAATCACTTGAACCCGGGAGGCGGAGGTTGCAGTGAGCCGAGATCGCACCATTGCACTCCAGCCTGGGCAACAAGAGCAAAACTGTCTCCAAAAAAGAAAAAGATACACATAAAACAGAGTTATAAATTCTAACTGTCATCAACAGGGTTTTCACAGATAAGAACATTAGTGGCAGGTTCTGAAATGAGCCGGCATATGGAACATTTCTCTATTGTGTGGGACTGTCCCATGAGTTGCAGGATGTCATCAGGCCATAAAAGGCCAAGACCATGTCCCTCTCCCCAGTTATGACAGAAGCCATAAACACCCTCAGATTTCCAATACTCTTACCTCAGGAGTGCACCTGTTCCATTGAGACCTGAAAATGTCACAGTGCCTTCAGGCTGGGCACATTCCCAGTGGGTGTCTAGAAAGACATTGCAAATCAGCCAGAAACACATTTTATTTACCTTCGGGAGGAAGGAAAATCTTAGGGGTTTGGGATTGTCTTCTGATGAACAGAGACTCCCTTGCAATATACATAGTAGTAGGTTCAATTAACACAAGGGAGAGAGTTCATTTCACAGCTTGCACTGAACATTCAGCTTCTCTTCCCAAATCTGCCTGTTGGCTTCATGCAGTTTTACTATTTGCAAGACTTGCCTGTTCTCTGAGCCATCAGTAAACACGGCGATGGTGGGGTGTGGCCACTGCAGCTTAGATATTTTTCCTACCACGCTCATTTTTAAGATACTTTGGGGGCCTTCTTTTTTTCAAGACAGAGTCTCGCTCTGTCCCCCAGGCTGGCGTGCAGTGGCGTGATCTCAGCTCACTGCAACCTCTGCCTCCCAGATTCAAGCGATTCTTCTGCTTCAGCCTCCCGAGTAGCTGGGATGACAGGCCCACACCACCACGCCTGGATAATTTTTGTATTTTTAGTAGAGACAGGGTTTCACCTTGTTGGCCAGGCTGGTCTCAAAGTCTTGAGCTCAAGAGACCCACCCGCCTCGGCCTCCCAAAGGATTGGTATTACAGGCGTGAGCCACCATGCCTAGCTTTTGGTGCTTTCGGATTGTAGATACTCTTTACTCTTTTCTTCTTCACCTTTCATGAGAAAGGTAACGTTTGAGTCTTTCCATGAGTACCTTCAAGGCACACGCTTGAGTCTTGGCGGATGCTTTTCGTGTGCCGGGGCCTGTGGGAGCCCACCAGCAGACTGAGCCTGGGCCTGTGAGCCCAAGGTAATGGCGAGGTTCTTTTTCTTCTTTCTTTTCTTTTCTTTTTCTTTTTTTTTTTTTTTTTTTTGAGATGGAGTCTCACTCTGTCACCCAGGCTGGAGTGCAATGGCGTGATCTCATCTCAATGCAACTTCCGACTCCTGGGTTCAAGCAGTTCTCCTGCTTCAGCCTCCCCTGTACCTGGGATTACAGACACATACCACCACACCTGGCTAATTTGTATTTTTAGTAGAGGGGGGATTTCACTATGCTGGCCAGGCTGGTCTCGAACTCCTGGCCTCAGGTGATCCATCCGCCTCAGCCTCCCAAAGTGCTGGGACTACGGGCATGAGCCATCGCGCTCAGGCAGGCAATGTCAGTTTCACATCTTGAGTCTTTTCCATGTGTCAGAAACTGAGAATGCTGTGCGCTAGGGATGCACGTGCTCATTCAGTCTTGGAAATGTCCCCATTTTATAGACAAGAGACGAGACAGCCATCCCGTTGTAAAGCAGGCTCTCAACTCAGAGCTGCCTTCGATGTGCATGGGAACCGGTTTTATGAGGACAGATTAACCTCATGTGCGTCTCTGTTAGAGGCAGAGCCCTGTCCCTGAGGGCCAGGCGAAGGTTAAGGAGGCACTGGAGGGAGGTGTGGGTAGGGAACTGAGGCATTTGGGTGAATGGAGAGCAGGCCTCGGATGATGGGCAAAGTTTGGAGAAGTGGAGGCACCCCCAGGTGACTGGGGAGAAATGCAGCAGGCAGAAAAAAGATGGAGGGAGAGAGAGGCCAGAAGAGACACAGGCTCTGTCCCTCGACAGCAGCTGGGACCACAACGTGGGGGATGCGTCTGTGGCTTGGCAGTGGCTGAGGATGTCTGGGTTCCTGGCACCTGGGCAGCCAGGTGTGGGTCTCAGCCTGTGAAAAGTGGATAGATGGATGAATGAGGAGACCAGAAGAGAAAGAACACACACACATGCATGTGCACACATACACACATTCACGCACATGCACGCAGGCACATACATGCACACACGCGCACACGGACACATGCACACACGCACACATGCAGACATGCACACATACACACACACATGCACCACATGCATATATGCGCACACACATGCACACAGCCACACGCATTCACACACACACAGGGAGCGCAATAGAGAGGGAGTGAGAGAGAGGGAAAAGTAGCTCTGGAGAAACACAGATATTGATAAAGAGAAAGAAACTCACAAGGGAGGGAGATGGCTATCTACCGAAAGAAGGATGTAGAGACAAGGAGACCCAGGCAGCAGGAAAAGAGGGAGCCAGGAAGAGAGAAAGAAGAGGAGGAAAGGCTAAGAAAACCACTGAGACAGAGGCAAGGAGAGAAAGAGACAGCGGCACACACAGCAACGGAGAGAGACAGAGACGAACAGGGAAAGAGAGAACGAGATGGAGAGAGAGCAACGTAGGGGGATGGGGAGAGGCCAGAGACAAAAAGGGAGGAAAGAGGTAAAAAGAGATGGAAAGAAGGCGAAGGAGAGGCAGGGAGAGGCAGAGGTGAACAGAGATAAGAGGGAAATAGAGAATATGTGAGGAGCAGAGAAAGATATGGAGAGGAACGGGAGAAAGAGAGAGAAAAGGGGGTGGGGAGAGATGGGGAAAGGCCGAGGTGAGCGGAGGAGACAGACAGGGAGGGTCGGAGGCAGAGTGAGCTGGAAAGGGGTGGGAGAAATGAGACAGCGATGGGGAGACAGCGATGGAGAGAGAGAGAGAGATGGGTAGAGAGTGATGGAGAGAGAGATGAGGGGAGAGAGAGATGGGGGAGAGGCTGAGGTGAACAGAGACAAGAGGGAGATAGAAAATAAGAGAAGGACGGGGAAAGGAGAGGGAAAAGTAGCCCCGGAGAAGCACAGATACTGAGAGAGAAAGAGAAAGAAACTCACAAGGGACGGGATGGATAGCTACCAAAAGGTATAAAGAAGGACGTGGAGACTTGTGCAGATATGGGGAGAGGCAAGAGCCAGAGACACAGACAAAAAGGGAGGGACAGAGAGAGAACGACATGAGAGAGATGGGGACGGAGAGGGAGAGAGACGGGGAGAGGCAGAGATCAACAGAGACAGAGACAAAAAGGGAGGGTCAGAGATAGAAGGACACAGAGAGAGATGGGGAAGAAGAGGGAGAGAGAGAGACAGGGAGAGGCAGAGATGAACAGACTGGAGGTGGGGGAGAGCCGGCTGGGCTGGGGGATGGGGGAGAGACCGGGAGCGGCCGGCGGAGGGGGACGCAGCTGGAGGCCGCCCGCCCGCCTGACGCCCGCCGCCCGCAGGTGTGGGAGGCGCTGCTGACCCTGGTCTTCTTCCCGGTGTGCGTGGTGTTCGCCTGGATGGCCGACAAGCGGCTGCTCTTCTACAAGTACGTGTACAAGCGCTACCGCACCGACCCGCGCAGCGGCATCATCATCGGCGCCGAGGGCGACCCCCCGAAGAGCATCGAGCTGGACGGCACGTTCGTGGGCGCCCCCGAGGCCCCGGGCGGGGAGCTGGGCGGGCTGGGCGCGGGCCCCGCCGAGGCGCGCGAGCTGGACGCCAGCCGCCGCGAGGTCATCCAGATCCTCAAGGACCTGAAGCAGAAGCACCCGGACAAGGACCTGGAGCAGCTGGTGGGCATCGCCAACTACTACGCGCTGCTGCACCAGCAGAAGAGCCGCGCCTTCTACCGCATCCAGGCCACGCGGCTCATGACCGGCGCGGGCAACGTGCTCCGCAGACACGCGGCTGACGCCTCGCGCAGGGCGGCCCCGGCCGAGGGCGCGGGCGAGGACGAGGACGACGGCGCCAGCCGCATCTTCTTCGAGCCCAGCCTCTACCACTGCCTGGAGAACTGCGGCTCCGTGCTGCTGTCCGTCACGTGCCAGGGCGGCGAGGGCAACAGCACCTTCTACGTGGACTACCGCACCGAGGACGGCTCGGCCAAGGCGGGCTCCGACTATGAATACAGGTGGGAGCGGGGGTGGGGGGCAGGGCCGCGGTGGGGGCAGGGCTGCGGGGGCTGGGCCGCGGGGGCAGGGCTGCGGAGGGGCGGGAGCTGGCGCGGCTGCCGTTATTCCCGATGTGCGGCGGCCTCCAGGCTCAGGGCCTCCCGACTGCCTCCTGCAGGATTCATTTGCTCGCTCACTCACTCACTGATTCATTCATTCATTCGCTCACTTATATTCATTCTTTCACTGATTCATTTGCTCATTCATCATTCATTTGCTTATTCATCACTCACTCATTCACTCATTCCTTCATTCCTGAGAGCTTGCTCTGTGCCAGTCCCTGTTCTAGACCTCGGGCACACACCACTGGGCCAGGCAGAGAGCATGGCTATTGGGAAGGCTACCCCTCGGCTTTCATTGTCTGCCTCTGGGTTTTTTGTGTTTGTTTATTGGAAACAGAGTCTCGCCATGTTGCCCAGGCTGGAGTGAGTGGCCCGATCTCAGCCTGAACCTCTGCCTCCCGGGTTCAAGCGATTCTCGTACCTCAGCCCCTTGAGTTGCTGGGATTATAGGCATGTGCCACCATGCCCGGCTAATTTTTGTACTTTTAGTAGAGATGGGGCTTTGCCATGTTGGCCGGGCTGGTCTCAAACTCCTGGTCTCAAGTGATCCACCTGTCTCAGCCTCCCAGAGTGCTGGGATTACAAGTGTGAGCCATCTCCTGGTCATGTTCTGTGTTTTATTGTTTGGTAAAACAGATATCTCCTCATGTGCATAGAACATTAATGTTTAGTGGGCACCTACCATGTTCCAGCTGCTGCCCCCAGGCACTCAGTGCATATGATGAATGAGACAAACTCTCAGTCTCCACACCACCCCTCCTGCATTCCTTGTCTGTCTGTGGTTTTGTGCTGATGCCACACTGTTTTAATTATTAGAGCTCCATTATGTGTATTGCTACCTGGTAGAAGAAGCCTTCTCCCACCATTACTGAAGTAAAAATATTTACTGAGCACGTACTATATGCCAGTGGGTATACCATGGGGAACAAGACAGTTGAGGTTCCTTCCCTCAAATTGCAAAGAGGATATAAACTACTAAACATATAAAAACTTGAAGTGGCAATAAGTCCTATGGAGGAAAATAAAATAAGACAGGAGGAGAGAGACAATGGCCAAAAGTCTTTGGTTCCCCCATAAAGCAACCCACCCCATCACCCTCTACCATATCTCACAATCCCAATCCCTATCCTTACCCCCTTTCCTTGCAGATCTGTGATATTCTCTCATTCAGCACTTCCCTCCTGAGCACCTACTGTGTGCCAGATGCCTTTATTTAAAGGATTAACCTAGAACAATAACCAAATAGATAAGATCTCTGTCTTCATGTGGCCTGCAAAATTCTTCATCTATTTGTAGTTCTTCTGTTGATGCCACACTCTTTTAAGACTTATAGCTTTACAGTATGTTCTTTTAAATGATTTTCACCAGCCTACTTAATGCTTTGAACAGTACATGTTGTTAATTCATGCACAAGTCTCCCCTTTCCCATAATGACATTTATCATGTGTCTACTCTGTGCAAGAAACAGATTAAAAAACCAGATCTGTCACTGAACAGAGCACATAAAGTCCCTGCCCAAATGGAGCTCACATTCTCCTGGGAAAGACAGGCCATTAGGAAGTAAACACTGATTACATTAAAATGCCAGGTAGTGGTAGGAGCTGTGAAGAAATAAATCAGGAGACAGGGAGAAAGAGTGCCAGTGGCTGAGCTTTTCAGAGGTTCTACCTGCTCAGTAGCCTGGCACATCCCCTTTAATCTTCTCCCTGGGGTACAGCTGAGGCTGAAATCTTCCCAGATCCTTGGTTCTGCCGCCAACCAGCAGCCAATCCCTCATCCCTTAACCATTCTCTTCCTGGGGCCAGTTCCTCCTCCCCTCCTCTCCCCTCCCCTTTCTTCCCCTCCCCCTCTCATCTTCTTTCTCTCTCCTTTCTTTTTTTCTCTCTCTCTTTCTTTCTCTTTCTTTTTTTTTTTGGAGTTGGACTTTTGCTCTTGTCCCCCCAGACTGGAGTGCCATGGTGCGATCCTGGCTCATGACGACCTCCGCCTCCCAGGTTCAAGCGATTCTCCTGCCTCAGCCTCCCGAGTAGCTGGGATTACAGGCACCCGCCGTCACACCCAACTACTTTTTTGTATTTTTTACTAGAGATGGGGTTTAATTACATTGGCCAGGCTGGTCTCGAACTCCTGACCTCAGGTGATCTACCCCCCCTCGGCCTCCCAAAGTACTGGGATTACAGGCGTGAGCCACTGCGCCTGGCCCAAACTCTTTTTTTTTCTTTTGACACAGAGTCTCCTTCTGTTGCCCACGCTGGAGTACAGTGGTGCCATCTCGGTTTACTGCAACCTCCACTTCCCAGGTTCAGGCGATTCTCCTGCCTCAGCCTCCCAAGTAGCTGGGATTACAGGTGTGTGCCACCACGCCCAGCTAAGCCAAACTCTTTTTTCTTAGACACAGGGTTTTGCTATGCTGCTTTGACTAGAATCAAAGTCCTGGCCTCAAGTGATCCTCCTGCCTCACCCTCCCAAGTAGCTGGGACCACAGCCGCCACATCCCACATTTTATTTTGAAAAACTTCACACCTACAGCAAGGCTGCACGTGCAGTTTGATGAACTGTCGTGTCACCTTCGTCCACACTCACCAATTGTTCACATTTTATCCTGTTTGCTTTTATTCTAATATTTAATAATGTTAATCATTGGGGGCCGGGCGCGGTGGTTCACGCCTGTCATCCCACACTTTGGGAGGCCGAGGCAGGTGGATCAACTCAAAGCTGAGGTTAGGGGTTTGAGACCAGCCTGGCCAAGATGGCAAAACCCTGTCTCTACTAAAAATGCAAGATTTAGCCAGGTGTGGTGGCGCATGCCTGTAATCTGAGATCGAGACACTGCACTGCAGCCTGGAAGACAGAGCAAGACTCTGTCTCAGAAACAAACAAACAAATTAGCTGGGCATGGTGGCGTGTGCCTGTAGTCCTAGCTACTCGGGGCGGTGGTGGGGGCACTAAGGTAGGGGAATTGCTTGAGCTGAGGGGCAGAGGTTGCAGTGAGCCAAGACTGTACCACCGCACTCCAGCCTGGGTGACAGAGCCAGACTCTGGCTCAAAATAATAATAAAATAATAACACCCATTTTTATAAAAAATAAAAAAAAATAACAACAATAATAATTGTAGCATTCTGTGACAGTGAGTTGCGAACACCATGACCTTCATGCCTAAATACTCGAGCATGCTTTGTTTTTGTTTTTTTTTTTTGAGACAAAATTCTGCTCTTGTGGCCCAGGCTGGAGTGCAGTGGCGCCATCTCAGCTGCACTACAGCCTCTGCCTCCTGGGTTCAAGCGATCCTCCTGCCTCAGCCTCCTGAGTAGCTGGCATTGTAGGTGCACGCCACCACACCCCAGCTAATTTTTTGTATTTTTAGTAGAGACGGGGTTTCATCATGTTGGCCAGGCTGGTCTCAAACTCCTGACCTCAGGTGACCCACCCACCTCAGCCTCCCAAAGTGCAGGGATTACAGGCGTGAGCCACCTTGCCCGGCCTGAACATACATCTTTTAAGAATAATGGCGTTCTCCTACCTAATCACAATGCTATGCTCTCACTCAAGAAATCTAATGCTGACTTGATACTGTTAACTCAATATTTATTGAGTGATACACACCCTGTGTTTGCATTTCTCCAGTCATCCCTGTAATGTCCTTGGCGGCTGTGTTTTCACTCCTTCCCTCTCTTCCCACTTGATCCAGAACCACGCATTGCATTTCCTTGTCTGGGATCCGTTTCTCAGCCCTCCCGTGACTTTTGTGACCTGATGCTTTACAGGATGATAGGCCAGTTACTGGCATGATTCTCAGTCTGGGTTTGTCTCATGCTTCCTGATGATTAGAGTCCTGCACTTTTGGCAGGAATCCCATGGAAGCGATGCTTTATCCCCCTGGGTGCATGGTATCAGGAGGAACGTGATGTCCACTCGTTCATTATTGTGATGCCCAGTTCAGTTGTTTGGTAAAGATGGTGCTAAATCTTTGGATTAATTTTTTGGCAAAGATGGCGCCACAGGATGTACGTGGTGGATCACACCTGCAATCCCAACACTTTGGAAGCCCAAGGCCAGTGGATTGCTTGAGTCCAGGAGTTCAAGACCAGCCTGGGCAACATGGCAAAACCCCATCTCTACAAAAAGTATAAAAATTAGCCAGGTGTGGTGGCACGTGCCTGTAGTCCCAGCTGCTCAGGAGGTTGAGGCGGGAGGATGGCTTGAGCCCGGGAGGTTGAGGCTGCAGTGAGCTGGGACTGTACAATTGCACTGCAGCCTGGACGACAGAACAAGACCCTGTCTCGGAAAAAAAAAAAAAAAGATGGTGCTACAATCTTCACATTCTACTGATCCCTTATCCCTTAAGTGTAAATGTCTCCCCATCCTGCAACTCTAGGACCCTAAGATTCTAATATTATGTGAATATCACTAGGTAACTGTCACTGTTTTTGCTGTGCTTCTGGGTGCTTCCCCTATATCAATTCAGTCCTCACCACAGCACCAGGAGGTAAAGATCACTCTTAGCCCATTCCACAGAAAAGGAAACCAAGGCTCGGAGGACGGCAGAATCCTGACCCCCTAAGATCACACAGCTGGCATGGTAGCCGAGCTGGGCTTGGAGCAGGTCAGCCCACCCTGCTGGGTGCCCCACCACCGTGGACAGCGAATCCTAAGCTGGGGGACTCCCCTGTCCCCTCCACTGCAGGTCTTGTTCTGCACCCTCTGGTTCTACACCCCCTACCTCTTTGCCAGAACCTTGGGGTCCCTGCCTTCCTCCCACAGAGCTGGAGAACTGGAGCCCAACCCCCCCCACACACATCTTTTCTTTTGAGGTGGAGTCTCGCTCTGTCGCCAAGGCTGGAGTGCAGTGGTGCAATCTTGGCTCACTGCAACCTCCGCCTCCCCAGTTCAAATGATTCTCCTGCCTCAGCCTCCGGAGTAGCTGGGACTACAGGCATGCACCACCACACCCTGCTAATTTTTCTATTTTTAGTAGAAACAGGGTTTCACCATATTGGCCAGGCTGATCTCGAACTCCTGACCTCAAGTCATCGGCTGCCTCGGCCTCCCAAAGTGTTGGGATCACAGGCGTGCGCCACTGCACCGGGCCCCAGAACCCCTTTAATGTGAAAGTGAGAGTGAACCTGTATGGATCACGTAGCAGGTTTCAGAGATGGTGGACGGGATTGGGGGAAAGAGATATTTTCAAGATTCCTAAACATCCCAGAGTCATGCTGATGTCTGCAGCCCTTCCAAGAAGAGCCCACTTACTCCATGACCCTCAGAATTTCACCCTGACTCATCTAATGTCACTGCCTTGTTCCCTCCCCAGCTCCCCCCATTACAGAGTATCTTGTGGGTGCTTCAGAGATTTACACCACTGTTGCTCTTTTAACACTAAGCCAGCTCACATCCCTCCTCCGCTTGGAATGTCCCTCCTCTGCTCGGAAGCCTCCTGGGGCTCCCGCCTCACTCAGGGTGAATGCAGAAGTCTTCACCATGGCCCACCCAGGCCCTAGGAGATCTGCCCCTATTTACTCTGTGATGCCATCTCCTGCCCCTCTCGCCCTGGCTCCCTCCACCGCCATCATGCTCGTGTCCCTGCGGTTTCTGAGCAGGTGACCTGTCCCTGCTCCAGGCCAGATCCTGTCCAGCTGTCCAGCTCCAGGTCAGAGCATTCACGTTGCCTGTTCCCTTTACCAAAAATACTCTTTGGCCAGGCGAGGTGGCTCACGCCTGTAATCCGAGCACTTTGGGAGGCCAAGACAGGCGGATCACTGGAGGTCAGGAGTTTGAGGCCAGCCTGGCCAACATGGTACACCCCATCTCTACAAAAAGTACACAGAATTAGCTGGGCATGGTGGTGAGCATCCGTAGTCCCAGCTACTCGGGGAGGCTGAGGTGGGAGAATCCCTTGAACCTGGCAGGGAGGTTGCAGGGAGCGGAGATCGCCTCACTGCACTCCAGCCTGGCGACAGAGTGAGACTCCCTCTCAAAAACCCAAAACAAAACCAAACAAAAAAACGTTTCTAGGCATTCTCCCCATGGCTCACTCCCTCCCCCTCCTTCAGGTCTCTGCTCAAATGTTACGTCCTCCAAAAGGCTTTCTTGACCACAGCAACAACTCCTTCTCCTCACTCCTTACCCTCCTGTTTGTCTCGATAGCACCATCACCACCTGGCATTCTATGTTTGTTTACTGTTCAGTCTTCTGCACTGAAACAGAAGCTCAAAGCTGCTTCTTGCTGCCGTTCCCCCAACACTTAGAACAATGCCTGGCACACAACGTTCAGTGTCTGTTGAATGAACCATAATTAAGTCATTAAATGTGCAATTGTCATGGTGATATAGCTCTCCCATGGGGCTGTGAACCCTGTGAGGACAGGGCCTAGTTATTGCTGTGTCCCCAGCACCACTCCGCACACGACACAGAACAGGTGCCCTTAGGAGTGTTTGTTGAATGAATGAATGATGCCAAGTTAAGGCGTATGGACATTCTCTTGGGGGCATCTGGGAAGGGTTTTTATCAGAGGAATGACAGAATCCTTTCTGGGTCCTATATCCCTGCCACTCAAAATGTGACCAGGACATTCCCTGGAGCTCGTTAGAAGTGCAATAATAGCCGGGTGTGGTGGCTCACGCCTGTCATCCCAGCACTTAGGGAGGCTGAGGTGGGCGGATCACCTGAGGTCAGGAGTTTGAGACCAACCTGACCAACATGGAGAAACCTCGTCTCTACCAAAAATACAAAATTAGCAGGGCATGGTGGCTCATGCCTATAATCTCAGGTACTAGGGAGGCTGAGGCAGGAGAATGAATTGAACCGGGGAGGCGGAGGTTGTGGTGAGCCGAGATTGTGCCACTGCACTCCAGCCTGGGCAACAAAACGAAATTCTGTCTCAAAAAAAAAATTTGATTCTAGGCCGAGCTCGGTGGCTCACGCCTGTTATCCTAGCACTTTGGGAGGCTGAGTGGGACAGATCACAAGGTGAGGAGTTCAAGACCAGCCTGGCCAATATGGTGAAACCTCATCTGTACTAAAAATACAAAAAAAATTAGCCAGGTGTGGTGGCACATGGCTGTAATCCCAGCTGCTTGGGAGGCTGAGGCAGGAGAATTGCTTGAACCCGGGAGGCGGAGATTGCAGTGAGCTGAGATCACGCCACTGCACTCCAGCCTGGGTGACAGAGTGAGACTCCATCTCAAAAAAGGCAAAAGAAAAAGAAATGCGATTCCAGGAAACCCAGGAGCTTCTGAACCAGAGTCTGCATTTTCACAAAAGCCACCAGGGGATTCCTATACACATTAAGGTTTGAGAAGCAGGAATGTAGAACACCCCAGGCCCCCTCTCAACTCTTGGACTTTGCACGTGCTATTCCCCTCTGCCTGGAGTATGCCCGCCGGCTAATGCCTCCTCCAGGAAGCCTGCCCCTCATCTCAGCCTCATCCTTATCTGTTTAATGCCCGCCTTCTCTCCTCACAAGTTCCACGGCGGGGGAGGGGCCCACTCTGTCTTGTTCCCGTTCTGCAGCCCTTCCTCCAGGACGGCCACCCTGATTCACCGTCAGTACTTGTTTAGTGCCTGTCGACCCTCATACTTGACAGTTCTCCTGTGGCGCCTGCCCCTCCTCTGGGAAGCACGTCCAGACTCCCCCACCCGCTATAACACACAGCCGGTGACTACCCTCACCCCCGCTCTTCCCCCTCCCCACCCTGCCGCAGCGAGGGCACGCTGGTGTTCAAGCCAGGCGAGACGCAGAAGGAGCTGCGCATCGGCATCATCGACGACGACATCTTCGAGGAGGACGAGCATTTCTTCGTGCGGCTGCTGAACCTGCGCGTGGGCGACGCGCAGGGCATGTTCGAGCCCGACGGCGGCGGGCGGCCCAAAGGGCGGCTGGTGGCGCCCCTGCTGGCCACCGTCACCATCCTGGACGACGACCACGCGGGCATCTTCTCCTTCCAGGACCGCCTGCTGCACGTGAGCGAGTGCATGGGCACCGTGGACGTGCGCGTCGTGCGCAGCTCGGGCGCGCGCGGCACCGTGCGCCTCCCCCTACCGTACGGTGGACGGCACGGCGCGCGGCGGCGGGGTGCACTACGAGGACGCGTGCGGAGAGCTGGAGTTTGGCGACGACGAGACCATGTGAGCGCGCCCGCGGCGGCCCGGAGAGGGGCGGGGCTTCGAAATGGGCGGGGCCTGATAGGGCTCAAGGGTGGGGCGTCGGAAGGGGCGGGGCATGTGACACATGCTCTCAATGTGGGCGGGGCTTAACCAAGCAGTGCTCCAAAGGGGCTGGGCCTGGTGGGCCCTCAGGAGGGGAGGGGCCTGGGTTAATTGTGCTTAAAAGTGGGCTGAGCCTCGAGACGGCCGGGCTTGGGTGAGCTGCGTCCACAATGTGGGTGGGGCCTGATGGGGTCTTGACTGTGAAATGAAGAGGCGAGACTCAGAGTGGCAACCGGACAGGTGAAGAGGGCCCCAAGGAGGAAGGGTGGGCAAGGTGAGGAGAGATGGGATAGGGGCCTGGGGGAGAGGGGTGTGGGCCCTTAACTGGTAGCTGGTGGAGTGAAGTCTTGAAGAAGAGGGCACAGGGGAGATGTGGGGAGAGGCCTGTCGAGGTGAGACGCGGTGTGTGGCTGTGAAGAAGGGGCGGTTCCAGGGCGATGGGTGGGGTCTGGGTTTGTTCACAGGGCACCGGGAAATGGGAAAATAGATGTGGGCTGCAGAAGAAGGCGGGGCCTAATGAGATGGGTGGGGCATGGGGAGGCGGAGCTAGGGAAGGGGTGGGGCTTCTGGATAAGAGGAAGAACCTGGGCAAGTAGCGGGGCACCAAGGGGAATGTGGGTGAGGCTTTGGGAAAAGATGGTGCGGGAATCTGGGGGCCTGGGAAGGCAGGGCAGGGCCTGGGGAGACACTGGGAAGCCTGAGGGCTGGGATTTGGGAAAATGGGGTCTGGGGAGGTGGGCTGACTGGATACACACAGATACACACATGTAGACAGACGTTTACAGATCAGACACAAAGCCATTTATACGCACCACACACACACACAAGACACACACGGCGAGGGCAGGCTTGGTGGTTCACGCCCGTAATCCCAGCGCTTTGGGAGAGCAAGGCAGGAGGATCATTTGAGGCCAGGAGTTCGAGAGCAGCCTGGGCAACATAGCAGGACTCCTACTCTAAAAGTAATTTTTGAAATTAGTGGTGGCGCATGCCTGTAGTGCCAGAGCTTTAGGCGACTGAGGCGGGAGGATGGTTCGAGCCTAGGAGTTGGGAGAGCAGCCTCTACTAAAATTTTGTTAAAATTAGCTGGGCATGGTGGTGCGCACTTGTGGTCCCAGCTACTTGGGAAGCCAAGGCAGGAGGATGGCTAGGTGTGAGAGCTGTGATCACGCCGCTGCACTCCAGCCTGGGAGACAGCGAGACCTTGTCTCTGTAAATAAAAAAATAATTTTAAAGACACATGCGGACACACATAAAGTCACAGATACGTACACTAAAGTATAGCGTCAAGGCTGCTGTCACGCACAGATCCCCGGCCATTCCTTACATAGATGCCTGAGTGTCCCTCAACGTGTGCCTGCAGCCTTACCTTCCCCACCTGCCTGCTCCTCCTCTGCCCGCTACCTTCCACCCCCACACTCCCCGTCTGTCTCCCTCCTCCGTGCCGCCCACGCGCCTCCTACTCAAGCGGAGTCCCCCCGCGCTCCCCCTCCCTCCTCTTCCCAGCCTCCGCCCCCGCTTTGGGCAGCGCTCAGCTTCTCACAGCGCTCGCTGTCTCTCTGTCTCTCCCTCTGCATCTCTGCATCTCTTGCTCCCTGGGCTGTCTCACTCTGGGTCTGTGCGTCTCTGTTCATCTGTGTCTCTCTGTCTGCAGCACCTCGCTCTCTGACTCAGCTTATATTTCAGACACACTCTCCACACCTT
The DNA here is from genome assembly GCA_036589455.1 of Ateles fusciceps. NCBI lineage: Eukaryota > Metazoa > Chordata > Mammalia > Primates > Atelidae > Ateles > Ateles fusciceps. The sequence goes on along the minus strand of JAZHEH010000929.1, from coordinate 2,954,503 downwards.
TCCATCTCTCTCTCTCTCTGGCTTGGTCTCCCTCTCAGGGTTGTTGAGAATTTGGGTTGGGGACTGTGAGAGGCACTATCCCAGCCTCCTGTCTCACACCCAAGAGATAGGTGGAGTGGAGAGAGTTTTCTTCTGCTTCTTCCAGTCCTTCTTGTAGTTTAACCTGCTTCCTTCCTGCTGCTGCAACCCCATAGGCCCTCTCCTCCCCCACATGGCTTCCCCAGGCTGGGACACCCTCTGTCCCCTCACTCGCCACCCGAGCTCCCAGATGTGGCTTCAGAAGATAGAGAACAGGAGGCTAATTAGTGTTTAGGGAAACTCATCCTTCTTCTGATGGGCAGGCGCTGATTAGAGCGCTTTGAAGCAGCTGGGCTGGAGGACCAACTCAGAGATGGAGGAGACACACAGAGATGGGGTGGCAGGGAGAGCACGAGAGACAGAGAGATAGACAGACCCAGGGAGAGCCGAAGACGGAATGACAGCGAGAACTGGAGAGAGAAACAGAGACAGAATAGAGAGACAGAGACACAGAAAGACAGGAACTTAGAGGCCAGGTGCTCACGTAATCCCAGCACTTTGGGAGGCCGAGGTGGGCGGATCACCTGAGATCAGGAGTTTGAGACCAGCCTGACCAGTATGAGGAAGCCCCATCTCTACTAAAAATACAAAAATTAGCCGGGCGTGGTGGCAGCGCCTGTAGTCCCAGCCACTCGGGAGGCTGAGACAGGAGAATTGCTTGAACCCAGGAGGTGGAGGTTGCAGTGAGCCGAGATCGCACCATTGCACTCCAGCCTGGGCAACAAGAGCAAAACCCTGTATCAACAAAACAAAAAACAAACAACAAAAGACACAAAAGGAAGAGACACAGAGGCAGAGAGATGGATATTAAGAGACAGATGGAGGGAGACTGAAAGGTAGATGCAGAGGCGATAAAGACACGTATGGAAGAGAGAGAACTCGGACCCAGGGAAGGAGAGAGTCGGACCCAGGGAAGGAGAGAGAGAGTCGGACCCAGGGAAGGAGAGAGAGAGTCGGACCCAGGGAAGGAGAGAGAGAGTTGGACCCAGGGAAGGAGAGAGAGAGTCAGACCCAGGGAAGGAGAGAGTCTCACGACGCTGCAGAGAGAAGGGAAAGTTTGGGTCAGTGAGAGACAGGATGAGGAGGAGACTGGGTCTGAGATCAGAGGCTGGCAGGGGAGAAGAGCAGGACAGTGGAGTTTTCAGGAAACCAGGGGGCAGGCTGGGGAGGAAGTCTGCTTCCTGTGATCTCAGAAAGTTCTGCCTTGGTCTAGCTCGAGTCCCTCTTGCTGTTTCCTGCGTATTGGGATTCTCCTGCGTCTGGGTCCCCTGAGGGCGCGCCTGCCAGGGCGCAGTTGACGTGCGTGTCCCTGCACGCCAGTCACTGTGTGTCAGTGGATCGCAGCGTGCCTGCAAGAGTGAGCGACAGAGGTGTGTATGTGTGTGTGTATGTCACTCTGTCAGCGTGTCACTGTGTCGGCAGCTGTCTGTGTGTGCGGGGTGTGTGAGGAGCGTGTCTCAGTAGACCCTCCCTCCCCGCTGTCCCCAGCATTTCAGCACCGCGGACAGCTCCCAGCCCGTGCTGAGGTCGGGGGCGGCCCTTTCTTTCCACCCGCAGAAAATTGAAAATATCCTGAAATCAGGAGGGTGGAGGTAGGCGGGTGTCCCCATATGGCCAGCTTGTGTGCGCCTCTCCTTGCGCGGGTGTCGCTGTGTCTTGTGCGTGTTTGTGTGTTGAGATGCGTCTTTTGAATGACTGCCTGATTGAAACTCTTCTGCTAGAAGTGCCTTGACTTTGGTTACTCCATTCTTTTTTTTTTTTTTTTTTTGAGACAGAGTCTCGCTCTGTGGCCACGACTGGAGTGCAGTGGCGCTATCTCGGCTCACTGCAACCTCCACCTCCCAGGTTCAAGCGATTCTCCTGCCTCAGCCTCCTGAGTACTGGGAGCTCTCACCACCATGCCTGGCTAATTTTTTGTGTTTTTAGTAGAGATGGGGTTTCACCGTTTAGCCAGGATGGTCTCAATCTCCTGACCTTGCGATCTGCCCACCTTGGCCTCCTAAAGTGCTGGGATTACAGGTGTGAGCCACCATGCCCGGCCTGGTTGCTCCATTCTTTAGATTCTGAGAGACAGAGACAGGGAGAGAAGAATCCAGATAAAGAAGGGCAGGCCAGGTGAGGTGGCTAACACCTGTAACCCCAGCACTGGGGAGGCCAAGGCGGGAGGATCACTTGAGCCCAGGAGTTCAAGACCAGCCTGGGCAACACAGTGAGATCCTGTCTGTATAAAAAATTGAAAAGTAGCCAGGTGTGGTGGCGCACACGTGTATTTCCAGCTACTTAGGAGGCTGAGGTGGGAGGATTGCTTGAGACATGGAGATCGAGGCTGCAGTGAGCCATGATGATGCCACTGCACTCCAGCCTGGGCAACAGAGTGAGACCTTGTCTCAAAAAAAGAGAGGGCAGAGAGATGAGAAGAGACAGAGACAGAGAACGGAGAGAGTCAGAGTCAGAGAGAGAGACTGCTGGAGAATCGGAGAGACAGAAAGAGTCAGAGATGGTGAGATAGACCCAGAGAACCCAAGAGAGGCAGAGAAAAGAAGATGGAAAATGTGGGGACAGAGATGTAGGCACTGAAGGAAGTAAACGGAGACACCAAGAGGCGTCAGGAGTGAGATAGAAGGTAGGAGCGTCTACGTGATACCGCAGTGGGAGGCTGCAGGGTGGCGATGTCGCCGAGGCTGTGGTGGGGGGAGTCGTGCTAACTGACGGGCATCTGGTCTGTGCAGTCTTGCCACTGCATTGGGAACGGCTGCAGGGTGTGATGGCGTGTGGGTGTGGGCGGTGTGATCGGCTGTGCTTCCTCGATTGGGTGACTGTGTGGGCCGGGTGTTTGTGTTTCTGGGTTCTGGGGCCAGGCCTTGTGGGACTACATAGTTCTTACAGCCAAAAGAGTTGCCAGTGGCAGAGCTGTGGGCATTCTGGGGTTGTGGGTCTTCGGGGTCAAGTCAGGTGGGTTGTGTGCCTGGAAGTGACAGGTAACTTCTGGCTGTTTGCTACCACCCGCTGGTTACCACAGGAGCAGAGATGCTGAGAAAATCAATTAGCATCAGCATTTGGTTAACTCTCCAAATCTGGTTGGGACGGAGAGCAGGAAACTGAGGTTTTTCTGTGCTGAAGGATTCCAGTTAGCAAAATATGTATTCAGGACTTGCTCCCTGCCAGGCACTGTTCTGGGTGTTGGAGACAGAAAAAAAAAAATTGTAAATGTACTGGCCGGGCACGGTGGCTCCCACCTGTAATCCCAGAACTCTGGGAGGCCAAGGCGGGCGGATCACGAGGTGAAACGCCATCTCTACTAAAAATACAAATATTAGAGGGCTGGTCGTGGTGGCTTCCGCCTGTAATCCCAGCACTTTGGGAGGCTGAGGTGGGCGGATCACAACGAGGTCAGGAGATGATGACCATCCTGGCTAACATGGTGAAACCCCATCACTACTTAAAAATACAAAAAAATTAGCTGGGTGTGGTGGCAGGCGCCTGTAGTCCCAACTACTCAAGAGGCTGAGGCAGGAGAATTGCTTGAACCCAGGAGGCGGAGGTTGCAGTGAGCCGAGATTACACCACTGCTCTCCAGCCTGGGCAACAGAGCGAGACTGTCTCAAAACGAAAACAAAAACAAAAAAACAAAAAACCTATAAATGAATTTACTTGGGGGAACTTAAATTTTAAAATGGGGAGGCAAATGGTAATAAACAATAAACTAAATAAATTTTAGAGGGTGTTAGAAAGTGATATTTAAAGAAGACAGTCCAGGCTCTATGGCTCACATCTGTAATCCCAGCACTTTGGGAGGTCAAGGTGGGAGGATCACTTGAGGCCAGGAGTTCAAGACCAGCTTGGGCAATGTGGTGAGACCCAATCTCTACAAAAAAGTAAAAAATTAGCTGAGCAGTCCATGCGCAGTGGCTCATGCCTGTGAGCACTTTGAGAGGCCAAGGCGAGTGGATCACCTGAGGTCAGGAGTTTCAGACCAGCCTGGCCAACATGGCAAACCTACTGAAAGAAAAACCTACTTAAAAAAAAATACAAAAATTAGCTGGGTGTGGTGCGGGGGTGCCTGTAATCCCAGCTACTCTGGAGGCTGAGGCAGGAGAATCACTTGAACCCGGGAGGCAGAGGTTGCAGTGAGCCAAGATTGCAGGCTGGGCAACAGAATAAGACTTCATCTCAAAAAAAAAAAAAATTAGCTGAGCATGGTGGTGCATGCCTGTAGTCCCAGCTGCATGAGAGGCTGAGGCAGGAGGATCACTTGAGCCCAGGACTTTGAGGCTTTGGTGAGCTATGATTGCACCACTGCACTCCAGTCTGGGTGACACAGCAAGACCTTGTCTCCGAAAATAATAATAAATACATTAAAAAGAAAGACAACAGAGCAGTGTAAGGGAGTGCTGGGCTGGGAGGAGCAAGAGAGTTCACTATTAAATAAGATGGAAGGAGTGGGCCTCATTGAGGAGGTGGAGTTTGAATAGAGAACTGGAAGAATGAGGAAGTGAGCTCAGGGGAAAAGTGTTCTAGGCAGAGGGAACAGCCCGCGCGGAAGCCCTGAGTCATGAGCAGGCCTGGCTTGTTTAAGGAATAGCAAGGAGGCCAGAACGGGAATGAGTGCTCAATGGCAGGGGGCCTTGTGGGGCCCTTCTAAGGACTTCAGCTTTCATTCTGTGAGAGATGGGAGCCATGCAAATGTTTCGCAGACGGGAGGGACCCAGTTTCTGACTTTGGTTCTATCAGTATCGCTCTGGCTGCTCTTGGAAGAACAGACTGTGGCAGATGAAGAACAGACTGAAGCATGGGATTGTTTAGGAGGCAGCTACAGCAATCTAGGTGGGAGACGATCGTGGCTGGGCTGGAGTGGAGGGGTCAACAGTCTCGATGCTCACAGCGCTGAGTTCAAATCCTGTCTCAACCATGAGCTCATACTGCTTTACTTTATTTTTACTTTAATTGAATTTAATTTTATCTTATTTATTTTTTTGAGACACAGTTTCACTCTTGTTGCCCAGATTGGAGTGCAGTGACCTGATCTTGGGTGACCACAACCTCCGCCTCCCAGGTTCAAGCGATTCTCTTGCCTCAGCCTCCAGAGTAGCTGGGATTATAGGCATGCACCACCATGCCCAGCTAATTTTATATTTTCAGTAGAGACTGGCTTTCTCCATGTTGGTCTCGCTGGTCTCGAACTCCCGACCTCAGGTGATCCACCTGCCTCGACGCCCCCAAAGTGCTAGGATTATAGGCATGAGCCACCGTACCCAGCCTACTTTATTTTTGAAACAAAATATTTAATATAAATAAAGATGAGGTCTCGATGTATTGCCCAGGCTGGTCTCGAACTCCTGGCCTCAGGCAATCCTCCCTCCTCAGCCTCCCAAAGAGCTGCAATGACAGACAAGAGTCACCTCTCCCGGAATGCTTTACTTTAATCAGCCTCAGCTTCCTCACCAGTGCCTGGTTTTGTTTCTGCCAAATGGGGATGATAATAGAGCCTTCCTCCCTGAGTGGTGATGAGGACTAAAGGAGATTGTGGAGCCTGGGACAGAGGAGGTGCTCAGAAAACTGGGTGGCTGCTAGGAGGTTGCCTGGTGATTCTGGGGAGTGGGCCTCATGCTGGGTGTTCTGCCTCCCCCTCCCCCTGCACAGGAAAACTCTTCAGGTGAAGATAGTTGATGACGAGGAATATGAGAAAAAGGATAACTTCTTCATTGAGCTGGGCCAGCCCCAGTGGCTTAAGCGAGGGATTTCAGGTGAGGGGTGACCAGTGGGCAGTGGGGGAGGTAAGGGGTCCAGGGTTGGGGGACCTTCGGGGGCTCAGTTGCGGGCACTCCTTAAAGCTCGTGGATCTGAGCTTTGTTGGGGACTGATCTCACGGTCTGCCTGTCTCTGTCTCTCCCCCAGCTCTGCTACTCAATCAAGGTGAGTGAAGTCCCCTTTGGGCTCTTAGCGGGGAGGAGCGACTGGAAGCGGGCCCTGGGGGAGGGTCCCAGCCCCCAAAGTTACCCTTCCAGGTTGGGTTTGAGGCAGACTGGAGGTGAGATAAAGGCAGATTCAGGACTAGGGGAGGCTGGGAGCAGGCCTTAGAGTCGGTAGTGCCTGCGTGAGTTTGGGATTACAGTTAGCGTTTTGGAGGTCAAGATTATGTCTGTAACACGGTGAAACCTCGTCTCTACTAAAGATACAAAAATTAGCCAGGTGTGATGGCACTTGGAATTCCAGCTACTTGGGAGGCTGAGGCAGGAGAGGTAGAGGTTGCAGTGAGCCAAGATCACGCCACTGCACTCCAGCCTGGGCGACAGAGCGAGACCCCATCTTAAAAAAAAAAAAAAAAAAAAGAAGATTATGTCTGTAGTCAGGGTTGTAAGTCATACAATCAGATCTGGGTTTGTCAATGGGGTCAGAGAGGATCCAGTTTGGGGTTGATAGGAGTGGGCTGGGGTCTGGATTGGAGATTGGTGTTAGGACCGTGCTAAGGTGAGAGTCAAGGTGGAGGTTATTTCCTGAGTTTCTGGTGGGATCAGACCAGAATTGGAGTCAGATTTAGGTCAGAGCTAAAGTTGGACTTTGAGGTAAGAGAGTTTGAGGAATTTGGGTTCGAACTGGGGCCAAGGTCAGAGATTGGAGTAAGAGTTGGGGCTAGGGTCAGTGGCTTGGAGCTGGACAGAGTCATTTTGGAGTCAAGATCAGAATTGGGATCGGAGGTTAGGATTAGGGTTACACTAAAGATTGTGTTTGTTGGAGGAAGCCATGCACGCTGCTGTAACAAACTGATCCACAAATCCCAGGGGCTTAGCACAATAAAAGTTATTTATCGGCTGGGCACACTGGCTCAGCCTGTCATCTCAGCACTTTGGGAGGCCAAGGGTGGGTCACTTGAGGTCAGGAGTTCGAGACCAGCCTAACCAATGTGGTGAAACCTGATCTCTACTAAAATTACAAAAATTAGCTGGGTGTGGTGGTGGGCACCTGTAATCCTAGCTACTCAGGAGCCTGAGACAGGAGAATCGCTTGATCCCAGAAAGTGGAGGTTGCAGTGAGCCAAGATTAAGCCACCGCACTCCAGCCTGGGCACAGAGCAAGACTCCATCTAGAAAGAAAAAGAAGAGAAAAGACAAAGAAGGGAGGGAGAGAGGGAAGGAAAGAGGAGAGAAGAGGAGAGGAGAGGGGAAGGAAAACAAGTTATTTCTTGCCCAGGCAAAGTTTTTGTTGTTGTTGTTATTTGGGGTTTTTTTGGGTTTTATCTTGTTTGTTTGAGATGGAGTTTCGCTCTTGTTGCCCAGGCTGGAGTGCAATGGCGTGATCTCAGCAACCTCCACTCCCTGGGTTCAAGTGATTCTCCTGCCTCAGCCTCCCGAGTAGCTGGGATTACAGGCACCCACCACCACATGTGGCTAAGTTTTTGTATTTTTAGTAGAGACCGGGTTTCCCTTGTTGGCCAGGCTGGTCTCAAACACCTGACCTCAGGTGATCCACCTGCCTCAGCCTCCTAAAGTGCTGGGATTACAAGCATGAGCCACTGTGCCTGGCCCCTTAGGCAAAGTTTTATGAGAATGTTCCTAGTTGGTGGGTGGCTTTCTTCTGCCATGTAGCCATTCCATCTTGTGGCTCCACTGTGCCAGGGGGCTTTGGCATTATGGCTGGATTTGCTGCTGGGGAATAGGGCAAGAGAGTTTGGAGGATCACATGGGAGGTTTTCAGGGGCTAAGCCTAGAGGGACTGACCATCATTTCTGCCCACATTCTAGTGTCCATGACTCAGGCCATGGCCACGCCCAGCTGCAAGAGAGGCTGGGAAATGTAGTTCAGCTCTTTGCCCAGGAGGGGAGAGGAAACAGGGTCAGGCGAACACACAGCAGCCTCTGCCACATGGTCAAGCTCCTCATGAGTGATGCTGGCAGAGTTGGGAGTTGGGACTAAGGTTTGGGGTGAGGTGTAGGCCTGGAGTTAGATCTGGACATGGAGTTTGGGGTTTGGCTTGGGGTTATTGATGTTCCAGGTTATGGAGAATGTTAGAGTTGGGATTAGGGTTTAGGGTTAGAGTTGTGCTGAGGTCAGATCCAGAGTTGAGGGTTGGGGTTTGGGGTCAGTGTTGATGACAGGCTTCCATCTGGGGTCACAGTGAGAGTCAAGCTCAGAGTTAGGGACCAGAATTGGGGTTGGGCTGCTGCTGGGCTTGGAGTCAAGGGTCAGCGTACTCTGGGGAGAGAAGTGAGCTCAGGACCAGGATGTAGGTGGGTCTGGTTCCAAGATTTGTACCAAGATCGGGTGTCCTCCCCTTTCCTCACCACCTCAGACACACTCTAGGATGCTTCAGAAATTGAATGTAGAGACCAGGCCTCCGCCATCAGGGTGGCGAGGATGATGATAATGTTGGTGGTAATAATAAAAATAATAACATGTATTGAATATTTATTGTGTGCCAGACACTGTTCTAAGCACAAATTAACTCATTTAAATCTCACAACTGGCCGAGCACGGTGGCTCACGCCTGTAATCCCAGCACTTTGGGAGGCCGAGGTGGGTGGATCACCTGAGGTCAGGAGTTCGAGACCAGCCTGACCAACATGGAGAAACCCCGTCTCTACCAAAAATACAAAATTAGCTGGGCGTGGTGGCCCATGCCTGTAATCCCAGCTACTCGGGAGGCTGAGGCAGGAGAATCGCTTGAACCCAGGAGGCAGAGGTTGCCATGAGCTGAAATCATGCCATTGCACTCCAGCCTGGGCAACAAGAGCAAAACTCCGTCTCAAAAAAAAAAAAAAAAAAAAAAAATCTCACAACGACCCCATGAGGTAGGTACTAATTATTGTGCCCATTTTACGGATATGAAAACTAAGGCACAGAGAGGCTTAGGCATTGCCTAAGGTCTCACAGCCTCCACCATGTGAACCCCAGAGCCCACCAACTAAACACCATGGACCAGCCCTTGGGAGCTGGGCCTCAGGGTTGAAGGAGATGGGGGTCAGGTGCGAGGCTGGGAGGTGTCATCAAGGAGCTTCCCAGAGGAGAAGAGATAGGCTTTCTCTAACTATGGGGACAGGTAGTAAAGGCATGGCAGGCCCAGTTAGGTAGGTCTCCTGGGAGTCTAACCTCCATCCCTCATGCTGTAGGGGATGGGGACAGGAAGCTAACAGCCGAGGAGGAGGAGGCTCGGAGGATAGCAGAGATGGGCAAGCCAGTTCTTGGGGGAAAACTGCCGGCTAGAGGTCATCATCGAGGAGTCGTACGATTTTAAGGTGATTTTCTGGGGTCTCATCTTCCTGGAGTCCAGCCTGGGTCATTTCCCTGGGGGAGGGTCCAGAAACAAGGGAGCCACCAGCTTCCCAAGGGCAGGCTAAACGGGGGTCCTGCGTCAGCACCACGGACAGCACACGACTTCCTTTTCTTTGCTTGCCTTCAGACCTGGGGTGTGGAAAGTTGAGGACCCCTGGGCACAGGCTATGAGCCCTGGACCCAAGACCCCACGTGGAGCTGCCCTGGTTCGCTCAGGGGCAGTGACCTCTCCCCCACCCTCTCGTCCCCAGAACACGGTGGATAAACTCATCAAGAAAACGAACTTGGCCTTGGTAATTGGGACCCATTCATGGAGGGAGCAGTTTTTAGAGGCAATTACGGTGAGCGCAGGTAAGTGGGGGAGGGAGGAGAGAGAAGAGAGAAGGATGGAGAGACAGAGACACAGAGAAAGGGGGAGAAATGAATGGAAATGAATGGAGAGACAGGCACAAAGATAAACAGGCCAGGTGCGGTGGCTCATGCCTGGAATCCCAGCGCTTTGCGAGGCTGAGGCGGGAGGATCGCTTGAGGCCAGTAGTTTGAGGCTGCAGTGAGCCATGATCGCACCCCTGCATTCCAGCCTGGGCAACAGAGCAAGACTCTGTCTCTGAAAAAAACTACAAGAATGAGAGACAGACACACAGAAATACACAGGGAAAATCATGGAGAAGACATGAGACAGAATGAATGCGCAAACTGAAGAGGGCCAGGGCGAGGGAGGCAGGTAGACGGGACACAGAAAGGGCAGAGACGGGAGGCGGTGGCGGGAGCTGCTAGGAGGAGGCTCGGAGGGTTTGGCTCGGGCTGAGCCAGGAGGGGTCCGGGCCTGGGCTTTCTCCCGGCATCAGGCATTAGGAGGGTGGGAACAGGTTAAATGGCGTGGTCACCCCAGAGAGAGCCTGGGTTCCTCCATTGCCATGGAGATAGTCACCAGGGTACCCAGCTCTCTCCTACCTGCACGGGTCCCCACCCTCCTTGGCCTCAGATGGGCCTGCACTGCCCCCTTGTGGCTAGAGACACTGTGACACTTGGACCCACAGATGGTCTTGGAAGCCAGCACTGGCCCTTAGTGCTACGGATTGGCGAGACTGAGGCTCAGAGACAGAGGAGGGACTGGTCCGAAGTCCCACAGGGAGTCCAGAGAGGGGCCGAGGTCAGAGCTCAGGGCTTCAGTCTCTCACGTAACATCAGCATTAAGGCCCCGGCTCTTTGGGACTGAAGGCATACAAGGAATTGTGGTTGCAAAGGAACTGGGCGAGTGGGATCAAAAGACACCAGTCTTCGGGGATGGAAAAATACGAGGCAGCAGACCTAGAAACAGCAGACTGCTTTCCCACTAGAAACAAAGTGGCATCTCCCTCTGAAGTCACATTTTTCTGACACACTTCTGAGGGATCATCTGGGCCCGACTCTGTGTGAGACATTGCCAGGGATACACAGAAGTGACCGAGACAGTCCTGGCCCTGTGCTCATGGAACTTACAGTCCAGTGAGGGAGACAGACATGTCACAAGAAAGAGACAACCCAGAGTAGGCAGGGCTGGGAAGAGAGACCCGGAAGAAAGCCCTGATGGGGTTCCTGACCCAGTCTGGAAGTCAGGGAGAGCTTCCTGGAGGAGGTGGCTTCTGAGCTGACTCTTCAAATGGGAAAAGATGTCAGCGAGGAGGAGGGAGAAGACAGGGAGGGTGTTCCAGGCAGAGGGAGAGACAAGCACAGAAGCTCTGGAGTGTGCAAGATTATGGCACCTTTCTTGGTTGGGTGCCTCGCTTCGGGCGGGGGGAAGGTACCAGGATGAGGCTGGAAATCAGAAGGTTCCGGACCACACGGCTCCTTGTGGGCCTCAGTAGGGAGCTTGGGTGGGATTTTGAACACACTGGGGAGCCATGGAGGGTTTTGAATGGGGGGAGCCCCTGGAGCTAGACAGAGCTTGTGGGAGGAAACGAGGGAGGGTAGATGGGGTGTGGGTAGGGGCTGGAGAAACTAGCAGGAGATGGGCATGTTCCAGGAACAGTGGGGCAACAGCAAGGGGCTTTTTGAGCTTCAGAACATTTCCTCTGGGGGCTCAGCACAGACGGAGGATGAGGCGGAACTGAACGAGGCGTGAGGTGGTAGGTTGTGGAGACCCAGTGTACATCGGGCCGTGGGTTTTAAAAACCAGGCGGTTAGATCAGGTGATCAGATCGGGGTGGAGGAAGAATGACAACCAGAACAGTAATAGTAGCAGTAATAATAATCTGATGATAACAGTCGTGGCCCTATCATGTCTTTTTTTTTTTCCCTTAAGCGATGGAGTCTCACTCTGTTGCCCGGGCTGGAGTGCAGTGGCACGAATATCGGCTCACTGCAGCCTTCTCTTCCTGGATTCAAGCAATTCTCCTGCCTCAGCCTCCTGAGTAGCTGCGATTACAGGCACCTGCCACCACACCCAGCTCAGTTTTGAAATTTTAGTAGAGATGGGATTTCATCATGTTGGCCAGCCTGGTCTCAAACTCCCGACCTCCAGTGATCTGCCCACCTCGGCCTCCCAAAGTGCTGGGATTACAGGCGTGAGCCACTGTGCCCAGCCGACCCTATCATGTCTTGAGTGCCAGGCGTGGTTGGAAATGTGTTTCCTGTGTGAACTCATTTAATTAATGTATCCTCAGGGTCTGTGTCAGAGCTTGGTCACTCTGCACTTTGCCCAGCACATGCCTTTTGGTTCTCTGCTGTGCAAGCACAGAGCTGTTGGAGGGGTGAGGGAGAAGGGTAGTTCTCGCTCCCTTAGGGGATGAGTCGGGTCCCACCCTGCATGGAGAGGTGCTTTTGGACTTCCTTTACCTCCCTTCCTTTACCTCCCTTCCCCCACGCACCAAAAAAGGCCTTCAGCAATAACATTTGAAACAATATTAATAACACGAGGTGTCCGAGGTGCCGTCGACAGCACTTTACATGAACCGACTCATTCGGTCATCACAGGCTTCCCATAAAGCAGGTCCAGTTATTTATCCCAGCTAGGCACCCAGAAGCCAGAGAGGTGAGGACACCGATTCAGGATCCAGGGTTGGACACCAGAGAGGTGACTTCAGAGTGACAGACACAACCACAAGCCTCCTTGTAAAGGGGAGTGGCTGGGTTAGCAAGCTGAGGCCAGAGTCCACAGAATGCCCAGCCTAGGCGTGTGGGCCTGGGTTTGAAGGCAGTGCAGAACTAAAGAAGGATTTGGAGCAGGGCAGGCAGAAGCCCAAATTGACATAGTGATGCGATAATAGCAGCCCCCTCCCTCCCAAAGAGAATGGCCTCCCTGCTCTGACCGCAGCCATGTCTTACATCATCTAGGGATGCGTCAGCAGTGACTGCTCAGGAGTCACGTTCATTCTGATCAGCGTCCTTCCAGATATAATGCGTGGCACACACAAGTGTGGCCACTGACTCTCATTCATTGCTTATGCTAATCAGCGTAGGGTAAGGTAAACGAAACATTGCAATAGGGCTTTCAGGTTACAGAAGCGGCTGGGCACGGTGGCTTATGCCTGTAATCCCAACACTTTTCGAGGCCTAGGAGGGCACATCGCTTGAGGCCAGGAGTTCGAGACCAGCCTGGCCAACATGGAGAAACCCCGTCTCTACTAAAAATACAAAAAAATCAGCCAAGTGGGGTAGTGCCCACCTGTGATCCCAGCTACTCAGTAGGCTAAGGCATGAGAATCACTTGAACCCGGGAGGCAGAGGTTGCAGTAAGCTGAGATCGCACCACCACTTGGGTGATGGAGTGAGCCGCTGTCTCAAAAAGAAAAAAAAGTCACTGCAGGTCAAATTAGGTCACAATAGGTGGTACAGCTGTAAGCATGAGGCATCCTTTACAAAGCTCAGAAAACACATCTGTAACCCAGTGCCCATATCAGGAAAGGCAGGGCTTTCCAGAAACCCTCTGCTATATCTCATTGCCAGACTGGGTCAGATGGCCACTCGCGGGAGGAATTCTGGCAAAACAAGCATTTAGCTGAGGACATGGCAACTGCCAACTGCAAGGGATTCTGGGAAAGTGAATACTGTGTTTTTATATGAGGCCATAGCTGCTGCTGGCCTCAAGGGATTCTGGGAAAGTGATTAATTTTGGCTGGGTATATGGCCCTCTAGCTGCAAGGGATTCTGGGAAAGTGAGTACATTTAGTAGAGCCTGTGGCTGCAGTGAATTAGTGGTTAGCTGCAGTGAGTCTGAGGAAGTGAATATTTCTAGCTGTGGACATGGCTTTCAGTAGTTGTGAAGGCTTCTGGGAAAATGAATATTTTTAGCTAGGGATATGGCTGTCCCTGGCAGCAAAGGGTCCTGGGAAACTGGATATTTTTAGCTGGGCCGATACGGCCTCCTCTAGCTTCAAGGGGTTCTGGGAAAGTAACTGTTTTTAGCTGTTGACTTGGCCACATTTACATGCAAGCAGTTCTGGGAAGGTAAATAGTTTTCATCTGGGACCATTAATGCTCCTAGCTTCAAGGGATTCTGGGAAAGTAATGGTTTTTAGCTGCTGACTTGGCCACATTTAGGTGCAAGGGATTCTAGGAAAGTAAATATTTTTCACGTGGGCTCATTCACGCTCCTAGCTTCAAAGGATGCAGCGAAAGTAACTGTTTTTAGCTGCTGATATGGCCGCACTTAGGTGCAAGGGATTCCGGGAAAGTAAATATTTTTCACCTGGGCCCATTCACGCTCCTAGCTTCAAGGGATTCTGGGAAAGTAAGTGTTTTCAGCTGCTGACTCAGCCATATTTAGGTTCAAGGGATTCTGGGAAAGTAAATATTTTTCACCTGGGCCCATTCACGCTCCTAGCTTCAAGGGATTCTGGGAAAGTAAGTGTTTTCAGCTGCTGACTCAGCCATATTTAGGTTCAAGGGATTCTGGGAAAGTAAATATTTTTCACCTGGGCCCATTCACACTCCTAGCTTCAAGGGATTCTGGGAAAGTAAGTGTTTTCAGCTGCTGACTCAGCCATATTTAGGTTCAAGGGATTCTGGGAAAGTAAATATTTTTCACCTGGGCCCATTCACGCTCCTAGCTTCAAGGGATTCTGGGAAAGTAAGTGTTTTCAGCTGCTGACTCAGCCATATTTAGGTGCAAGGGATTCCGGGAAAGTAAATATTTTTGCACCTGGGCCCATTCACGCTCCTAGCTTCAAGGGATTTGGGAAAGTAAGTGTTTTAGCTGCTGACTCAGCCATATTTAGGTTCAAGGGATTCTGGGAAAGTAAATATTTTTACCTGGGCCCATTCGCACTCCTAGCTTCAAGGGATTCTGGGAAAGTAAGTGTTTTAGCTGCTGACTCAGCCATATTTAGGTTAAGGGATTCTGGGAAAGTAAATATTTTTCACCTGGGCCCATTCACGCTCCTAGCTTCAAGGGATTCTGGGAAAGTAAGTGTTTTAGCTGCTGACTCAGCCATATTTAGGTTAAGGGATTCTGGGAAAGTAAATATTTTTCACCTAGGGCCCATTCACGCTCCTAGCTTCAAGGGATTCTGGGAAAGTAAGTGTTTTCAGCTGCTGACTCAGCCATATTTAGGTTCAAGGGATTCTGGGAAAGTAAATATTTTTCACCTGGGCCCATTCACGCTCCTAGCTTCAAGGGATTCTGGGAAAGTAACTGTTTTCAGCTGCTGACTCAGCCACGTTTAGGTTCAAGGGATTCTGGGAAAGTAATTGTTCTCAGCTGTTGACTTGGCCACACTTAGGTGCAAGGGATTTTGGGAAAGCAATTCATTCGGCGGGACTTGCTGTCAGGAAGTTAGATGACTCGGGGCTTCTGTAGGCAAAGAAGGAAGTCTGGGTGTGTGCCCCAGCTGGGTCGTGTGCCCACAGGGGACGAGGAGGAGGAGGAGGACGGGTCCCGGGAGGAGCGGCTTCCGTCCTGCTTTGACTACGTGATGCACTTCCTGACGGTGTTCTGGAAGGTGCTCTTTGCCTGCGTGCCCCCCACCGAGTACTGCCACGGCTGGGCCTGCTTTGGCGTCTCCATCTTGGTCATCGGCCTGCTCACCGCCCTCATTGGGGACCTCGCTTCCCACTTCGGCTGCACCGTTGGCCTCAAGGACTCTGTCAACGCTGTTGTCTTCGTGGCCCTGGGCACCTCCATCCCTGGTAACACCCCGGGAGACTGCGGTGGGGTAGGCTGGGTGGGGTAGGATCTCGGACAAGCCAGGAAGGGGCAACACAGGATCCTGCCGAAAAGAGGTGGAAGGGGTCACACAGTGCCCATGTAGGGGCCTCAGAGAAGTACGGAGGTGGGGCAGGATAGAAGCTATGCAGTGGGTCCCTAGATCCAAGATGTGGATAGAATCCTCCTCAAAAGCACCCAGGTGGAAGGTCCCATAAAACGAAGGTGGCAGGAAACGCTGGGAACCTGACAATGGATTTCATAGAGAGGAAGTGGCAGGGTAGGGAAGAGACAGCTGTGGGGGAGAGGGGTTCCTAGGAAGACATTGGATGTCAGAGAAGCCAATCAGTGGATTCCACAGAAACAAGCTGATGCCCCGTCCCCCAAGAAACCAGACAGAAGAGTCCATGGAACTATGCTGGGGGACATGACTGGAACCGGCCCAGTGAACCTCAAAGTTTTTTTGAGGGGGGAAGGAGTCTTGTTCTGTCACCCAGGCTGGAGTGCAGTGGCTCGATCTTGGCTCACTGCAACCTCTGCCTCCCAAATTTAAGCAATTCTGCCTCAGCCTCCGGAGTAGCTGGCACTACAGGTGCTCGCCACCACACCCGGCTAATTTGTGCGTTTTTAGAAGAGACGGGGTTTCACCATATTGGTCAGGCTGGTCATGAACTCCTGACCTCCTGATCTGCCCACCTTGGCCTCCCAAAGTGCTGGGATTACAGGTGTGAGCCCAGCTGAACCTCAAAGTTTTAACTAAGATGGGGGGTGGGACAGGTCAGGCACATAGGCTCACACCTGTAATCCCGGCACTTTGGGAGGCCAAGGCGGGAGGATCGCTTGGGCCCAGGAGTTTGAGACCAGTCTGGCCAATATGGCGAAACCCTGTCTCTACAAAAAAATACAAAAATTAGCTGGGCATGGTGGTGCATGCCTGTGATCCCAGCTGCTTGGGAGGCTGAGGTGGGAGGATCACCTGAGATGGGGAAGACCAGGCTGCAGTGAGCCGTCAGAGCAAGACCCTGTCTCAAAAGAAAACAAAAAACTGTAGCCAGGTATGGTGGCTCACGCCTGTAATCCCAGCACTTTGGGAGGCCAAGGCAGGTGGATCACCTGAGGTCAGGAGTTTGAGACCAGCCTGGCCAACATGGTGAAACTCTGTTTCTACTAAATACACAAATACTTAGCTGGGTGTGGTAGGCACCTGTAATCCCAGCTACACAGGAGGCTGAGGCAGGAAAATCACTTGAACCCAGGAGGCTGAGGTTGCAGTGAGCCGAGATCACGCCATTGCACTCCAGCCTGGGATCAAGAGTGAAACTCTAAAAAAAAAAAAAGTATATGTATATATACTTTTCATATGTATGTTTATTTAAATAAGCAAAACAGACTGTGATTTCACAGAAAGCAGATAGTTATTTCCATCAAAAGCAGGCAGCCAGTCTCATAGAATGCAGACGGTGGATGCCACGGAAATCGGGCAGTAAGTCCCATAAAAAGTAGGCAGCAGGTCCCCTCAAATATAGACAACGAGTCCCAAAGAAAGGCAACTGTAAGTCCCACAGAAAAACAGGTGGCCGAGGTCAGGCTCTGTGGCTCATGCCTGTAAATCCCAGTGGTGTGGGAGGCCGAGGCAGAAGTATGACTTGAGCCCAGGAATTCAAGAACCAGTGTGGGCAACAGTGAGCCCCCTGTTTCTACAAAAAATTTAAAGGGGCGGCAGGGTAGGGAAGAGAGCTGTGGGGGAGAGGAGTTCCTAGGAAGACATTGGATGTCAGAGAAGCCAATCAGTGGATTCCATAGAAACAAGTTGATGGCCCATCCCCCCAAGAAACCAGACAGAAGAGTCCATGGAACTACGTTGGGGGGACATGACAAGAACCGGCCCAGTGACACTCAAAGTTTTTTTGGGGGGGGGGGTTGGGGGGGATGGAGTCTTGCTGTGTCGCCCAGGCTGGAGTGCAGTGGCATGATCTCGGCTCACTGCAACCTCTGCCTACCAAGCTCAAGCGATTCTTCTGCCTCAGCCTCCCAAGTAACTGAGACTACAGTAGCTGAGACCACATCTGGCTAATTTTTGCATTTTTAGAAGAGATGGGGTTTCATACTGGTCAGGCTGGTGGTGAACTCCTGACCTCATGATCTGCCAGCCTTGGCCTCCCAAAGTGCTGGATTATAGGTGTGAGCTGTAATCCCAAAGGAAGAGGCTGTAAGTCCCGCAGAAAGATAGTGGATCCATTGAACTCAAAAGTCACGTAGTGGACAGGCAGCACTTCCAACCTAAGGAAGATAGTTGGACCCATAGAAATCAGGCAGCGAGACGAGTAGTGGGTCACATTGTAAGCAGGCAGCATGTCCTATAGAAAGTAGACTGTGCCGGCCAGGCGCGGTGGCTCACGCCTGTAATCCCAGCACTTTGGGAGGCTGAGGTGGGTGGCTCACCTGAGGTCAGGAGTTCGAGACCAGCCTGGCCAAGATGGTGAAACCCCATCTCTACTAAAAATAGAAAAACTAGGCTGGGTGCAGTAGCTCACGCCTGTAATCCCAGCCACTTTGGGAGACCAAGGCAGGCGGATCATCTGAGGTTGGGAGTTTGAGACCAGCCTGACCAACATGAGAAAACCTGGCTCTACTAAAAATACAAAATTAGCTAGGCATGGTGGTGGTGGGCGCCTGTAATCCCAGCTACTTGGGAGGCTGAGACAGGAGAATCACTCGAACTCGGGAGGCGGAGATTGTGGTGAGCCGAATCTCGCCATTGCACTCCAGCCTGCGCAACAAGAGCTAAACTCCGTCCCCGAAAAAAAAATTAGCCTGGGGTGGTACGGGGGACCTGTAATCCCAGCTACTCCAGAGGCTGAGGCAGGAGAATCGCTTGAACCTGGGGAGGCGGAGGTTGCAGTGAGCCAACATGCACTCCAGCCTGAGCAACAAAGCAGACTCCATTTCAAAGAAAAAAAAAAAAAAGTTGACTGCGAGTCCTATAAAAATCAGGCAGTGAGTCCCATAGAAAGAAGATAATGAGTTTCACAGAAAGCAGGCGGTAGTTCCAGCGGCAAGCAGGCCTAGGGGTGGAGATGGACTTCACCTCTTGGGTGGGGGTCAGGGTCTTGAACCCACCCTGCCGGCAGAAAGCAGGCGACCGGGGAAGGCCGGGAGGGAGCAGATGGGTGCCCGCCCCTGTGGGTGGCGCAGAGCCCCTCCGACCCGCGTGCCTCTGCCCCGCAGACACGTTCGCCAGCAAGGTGGCCGCGCTGCAGGACCAGTGCGCCGACGCGTCCATTGGCAACGTGACCGGCTCCAACGCGGTGAACGTGTTCCTGGGCCTGGGTGTCGCCTGGTCGGTGGCCGCCGTGTACTGGGCGGTGCAGGGCCGCCCTTTCGAGGTGCGCACCGGCACGCTGGCCTTCTCCGTCACGCTCTTCACCGTCTTCGCCTTCGTGGGCATCGCCGTGCTGCTGTACCGGCGCCGGCCGCACATCGGCGGCGAGCTGGGCGGCCCGCGCGGACCCAAGCTCGCCACCACCGCGCTCTTCCTGGGCCTGTGGCTCTTGTACATCCTCTTCGCCAGCCTGGAGGCGTACTGCCACATCCGAGGCTTCTAGGGCCTTGCACAGAGACTCGGCCCCACCGCCCACCCGGCTGGGGGGCTGCGCTGAACCTGCTCTTGGACCCTGGTCCCGTTTTCCCCTCCAGACTCAGCCTCCCTTCCTGGGACTCGGCCTCCCTCCCCCACCCAGCTCCGGGCTTTGATAGTCCCTGTCCTCTGTCCCCAGTAGCTCAGCCTTCCCTCTCCCTTTCGGGAGCCTCCCCAGTTCCTCCCCCTGCGGTGACCCCAACTCCAGCCCATCCTGTCAGTGACCATCTACACCCCTGGGAGAACTTCCACCCCAGTCCCCTCCCCAGGAAGCCACCCCCCAGTGACCATCCTGGGGATTTTTTTTGGGGGGGGGGGCGGGGGAGAGACGAGTTTCACTCTTGCTCTGGCTGGGTGCAGTGGCATATCTGGGCTCACCGCAACCTCCGCCTCCTGGCTTCAAGTGATTCTCCTGCCTCAACCTTCCAAGTAGCTGGGATTACAGGCGTGGGCCACCATGCCCGGCTAATTTTGCATTTTTAGTAGAGACGGGGGTTTCTCCATGTTGGTCAGGCTAGTCTCGAACTCCCGACCTCAAGTGATCCACCGCCTCGGCCTCCCAAAGTGCTGGGATTACAGGCGTGAGCCACTGCACCAGGCCCATCCTGGGGATTTTAACGTCTCTCTCCCTAGTCACTCAGACTTTGGCTCTGCCTCCAAAGTCTCCCTTCCCCTAGTGACCCCCCCACCCCACCTCCCCCCATGCCCCAGAGCCTCAGAACCTACCCTCCCTGGGGGAACCCTCGAAGGAGGCTCTCACAGACCGTCTCAGATCCCATCCCTTCCCCCACAGCCCTCAGGGAGCTCCGCTCAGCCCCGGTAGGGAGGAGCTGGTGGGTGTGTGCGCCACACACCTTCCAATCCCTCTACTCGGGTTCTCGGGAGGACACTCATTCTCCAGGCTCGGAGACAGGAGGGGGAGAAGTTTGGGGTTTCAGTCCCAGGGCTTAGCTGGAGGAGGCACATTTTGAACCTGCAACTTCAGACATTCCAGCGCCCCCACTCGCCCTCCACTACCTCTGAGAGCCCAGCCACGCCTTGGAGGGAGGGGCCTGTGTGTGTACATAGTGTGTTTGGGGGAGGGGGGACGCGGGAGGGTGCATGTCTTGGGAAAAGGGGGGTGACAGACTTAACTTTTGAGAGGGCAGCAGACTCCCTCAGCCATGAGAACCGGCTTTGGGGAGGAGGCCGGGAATCAAAGGGAGTCAGCTGATCTCTGACAATCTGGAAGGTTCATTTTGCCCTCAGTGCCAGCAAATCCGGGCAGGACCCTCGAAGAGGAGACCGAGGGTCCCAGAGGACCAATGCTACAAGCCAGCAAATGCTGCCACATCTCTGCCTGATGGGGGGGTGGGGGTGGGTGGGGGGATGGGACTGGGCCAAGGGATCTGGGTGGGCATTTTTAACTTTAGAGGCCATCCATCTGTTGGTAGGCCATCTGCATTTTCTTACTGTTGATGTTTCCTGCCCAAAGAACACATTTGGGCAGTGCCACCCACTCCTTGGGGTCCTAGGACGACCCAGCTACCCCCATAACTTTCTGCTTCCCACAGGTTTTCAGCATTCTATCGTCCTGTTGTGCTCAGCCCAACCTCCCAGACCCGTTACCCACTCTCCTCCTCCCCCCCCCCCGGCTCATCAGCATCAGTCGCTGTCTCTTTTCTGTGATTTCTGTAAAAGTTGCCATAAAACTTTGAAATTCTGCCTGAAAAAGTCCCGTGGGAAGCTGGGATTCAGGAGGAGGGGGGCTAATAAGATCTCTGACTGAGATGTGGGCAACTTTACCCACATCTGTTAAACCAGGTAGTCCGGGATTTTGCGGCCCGCGGTCGTCTGCGGGACACCCACATCCAGCAGCTGCGCTCCAGTCTAGCCGCTAAGCTCTTGCACTCGCCACGCCGCCATCAGTCAGGAGCTTCCTCTAGCCACGCGGCCCTTCCTCTTAGCCACGCCCCCATCCGTCAGCCTAGCTCTTCCACTAGCCACACCCCCATCCGTCGGTCTTGGGTTTCCACTAGCCACGCCCCCACTCATCAGCCAAGCTCCTCCACTTGCCGCGCCCCATACGTTAACTACGGGTTTCCACTAGCCACGCCCCCATCCATCAGCCCAGCTCTTTCACTACTCACACCCCCACTCATCAGTCGCGCTTCAGCCACGCCTTCCTGCTTCAATCACGGGCTTCCACTAGCCACGCCCCCGTGCGTCAGCCACAGACTGTTCTGTTCCTCTTTATGAGGCATCCTGGGAACACAAAAGAGAAAGATGCTCATTTGCCTGGGCCAAAGAGCTGAGATTGATGGGGTTTCCTAAATAAAGCAACTAATTTTCTCAGATCCTACACGAAGAGGGTGTGTGTGTGTGTGTGTGTGTTGTGCCAAAGGACACAGCCTGTGTAAAGGTGTGCAGACTTGTGAGATAATGGCTTTTTCAGAGCCCTGCAAATGGTTATCATGAACAGGGTGTGGGGTGCGTCGGGAGTGAACTTAAAGACAAATCCTAAGAGACTTTATCAGCCACGCTAGGGAGCTTGGAATTTATCCTAAGAGCAAAGGGGAGCTTTGGAAGGGATTTAAGTAGGAGAGGGAGGCAGGCAATTGATATCACCTGATGTATTTTATCAAACGTTCCTCCTGGCTACTGGTGGCTGAGAGACCAGGGACGAGGCTGCAGCAGGGACAAGGGCAGAAAAGGAGGTGAGAGAGTAGGGGGGTGAGAGGCGGATGGTGGGAAGGGAGTGGTTGAGAGAGAATGGATGGGGCTGGGTGAGGGAGTTCAGGGAAAGCATCCTGGCAGGAGAGAGGTGGTGTGTTCTTTCAAACGGAGCAGCCAGGGGGAGGTGGGTGAAAGGGCTACTGAGGAGTGGGCAGGGTTGGGGAAAACGAGGGAAGGTGCAGTACCGCAGGGCTACCAGCAGAGGGAGCAGTTGCCATACCTGGCCTAGAAGGGGTGAGCAGAGGCACCCGAGGCTGCAGAGACGCGTACCTGGGTCTGTAAAGACTTCAGGCATCGCCGACCCGCGCTGGGGAGGGGGGGCGCGGGAGAGGCTCAACCTCACTCCACTCCCACCTGCCACTCCGTCCTGCCACAGCCTCCCACTGGCCGCACCCAACCTGAAGTCCGACGTCAAGACAATCCATAGGCCCGCGGCGTGGTGGCTCACGCCTCGAATCCCAGCATTTTGGGAAGCCAGAGCGGAAGATCGCTTGAGCCTACGAGTTCAAGACCAGCCTGGGCAACATGGTGAGTCCTCGTGTCTACAAAAACTTTAAAAGTTAGTCGGGTACGGTGGCTCACGCCTGTAATGTCAACACTTTGAGAGGCCGAGGTGGATGGATAACCTCAGATCAAGAGTTCGAGACCAGCCTGGCCAACATGGTGAAACCCCCGTCTCTACTAAAAATATAAAAAATTAGCCAGACCTGGTGCTGCGTGCATGTAATCCCAGCTACTCGGGAGACTGAGGCAGGAGAATCTCTTGAACCTGAAAGGCAGAAGTTGCAGTGAGCTGAGAACAAGCCATTGCACTCCAGCCTGGGCAGCTGAGCAAGACACCGTCTCAAAAAAAAAAAACAACAACCCAGAAACAAAAAAGTTAGCCAAGCCTGGTGGCATGTACCTGTGGTCCCAGATACTTGGGAGGCTGAGGCAGGAGGATTGCTTGAGCCCAGCAGGTCGAGACTGCTGTGAGCTATGATTGCACCACTGCACTCCGGCCTGAGTGACAGAGCAAGACCCTGTCTCAAACAAACAAACAAAAAAATGACCTTTGGCTTTAGGCTTTGATGAGTGAGAACAGGTTTGTGGAAGGTGTTGGGGCAGAAGGAATGCTGATTTGGTGATCTGGAGTGGGAGGTGGGGAAACTGAGTCAGGGAGAGTCCGGATGCAAGGAGGAGAGGTTGCGGGAGGAGCAGCAGGACACTGACTATAGGGGCACAGGAGAGCAAGTGAGGCCTGCGCTAACAGCAGCTGGCAGTGATGGGGACCCCCCCACCCCATGCACGATCTCCTTAAACCCACCGCAGGTTCTGTGCATCATCCCATTCCGCGGAAGAGGAGGCTGAGGCTGGGAGAGGTGAAGCAATATGCCAACGTTTCACAGGTAAAAGGGCAAAGATGGGACAGGATAAGGTCCAGGGTGCAGAATGGAACAAGGGACACCTTCATCTTAACAAGCGTAAACAAAGAAGTGGGGGGTGTAGAGTCTGGGCACAGGAAGATGAATAAGGTCTCAGCTTCAAAGAGGGATGTGTCAGCCGGGCGCGGTGGCTCATGCCTGTAATCCCAGCACTTTGGGAGGCTGAGGCAGGTGAATCACCTGAGGTCAGGAGTTCAAGACCAGACTGAACAATATGGTGAAACCCCATCTCTACTAAAAATACAAAAATCAGCCCAGCATGGTGGCGTGTGCCTGTAATCCCAGCTACTCGGGAGGCTGAGGCAGGAGAATCGCTTGAACCCTGGAGGCAGAGGTTGCAGTGACCTGAGATTGCGCCATTGCACTCCAGCCTGGGCAACAGAGCGAAACTCCATCTTAAAAAAAATAAGTCGGGGGGGGGGTGTAGAGTCTGGGCGCAGGAAGATGCGTAAGGTCTCTGCTTCAAGGAGGGACACACTGAGAGCTTGGGGCTTGGAAAACATGAGGGCTTTCGCACCTGTCCCCTCACCTCACCCGGAAGGTCATGATTCTCACCCGGAAGCAAAAAGTTCCATGGGGTCAGCTTGGGAGTGATTGACATTGTCCTTGGCGGCAGCAGAGCCTAGCGGTGGACCTTCTCTGTGCCTCCATTCCCTCATCTGGAAAATGGGCGATAATGATGGTAACAGTACCTATGTCACAGGATTGTCGTGAGGATTAAATGAATGTATATTAGAATAACAGGCCGGGTGTGGGGGCTCATGCTTGTAATCCCAGTACTCTGGGAGGCCAACGCGGGAGGACTCTTTGAGTCCAGAAGTTCAGGCCCCGCCTGGGCAACACAGTGAGACCCCATCTCTACTAAAATCAGCATTATCCAGGCCTCGTGGTGCACACCTGTAGCCCTAGCTGCTCCAGAGGCTGGGGTGGGAGGATCACTTGAGCCCAGGAGGTTGAGGCTGCAGTGAATTGTTGAGACAGAGAGAGAGGGAGAGACAGAGAGATGGAGAGACAGAGAGAGAGGGAGAGACGGACAGAGAGGGAGAGACAGAGAGATGGAGAGACAGAGAGAGAGGGAGAGACAGAGAGAGATGGAGAGACAGAGAGAGGGAGAGACAGAGAGAGAGGGAGAGGCAGAGAGAGAGGGGAGAGACAGAGAGAGAGGGAGAGACGGAGAGAGAGGGAGAGACGGAGAGAGAGGGAGAGACGGAGAGATGGAGAGGGAGAGACAGAGAGAAGGGAGAGACAGAGAGATGGAAAGACAGAGAGAGAGGGAGAGACAGAGATGGAGAGACAGAGGGAGAGACAGAGAGAGACGGAGAGATGGAGAGAGAGGGAGAGACAGAAAGAGAGGGAGAGACAGAGAGAGATAGAGAGACAGAGAGAGAGGGAGAGACAGAGACAGAGAGACAGAGAGAGGAAGAGACAGAGAGAGACGGAGAGACAGAGGGAGAGACAGAGAGAGATGGAGAGACAGAGAGAGAGGGAGAGACAGAGAGGAGAGTTGGAGAGAGGGAGAGACGGAGAGAGATGGAGAGACGGAGAGAGAGGGAGAGACGGAGAGAGATGGAGAGACAGAGAGACACGGAGAGACAGAGAGAGAGGGAGAGACAGAGAGAGAGGGAGAGACGGAGAGACAGAAGACGGAGAGACAGGGAGAGACAGAGAGAGAGGGAGAGACAGAAAGACGGAGAGACAGAGAGAGAGGGAGAGACAGAGAGAGGGAGAGACAGAGAGAGACGGAGGGAGAGATGGAGAGAGAGGGAGAGACGGAGAGACAGGGACAGAGACAGACAGTTATAGAGAGACAGCGGCATAGAGAGGCAGTGAAGGAGAAAGCAACAGAGAGAGAGCAGAGACAGAGACAGTTGGAGAGACAGCGGCAGGAGAGAGGGAGGGAAAGGAGGACGGGCGGAGGCGGGGCCGAGGCACAGCGAGAACCTGGCGAGGAAAGCAGATCCCAGTTAGACGGCGGGAGAGGGCGAGGAGATACAGACGGAAGGAAAGGGGTGAGGGGGTCTCGGTGGCAGCCACAGCCCTGTACCCCGCCCCTGCCGGGGTCAGGCCGGGTCCTCCCGCGCGGCTGAGCCGTGGCTAATGGTACGGTTGCTTGGTGGGGCGGGAGGGGAAGGGGCGGCAGGCATTTGTCAGGGCCGGTGACAAATGAGCCACCGGCGTCGGCTCGGGTGATGGATAGCGCGGCCGGCAGGCAGAGGGGTAGGCACGGGGGGGGCCCCCACCAAGATCAATGTTTCCTTCTCCTGGAGCTGAGCCAGGCAGGGGGAGGATGGGGAGGGGCAACGTTTGTATGAAGGGCCCCGGGAGGAGGAGAGGGGGAGAGCCAGGGAGACAGAAGAGGGGCACGGTGGGGGGACTGCGCAGGCATAGGGATGTGGAGAGAGGGAGAGGAAAGGAGGGAGATGACACAGGCCCTGGAGAGAGAGATGGAGAGACAGAGAGAGAGGGAGAGACAGAGAGAGATGGAGAGACAGAGAGAGATGGAGAGACAGAGAGAGAGGGAGAGACGGAGAGAGACAGAGAGACAGAGAGATGGAGAGACAGAGAGAGACGGAGAGACAGGGGCCCCTGATAGAGAGAAAGAGAGATAAGAGAGACCAGACAGAGAAGACACCCAGACAAAGCAAGATACAGAAGAAAACATAGAGAACCAGGAGACAGACACAGCAAGGCGGAGACGCAGACAGACGCCCTGTGCTTTAGGGCCCTCCCTCCCCCACCCCCGCAGAGACACAGATTCTGGGGGAGAGCCTTGAGTGAGGAGGAGGAACCAAACCTGGGTCCCAGAAGGAGGGAGGCGGACACAGAGCTGTTGATAAAGAGGGAACCGAGGCAGGGAGCTGGCAGGCCGAGAGAGGAGCCTCGCTCCTGCAGTCCCTCCCACAGCCTTTCAGAGGGGATCCTGGGGGCCGCTGCGAATCCCCGGGGGGCGTGGCTACCTGGTGGGCAGAGCCAGGGTGGTCGGTGCTCAAGTCAGGGCACTGAGGGGCCAGGCCGCTGAGAGACAGTCCCCTAGGTCTACCATAGAGGGCTCCGAGCTTCCCATCTGTAAAACAGGTGTAGGATAACACGGGTGGGCGTGGTGGCTCACGCCTGTAATCCCAGCACTTTGGGAGGCCAAGGCGGGCGGATCACGAGGTCAAGAGATCAAGACCATCCTGGCCAACACGGTGAAACCCCGTCTCTATTAAAAACAAACAAACAAACAAACACAAACAGGTGCAGGACAGGGCTAGAGGGCGGGGACCCAGCAGGCAGGGAGCTGGGGTCCCTCTGATGCCACCCAGGAAGCCCCTCGGCCGGGCAGGGAAGAAGCTTCCAGACACCTACAGGGAGAGGCCCAAGCACCACCCAAGAGCCACCAGCGGAGGCAGCAGCGACGCTGAGACACCGGCCCCCCCACAGCACCAGCAGGTGCAGGGCACCCCCCCCTTCCAGCACCAGGCCTGGCCACCACCTGCTCCCCTCCCGTGGGAACAGAAGGGTCCTAGGACTATTTAAAGGAGACAACCAGGAAGAGGAGAGTGTGTGTGTGAGAGACAGAGACACAGGAGGACAGACGGACAGACAGACAGAGAGATAAGCCTGGAGGAAGAGCCTGAGAAAGCCGGGGCGCCTCCGCCACCCTCCTCCCCTCCCACCCCCACCCGCACCTTCCCCCATCAATTTCTCTCCCAGACACTTATGTCTCCCTTCCCAACATCTCGTTCCTTTCTTTAATTAAAAAGATTTATGCTTCAGAGTCCAACCCCCTGCTCTTGTTTGGCGGTGGCAGGGACGACTCCGAGGTCTCTATCTGAGCTCCTGTCCCCCCAAGCCCCCCGCTCCCCCCCGCTCTGTCTTTCTTGCCTGCTCTACACCTCTCTCTGTCTGTGTCTCTCTGCCCCCTCCGTCTTTGTCTCTCTGTCTCTCTCCGTTTGCCTTTCTCTGAATCACACCCCCTCTTTGGAGTTACCTCCCTCCCCCAGGTCAGCCCCGCCCCCACCCCATCCCCCTCCCTCTCTTCCCGCTCAGCCCACGCCCCCCACCACTGGGCTGTCCGACGAGCCTTCAGAATCAGCCTGGGCTAAGGGGACCTCAGCATGCAACCCCACCGCAAAAGCAAATCGGGCCAGGGACTCGGACCCCTGCATCCCTCGCCCCAAGTCTTGGCTGAGGGCGAAGCAGGGGTGCAGCAGTCCAAAGAGCTTTGTGTCTTTAATTTAAAAAATGATTTAAGTTAATTTTCTACTCCAAAACCCCTATCTGGGGGGGCGGGTGCGCTGGCCTTGATGAAAGGAAAGGCCTCCAGACCCCCTCCCCCCTCCAACTGCCTTACAGGGCCAGCCTCGCCCCAGGGTAGCCAAGGGGCGGAGCCCGCCGGCGTGGAGCCCCCAGACTCAGCCAAGACCCTCAGAGTCCTGGCACCGTCTAGCTTAACTGTTTCTCCATTCACCCCCGCCCCCAGCGCATTGCCCGTCCTGCAAAGGGGGGATCCAGGCTCAGAGAGGGGAGAGCCGACGGTGGAACCAGACTGCACATTCCCAGGGGACCCCGGGAGATGGCCAGGGAGGGGTTCCGTCGTGTGTCCAGGGGGCTCAGAGGACAGAGCCAGAGAGAAAAGGACAAGAGAGAGAAGGGAAGAGAGAACAGGAGACGGGACGGGAGAGAGGGAGACAGAAAGCCGGCGGGAGGGAGCAGGTGCCTGGGGGGGGCCCCAGAGGGTCTCTTCCTCTCCCCCCCGCCACAGCCTGCCCCGCCCCACTCCCACCGGGAAGTGCCGCTGCCCTGACCCCAGCCCCTCACGCGGCAGCTCCGCCGCCCACCCGGGCTCACCCCTCTCCCGGGCCTTGGTGGTTCTGTTCAATTTCCACAAGGCAGGAGGGTGGAGAAGCAGGTGGCAGCAGAGATGGCGCTGTTGGCGGGAGTCCTGACTGTGTGCTGAGAGACCTGCCTCGGCCCTCTCCCAGGGCCTCTGGGTCTCTGTCCCCCCCCCCCCCCCCCCCTCTCTGGGTCTCTGTCCCCCTCTCTCTCTCTCTGGGTCTCTGTCCCCCCCCTCTCTCGCTGGGTCTCTGTCCCTCTCTCTCTCGCTGGGTCTCTGTCCCCCCCCCCCGGGTCTCTGTCCCCTCTCTCTCTCTGGGTCTCTGCTCCCCCTCTCTCTGGGTCTCTGCCCCATTCTTCTTGGCGCTGTTCCTCTGGGGTGAGGTTTCAGTATTTTGTAGGTGTCAGGTATCCCTCTGTGAGAATGTGATAAAAACTATGGGCACCCCCCCCTGGGGGAAAAACACAGAAGCACCCAGTCCACAATTTCCCATGGAACTTCCCCTGGGTTCACAGGTCTCCTGACACCCACCTGCACACTCCCCTGCGGGAGGCTGAAGACACCAGGGACTAAAGACCCCCAGTGTAGATGATGCGGTGAGAATGAGTGAATGCAGGGTGTCCCCCGGCCCCTCCCCCTCCCGTCCTCAGCCTCTTGGATATTTCCTGGACCTGCCAGACACCCTTCTGCTCCCCCCTTTCCAGGCTCTGCACCCGCGATTTCAACACCAGGTTGAAAGCTCGCCTTAGGAATGGGATGAAACCCTGCACACCTGCCCTCCACACCTTGTGTGGGGCACAGGATTTACCCCACAGAACGCAGGTTCCAGGGACTCCCTGAGAGCAGCTGAGGGGGCTGCAGGCTCAAGACAGGGGCCCAAGACGACAGAGGGGCCTCCAGCACCCGCCACATGCAGAGACGGATATAACACGCACAGTCACTCCTGCACACACACACCACACACACAAAACACACCACACACCACACACACAAAAACACACCACACACACCACACACAAAAAAACATACACACCACACACACAAAAAACACACCACACACACAAAAACATACACACACACCACACACACAAAACACACCACACACACCACACACACAAAACACACCACACACCACACACACAAACATACACACACACCACACACACAAAACATACACACACACCACACACACAAAACACACAAGATACATATACACACCACACACCAAACATACACATCACACACACCACACACACAAAACACACCACACACCACACACACAAAACATACACACACACCACACACACAAAACATACACACACACCACACACACAAAACACACCACACACACCACACACACAAAACATACACACACACCACACACACAAAACACACCACACACACAAAACATACACACACACCACACACAAAACACCACACACCACACACACACACCACACACAAGATACATATACACACCACACACCAAACATACACATCATACACACCACACACAAAACACACAAACAGAAAACATACACACATACACCACACACACAAAACACACCCCACAAAACATACACCACACACAAAACACAGCAAACATACACCACACACACAAAACACACCACACACAAAACATACACACATACACACCACACACAAGACATATACACACCACACACCAAACACACCACACACACATACACACCACACACATACCACACACAAAACACAAACAGAAAACATACGCACATACACTACACACACAAAACACACCACACAAAACATACACACCACACACAAAACATACACACATACACACCACACACAAGACATATACACACCACACACCAAACATACACACCACACACACATACATACTACACACATACCACACACAAAACACACAAACACAAAACATACACACACCACACACAAAACACTCATATACACACCACACACACACACACACACACAAAACATACACACCACACACCAGACACACACATATACATACCACACACCAAAGATACACAGCACACACAGATACACACCACACACATACCACACACAAAACATGCACATATACACACCACACAGGTACACACACCACATACACAAACCACACACAAAACATATACCACACACACCACAGATGCACAGTGCACACACACACACCACCACACATGCACACACAAAATACACCACACACAGCACACATGCACACTACACACACCACACACAGACACCACACACACACACGCCACACCACACACACTATGCATACATGCACATCACACACCACACACACACATCACACACCACACACAAAAAACACAAAATACACCATGCACACACAAAACACAACACACAGAAGGCCCACACACATGCAAGCACACACCACACACACCCTACACAAGCACACACACAGGCGCAGGCACAGCGGCTCCCCTCTCTCCCAGAGGAGGGAGGGGAAAGGGGTGAGGGCAAGAAGAGAAGCTAAAATCTGATGACTGGCTTCCTCTCCAGCGCCGGTCCTCTCCTCCACTCCTGCCCCATAGGAGAGGGCTGGGAAAGGGAGAGAGACAGAGAGAGAGAGAGACAGAGAGAGAGACACAGAGATAAAGAGAGACACAGAGAGAGACACAGACAGAGACACAGACAGAGAGACACACAGAGATAGAGACACAGAGAGACACACAGAGACACACAGAGATAGACACAGAGAGACACAGAGACACACAGAGACAGAGAGAGACACAGAGAGACACACAGACAGAGAAACACAGAGAGAGACACACAGAGAGACACAGAGAGAGAGAGACAGAGAGAGACACAGAGAGAGACACAGAGAGAGAGAGCACAGGGAGACAGAGATAGACACAGAGACACAGAGAGAGAGACAGAGAGACAGGTGAGGGGGAGAGAGAAGTAAGGGGAGAGAGAGAGGTGGGGGAGAGGGACAGACAGAAACGGAGGGAGGGGGAGGAGGGAGGAGAAACAGGTGAGGGGAAGAGAGACAGAGAATGGGAGGTGACGCGGGGAGAGAGGAGGGAGAGAGGTGGGGGGTTGAGGGGAAGA
The DNA here is from genome assembly GCA_036589455.1 of Ateles fusciceps. Lineage (NCBI taxonomy): Eukaryota > Metazoa > Chordata > Mammalia > Primates > Atelidae > Ateles > Ateles fusciceps. Next base: position 2,923,356 of record JAZHEH010000929.1, on the reverse strand, counting down.
CAGAAACGGAGAGAGGCGGGAAGAGGTGGGAGGAGAGAGAAACAGAAAAACAGAGAGAAAGGAAATGAGAGAGAAAAGAGACGGGTGAAGAGAGAGAGACACACACACAGGGAGAGTGGGGAGAGAGGTGGGGGAGAGAGAGGAGGGGTGCGGGAGACCGAGGCCGGGCCAGGCCGGCAGGGGGAGAGGGAGAGCCGGGCGCGGTGTGGGGAGCGCGGCCCGGAGCGAGCGCGGCGGGAGGGGCGGGGATCGGGAGGACACGTCTCAGGGCAACTCCAGCAACAAAAGCCGGGAGAGGCCGCGGGCCCGGGCGGGGCGGGGTGCGGATGGGGAGTGGGGAGGGAGAGGGGAGGAGGGGAGGGGGAGGAGGGAGGAAGGATGAGGGGAGGGGGAGGGGGAGGAGGGAGGGGGGAGGAGGGGAGAGGGAGAAGGGGAGGGAGGTGAAGGGGGGAGGGAGGAGGGGTTGGGAGGAGGACGGGGAGGGGAGCAGGGGAGGGGACTGGGGAGAACGGGGAAAGGGAGGGAGGGGACCTGCAGCCCCCGCCCCGCCCCACCCGGCCGCGCCGGCGGACAGTGGGTTAAGCATCTCCGCCGTGGAACTTCCGGATGTGACCACAGAGAAGGAGAGACCCGGAGCGGGGAGCGTGGCCGCCAGCACCCCCAAGCCACCGCCGGACCCCCCGCCGTCCCGGGCCGCCCCGCCCCCCCCCCCACGGTCCCGGCTCCGTCCGTCTCGGCCGGTTCGATCTCCCCCCCGGAGCCGGGGAAGGGCAGGGGGGCGGGGAGGGGTCTCGGGCACCCCGCCCGCGCCTGCTGCCCCCGTCCCGGCGGCGATGCGCCCCTGGCCGTGACCCCCGCTGGGGGCTGGAGCCGGGTCACGCACGGAGCCCCCACCCGGCCCGGCGCCTGCCGCTGACGGCGGCGGGGGTGGGGGGCGCGCGCCGGCCTCCTGCCCACCCCCGGCGCTCGGCTCCGCGGGCTGTCGAGGGCTGTGGCCCCGGGCTGCGCCCTCCCCCCGCGGCCAGGCTCTGGAAGCGACCCGGGAGCTGCTGCCGGCCTCAGCCCATGGCCCGGAGGGTAGGTCTCAGGGCGGGGACCCCGAGCCCCCTGTCCCCTGCATCCCCCCTCTCCCGCCTGGCTCGCATCAGTCTATCCTGTCCTCTCCACCATCTCTGTCTCTGCCCCCTCCCTCCGCCCCTGGGTCTCCTCTCTCCCCAGTCCCTCTGTGACCCTCTCTGCCCCCAAGTGCCCCCTCTCCGTGCCTCTCGGCCCCGCCTCCTCCCCCACCGTTTAGCTTCCCCCCTCCCTGCCCCAGTCTCCACCATCTTTCTGCCCCTCTGTCCCCCCTCCTCCCTGCCCCGGGCCTCGGGTCTCCCCTCTTTCTGACTCTCTGTTCCCCTCTCTCTGCCTGGGTCTCCCCCCTCTTTCTGCCTCTGTCCCCCTCTCTCTGCCTGGGTCTCCCCGCTCTTTCTGCCTCTGCTCCCCTCTCTCTGCCTGGGTCTCCCCTTCTCTTCTGCCTCTGTCCCCTCTCTCTCTGCCTGGGTCTCCCCCACTCTCTCTGCCTCTGTCCCCCTCTCTCTGCCCTGGGTCTCCCCCCTCTCTCTGCCTCTGTGCCCCTCTCTCTGCCTGGGTCTCCCGCCCTCTTCTGCCTCTGTCCCCCTCTCTCTGCCTGGGTCTCCCCCCTCTTTCTGCCTCTCTGTCCCCCTCTCTCTGTCCCCATCTCTGTCATCTCTGTCCCTAGGCTTCCTTCTCCATCTCAACCGCACCCCCTCTCTTCCCGCTTCCATCCTTCTCTTCCGTCTACTTTGTTCCAAGCCTCCACTGCTCCTCCAGGGCTAGGAGTGGGACGGGGTGGCAGAGGTGGGCTCACCAGGCTGCTGGCCCCAGGCAGCCTCTCTCCCCAGGGATGTGATTGGAGACAGGAGACAGGGGAGGAGGTTCGTGCCTGCTTTGGAGGGTTCAGGGTGGGCTGTGGGGACCGTGTTTGGTGAGTGTGCCATGAGCAGCGGGGAGCGGTTGGATTGAACTTCAGGGCGCAGGAGAAGTTAGGAGAGGGAGAGGGAGAGAGTGGGACATACCGAGCCAGGGTGCCTGACCAGGAACGTTCCAGCCTCCTGTGCTGTGACTCCTGCTCCCTGTCTAAGCCTCCACATCTTCATCCCTGAGGAACGGGTGTGACCTGATAGGTGAAAGGTGCCCCTGGCTTCCAGGGCACAAGGTTCTGTCACGACAGGACACGGGCGACCCGCCCCATAATGGTGTTCCTCTTGGGTGCGCCAGTGTGTCTGTGTGGTGGTGCAGAGTGACCCTCTCCAGCGACAAGTGCTCACGGCACCAGCCAGGCTAAATGTCTCAATCGTGCATTCATTCCTGTGCCTGCTGCTGGGCTGTGTGTGTGTGCATGTGGGGGGGATCGGGGTATGTCACACGAGTGTGCACGTGGGTTGGTGTGTATGGCTGTGTCTGTGTGTGGTGGCTCCACGTGGTGAGTGGGGTGTGACGTGTTGAGACATACTCTGATGCGCCTATTTGACAGCTGCCAGATGAAACCGCGGACAGGGAGGCTTCCTGTGTGTACTGTGTGTACAGCAGTGCGAGCAGGCCCGTGGAAGGTGTCGGCGCTGACGATCTCCCTCTGTCTCTGTCTCTGTCTCTATCTCTCCCTCTGTCTCTGTCTCTTTCTCTGCCTCTCCTTCTGTCTCTGTCTCGTCTCTGTCATCTCACACCACTCTCTCTGTCTCTCTCCCCTCCCAGCCAGACCCTGCCATCTTTTCCTCTGGGTCCTCCTGCCCGAATGTCAGCATTCTGCCTGGACGGGGTCCTGACTCCCACCCAGACAGCTCCAGGGGACCTGGAGGGCTTAAAGGGATGGGGCTCAGACACTTGGGGACCAGAGGCAGGTTTCTGGGACACAAAGGGGCATCTCCTGGGTCCCAGGATGGAGAAGCTCCTCAGCCGAGTCTCAGGGTGCTAACCCCTCCCTGGGGCTCCCCCGTTTCTCACCTTCCCCCAGTACGATGAGCTGCCACACTACCCAGGCATCGCAGATGGCCCCGAAGCCCTGGCTGGCTTCCTGGAGGCAGTGCCCGCAGCGCCAGGGCCCTATGGCCCACCCCCGGCCTCCCCCAGCCCCTGCCCCTCGGCCTGGACAGCGACAGCCTGAAGAGGGAGAAGGATGACATCTACGGGTGAGCGGGGGCCGGGCTCAGGCTCTTGTCCTTCTGTCTGTCCCTCCTGTCTGTCTTTCTGTTTCTTCACTTCCTGGGGTCTGTTTGTGTCTCTCTGTGTACAAGTCTCTGTCTCCTCTCCCCTCATGGTCTCCTGTCCCCTTCCCAGCCCCTCCATCCACCCCCAGCCTCTCCCCCGACCTCTCTCCTTTCCTGCCTCCCCCAGACACCCGCTCTCCCCCTCTTGGCCCTGGTCTTTGAGAAATGTGAACTGGCTACCTGGCTCTCCCCCGAGATGGGGCCAGCGCTGGGCTGGGGACGCCCCCCGGCGGCGACGTCTGCTCCTCCGATTCCTTCAACGAGGACATCGCTGCCTTCGCCAAGCAGGTGGGCACCCCCGCCCACCACGCACCCACCCGGAGAGCCAGCGAAGAGGGTCGGGTGGAGGCGCGACTTACCCCTGCCTGCGTCTCTCTTCCCTCCCAGGTTCGATCAGAGAGGCCCCTCTTCTCCTCCAACCCAGAACTGGACAATCTGGTGAGACCCAGGCCCTCCCCCCACACCCCTTCCCATCAGTCTCCTGTCCTGACTCCCCCTTTCCCAGGATTGGTTGAGGGGGTGCAGAGAGGAGCCTGCCTGGTCCGTGTCCCCAGACAGCCATGATTGATTGTTGCCCACGTGCCATGTGGTCCCCGAGAGTCTGAGAACGGGACCCTCCGCCCGAGTTCGAATCCCAGCTCTGCCACTCCCCAGCTCTGTGACCAGGGCAAGTGGCGCTCCATGACTCAGTGTCCCATCTGTGAAGTGTGGCTGGTAGTAATTTGTCTTGGAGGGCGGCTGTGGGGATTTTGTTGTTGTTTTTTGAGATGGAGTCTCACACTGTCACCCGGGCTGGAGTGCAGTGGTGCAATCTCGGCTCACTGCAACCTCCACCTCCCGGGTTCAAGCGATTCTCCTGCCTCAGCCTCCTGAGTAGCTGGGATTACAGGCGCACGCCATCACGCCAGACTAATATTTATGTTTTTAGTAGAGACGGGGTTTCACCATGTTGGCCAGGATGGTCTCCATCTCTTGACCTCGTGATCCACCCGCCTCGGCCTCCCAAAGTGCTGGGATTACAGGCGTGAGCCACGGCGCCCGGCCGACTGTGGGGATCTAATGAGTGAAAGCGAGTCAAGTGCATGGGACAGCACCTGGCACAGAATAGGGCTCAAAAAGTATCCGATGTTCTATCCGTCAGGAAAATAGCACCCACACCAAAGTAAGCACGGGGACTGCTGCCCAAGGAGAGGAGGCTGGTGCGGCCACTCCCCGCCTGTAACCGCAGCACGTTGGGAGGCCACGGCCAGGAGATAGCTTGAGTGTGCCAGGGATCAAGAGCAGCCTGGGCAATGTAGTGAGACCCCATCTCTGCAGAAACATTTAATTAGCGGGCTGTGGTGGCACGCACCTGTGGTCCCAGCCACTTGGGAGGCTGAGGCAGAAGGATTGCTTCAGCCCCAAGAGGTCGAGGCTGCAGTGAGCCTTCATGAGCTGCACTGCACTCCAGCCTGGGCGACAGAGCAAGACCCTGTCTCTCATAGATATCTAGAGAAAGAGAAAGAAAGAAAGAAAAGAAAAGGAAGGAAGGAGAGAGAGAGAAGAGGCGGGGCGCAGTGGCTCATGCCTGTAATCCCAGCACTTTGGGAGGCCAAGGTGGGTGGATCACGAGGTTAGGAGTTCAAGACCAGCCTGGCCAACATAGTGAAACCCTGTCTCCACTAAAAATGCAAAAATTAGCTGGGCATGGTGGCGCACACCTGTAATCCCAGTTACTTGGGAGGCTGAGGCAGGAGAATCGCTTGAACTTGGGAGGCAGAGGTTGCAGTGAGCTGAGATTGTGCCACTGCACTCCAGCCTGGGTGACAAGAGTGAGACTCCATATCTAAAAAGAAAAAGAAAAAAAAGAAGACAAAGAAGGGGAAACAGCCTGGCTTGTCCCCGTCCTTTGCTCCCCAAGCTCTTGCCAGGTCTTCCTATTGGCCAAACGCTTTGGCAAAGGGCTCTGGGAAATGTAGCTTGCAGGGGTGTGGGGGTGGGCCTGGAGCTGGGGGCCAGCAGGCGGAGGTGGGAGTGCCGATGGACCGCTTGGCTCACCGTTGCTGTTGCCCTTGTGATGGGCCCTTTTTCACCTCTCTGCTTCTCTTTCCTTGTCTCCCCTCTCTCACTCTAACGCCTGCTCTTCCTTCGCTCCGGCTGCGTCTCTGTTCTCTCTCCCCCGCTGCACCTGCTGACTTTGTCTCTCCTGTCTCGCCTCCCCCCTCTGGGTCATTTTATCTCACTCTTTCTGTTTCTCTGTCTCTCCTCTCTCCTCCCTCCTCCCTGCTCCCCTCCCCCCGATTCCTTCTGTCTTCCCCTACCTCCCTTCCGGGTTTTCAGATGATCCAGGCCATCCAAGTGCTGCGGTCCCACCTGCTGGAGCTGGAGAAGGTGAGTGCGTCTCACCCCCCCACCCCCACCCCCTTGCTTGACCCCCCCCCCCCCCCCATCCCACCCCCCTCTCGTCACTTCCACCCCCCACCTTCCAGCTCTCTCCCCACCGGAGTTGAAGCAGAATGCCGCCCCCAGCCCTGTGCACCCCAGCCCTGCGCCCCCCGGGGTGGCCCCCCCCAGTACCCCGGTGCCCCCCCCAGGTCCACGACCTGTGCGACAACTTCTGTCACCGCTACATCACCTGCCTCAAGGGAAAGATGCCCATCGACCTGGTCATCGAGGATCGGGATGGCGGCTGCAGGGAGGACTTCGAGGACTACCCCGCCTCCTGCCCCAGCCTCCCAGACCAGGTGGGCCCTGGGTGGGTGCCAGACAGCACCCTCAGCCACCGCCACGCCTGGACACCGCAGAAGGACGCACACGCACCGCACAGCCTCAGACAGGGCCACGGGGGGCCTGATCACGGGGCACACATACACGCACAGCCACACAGCCACTACACCAGAGCCAAGCAGCCGAAGACACACACACACACCCCCCCCCCCCAAGTGGCTGCAGGCGCCACCCACAGACTCCGGTACATCCACACAGGTCCACACACAGCCATACCAGCTCAGCAACAGCCATTTCCACTTACAGCCAGACGCAGCATTTACCTTGAATTCACGCACACATCCCAGCCGTACAGCAGCATGGAACACGTAGCCACGTTCCGCACCCCGCTCTTGAGCACGTGTGTCCACCGCATACACACACCCGATTCAGCTACACAACAGCGACGCAGATGGAGACAGAGCCAGAGCCCCAGGCACTGCCTGGCGATCTCAGATACAGCCACACTTGGGCCCGGACTGGCCACAGTGCCCTCTTGCACACACGTGACCCTGGCCACGTAAGTCGGGCTGCAGCTGAGATCGTACACACACCGCTCATCCACGCAGACTTGGAAATAGACTCACAGGCTCAGATGCAGCCACAGAATCAAACCCAGCAACTCAACGAGGTGGCACCGTCTCAGATACAGCCTCACTAGTTTTATCCACTTAGGACACCAGACAGCAAACACACACAGGACAGCCATGTGGATCCCAACTCCCTGAGACTGCGTAAAAAGTCACACGAGAGCCACACCCATGCGATCCTGTTGCCGGCACACCCGGCAGTGACATCTTCACAGCACACGCACACACACCCACCCCACACAGCCTCAGATGCACGCATGTGACGGCCACCCCATAGCCAGACACACCCATAGTCCCGGAGCCTTGGTCTTTTTTTTTTTTTTTTTTTTTTTTGAGATGGAGTCTCACTTTGTCACCCCGGCTGGAGTGCAATGGTGTGATCTCAGCTCACTGCAACCTCTGCATCCCGTGTTCAAGCAATTTTTCTGCCTCAGTCTCCTGAGTAGCTAGGACTACGGGCCCCCGCTACCACACTGGCTAATTTTTGTATTTCTAGTGGAGACGGGGTTTCACCATGTTGGCCAGGCTGTTGTTGAACTCCTGACCTCAAGTGATCTGCCCTCCTCAGCCTCCCAAAGTGGTGGGCGTGAGGCACCACGCCCGGCCAAGTCAGAGGCTTGTACCCACTTGCACAGGAAATAGCGGTGTGACAGATGAGACAACCAAACCCCGCAAACTACAGTCACAGACAGGAAAATGTAGGCCCTGGTGATGGCCGGGAGTGGTGGCTCATGACTGTAATCCCAGCACTTAGGGAGGCCAGGTGGGCGGATCGCTTGAGCCCATGAGTTAGAGACCAGTCTTGGGAACATAGTGAGACCCCTGTCTCTACAAAAACATACAAAATTAGCGGGGCTTGATGGCTCGCACCTGTAGTCCCAGCTTCTTGGGAGGCTGATGCAGGAGAATCACTTGAACCCGGGAGGTGGAGGTTGCTGTGAGCCAAGATCACGCCACCGCACTCCAGCCTGGGCTACAGAGTGAGACTCTTGTCTCCAAAAAAAGAAGAAGAAGGATGGAGAGGGAGTGGTCACCGGAACCAGAGAGAGGAGCAGATTGATTGACAGTGGCTGAGATATTTGGTAGAAGAACATAGCTAATCTAAAACCACCTGGCAGATTGAACCCAACCTTAAACTGGAAAATGAAGAAGTCTTGCTGCAGTCCATGTGGGTGAGCTGACCTCCTGGGACACAGAGCAGGGGTACAGGGTAAATCCAACACATTGTCTAGTTCCTCAAAGTGTGTTGGAGTTTGGGTAAAGAAAATACGAGGCTGGGTGCCGTGGCTTCACGCCTGTAATCCCAGCACTTTGGGAAGTCGAGGCAGGAGGAACGTTTGAGCCCTGGAGTAAGAGCAGTGTGGACCAACATCGTTAAATCCCATCTCGACAAAAAATAAGAAAAAATAGCCAAACACACCTGTAGTCCCGGCTACTCAGGAGGCCGAGGCGGGAGGATTGCTTGAGCCCAGGAGTTCGAAGCTGCAGAGAGCTAAGATTTCAACACTGCGCTCCTGTCTAGGTAACAGAGCAAGACTCTGTAAGACTCTGTCTCTTAAAAGAAAAAGATAAGGCCAGGCATGGTGGCTCACACCTATAATCCCAGCACTTTGGGAGGCCAAGGCGGGCAGATCATGAGGTCAGGAGTTTGAGACCAGCCTGGCCAACATGGTGAAACCCCATCTCTACTAAAGATATAAAAAATTAGCCGGGCATGGTGGCACACACTTGTAATGGCAGCTACTCAGGAGTCTGAGGCAGGAGAATCGCTTGAACCCAGAAGGTGGAGGTTGCCGTGAGCTGAGATCGTTCCATTGCACTCCAGCCTGGGCAAGACACCATCTCAAAAAAAAAAAAAGAAAAGAAAAAGATAATACAGCCCCAGACCCCCTTAGCTACAATTCTGAGATCTCAAAATCTCTGAAACTGAAAGTCTTGGATTTTGTCCCATAAATTTAGTGCACACTCATTTGGCAGCAAAAGCTGACCTGAACTAATGAGGGGCTAGTTACGGCCTTTATTAATGCCACTTAGTTAAATATTCATCCGTGTTGCTGTAGGAATGTTACCGAGTTTGATGACGAGGTTGTGCCCCAGACCCTGCCTGTGATGGTTGCGAACTGCATGGCGTATGCGCGGATTTACTGCCTAAAAATGTGAAATGGGCCGGGTGCGGTGGCTCACGCCTGTTACCCCAGCGGAGGCAGAGGCGGGTAGATTGCTTGAGCCCAGGAGTTCAAGATCAGCCTGACCAACATGGTGAAACTTCATCTCTACTGAAAATACAAAAATTAGCCAGGTGTGGTAGCAGGTGCCTGTAATACAGCTACTTGGCTACTCGGGAGACTGAGGCACGATAATTGCTTGAACCAAGGAGGCAGGGGCTGCAGTGAGCCTAGATCATGTAACTACACTCCAGCCTGGGTAACAGAGTGAGACACTGTCTCAAAATAAAAATAAAATGCGGAATTTTCCGAATCCTGAGACACTTCTGGCCCCAAGGATTTTTTTTTTTTTTTTTTTTTTTTTGAGACAGACAGGGTCTTGCTCTGTCGCCAGGCTGGAGCGCAGTGGCCTAATCTCGGCTCACTGCAACCTCCACCTCCTGGATTCAAGCATTTCTCGTGCCTCAGCCTCCCGGCTAGCTAGGACTACAGGTGCCTGCCACCACCCCCAGCTAATTTTTGTATTTTTAGTAGAGATGGGGTTTCACCATGTTGGCCAGGATGGTCTCGATCTCTTGACCTCGTGATCCGCCCACCTCAGCCTCCCAAAGTGCTGGGATTATAGGTGTGAGCCACCGCGCCCGGCCTGGCCCCAAGGATTTTAGATAAGATGCTGTAGACGGTGTAAGGTCATCTTGTTTGAGCTTCTATGTAATGAACTCATCATTGAATACTGCCCACACTCCGTTGGGATTATTATCGTCCATTTTGTGTTTCTTTTCCTTTTTTTTTTTGAGATGGAGTTTCACTTTGCTGCCCAGGCCGGGCTGGAGTGCCTTGGTGCCATCTCGGCTCACTGCAACCTCCACCTTCCAGGTTCAAGCAATTCTCCTGCTTCAGCCTCCCGAGTAGCTGGGATTGCAGGCACCTGCCAGCACACCCAGCTAATTTTTTGTTTTTAGTAGAGACAGGGTTTCACCATGTTGGTCAGGCTGGTCTTGAACTCCTGACCTCAGGTGATCTGCCTGCCTCGGCCTCCCAAAGTGCTGGGATTACAGGCATGAGCCACCGTGCCCCGTCCTGTCCTTCATTTTCCAGTGAAGGAAACGGAGGCTCAGAGAGGGGACGTGACTTGCCTGAGATCACCAGCCGGGAAGGTGGCAGTGACTGGCTTCCCATCCAGCAGTCCTAGCTCCAGAGCCCATGCCCCAAACCTTGGCACTGACTTCTAACTCTTGTTTTCTAGAATAATATATGGATTCGAGATCATGAGGACAGCGGGTCTGTACATCTGGGGACCCCGGGGTCCATCCAGCGGGGGCCTGGCCTCCCAGAGTGGGGACAACTCCAGTGACCAAGGTGAGAATCTTAGGAGGTGGAGGGGGAAACAGGGGAAGTCAACCAGAGGATTGAAGGTAAATCACAGGTAGGACTTCCAGACCTGGGGTGTGGAGTGGTGTCTTGGGGGGAGAGTCTCTGGGGCCCTCTGGTCCCCCACTCTTCACTGCCCTCCCTCAGGAGACGGGCTGGACACCAGCGTAGCCTCTCCCAGTTCTGGTGAGGAAGGTGAGGACTTGGACCAGGAGCGACGGCGGAGCAAGAAGAGGGGGATCTTCCCCAAGGTGGCCACCAACATCATGCGAGCCTGGTTGTTCCAGCACCTCTCGGTGAGAGCCCTGCTGCCCAGGTGCAGGGTGGGCGTGGGGAGATGGAGGAGGGTGGGCCACAGAGACCGAGACCCCAGAGACACCCAGAAATGGGACCCTGAGGCAGCGGGAATTTTTCGAGAGATTCTCATGGACGTGGAGAATTGTGACAGGAGCCAGCAGCAGTGAGTGCCACCTGCGTGCAGGTGCTGCTCGGGACACTTCACTCACCAAGTCCGTCCCACGAACCATCCATCCGTCTATTAACCCACCCATCAATCATCCACCCAACGTACCCTTGGAGGGAGGGGGCTACTGTTTTCTCCATTTAGCAGATGAGGAGGAGACGGAGGAACAGAGAGGTTAGGAGACTTTGGTAAGGTCACACAGCCAGAGGTGGATTCAAAGGCAGGCAGTCTGGCCTTAACCATTGCACCACACTGCCTCAAGGACAGAGGAGAAAAATAGAGCCAGGAACAGAGGGACACAGAGATTTGGGGAGGACCAAGTCAGAGCAAGATAGAGACAGGGAGAGGCTGAGTCACAGAGAGACAGAGACAGACAGAGACTTGGAGGCAGGGAGGGACTGAATCCCAGAGAGAGAGAGAGAGAGATAGAGACACACATAGAGAGAGTGAGACCGAGAATGTGAGAGCCACAAAGGGAGAAATGGAGGGCCAGACACAGTGGCTCACACCTGTAATCCCAGCACTTTGGGAGGCCAACGCAGGAGGATCGCTTGAGCCCAGGAGTTCAAGACCAGCCTGGGCAACATAGTAAGCCCCCATCTCTAAAAAAAAAAAAAATAGCCAGGCATGGGGGCACACACCTGTGATCCCAGCTACTCAGGAGGCTGAGGCTGGAGGATCCATTGACCCAGGGAGGTTGAGGCTGCAGTGAGCCATGAAGATACCACTGCATTCCAGCCTGAGTGACAGAGCGAGACCCTGTTTCAAAAAAGAGAGAGAGAGAAATGTATGGGGGAGAGGCCCACACAGAGACTCTGACAGAGAGAGAGGGAGGGTCTGGGCTTTGCTTCCCTCCCCCATGCCAGTGAAGCCCCCGTTCCCCACGCCACAGGAGTCCCCTCCCCCAACACGGTCTCTAATCAGAATTGGCCAATTAACCTCTAATTGCTGGAAGAGGCGGGGGCTCACAGGCATGTAATTGCCCCAAGTTTGGGGCTCGCTTGGCCTCCATCCTGGGGAGCGCAGAGACGCTCAGACGCGCCAGCTCTCCCGACGTCTGCCTGGGCCTGGGCTCCCCATCCCCGGGACCCCGGTGGATCAGACTTTGGGGTTCAGACCGCGGCCGGCCAGGCAGGCAGAGTGACTCTTGCTGGTGGCCGCAGCACCCTTACCCCTCGGAGGAGCAGAAGAAACAGCTGGCGCAGGACACGGGGCTCACCATCTTGCAAGTCAACAACTGGTGAGTGGCCCAGGAGGGCCCGTGGGCGGGCCGGGGCGGGAGCCCGGCGCTGTCCGCGGTACTGACGGAGGCCCCGAGCCCCGTGGAGCCTCTGCCCCTGCTCGCCACGGCCTGCCACCCCCGCCGCGGTCCTCTCCTCCCGGGCCGCTCTGTGTTCGTCTCGGCCCCTCTCCCCACTCCCTTTTTTCACCCCCCCTCCGTTTCCTTGACCGCCTCGCAGGTTCATTAACGCCCGGAGACGCATCGTGCAACCGATGATCGATCAATCCAACCGCACAGGTACAGGGGGAAGGCGGGGACGGAGAGCCTGGGGTTCTTAGGAGGGCGTCCAAGCCGGGCCCCCGGCTTCCTGGGGCTCAGCCTGCACCTCTCAACCCCCTTCGCAGGACAGGGTGCAGCCTTCAGCCCAGAGGGCCAGCCCATCGGGGCTACACCGAGACGCAGCCACACTTGGCCGTCCGGCCTCCGGGTAAGCCCTGCCCCCTTAGCTAGGCCCCGCCCCTCCGCCCATGGCCCCACCTCTGAAACAAGGACGCCCCCCAGCTGAGATTCAACTGAAGTGGAATACAGTGTGTCACCTGCCTAGCAGGGATTTCCTAGACAGATTTCCTGGTCTCCTACCTTTTCTTTACAACCTCACTTCTTCCAAACTTCAAGCCCACCACCTCGGAAGGCTTCATTTTTTCTTAAAGGGCCAGCACCTTCTTAAAAGATGACTTAGTCTATCCCGGTAGAGGGATCGCCTGGTGAAAGAAGGGTGGGGGGAGACTTAGAGGCATCTGGGGTGTCTCTGAAGGACCCACTGACCCTCCTTTTTTTGTCTTCCAGGATCAGTGGGGATGAGTTTGAACTTGGAAGGAGAATGGCATTATCTATAGAGGCGTGAGTGTCCGAGGGCTAGGGACTGTGCAATCCTCAAACCTCCATAAGACCTCAGGACTCCAAGAGTGGGCACAGCCAGAGCAGGGTTATCCTGGGTCCCCTGCACTGCGGGTTTTCTGAGGCTTGATGGGAAGATGTCTCATCCATCCCTCCATCCGTTCATCCTTCCAGCCCCATCTCTCTCCTCCATCTGTTTATCCATCTACCCACTCACTCGTTACTCATCCACCTGCAATCCATCCATCCAAACCTAGTCCTCTCCCCTACCATTCACTACCCATCCAGCCACCCGTTCACCCACTCACCCCATCCATTTATTCTCTCACCAACCCACTCATCAATCTACCACCACGCTGACTAACCACCCACACACCTACCCATTTATCTGTGCGTTCACCCACCTCCCTACCCAGGCATCCCCCCTGTCTACCCATCAACACACCCATCCACCCACCCACACATCCCATTATTCATATATCCACCCATCCACCATCCACCATCCATCAATCCATCCATCCCTACACCCATCCATCCCTACACCCATCCATCCCTACACCCATCCATCCCTACACCCGTCCATCCATACACCCATCCATCCCCTACACCCATCCATCCCTACACCCGTCCATCCCTACACCCGTCCCTCTCCCTCACACCCGTCCATCCGTACACCCGTCCATCCCTACACCCCGTCCATCCCTACACCCGTCCATCCCGTACACCCGTCCATCTCTACACCCATCCATCCCTACACCCGTCCATTCCTACACCCGTCCATCCATACACCATCCATCCCTACACCCGTCCATCCGTACACCCGTCCATCCCTACACCCATCCATCCATACACCATCCATCCCTACACCCATCCATCTGTACACCCGTCCATCCCTACACCCGTCCATCCGTACACCTGTCCATCCCTACACCCATCCATCGCTACACCCGTCCATCCCTACACCCGTCCATCCATACACCCGTCCATCCCTACACCCGTCCATCTATGATACATCTCCAAACATAAATTGAGCCTACATTCCATCCTGACATGCCTCAGGTAGGATGTGGATCTTGAGAAGATTCTGGTCTTGTGGGGGAAGTTGGCAACCCCAGTGACAATCCAGTGCAACCGCTCAAACAATAAAACATAGTTTTCCCATAGGAGGGAATGGGGTATCAGGGGAAGACTTCCTGGAGGGAGGAAGTGGCCTCTGGATGGGGCCCTGAAGGATGAATAGGAGTCCACTGGGCAGAGTAGGGGATAGTGTTAGGAGGGGGGCATCATTTGACCCTCCCAGGCCATAAGTCTCCAGTGGCCTGGTGTGATGGCAGCACTTTAGAGCATCTTCTCATTTAGTCTTTACCACAACTCCAAAAGGAAGAGAGTATTGCAATTTTCATTTCACAGATGAGAAAACTGAGGTTAGGAGAGAAGAGGTCATTTGCACAGGTCTACCCTGCTCAGAAAAGCAGAGAGAACAGCGTGTGCAAAGGCCCAGGGTGGGGAGGCAGCTGGAGTTTCCAAAGCACAGATCAGAGTCTGACTCTCTCTGGATTAAACCATTTGTGGCTCCCTAGTGCTGTCTGGACAAGTCCCGACTCCTTAGTTTAGCATCCATCTGTCCGTCCATCCCAAGCCCCTCTGTGCCCAGCCCTTTGCTGGGTGATGTTGGGGGACACAACAGTGACCATGACAGCCCCAGCCCTGCCCTCCTGGGGCACAAAGTCCAGTGAAGAGGACAGACCCATCCCCAGATGGTGATGACCCAGAATGGGCAGTGCTGGGATGAGGAAGCCCAGGAAGTGGAGGAGCTCACAGGGGTGGGCGTTGGACCTGGGATTGGGGGAGGTGTTCAGAGAGGGCTTCCTGGAAGAGGGGGCATCTGACCCAGACTGGAGGATTCCAGGAGGGCTGCCTGGAGGAGAGGACTTCGGAGGTGAGACCAGGAGAATGGGAGGAGTGAGGCAGGAGAGGAGCGTCTGGAGAGGGAATAGCATATGCCAAGGCCAGGAGAGCTTGGAAATCTCGGCTGTGAGACAGCCCCGGCCCCTGCACACAAGGAGGAAGTTCTCCCGTGGGCTGGGTCGAGGCAGGTGGCGGGGCAGGTGGGTAATGAATTCAGGGTCAGCAGAAAGGCCCCGGGGATGAGAGTGGAGGCCTGCCCAGGGCGTGGGTGTGGAGGCAGGCGCTGGAGGCGGAGCCTGGAAAGAAGAGACAGGCAGGAGTGTCCAGGCCAGGTAGGGCAGTGGGTGACTCAGCTCTGCCATGCTCAAGCGTGTGTGGGGATGGTCTGGGGAGAGTGTCGGGGACCTCTGGGCTCAGTAATCCTGGAGGGGGGCTTCTCACCCACGGCCTGGCTACCCACTGGGCTCTTTTCTCCGCTTCTCTCTGTCTGTCCACTGCTGTCTTCTCCCTTGTCTTTCTGTTTTTAGAGAGGGGATCTCTCCCTGTCACTCAGGCTGCAGTGCAGTGTGTGATCATGGCTCAATGTAGCCTCCACCTCGCCAGTTAAGCAGTCCTCTGGCCTCAGCCTCCCAAGTAGCTGAGACCACTAGTGTGTGCCATCATACATGGCTAATGTTTATTTTATTTTTGTAGAGACGGGGGTCTCGTTTGTTCCCCACGCTGGTCTCAAACTCCTGGGCTCAAGCGATCCCCCCTGCCTCTGCCTTCCAAGGTGCTGGGGTTACAGGGGTTAGCCTCTGCACTCACCCTCCTCTCTCTCTCTCCGTCTCTCCATTTGGTCTGTTTCTGTATGACTTGTTCTCTCTCTCCCCACATCATCCTCTCCGACCCCCCTCCAGGTCTCTCTCTGTCCCACTCTGCCTGTCTCTCTCCTTGTTCTCTGTCTCTCTGTCTCTGGGTCTCTCTCCCTCCCTCTCTGCTCTGATTCTCTGTCTCCCTCTTTCTGATCACTGCATCTTCTCTCTGTGGTCCTCCCACATTCCTGCATCATTCCCCCACCAGCCACTCTGTGTCCCCCTCACGTTGGCACTGATGAGGGCTGCACAGCGGGCTGGGGTGGGGCCAGCCCCCCTGCCCACTCCTGACTTGGCCTCTCCTCCCCTCTCCCACAGACCCAGCCTCTGCTGTGGCCACCAGCCTCTCACTGGCTCTGGTTCCCACCTGGTCCTCCGGCTTCAGGACCCCACCTCCAAAGGCCCCTCCACTCAACGCCTACCTCCCCGGGGCCCTGCTGGGACATGGGGGCCTGACTGCCCACCCGAGGGGCTCTCAAGGACACCGACAAGGCCTCCAGGCCCTGAGCCCCACTTCTGCCTTTACCTCTGCCTGGGACCCACGCTGGACTCCTGGGGCTTGGTCCCCGGAAGATGGCGACTGGGGCTTTGCCGCCAGGACAGAAAAGGGATGGGGGTGGCTGGGCAGCCAGGGAAGGAGGGTTGCCCGGATCCGACATTTTGGAGAGATTCCTTCACCTTCCTGTCCCCCCCACCTCCCCCTCTCTAATTTCTTCTTTTTTTTTTAATGATAAAGTCTTAAAACACAAAGCCACCAACTGGAGTTTTTGTGTCTATTCCAAGATTACCAGTTTGAAGCTCATGAATCATGAATAAGAATACTAACTGGCCAAAAATAAAAGTTAAAAAAAAAAATACTAATTGGCCAGGCCCAAGCACGACAGCTCACGCCTGTAATCCCAACCCTTTGGGAGGCGAAGGTGGGTGGATCACTTAAGGCCGGGAGTTCAAGAGCCGCCTGGGCAACACAGCGAGACCCCATCTGTACAAAAGCAAACAAATTGCTTGGGTGTGGTGGTGCACGCCTGCAGTTTCAGCTATTGGGAGCCTCCCAGAGTGCTGGGATTGTAGGCGTGAGCCACCATGCCTGGCCTAGACGCCACCTCTTAACCACAGGGAGATGCGAAATGACTGCAGGAGCTGCGGCTGCAGGGGAGAACGCAGTCTCGGGGCCACGCGTGCATCACTTTGCCACCTGTGGCTCTCCGATCGCGTCCTCTGTCCCGTGGGAAATGAGCAGGTTAGGCATGGACGCCCTCACTTCCAAGGCTTCTGGACGGCCGTAGGTTCGAATCTCGCCTCTGGAAGGCAATAGCTGTGGCACCTTGGGTTATGACTTCACCTGTCTGGGCCCCGGTCGCCACATCTGGACAATGGGGAGAGCAGCCTTGCCTGTCTTGGAGAAGGACTGTGCTGATGGTGGAGGTATCTGGAGGGCCACGTGGGGAACCGTGCCCCGCATGCAAGCGGCCATCACAGGCAGAGGCTAGCTAGGAAAACAGGCTCAGACACCAATGTGAGTCTCTTGGGATTCTCAGCTTTTCAGACCTCTGACCCCTCCACACTCCAGAGGAGAGAGAGAGAGAGAGAGAGAGACCACCAAGGCGGAGTGTGGACCGCCCCTCCCCCACCTGCTTCTCTCTCCCTCTTGTTCTGTCTCCATCTTGTTCACTCCTTGCCTCTCTCTGTCCCCTTCCCCCACTGGAAACCCACATCTTCAGGGCCTCCCTGTCCCTTCTCCTTCAGAGTCCAGGTGAGCTCTGTCCCTTGGACTCCGGCTGCTTCCTCTCGTCTCACTGCCCTCTAGGCCCCTCTCCCTAGCGCCCCTCAGGCCCTCCGCCGCCCACGCACCCCCTTCGCCGCCCTCTCCTCCAATCCGTCCTTGAACCTCTGGCACCCCCAGCCACGTTCACCGCTGCTCTGTGTTCAAGGCCCAGGGGGGCACATGTGTGGGTTTTTGAGGAATGCCGTGAAAAATGTGTTTCTGGACCCCCTGAGTCCCTTTGGGGTGGGCCCAGGTGGAGAGATTCGCACAGAGACACACACACATCGCTATAAACAGACCCACATGCAAATACGTACATGTACACTTGGAAACATACACACACATAAAGGATGCACAGAAGATAACGCCACACGCGGCTGGGCACGGTGGCTCACGCCTGTAATCCCAACACTTTGGGAGGCCGAGGCAGGCAGATCACTTGAGGTCAGGAGTTTGAGATAAGTCTGGGCAACATGGTGAGACCCCATCTCTACTAAAAATACAAAAATTAGCCAGGTGCGGTGACGCGCACCTGTAATCCCAGCTTCTTGGGAGGCTGAGGCAGGAGAATCGCTTGAAACTGAGAGGTGGAGTTTGCAGTGAGCTGAGATCGCACCACTGCACTCCAACCTGGGCGACAAGAGCAAGACTCTGTCTCCAAAAAAGAAAGAGAAGGGAACGGGTGTCACAAAAAGCAGAACAGGCACAGGATGAGAGGATGGGTTGCCATTTTAATGACCTTATGGGGCTCTCCAGTGAGGGCTGGGTCCCAGCTCTGTTCTAGGACAGAGTACCCGAGAATCTGTTAAACCCTATGTATCCCTGGGAGGTGGGTGCCATCACAGTTCCCATTTCCCAGATGAGGAAGCGGGACCAGAGAGATGAAGTGGGTCGTCCAAGGTCACACAGCTGGAGATTGGAGGGCTGGACTCCATTTGAATCCAGACAGCCTGGCTCCAGGGCCCCGGCACTAACCATTGCACTTTCCAGCCTCTTTTTTTTTTGAGATGGAGTCTTGCTCTGTCACCCAGGTTGGAGTGCAGTGGCACGATCTTGGCTCACTGCAACCTGTGCCTCCTGGGTTCAAGCAATTCTCCTGCCTCAGTCTCCTGAGTATCTGGGATTACAGGGGCCCGCCACAGAGCCCAGCTAATTTTTTTGTATTTTTAGTAAAGACGGGGTTTCAACCATCTTGGCCAGGCTGGTCTTGAACTCCTGACCTCAGGTGATCTGCCTGCCTCAGCCTCCCAAAGTGCTGGGATTACAGGCGTGAGCCACTGTGAGCCCTCTTTTTCTTAAAGTAGAATTCTCTGAGATTCTGATTTTTAATTAATTAATTAATTTTTTTTTTTTTTTTTTTGAGACAGAGTCCTACGCTGTCGCCCAGGCTAGAGCGCAGGGGCCCAATTTCAGCTCACCACAACCTCCTCCTCCCAGGTTCAAACAATTCCCCGTACCTCAGCCTCCCAAGTAGCTGGGACTACAGGTGCGCTCTATTACTTACACCTGGCTAGTTTTTGTACTTTTTAGTAGAGACGGGTTTTCCCATGCTGGCCAGGCTGGTCTTGAATTCCTGACCTCAAGTGATCCACCCACCTAGGCCTCCCACAGTGCTGAGATTCCAGGGGTGAGCCACCGCACCTGGCCTGATTTTTAATGTTTTAAATTGCTTTTGTTTGTTTTTGAGATAGGGTCTCACTCTGCAATCACGGCTCGCTACAGCCTGCAGCTCCAGCACTCCAGCAATCGTCCTTCCTCAGCCTCCCCAGCAGCCGAGACTACAGGCACACACCACCATGCCTGGTAATTATTTCTATTTGTTGGTAGAGATGGCTTTGCACCATGTTTCCCAAGCTGGTCTTGAACCCCTGGGTTCTAGCCATCTGTCTTCCTCAGCCTCCCAAGATGCTGGGATTACAGGGGGTGAGCCACCGCACCCAGCCTGATATTGTTTTTGTGACTATGAGGAGAGTTTATCTCTCCCAAAACTCCCCCAGGACTCAAGTGGGATGAGTGATGGGTGAGACGGCTTCAAATTATCACCCTCCCTTGAAGGCAGGTGGGGGAAGGAAGATGGGGAGGGGGCAGGGCCAGGCCAAGGCTTTGAGTCGGCTGAGAGGCGAGAGAGGGGCTTACTGTATTCCCTGCCTGGTGAGGGGAGGAGTCCCAGCAGCTGGGACACTGAGAAGTCGGGGAGGGAACAGCTCCCCCTCTTCCCCTCCTCCCCGTTTCCCCAGAACCTGGAAATGCCTCTCCTTAACGTAACCCTCTCCAGTTAAACCAACTGGATGTGCCTGGAGAGAGGGGAAATTGGGTGGGGAGGTTAATTGTAACTAAAAACACCTCCCCAACTTCCCGGAAGGAGGAACCCGTCGCTGGACCTGCTTGTACGGTAGGTGGGCAGAGCTGAGCAGGAGGGGCCCCTGGTCCGGGGACATCCTGTGTCTTGGGGGGTGAGGACCCAGGGGACAGGCCGGCGGGGCGCGGGGGGCTGCGGTTGGTGTGTGTCCGACCCCTGTGTGTCCTCTGGGCCTGCGGACTTGGAACGTGGTGGTCTCGGGCGGTGGTGGAGGGAGGGTGGTGTGGCTGGAGCCACCGCCCGCGCGTCCTGTTGCTGCATTCGGTATGTGAGTGTCGCTGAGTGGCGGTGTCCGTCACACGTGCCTTGGTAGAGGTGGTGTGTGTCTTTGACGACGAGGCTGCACTTGCGTCGGCTCTGAGGTCCGCTGAGGGGGGAGGCAGTTGCTTACTGTATCCCCTCTTGCGTCGGGCTGGGACTGTGTGGCAGGCTGGTCCCCATCAACCGTATCTGTGTCCACGCATCTCTGTGTCGCAGTCGCTCTCCTCCTAGGTCAGAACTTACAGCAGGACTTTGGGAGGCTGAGCTGGGTCGGGGCGGGGGCAGGGGTGGATCATGTGAGGTCAGGAGTTCAAGACCAGCCTGGCCAATGTGGCGAAACCCTGGCTCTTTTAAAAATACAAAAATTAGGTCGGGCACGGTGGCTCATGCCTGTAATCCCTGCACTTTAGGAGGCTGAGGCAGGTGGATCACCAAAGGTCAGGAGCCTGGCCAAAAAGAGAAACCCCATCTCTACTAAAAAGATTAAAAAAATAGCTGGCCGTGGTGGCAGGTGCCTGTAATTCCTGGCTACTCAGGAGGCTGAGGTAGGAGAATTGCTTGAACGTGGGAGGTGGAGGTTGCAGTGAGCTGCGAGTGCACCACTGCCCTCCAGCCTGGGTGATGGAGCAAGAATCGGAAAGCCTGACTCCAATGGGGATAACTGGATCTCAAGGTAGCAGGGACCAAGTGACTGAAGTTAATAATCAAAGGCAAGGTGGGCGCAGTTACCATGTGCACAGCAGAGTCAAAGTAGCCATCAGAGTGCTATGAGTTGGCCCAGCAGTGGCTCACGCCAGTTATCCTAATGTTTTGGGAGGTCTGGGTGGGAGAATCCTTTTTTTTTTTAGACGGATTCTAGCCCTGCCACCCAGGCTGGAGCACAGTGGCGCAATCTCGGCTTACTGCAACCTCTGCCTCCTGGGTTCAAGAGATTTTCCTGCCTCAGCCTCCTCAGTAGCTAGGATTACAGACGCGCGCGCCACCATGCCCAATTAAGTTTTGTAATTTTAGTAGAGACGGGCTTTCACCAGGTTGGTCTCAAACTCCTGACCTCAGGTGATCTACGTGGCTCGGCCTCCCAAAGTGTTGGGATTACAGGCAGGAGACACCACGCCCAGTGGGAGAATCTCTTGAGGCCACGAGCTCGAGACTAGCCTAGGCAACGTAGAACCCGTCTCTACAAAAAATTTAAACAACTGGCCAGATGTGGCTGGTACCTGTGGTCCCAGCTACTCAGGAGACTGAGGCAGGAGGATCACTTGACCCCAGGAGGTCGAGGCTGCAATGAGCTGTGATTGTGCCACTGCACTCCAGCCTGGGCGATAGAATGAGACCCTATCACTAAAGATAATAAATTTTAAGAAAGAATTCCAGGAACCCACCCCTAACACCAGCCCTTCCCCTCCCTCTGCAGAACAAAGGCCCCATCAGAGGGGACGTGCTGGGCGTCAGGGTCAGCTTTTGGGAGGAAGGTGGGAGCTAAGACCTGAAGGATGATGAGGCGTGGGGGGGGCGGGTGGAGGGGAGAAGCTCAGGAGGTGGGGGAAGGCAGAGCTGCACGGGTCCTCAAGGGATGGAGGGAGCCAAGGAGGAAGGCCGGCCAGGTGAACTTTGTGGGGAAGGCAATGATCCTGCCTCCCTCCAGGGGGGCGCTGAAAAGCTGTGGATTTCTTTCTGTTAACAGCTTCATTGAGATCTAATTCATACATCGTAAAATTCACCTATTTAAAGCATACAGTGTATTTGGCTTCTAGTGTATTTATAGGGTTGTGCACCCGTCACCATAATCAATTCTAGAATATTTTCAACATCTCCCAAATAGACGAACCCCCTGGCAGTGATTGCAGGCCCCCAGTCCTTGGCAACCACCAATCCCCTTTCTGTCTCCATGGGTTTGCCTATTCTGGACACTTCGCGGAAGTGGAATCACACTACATTGCCCTTTGTGACTGGCTTCTTTCGGCGGCCTGTCTTCCAGCTGCAGGACTGCTGTAGTGTGTAGTGTCAATCATTCCGTTTCTTTGTGCGTGCTTTTTGTTGTTGTTGTTGTTTTTGGTGAGAAGGAGTTTTGCTCTTGTTGCCCAGGCTGGAGCGCAATGGTGAAATTTCGGCTCACTGCAACCTCCGCCTCCTGCCTCAGCCTCCCGAGTAGCTGGGATCACAGGAGTCCACCACCTCGCCCGGCTAATTTTTGTATTTTTAGTAGAGACAGGGTTTCACCATGTTGGCCAGGCTGGTCTTGAATTCCTGACCTCAGGTGATCCACCTGCCTTGGCCTCCCAAAGAGCTGGGATTACAGGCGTGAGCCACTGTGTCTGGATGTTTTATTTATTTACTAATTTATTTATTTAGAGACAAGGTCTCACTCTGTCACCCAGGCTAAGTGTGGTGCTGCAATCTTGGCTCACTGCAACCTCAACCTCCCAGGCTCAAGCGATCCTCCCACCTCAGCCTCTCGAATAGCTAGGACAAAAAAAAAAAAAAAGAATAGCTAGGACCCAGGCAAACAGCACCACGCCCAGCTATTTGTATCTTTTGTAGAGATGGGGACTCACTATGTTGCCTAGGCTGGTCTCGATCTCCTAGGCTCAACCTCAGCCTTCCAAAGTGCTGGGATTACAGGAGTGAGCCACTGTGCCCAGCCTGTCAATCCTTTTCATTGCTGAAGATATTCCATTGTCCTGGAAGAACTGTGAACAGCGAAGGGGCAGAGTCGGGCTGGCGCGTCATCCCTCCAGTGCATTAGAGGGGTGGGACAGGTTGAACTGTGTCCCGGCAGAGGGCATGCCCAAATCCTCTTCCCAATGCCTGTGCATGGGACCTTATTTGGAAATAGGCTCTTTTCAGATGAGGTCATAGGGTGGGCTCTGGTCCAGTATGGCACGTGCCCGTCTACAAAGGGGGACAGCTGGCACCGTGCCAGAGCTGGAAAGAGACAGGGAAGACTCCTGGCAGGTTCCTGAGGGAGCTCGGCCCAGCCGGCACCTTGACTTGCAGTTTCTGCCCTCCAAGAATTGTGAGAGATCTGTTACTTCAAGTCACCCCAGTCTGTGTAGTTTTGGTACGGCTGCCCTATCAAACTGACACAGGAAAGCAGAGTGTAGGGGATAGGGAGGGAGGGGGGAGGAGGGGGAGGACTGGAGGGAGGGAGGGGCTCATCCAGGAACTGCACGAAGGTGCACAAAGGATACTGGGGCCCAGCAACGTGGCTCACGCCTATAATCCCAGCACTTTGGGAGGCCGAGGTGGGTGGATCACTTGAAGTCAGGAATTCAAGACCAGCCCAGCCAACATGGTGAAAACTTCTCTACTAAAAATACAAAAATTAGCCAGGCATGGTAGTGGGCACCTGTAAACCCAGCTACTCGGGAGGCTGAGGCAGGACAATCATTTGAACCTGGGAGGCAGAGGTTGCAGTGAGCCGAGATGATACCACTGCACTCCAGCCCAGGTGATAGAGCAAGACTCCATCAAAAAAGAAAAGATATTGGGAAACAGAGCCAGGCATTTTGGAGATGAGAGTGCCACCAAAATGATCATGTGTTGCCTTCCAGGGACGGTCAGTGTGTGGCTGCCACAGCTACTAGCAGGGGGTAGAGGCCAAAACATGGCCGGCCACAGTGGCTCATGCCTGTGATCCCAGCACTTTGGGAGGCAGAGGCAGGAGGATCGCTTGAGCCCAGGAATTCAAGACCAGCCTGGCCAACATAGCAAAACCCCATCTCTACTAAAAACACAAAAAAATTGGCTGGGTGCCGTGGCTTACGCCTGTAATCCCAGCACTTTGGGAGACCAAGGTGGGCAGATCACAAGGTCAAGAGCTCGAGACCGGCCTGTTCAACATGGTACAACCCCGTCTCCACTAAAAATACAAAAATTGGCGTGTATCCCAGCTACTCAGGAGGCTGAGGCAGGAGAATCGCTTGAACCTAGGAGGCAAAGGTTGCAGTGAGCCGAGGTCACATCATTGCACTCCAGCCTGGGTGACAAGAGCGAAACTCCATCTCAAAAAGAAAAAGTACAAAAAATTAGCCAGACATGGTGGCGCACACCTGTATTCCCAGCTACTTGGGAGGCTGAGGCACAAGAATCGCTTGAATCTGGTAGGCGGAGGTTGCAGTGGGCCAAGATGGCACCACTGCACTCCATCCTGGGCGAAGTACAAGACTCTGTCTCAAACACATACACAAACCCCCCAGGAGATAGAGCGTAAAAGGACAGGGCCTAGGGACTGATTGGGGGCAGCAGGTGAGAGAAAAAGCCTGTATTTCTGACTTGGGAAGTAGCCCTATTTGTCTCTGATGTCACAGGAGAAGAGGGACAGTGAAATGTTGGTTATTTTTCCTGTTGCCTTTGTGATCACTGTAGCTGATGTTTGCTGAGAACCAATTATGCGCCAGTCCCTGCTCTAAGCACGTGGACTAATGCATCAACTCTCACAACTGTGTGAGGTGGGAACCATCATTATCCTCATTTTGCAGGTGAGAAAGCGGACATGTAAAACGAGGATGGCAACATTCTCCTTGCCCAGTCCCGGCCCATGGGGCTGTCTGTGATTCAGCAATGCTCACCCCGGGGAGGGGGAACTGTGGCCTGGGCACTTACACTGTGTTTGTGCAAGATCTGTATTCTGACAGTTACGACATACGGCTAAATTAAAGAACTGGCCGGGCACGGGGGCTCACGCCTGTAATCCCAACACTTTGGGAGGCTGAGGGGGCAGATCACTTGAGGCCAAGAGTGGATTATGAGGTCAGGGGTTCAAGACCAGCCTGGCCAACATAGTGAAACCCCGTCTCTACAAAAACAAAAAGGCTGGGTGCAATGGCTCATACCTGTAATCCCAGAACTCTAGGAGGCCGAGGCAGGCGGATCACCTCAGGTCAGAAGTTTGAGACCAGCCTGGCCAACATGGCAAAACCCTGTATCTACTAAAAATACAAAACAATTAGCTGGGTGTGGTGGCAGGCACTTGTAATGCGAGCTACTCAGGAGGCTGCGGGAGGAGAATTGCTGGAACCCTGGAGGTGGAGGCTGCAGTGAGCCGACTGCGCCACTGCACTCCAGCTTGGAGGACAGAGCAAGACTCCAACTCAAAAAAAAAATAGCTGGGCATGGTGGTGTATGCCTGCAATTCCAGTTACTTTGGAAGCTGAGACATGAGAATTGCCTGAACCCAGGAACTAGAGGTAGCAGTGCGCTGAGATTGTGCCATTGCACTCCAGCCCAGATGGCAGAGTGAGAATCTCTTTCTTTCTTTTTCCCAAAGTTCTGAGATTACAGGTGTGAGCCACTGCACCCAGCCCCAAAATTCTTTTGACAAAGCAAAACAAAGGAGGGGTACATTACCTGATTTCAAGACTTCCTCTCATGCTGTAGCAGCCAAGATAATGTGGCTACTCACAGGGATAAGTTCAACAAATAGATGAATGGGTAGAGCCTAGAAATGGACCCACTTGGGCAGTCAACTTTTTTTTTTTTTTTTTTTTTTTTTGAGACAGTCTCGCTCCGTCGCCAGGCGCCAGGCTGGAGTGTAGTGGCGTGACCTCGGCTCACTGCAACCTCTGCCTCCTGGGTTCAAGCTATTCTCCTGCCTCAGCCTCCCAAGTAGCTGGGACTACAGGCGCACGCCACCACGCCCAGCTAATTTTTGTATTTTTAGTAAAGACGGGGTTTCATCATGTTGGCCAGGATGGTCTCGATCTCTTGACCTCGTAATCCGCCCGCCTCGGCCTCCCAAAGTGCTGGGATTACAGGCGTGAGCCACCGTGCCCGGCCAATTGATTTTTTTTTTTGAGACAAAGTCTCGCTCTGTCACCCAGGCTGGAGTGCAGTGGCGCAATCTCAGCTCACTACAACCTCTGCCTTCCAAGTTCAATCGATTCTCCTGCCTCAGCCTCCCGAGTAGCTGGGATTATAGGTGCCCAGCACCATGCCCGGCTAATTTGTGCTTTATTTATTTATTCATTCATTCATTCATTCATTCTGAGACAAAGTCTCACTCTGTCACCCAGGCTGGAGTGCAGCGGTGCTATCTCAGCTCACTGTAACCTCTGCCTCCCCGGTTCAAGCAATTCTCCCATCTCAGCCTCCCCAGTAGCAGGGACTACAGGTAAGTACCACCGTGCCCAGTTAATTTTTGCATTTTTAGTAGAGAAGGGGGTTTCACCATGTTGGCCAGGCTGGTCTTGAACTCCTGACCTCAAGTGATCTGCCAGCCTCAGCCTTTCAAAGTGCTGGGATTATAGGTATGAGCCACTGCACCTGGCCTAGTCAACTGATTTTCAACAGAGGTGTCAAATTAATTCAATGGGGAAATGAATAGACTTTTAAAAACATTAGACATCCATAGGCAGAAAAATGAGCCATGAGCATTAACTCACATCATACACGACACCTAACTGGAAATGAACAAGAGACCTAAAGGTTTATATTAAAAATCTAAAACTATTCTAGAAGAAAACATAGGAGAAAAACTTCCTGATCTTGAGGGTAGGCAAAGATTTGTTAGATAGCACACAAAAAGTAGAAATGAGGGCCGGGTGTGGTGGCTCATGCCTGTAATCCCAGCACTTTGGGAGGCCGAGGCGGGTGGATCACCAAGTCCGGAGTTCAAGACCAGCCTGATCAACAGGGTGTAACCCCACCTCTACTAAAAATACAAAAATTAGCTGGGAGTGGTGTCGCACACCTATAATCCAGCTACTCAGGAGGCTGAGGCAGGAGAATCGCTTGAACCTGGGAGGCAGAGGTTGCAGAGAGCCAAGACCATGCCACTGCACTCCAGCCTGGGCGACAGAGCGAGACTCCATCTCAAAAAAAAAAAAAGTAGAAATGATAAAATGATAATTTGAAATTCCATCAAAATACAAAACTTCTCTTGTCCAGGTGCAGTGGCTCATGCTTGTAATCCCAGCCCTTTGGGAGGGCAAGGTGGGAGGATCGCTTAAGCCCAGGTCAAGACCAGCATGGGCAGCATGGCAAGACCCCATCTCTACAAAAAATACCAAAATTAGTTGGGTGTGTTGGCACTCGCCTGTAGTCCCAGCTACTCAGGAGGCTGAAGTGGGAGAATCACCTGAGCCCAAGGACGCTGAGGCTGCAGTGAGCATGATTACGCCATTGCACTCCAGCCCGAGCAACACAGTGAGACCCTATCTTGAAATAACAACAAAAGCTTCTGCTCTGCAAAAGACACTGTTAAGAAAGTGATCAAGGTGGGTGGGGTGCAGCGGTTCACGCCTGTAATCCCAGCACTTTGGGAGGCCACAGTGGGAGGATCACTTGAGCCCAGGAAGCCAAGACCAGGCTGGGCAACATGGCAAAACCTCATCTCTACAAAGAAAATACAAAAAGTAGCCCGGTGTGGTGGCTCGTGCCTCTAGTCCCAGCTACTCAGGAGGCTGAGGTGGGAGGATCGCCTGAGCCTGGGCAGGCTGAGGCTGCAGTGAGTCATCATCACACCATCACACTCCAGCCTGGGCAACATAGTGAGACCCTGTCTCAAAAAAAACAATTCTGCTCTGCAACAGATACTGTTAATAACATGATAAAGACAGGTCGGCGCAGTTTTCACGCCTATGATCCCAGCATTTTGGGAGGCTGAATTGGAAGCATCACTTGAGGCCTGCCTTTTTCTTTTTCTTTTTTTTTTTTTAAGATGGAGTTTAGCTCGTCGCCCAGGCTGGAGTGCAATGGCTGGATCTTGACTCACTGCAACCTCCGCCTCCCGGGTTCAAGCAATTCTCCTGCCTCAGCCTCCCAAGTAGCTGGGATTACAGGCATCCGCCACCACACCCAGCTAATTTTTTGTATTTTTAGGAGAGACGGGGTTTCACCACATCGGCCAGGCTGGTCTCTAACTCCTGGCTTCAGGTAACCCACCCACCTTGGCCTCCCAGAATGCTGAAATTATGGGTGTGAGCCACTGCACCCAGCCTGACCCCACCTGTCTCCACCAAAAGAATTAAAATAGAAATAAGATAAAATGAAAAGGTAAGTTTAGACTTAAGGAAAATATTTACAATATGCATACTGCATAAAGTTCTTGTTTCAAGACTATGCAAAGAACCCTTTTAAACTCAGTAAGAAGATGGCAAACAACCCTTTTTTGTGGTTGATACTGAGTATCAACCACAAAAAGTATGTAAATGGATGGTTAATAAGCCCATTAAAAGATATTTGACATCATTTGGAAATATTTACAATTAAAACCGCAATTAACCATAATAAACATTATTAGAATGGTAAAAATAAAAAAAAAATACAATATCAAGTTAGCCTGTGTAAATTGGTAAAATTGTAGAGAGACTTTGGAAGGCTAGGCACGGTGGCTCATGCCTGTAATCCCAGCACTTTGAGAGGCCGAGGTGGGCAGATCACTTGAGGCCAGGAGTTTGAGACCAGCCTGGGCAACATGGCAAAACCCTGTCTCTACTAAAAATACAAAAATTAGCCAGGCGTGGTGGTGTGCGTCTGTAGTCCCAGCTACCGGAGAGGCTAGGCATGAGAATTGTTTGAACCTGGGAGGCAGAGGTTGCAGTGAGCAGAGATCATGCCACTATACTCCACCCTGGGTGACAGATGACAGGGTGAGACTCTGTCTCAGGGGGAAAAAAAAAAAGGACTTGGAAAACAATGTTTAAGAGTCCACTGAAACCAAACCTATATGAATGTCCTATAACCCTGGATACATACAGGACAGAAATGCATGTGTTCATCAAAATCCAGGTATTGGCCAGGCGAGGTGGCTCAAGCCTGTAATTCCAGCATTTTGAGAGGCCAAGGCAGGTGGATCACGAGGTCAGGAGTTCAAGACCAGCCTGGCCAACATGGTGAAACCTCATCTCTACTAAAAATACAAAAATTATCCAGAAGTGGTGGTGGGCACCTGTAATCCCAGCTACTCAAGAGGCTGAGGCAGAGAATTGCTTGAACCTGGGAGGTGGAGGTTGCAGTGAGCCAAGATCGTGGCATTACACTCAAGCCTGGGTGACAGAGCGGGACTCCGTCTCAAAAAAATCCAGGTACTGTGTGCTCGTAGTAGCAGCATTATCTGTACCTGGAACCAAGCCAGTGCACCTCCGTCTTCCCCACCTCCTGAGCTTCTCCCCTCCACCCCACGATGCCTCATCATCCTTCAGCTCTTAGCTCTGACCTTCCTCATCCCAGAATCTGACCGACACCCAGCACGTCCCCTCTGATGGGGCCTTTGCTCTGCACAGGGAGGGAAGGGCTGGTGTTGGGGGTCCTGGAAGTCAAATGTCCCTGGACAAAATAATACATTGTGATGAATTCATAGAATAGAATAAGTGAACCAAGCCCATGCACCTCATGCTGGGTAAGAGAAGCCAGACACAGCACACTTTTATGAAGTTTTAGAGTGGCCAGCACTAGAGGACAGATTAAGAGTGTTGGTTACTCCTGGGAGACGGAGGAGCTGGGCTGCAGTGGGTGGAGGGCTGCTGGTGTTTTATTTTTTTATCTGGATGCTGGTGGCCCAGATATGTTCCATCTGGGAAAATTCACTAAGCTGCTCATATAAAATTTGTGGGTTTTTTTTTTTCCTTTAAGCTGTTTACTTATAATCTGTGCATGTTAGCCTTCAAGAGGACATTTATTTTTGAGCTGGAGTTTCGCTTTTGTTGCCCAGGCTGGAGTGCAATGGCACGATCTTAGCTTACTGCAACCTCTGCCTCCCAGGTTCAAGCGATTCTCCTGCCTCAGCCTCCCGAGTAGCTGGGATTATAGGCGTGTGCCACCACACACAGCTAATTCTGTATGTTTAGTAGAGACAGGGTTTCTCCATATTGGTCAGGCTGGTCTCAAACTCCCGACCTCCCAAAGTGCTGGGATTACAGGCATGAGCCACCATGCCCAGTCTCAAGAGGACTTTTTAAATGACTGTTGAATGAGCCAGGTACGGAGGCTCACGCCTGTAATCTCAGCATTTTGGGAGGCTGAGGCGGGTGGACGGTTTCAGCCCAGTAGTTTGAGACAAACCTGGGCATCATGGTGAAACCCTGTCCCTAAAAAAAAAAAAAAAAACCCTACTCACACACAAAAATCAGCTGGGCATGGTGGCACATGCCTGCAGTCCCAGGTACTTAGGATAATGAGTTGGGGGAATCACTTGAGCTCAGGAGGTAGAGGCTGCAGTGAGCTGAGATTGTACTACTGCACTCCAGCCCAAACAGAGACTCTGTAAAAAAAAAAAAAAAAAAAAATCGTTGAATGAATCTGTTATTGAAACACTGGTCTAGGTCCTGCTGCTGGCCGCACAGAAAGCCAATCACTAAGACGAGTATTGCCAAGAAAGAAGGCTTTAATCAGGTGCACAGCCAAGGAGATGGGAGATCAGTCTCAAATCCATCTACCTGACTGACTAAAACTAGGGATTTATACACTTACCCTTCTTTGAAAAGGGGTCTTGCTCTGTCGCCCAGGCTGGAGTACAGTGGCACAATCTCAGCTCACTGCAATCTCTGCCTCCTGACACTAAGTGGTCTTCCCACCTCAGCCTTCCGAGTAGCTGGGACTGAAGGCGGGCACCACCACACCTGGCTAATTTTTGTGATTAAATAGAGACAGGGTTCGCCTATGTTGCCCATGCTGTTCTCCAACTCCTAGACCCAATGGATCCACTCTTCTGGGCCTCCCAGTGTTGGAATTACAGGCATGAACTGCCACACCCAGCCTTTTTTTTTTGATTTCCAGTATGGTGAATTATTATTTTCAAATGTTAAACCAACCTTGCATTCCTAGAATAAGCCCCACTTGGCCATGATATGCTATCTTTATCTAGTGCTAAATATGATTTGCTGAACTTGTACTTAGTGTTTTTGTCTACATTCATAAGGTACATTGGCCTAGAGTTTTCTTATCTTGCATTGTCATAGCCTGGTTTGGGCAACAGGATAGGCTGGCCTCATGACATGAGTCAGGAGGCATCCTCCCCTATATCGTGGACAAGTGGGTGTGGGTGAGCATGACTTCCATGTTTGGCAGATGTCACTAATGAGCCCGTCTGAGCTCACTGTAAGGAAATTACATTTCCTTAATAGAGTTGTTCCGGTTATCTATTTCTTCCTGAATGAGCTTTGGCCAGTTGGTGTCTAAATAATTTTTTCCATTTCAAATGAGTGGAATTTATTGCGGCATAGTTCATCCTGTTCCCTTCTTCTTTTCGTATCCGCAGGACCTACTGTGTTGTCCTGCTTCCATTCCAACCCCATGCCTTGTTTTTATCCTGAGCAATTTTACTGCTTTCGTTTTCTGAGACGGAGTCTTGGTCTATTGCCCAGGCTAGAGTGCAGTGGCGCGATCTCGGCTCACTGCAACCTCCACCTCCCGGGTTCAAGCAATTCTCCTCCCTCAGCCTCCCAAGTAGCTGGGATTACAGGTGCCCGCCACAATGCCCGGCTAATTTTTTGCATTTTTAGTAGAGACAGGGTTTCCCCGTGTTAGCCAGAATGGTCTCGATCTCCTAACCTTGTGATCCACCCTCCTCGGCCTCCCAAAGTGCTGGCATTACAGTTGTGAGCCACCGCGTCCGGCCTTTATTGTCCTTTTTTATTGGGAGTGGGTCCCCCAGCCCCACTGCACAACTCTTAAAGTGACCCAGGTAGATGGGCAAATTCAAGGTCCCCCCCTTCAAGGGGAAGCAGAGACTAAGGGATGGACTCAGGAGAGAGCAGCCGTGGAGGCGCTAAGAACCTGCACCTGGAGTCAGGAGACCTGAGAGGTCCCTGCTGGCTCTAATGCTCCTCCTACCCAGGAGCCCTCAGGCAGCACCCACAGCAGGAAGAAGGAAAGCTAGACCTTGGGGAGGACTAACAGGGCAGCTGCTGCTTTCTGGATGGGCAGCTACAGGCTTCAGTGTGGGTCAGCGTGTGAGGTTTTATTCACAATCCACGCTCCACCCCCCTCTGCCCTGGGACAGGACCACAGGGCGAAACCCAGGCTGGGGGGCTCAGGCAAGAGTCGTGGCCCTAGTCTTGGGCTGGGGGGCTGCAGGGAGTGGGGCGGGGCTCTGGGTCCTAGTCCTGGGCTGGAGGGTGGGGAGGCCGGTGGGGCTCCTGGTGCAGTTCACACGTGCTGCTTCCGGTGCCGCAGCACCTCTGTGGGTGTGAACAGGAAGTCCTTCCCACAGGCCTCGCAGTGGTAGGGCCTCTGCAGGACAGATGTCTTCTGGAGGGTCTCAGGGGCAGCTTCCTCAGCCCCTAAGGGAGGGAAAAGAAGGAGGATGTGAGGGCGGTGTTCTAGTGCATAATGTTTACCCCCACCCAAATGCCAGGAACCCGTGGGGGGTCAGGTTCTCTCCTGGCCTTTGGGGAACTCCAAGCCTTCCTTGATTCATAAAAACACACAGGCCTGTCTTGACTGTGTGTCCCTGCCAGTGAGAGAGGCAGACAGAAAGACACAAGAAGAGACATGGAGACAGAGAGAGGCAGGCAGAGTCAGCCTGGGGTGGGGCGTGTGGCCCAGGGGCTGCCTCTCATGCTGAACCCCAGTGTGTGGCCTCCCTGGGTGACAACAGGGTGGACATGGCCAAGGCAGAGACAACTGCTGGACAGAGAAAGAGCAAGAGACAACGAGACAGACAGAAACAAAGGGACAAAGACAGTGACACCAACACCACAGGCGACAGGCAGGCAGAAGTGGCACCCAGGCTCCCTGCCCTGTGCTCCTGATCAGCCAGGACCAGCGGGTGGAGGTTGTCAGTCCCCGGAGCATCCAGCAAGTGTCCCTACACAGGAGACCATCATGGGATGGGCAAACAGCTGGGCAGAGGTGGCCCGGTCCCCCACAGCCCCGTGCTTGCCTGGGGGCCCATCCTGTGGGGCCTGGGGGCAGGTGTTCTCGTGGGCGATGCGTTCCAGGGGCGTGAGGGGTGCGTGCAGGCCACAGTGGGGGCAGGTCCAGAAGGTTCGGAGACAGTCGCTGTACAGGTCCGTGTCACTCTGCCGCAGACCGTCTGTCAGGGCTGGGGCCTGGCCAAGTGCCACCCACCACCCACTGCCCACCTGGGACCCTTCCCAGGGGTCCCTGTGGGAACCACATCCCTGGACTAAGGTGAAATGTGGCTGTGGGGTCAGGCATGGGGGATTCCCAAAATCCCACCTTCAGGGAGGCAGGTTCATGCTCACCGTGAGGCAGTTGTAGGTGAGGAAGTCGGTGACTGCGTAGCCCCCCTTCGTGGGGTGGGGGGGACAGGGTGGAGCTGCCAAAGAGGCCAGGAAGATGGGGGGGTGACTGGGATGGTCTGGGGTCCCACATACAGGTTCTGGGCTTCGAGCCCCGTGAGCCGCCGGAGGCTGTAGGGAACCTAAGGAAGGAGAGGCAGGAGAGTGAGGGAGACACCACCAGAGCACCTGGAGCCAGCTGTGCCTGAAGCCCTCCCTTGGACTTTGCAGTTATGGGAGCCAAGTGCTTGAGCCAATCACAACTTGGCTGCAGACAAGCATGACCAGGGCTTTGTCTAGAATATACCTGACAACCCACCCCCCGTCTAAATTGCCTTCCCCAGGCCCCTCTTCTGCCCATTACTGGTGGGACCCCATTTAGATCTTGAGTCTGGCCTCCTCACCACTCCTCCCCCTGGCACGTCAGCCTTGGTCCCCTCTCCGTGGCTCACTTGGCTCCTGCCCGTTTGTCCTCAAGCCCCTCTACTCCAGGAAGTCAGCCCGGATTACACCCTTCTCCCCCACCCTCCCACATGAAGTAGAGCCAGGAGCAATTCCTGCTCCCCCACCTAAGAGTCGGGCTGGTTTCAAGTCTGCTCAGTTCAGTTCCCACCCTGGGGCACACACCCACGACGTCCTTCTCACACCCTGCCCGTCCTTGACTTAGCAAGAGGGGGATCAGCTACGCTTACAGAAGGCGCTTAGTAAACAGGGCAGCAGGGGGTAGTGTGGCTTTTGAGCCAGGCTCCTGGGATCAAATCCTGGCTCCACCCAGACCAGTAGAGTGACCTTGGGCAAGTGACTGAACCTCTGTGGCCTGAAAAGCCCCACACGTGCCCACACGTAGTAAAGGGGAAGCCAGGCCTTCCCGAGGCGCAAGCCCTGTGGCAGACGCCCCCTGTGGACATAGGCAGGCACTGGCGTCCTGGCAGAGGGTACCTTGGATGCCGTGAATTGCAGCAGTTCCTTGCTCAGGGCGGCTACCTCCTTGGGGCTGACGGGCTCCTCCTCCTCGTCCAGCTGCTGTCGGGCCTGGCGTGCTAGCTGCCGGTCCAGGGCACTTTCCCAGCGGGCACGGAGCCGCAGGGAAGCCGCCAGGAGCCGGACAGCACTTTCGCTGTCTGCCAGCTGCAGCTCTAGCCAGCCATCGGCCACCAGGCGGGTGCAGTCACCACTGGTGTCCAGGGACCGGCTAAACAGCAGGAGGGACTGGAAGAGAGGGGCAGCGCGCCGCTGGAGACAGGCCTGCCCGGGGGGGCTCCTGCCCACCCACTATCTATCTGCCTGTCTATGTGAGGCATCCACCCACCCTCCACCCACGGTACCAGGCACCCCTGCGAGTGCTGGGGATATGGCATGTACAGGGCAGCCACTGAGTCGGGGAAGGGGACTGGGGTGGCGTGGCGACAGATGGAAGGGAGCTGGAGAGGACGGCTGCATTCTCAGGCGGGGTGGCAGGGGGACCACAGCCACTCATACAAGACATGCAGGGAGAGCCCACACGGAGTGCACGCCCCTCTGAGAACGGAAGTCATGGCTGTAGTTCCCTGTGTTGTGCCTCAGAAGATGTTGGGGAAAATTCTTGGGGCTGGGGCTGGGGACAGGGGGAGGACTGGCCACATGTGGATGGTTTGGGGGCCACAGATGGTACAGGAGGCTCCATATGCTGTTCTGCCTGCTCATGTGAGTGCGATTCTCCATCTTGCTTGCTGCAACCCCCGCCTCCCGGGTTTAAGCCATTCTCCTGCCTCAGTCTCCAGACTAGCTGGGATTACAGGTGCCCACCACCACACCCAGCTAATTTTTGTATTTTTAGTAGAGACTGCTTTCACCACGTTAGCCAGGCTGGTGTCAAACTCCTACCTCAAGTGATCCACCCACCTTGGGCTCCCAAAGTGCTGGGTGCTGAGATTACAGGTGTGAGCCGGCCAGAGTCTAAACGAGCAGCGCAGTGCCAGGAGAGAGCGCAGCGCCTCGGCTAGCACGCCTGTTCAGCTCCCTGCGCTCCGGCTGGTCACCGACCCTCTGTCCCTCGGCCTGCACACTGCCCACTTTCCCGTGCTCATGTGAGCACCCAGCATCGCCCTTTTTGGGTTTGCCGTCTACCTCCCCCATCCTATTTGAGCCCCGTGAGCATGGGCAGTTTGGTCGACTTTGACCACAGCTGCACCCCCAGCCCCCAGAACACTATCAGTGCCAGGCCCGCCAGGCACGCTCGAGGGATGTGTGACACACACAGGAGTGACTGAGCCGTGCTGGCTTCTGTGGTGTTAGTGGCAATCACAGTGCCAGCAAAACCCTGAGGCTCTGGGAGTGTGCGGGTTCCTCTCTCCCCTCCATGTTCCCTGGGACACAAGCCAGGTTGTGCTGGTAGTGAGCGGAGAAGGCCGGAGGGGGGCGGCGTGACGCTGGAGCTCTGGCTTGGCCACCTGCTCACTGTGTGACTTAGGTGACGTGTCCCCGCCCACGCCTGAGCTTCAGTCCCCTCAATAAAGGGAGACCGTAGGGCTGTGGGAGGACTCCAAGGCCAGGCCTCGATCACGGGGGAAGCTCAGGAGCACTGAGGGCAGGACAGCGGCTGCTGTGGGGCCCATCCAAGGGCCTCTGCGATCTGAGTTCAGCCTCCACCCGGGCCACACCCTCCTCTCCCAACGGCGGCTGGCCCTCCTGGCTGTAACCGTTCCCAGCTCTGCTCGGAAGCTCTGGGCTCCTGCCTCACTCGCCTCTCTGGCCTCATCTCCACATGATCCCCCTGCCGACCGCACGCCAGGCATGTGTGTGCCTCGGAGCCTCTGTGCAGGCCACCTCACTGACAGGGACACTCTGCCCCGACATCCACATGGCTCTCCTCTTTGGGTCGCTGCTTGGGGCCACCAGGTGGCCTTATCTTGTAGCACACTGTGTGCCCACCCCCCCCCCCCCCCACCCCCCCCCCACATAGCTCAGGGCGTCACTGTTTTACTGCTATCACCGTCCTGCCATGGGAGCGCAGGACAGGAGGGGGCTGGGCTTGTTGCCTGGTTCCCTGCTGTGCCCTTGACCCCAGGCACAGCGCCTGGCACCCAGCAGGCACGCTGCAGGTAACTGCTGAGCAAGTCCATGAATGAGAGAAAAAGCCAGCAGCTACACCAACAGCCCAACGCTGACGCCTGCAGCCAGCCCTGGTGGCAGGCAGCCCCTCCAGATCCACCTGGTGCCCCCACCCCCCACCCTGGGCAACGCAGCTCTCACATCTGGGTATGCGAGTGGGGGCGGGGCAGAGGCCCACCTGGAGGGCAGGGATGCGGACGCAGTTCACCAGGTACGGCTTGTTGGTCTCCAGCAGGGACACAAAGCTGAGGAGCTGGTGTTTGCTGCTCATCTTCTGGTCGTCTGCAAGGTTGAGGAGGACCGCTCAGGCCCACCGAGGCCCAGGAGAGGCCTGCCTGTCCCACCCGGTCAACGTACACATCAGGAGAAAGAATATGCTCATAGCTGGGTGCTGTGGCTCACTCCTGTAATCCCAGCACTTTGGGAGGCCAAAGCAGGCAGATCACCTGAGGTCGGGAGTTCCAGACCAGCCTGACCAACATGGAGAAACCCCATCTCTACTAAAAGTACAAATTAGCCGGGCGTGGTGGCTCATAGCCTGTAATCCCAGCTACTAGAGAGGCTGAGGCAGAATTGCTTGAACCTGACAGGCAGAGGTTGTAGTGAGCTGAGATCACGCCATTGCACTCCAGCCTGGGCAACAAGAGTGGAAGGCGGCAGGGCAGGGCACATGCGGGACCCAGGTGGGCATAGGCAGCGCCCACAGGACAGCCCCTGACCAGTGCTTGTTGGCTGGGGTTGGCCATCACCAGCCATCACCACCTTAGAGAGGCGAGGCCCAGCAGGGGTGAGTCACCCAAGGCCACCCAGGGAGGCCTAGTGCTGGAACCTCCCTCTCGGCGGGCCTCTGTCCACAATACCAGCATGGGTGGGTGTGGGAAGGGTTAGGGGGAGGCGCAGCCAGCGGAACCGGGGCCCCTCACATCCTGGGTAAGGGTTCTGTCTGCCTGGGCTCACTGGGCTCACTGTACCTCGGCTTCCATCGCAGCTGCCGGCTTCCAGCTCCCGTGCGTGCAGCACCTCAGGCCTGCCAGCAAAGACACAGGTGGGGTGTGGCACGGCACCCTGCTTGGCCTGCGTGTGGAAAATCTGCGGAGGATGGAGAGGAAGCACAGGTCCTCTCATGTGCTCTCTCCTCTGCCCAGAACACCTATCCTCCAGGCCAGGTCCCCTCCTCCAGGAAGCCCTCCCTGACTCCTCCAAGTCTGGGTCAGGCACCCCCTGTGGGCAGTGCCCTGGGATCCCTAATCTCTTCCCCACTGTGGGTTGTCTGGGGGACAGGTCTGTCCTCCCACTGGGCTGTGGGCCCCACTGCGACAGAGCCATGGTGGTTTCAGTCACTACTGCATCCCCAGCATGGGACAGGCACTCAGGGAGTGTGTGATAAAGGACAAAACACAGGATGGGGCGGAGCAGACCCACCTGGTCTGAGTCCTTTCGGCTGCTGTTGAAGGCGTCGGGGACGGCCAGCTGTGGGTACAGGCCCCGGCCCAGCACCAGCTTCAGCAGGGCTAGCTGCTCACGGCTCAGGTCCTGGGCTGAGCTGGCAGCGGCCTGCAGCTGTGCCAGGTCATGCCGGAGCTTGAACTTCACATCCTGGGGAGAACACGGGGAGGCAGAACCTTAGGGGACCTTCCCTACTCTCCAAGAGGCTCCTGGCACGATCCGAAGACACCTGGGCCCTGCAGGTCCCTGGGGACAGGCGCCATCCATGGAAACCCGGCTCCTAAAAAGAGGACGGGGCCATGTCCCCTGAGACCCCCCAGGAGAGCCCAAGGCCCGCCTTGGTAAACCCTACCCACCTACCCCCAAAGCCCGTGCTGCGCACCTGGATGTCCACACCATTGCCGGCTCCTGGGGGTGCTGGGCCGGCCCGGTCCTCGTCGCTGGAGCCGCCGTCCTGCTCCTCCTGCAGCCGCAGCACCTTGCGCCTGTGCCCCGCACCCTCCTCGTGCTGGCGTTTCAGCTGGTGCAGGGCCCGGCGCTCACGGCGCTGCTGCAGCCGGCTGTAGCTGTCCCCCGCTTGCGCAGCCTGGGTCCCAACCAGCAGCCCGTGGTCCTCCAGCAGCTCCTGCGGGCAGGTGGACACAGGTGAGGGCCTTGGGACAGGCTCAGTGGGCTCTGGACACACATGGAAATGGGGACCCTCCCGGTGCCAGGGCTGCGAAGGACCAAAGGGGCCTGAATGAGAACAGCCCCTCGCACGGTGCTGAGCACGGATCACTGCTCCAGGAGGGAGAGCTGTTCTCGTGTCAGCCGAGGGGGACACCAGGGCCTACGGCAGGAAGAGGCATCCAGTGCCTTCTCCCACATCTGGCTCCACCGAACAGCGACTGACCCACCTGACCCTGGGGTCCTGCCTTCCTGCACAGCCCTGGTGGGCACCCTGCACTAGTGCTTCCCCAGACTGGCCCTGGGGCATCTGGGAACCTGGTGGAAATGCTGAGTCCTGGGCCTCATCCCAGAAAGCCCAAGTGGAGAGGGGAGGGGCCTGGGCGGGACCAGGCAACTAACACAACAGACCCTCCAGCTGCCTGTGCCCCATGAAATCTCAGACCCCTGCCTCCCTCGCCCACACCCTGTCAACAGTCCTCCAGTGACCCGATTTGGTTGGCCCCTCTGTTTCCTGCTGAGCTGTGACTGATGGAGGATGCAGGTGGGGGGAGGGAGAGTGAGTGAGTTCCATTAGACTGCCCACTCTGGCCCTCAGCTTGCCCATCTGTAACCAAAGGGAATGAGTCACACAGGGACTCCGAGTCTATCCTCAATCCATGGGTAAAGCACAGCAAAGGACCCGCCAGCAGGTGATTCTGCACTCAGAGGGAGAATGGCCACGGAGTATGCACGACACCAGCAACAGAACTGCGTGGCCACAGGAAAAACCCAAATCATTTTTTTTTTTGAGACAGAGTTTCGCTCTGTTGCCCAGGCTGGAGTGCAATGGCAGGATCTCGGCTCACTGCAACCTCCGCCTCCCGGGTTCAAGCGATTCTCCTGCCTCAGCCTCCTGAGTAGCTGGGATTACAGGCATGTGTCCCCATGCCCAGCTAATTTTGTATTTTTAGTAGAGACAGGGTTTCACCATGTTGGTCGGGATGGTCTCAATCTCTTGATCTAATGATCCGCCCACCTCAGCCTCCCAAAGTTCTAGGATTGCCGGTGTCAGCTACTGTGCCTACCTGGCAGGAGCTATTTTTATCCTCTCTCTTTTCAAGGGGAACCTGAGCCCCAGAGACAAGCAGTAACCTGCCCAGAGCCACGCTGTCAGCAAATGACAGAGCAGGAATTCACGGCTGGCCTGTCTGGCTCCATATGCACCGGCCCCCACCACAACCACAGGCTGCAGCCAGCACCATACCGCTGCAGCCAGCTGGTCCAGAGGGCAAGCTCTTCCCGAGAATGCTGCAGGTCCACTGACTCTGTCCACCCTTCCAGGAAGCCCTCCTGGATTTCTGCTCCCTTTGCCCTGCCCAGCTGCCCCAATGCCTGGCCACCGGGTTGTTGGGGAGGTGGGTGCAGGGTGGGACTCTGGTCTGACCACTGTCCAGGAGGGGAGGGAGTGTTCTGGAGTGTGCTTGCACGCCACTGCCTGGACAGGGCTGGCTTCCCCGCCTCCCAAGCCTCACCTTGAACTGGCGCCGAAGGTTGGCCATCTCGTACAGCCGGTGCTCCTCTATGCCCCGGCGGCGGCACCACTTGCGGGAGTTTCTGCTCCGTTCAGATTTCACCTGAACAAGTGGAAGAGCAGAAGCCAGGGTGTCAGGGCCCGGCCAGCTCAGGAAGGGGAGGGCTGACCTAGCACCCAGAGCCCCAACACGGGCATCCCTCGGGGACACCTGCTCTCCTCCTTCCAGGTCTCACCCCAGTGCCCCCTCCTATGGGAAGCCCTCGCAGACTACCCACAAACTGGGTGAGACACCTTCTGGGCTCTCCCAGCTCCTTGGACTCCCCATTCCAGCCTTCTCTGATTCCAGACCTCTCTGGGTTGTCACTGTCATGTCAGTGGTCTCCCTGCGCTGGGCTGTGAGCCCCAGGAGGGCAGGGCCAGGGTAGTTTTGGGATGGATGGGTGCCCAGCACTACAGTATGGGGCCAGGGTTAGAGCAGGGATTCAGGGCACATAAACTGGATATATAGAGGCCCCCCCCAACGAGCCTGGACTTCTCCAGATGGCATGGGTTTTCATCAGTGCTCCAGAAACCCCAGGCTCCTCTCAGCCCCAGGCCTGGGCACGTGCTGTGCCGAGCCGAGGGCATGGATGGTGGAGACACAGCCCTCCCCCAGGGTGGGGTTGAGCATGGGACATGAGGAGGAGCCACGGCCGCAGAAGGCCTTGACCCTGGGCAGGGTGACAGAGGGGCCCCAACGCCAGCCTCACCTGCACCCAGGCATTGAAGACATTGAAGAGGGTGAAAGGGTCACCCTGGTCGCTCTCCAGCGGCCGCCTTGCTGCTGCGCACTCCGGGCTGCTCTGGGCGCTGCGGGTGAAGGGCGACTGGACGCTCAGCGCTGCCGCGATGGTGAGCACGGGCTCCGCCAGGCTGAACATGGAGCCCAGGATCAGCATCTTCCCTGGAGCGGCGGACATGCGGCTGAGGCTCCTGGGGGCCAGGACAGGCACAGCCCTCACCCCTCGGGGCCCCGGCCCACCCTTCTGCCTGCCCTCCTGCTCCCACCTCCCTCCATCTTGCCCACCAAGTGCCTTGTGACCCAGATGGACAGATTCAAACCCACACGCTGCTTTCTGCTCACGTGGCTGTGGGCCTCAGTTTCCCCATCTGTACGCTGGAGATGCCCACAGTGCCTGCCTGCCTGCCTCGGGCACACAGGAGATGCTGTCTAAGCGCTGGCTGCTCCTGTCACAAGTTCCCCACTCTTCTATTTACAACCCTGCCTTGGTCTTTGCTCTGGGAGTTTTTTTTTTTTCTGAGACGGAATCTGACTCTGTTGCCAGGCTGGAGTACAATGGCATGGCAACCTCCACCTCCCGGGTTCAAGTGATTCTCCTGCCTCAGCCTCCCAAGTAGCTGGGACTACAGGCACGTGCTATCACACCCAGCTAATTTTTGTATTTTTGGGTTTTTTTTTGAGACGAGTCTTGCTCTGTCTCCACGCTGGAGTGCAGTGGCGCGATCTTGGCTCACTGCAACCTCTGCCTCCCTGGTTCAAGCGATTACTCCAGCCTCAGCCTCCTGAGTAGCTGGGATTACAGGCACGTGCCACCATGCCTGGCTAATTTTTTGTATTTAGTAGAAATGGGGTTTCACCATGTCAGCCAAGATGGTCTCCTGACCTCATGATCCACCCACCTTGGCTTCCCAAAGTGCTGGGATTACAGGCGTGAGCCACCTCACCCAGCCTAATTTTTTCATAGAGATGGGGTTTCACCATGTTGAGCAGGCAGGTCTCGATCCCTTGACCTCATGATCCACCGCGCCCGACCTCTGGTTCACCTCTTGAACCACCATGGTGGACCTTTCTCTCCGCGCTAGAGTGTGACCTATGCCGAGTCCCTCTCACTCTGCCCTGGCACTGACTTGGGTGCCTATCGCAGGATGAATCTCCTCCTGCCGCCTTTGCATAAGTTAAGGTGGAGGTGGCAGACAAGGCAGACAGACGGTAAAGGGAGGATGGAAAGATGGGGCAGGGGCTGGGACAGGCAGGGAAAGGGGAGGTGGGGCAGAGAGCAGGATAGGTAGGCCACACAGAGGAAAAGCGGCAGGAAGGGTCTCCCAGCGTGGCCAAAGAGCTGGCAACCACCATCTCCATCTGGGAACACTCCACAGAGGGCTTCTGGACAGCCCTGGTTCTGGCGCGCCCGAGCTGCCGCGGGGCTCCCTTCCCGCCTGTCCTGTGGCCTGTGTCTCATGTGTCTGTCCCACCCCCCACTGTTTCCCTTGGCTGACTCTCCACAGTATCTGTCACAAAGCTAGCCTCGAGCGGATCCCCTAAGGTCAGGAGTTCTAGACCAGTCTGGCTGCCATGGTGAAACCCTGACTCTACTAAAAACACAAAAATTTGCCTGGTTTAGTGGCAGTCGCCTATAATCCCAGCTAGTCGGGAGGCTGAAGCAGGAGAATCACTTGAACCTGGGAGGCGGAGGACGCAGTGAGCCCAGATGGTGCCACTGTACTCCAGTCTGGGTGACAGAGTGAAACTCCATTTCAAAAACAATAAAAACAAGGATTGGTGGCCTCATAAAACAAAGGTGGCCGGAAAGCAGGGCTCCGGGCTGCACGGTGCAGGCCCCTCTCCTGTCCCAGGACGCCCCAGCTCTGTCACCAGGGGCAAGTAGCACCACCTCTCTGGCCACTGCTTCCCCATCTATAAACTGGGCCACAACACCATCGGCCTCTCCTCAGACTGCCGAGGATGGACTGTGTCTCATGCTGCAAAGCGCTCAGAACTCCACCCGGCAAAGAGGACGCCCTGCACATGGTCATTCGGGCCTTTCGGTTCGCAGTCCCCCACGTATGACCCTGAGCACCAGTTCTGTGTGCCTCGTTTTCCCCCAGGGAAAGGGGGGGCCACCTGCCCCCAGCCCTCAAGAAGATAATGTGTGTGAGGCACTTAGCATCACCTCCAATCAAAGCCAGGCTTGCCCCATGCCCTCAGGAGCCTCTTGGGCCCAGCCTTAGTTTCTCCATCTGTACACTGGGACAATCAGAGGCCCTGCCCTCAGCAGGTAAGGATGAAATAATGAAAAATCCACAGAGCCTTTCACTGGCCCATGGCAAGTGCTCACGCTTCTCAGCTCAGATTCTCCCTACTCTAGCCCTGTTTCCTTCCAAAACAAAAATGAGGCCAGGCACGGTGGCCCATGTCTGTGTCATCTTGGCACTTAGGGAGGCTGAGGCAGGCGGATCACGTGAGGTCAGGACTTCAAGACCAGCCTGGCCAACATGGTGAAACCCTGTCTCTACCAAAAATACAAATATTAGCCAGGCATGGTGGCGCCGTGCTTGTAATCCCAGCTACTTGGGAGGCTGAGGTGGGAGGATCACTTGTCAGGACTTCTTTCTGCGTTTGGGGGATCCTAGGTACCCCACCTGTCTGTGCCTCCCAAGTGAGGCCCTGTCATCACCCAAGTGCTGGGGGAATCCAAGCAAGAGAGCCTGTCCTTCCTGTCACTCACGCACAACCTGGCACTTTGTGTCACATTCTCTGAAACAGCCTTGCCAGCCCCACACCAGCCTGTACTGCTGGTGTCTGTGTCAGGTGAGTGCCTGAGACACTAATACTGCACCACAGGACAGCCACAGAACACCAGGGTCAGAAGGCTGCTGGCCTCAGATCCCTCCAGATTTACCCCCTATTCCTGATGACACACAGCATGAGGACCAGGAGCACCACATCGGTCACTGAAGCC
The DNA here is from genome assembly GCA_036589455.1 of Ateles fusciceps. Classification (NCBI taxonomy): domain Eukaryota; kingdom Metazoa; phylum Chordata; class Mammalia; order Primates; family Atelidae; genus Ateles; species Ateles fusciceps. The sequence continues at coordinate 2,879,848 of JAZHEH010000929.1, read as the reverse complement.
CTGAGATCAGGAGGGCAGGGAACTGAAATGGTCCCCATCTACCTCTGTGGACTCAGCCTTTCCAGATCCTTACAGAAGCGCCAGGTCGACTGATTCATTTTCTGGCCACCTTCAGCCACTTCGGACCCAGTTCCACTGACACACTTCCCATCTAATTCAAAGCTCCTCACCTGGCCCAGGGCCAGAGGGACAGCGGGCCTGCCCCCTCCTGCAGGCCTCTGCCCAGGTGTCACTGTTCCGTGAGGCCTCCAGGGCAGCCCCTAAACACTACTCCCAGCCCCCACTGCGCCCACCACACTCCAAGTCCACTGAGCAGGAATCAGCAGCTCAACATTCCCGTGTTTCACTCATTTATCTGACCCTGTCCATCTCCCGTTACATGTGAGCTCCGTGAAGGAAAGTTTTATTTTCTTCACTGTTGTATCTCTGGCATCTAAAATAGGACCTGGTACAGAGCTGGTGCTCAAAAATTATTTAATGAATGGGCCAGATGCTGTAATCCTAGCACTTTGAGAGGCCAAGGTGGGCAGATCACTTGAGGTCAGGAGTTCAAGACCAGCCTGGCCAACATGGCAAAACCCTGTCTCTACCAAAAAAAACAAATATTGGTCGGGCACGGTGGCTCTTGCCTGTAATCCCAACACTTTGGGAGGCTTAGGTGGGCAGATCACTTGAGGTCAGGAGTTCGAGACCAGCCTGGCCAACCTGATGAAACCCTGTCCCTACTAAGAATACAAAAATTAGCCAGGCATGGTAGCGTGCACTGTAATCCCAGCTACTCAGGAGGCTGAGGCAGGAGAATCCCTTGAACCCAGGAGGTGGCAGTGAGCTGAGATCATGCCACTGCACTCCAGCCGGGGAGACAGAGAGAAAACTCTGTATCAAAACAAAACAAAAATTAGCTGGGTATGGTGACGTGCGCCTATAGTCCTAGCTACTCAAGAGGCTGAGGCAGGAGAACTGCTTGAACCCGGGAGACGAAGGATGCAGTGAGCTGAGATCACAACCCTGCACTCGGAGCGAGACTCCGTCTCAAAAGAAATAATGAATGAATGATGGGACTGTTGGTCAGTATCTCCCGCCTTCTCCCTCTCACTCCATTCCAGCCACACCGGCCTCCCCCGCTGCTCCCCTATCAGCAGGGATGCGCGCCCCACAGGGCTCTGCACTGGCTGTCCCCGCTGCCTCAACGCCCTCGTGCTATATCTGCACTGTCCAATACGGCCGCCTTTGGCCTCACGTGGCTACTAAACACCTGAACGTGGCTGGTCCAAACCAAGATTTCCAAGACTCCGTGTGGCAAAAAGAACATAAAACCTTGCAAAAATGTTTGCATTCGTTATGTTGAAATTAGGATGTTTTAGGTGTATTAGGTTAAATCAGCTATTTTAGTGAAATTAATCTCACCTGTTTTTTTGCTTTTTTTTTTTTTTTTGACATGGAGTCTTGCTCTGTTGCCCAGGCTGGAGTGCAATGGCTCGGTCTTGGCTCACTGCAACCTCTGCCTCCCAGGTTCAACACCTCAGCCTCTCAAGTGGCTGGGATTACAGGTGCATGCTACCACACCTGGCTAATTTTTGTTTTTTGTAGAGACAGGGTTTCACTATGTTGCTCAGGCTGGTCTCGAACTCCTGACTTCATGATCCAACTGCCTCGGTCTCCCAAATTGCTGGGATTATAGCGCCCAGCCTCTTTTCCTTTTTTTAAATGTAGCTACTGGAAAGCTTTAAATTATATACAGGGCTCACATTCTATTTTCATTTTTTTTTTTTTTTTTTTTTTTTGTAGAAACCAGGCTTTTGCCATGTTGCCCAGGCTGTTCTCAAACTACTGGGCTTCAGCAATCCACCTGCCTCACCCTCTCAAAGTGCTCAGCCTCTCAAAGTGCTGGGATTATAAGCATGGGCCACTGTGCCAGCCATATTTCTCTACTTCCGCTGGCAAGCATGTTCTAGTGTTTACATGGCTCCTGCCCCTCATCTCCATTTCTCTGCACAGATGTTACCTCCCTCATGGGGTCTGCCTTGAGGCCTGTATTATAAACTGCAACTCCCCCAGTTTCCCTACCCGACATCCAGCACTCCCCCATTCCCCGCCCCATTGTTTCTTCTCTCCAGAACACTAAGCACCATCTGATCTACTCTGCCTTTTCCTTTTTTGTTCTAATTTATTGCTGGTCTTCACCAAACTGTCAGCTCCCCGAGGAGAGAGATTTGTGTCCATTCTGCCCACTGCTATATGCCCAGTACCTAGAACAGTGCCTGGCCCTGAGCACTAGTGAATAAAGGAACTGGACCCAGGGAACAAACAGACTTGCTCCCAGGTTACTCAGAGAGTGAGCTGTGCCCACACCCGCTCCGGGTGCCCTGTGTGATCACGAAGTGGGTGGGTACTCACCAATCACGACGTCCACAGGCAGCTGGGCCAGCAGGGACCCGATGGGCGTGAGAGCCTCTGAGCTGTCCAGGGCTCCCTGGTCCCGGAGGTAGAGGATGGCGGTTTCCAGGCTGGCTGGTGGTGGGGGGCTCAATGAAGGGGAAGGTTCTGGGGTCCCCCACGCTCATGCTCTTCATCTGGAATAAGAAGCAAAACCCCCAAGATTGGGGAACACATGAGCTACTGTGCAGCACAAGGGGGCTCAGCGATCACAAACTCATGACATTTTAAAATCCCCAGGGTGGCCGGGCAAGCTGGCTCACGCCTGTAATCCCACCACTTTGGGAGGCCAAGGCAGATGAATCACAAGGTCAGCAGATCAAGACCAGCCTGGTCAACATGGTGGAACCCTGTCTCTACTAAAAGTACAAAAATTAGATGGGCATGGTAGCCTGCGCCTGTAATCCCAGCTGCTAGAGAAGCTGAGGCAGGAGAATCGCTTGAACCTGAGAGGTAGAGGTTGCAGTGAGTTGAGATCATGCCATTGCACTCCAGCCTAGGCAGTAAGAGTGAAACTATGTCTCAAAAAAAAAAATGTCCTAGTCTCAGCAGGGCACGGTGGCTCACACCTATAATCTCAGCAATTTGGCAGGCCGAGGCAGGTGCATCACTTGAGGTCAGAAGTTCAAGACCAGCCTGGCCAACATGGTGAACCCTGTCTCTACTAAAAATACAAAAATTAGCTGGGTGTGGTGGCACATGCCTGTAATCTCAACTATTCGGGAGGATGAGTCAGGAGAACTGCTTGAACCCAGAGGGCAGAGGCTGCAGTGAGCCGAGATCGCACCACTGCACACCAGCTGGGGTGACAAAGTGAGTTTCCATCTCAAAAATAAAATTTCCAATGTCAAGATGCATTGTACAGAGGCAGGCAAGGAGGACTGCTATCTCTGTGTCTGTCTGCCTAGCACATCTTCCCCCAGACCCTGAACATGGAGGAAGGTCACATGACCTGAGCTGGACCAATCAGAATCCACCCCTAACACATCGCAAACTGGAGCCAGGAAAAGCACTCCCAGCATCCTCTCTGGCTGTGGCCGGGAAGGAAGCCTATCTTACTAACCCAGAACTGCTGTGGCCTTTGACTCTGTCCATTACTTGGAAATGGGCCCATCTACAGCAGATGGAGAAATCCCTGGATTGTTCCTTGGTCAGACATGCCACCTCACAAATGCACAAAATGGAAAAATCCCCCTTTCTACCTACAATATTTCAATTGTGTTTCTCTCACTTGCAACCAAAAGAACCCCAATTAATGGAGAGGCCCAGGCAGGCAGCAGGTGCTGGGAGAATAAAGTGAAAGCATATGTCCACCCCGGGGCCCAGCATGGCATACGTAAGCAAATAGCACTTCTCTGGTGAGTGGAAGGAGAGGCTGGCAAGGCGGCTCATGTGAAGGCTAGAGAGTGAGAAGGAAGCTGAGAGCGCCTGTCCTTGGCCTTGATCCAAACGCACTAGAGGTTCTGACATCCACCTGGCAAGCAGCTATTGCTCCTTCCTCCCTGCTGACCAAGCCTTGATGCTGTCTAGGAGTTCACCCAATACTCATTTACAAACCTTTATAGGCTGGGGCGCAGTGGCTCACGCCTGTAATCCCAGCACTTTGGGAGGCTGAGGCAGGCAGATCACCTGAGGTCAGGAGTTCGAGACCAGCCTGGCCAACATGGTGAAACCTGTCTCTACTAAAAATACAAAAATTAGTCGGGCCTGGTGGCACATGCCTGTGGTCCCAGCTATTCGGGAGGCTGAGACAGGAGAATCACTTGAGCCCGGGAGGTGGAGGTTGCAGTGAACCAAGATCATGCCACTGCCCTCTAGCCTGGGCAACAGCAAGACTCTGTCCCAAGATAAAAATAAAAAATAAAATAAAACCTTTACATTAGAAGCTCTAATTTAAAGAGGCAGAGGGCAGGGCATGGGTTTTTAAGTCCTCCAGGTATTTCTAGTATGCGGCTGGGGCTGAGACATTGCTCTGATCAACTCAGGCAATGCCATGTCCTTGGACAATTGTTGGTCATAGGATGGACACACATGACCTAGTTGTGCTGACAAGAGAGGATGAGAGACTGGCCACAGGCCTCTAGAAAATGTTCCCATGGCCGGCCGGATGAGGTGGCTCACACCTGTAATCCCAGCACTCTGGGAGGCCAAGGAAGGCGAATCACAAGGTCAGGAGTTCGAGACCAGCCTGGCCAATACAGTGAAACCCCGTCTCTACTAAAACTACAAAAATTAGCTGGCTGTGGTGGCAGGTGCCTGTGGTCCCAGCTACTCGGAAACCTGAGACGGGATAATAGCTTGAACCCAGGAGGCAGAGGGTGCAGTGAACCGAGATTGCACCACTGCACTCCAGCCTGGGCGACAGAGCAAGACTCCATCTCAAAAAAAAAAAAAAAAAGAAAAAAAAAGAAAATATTCCCATGGCATTAAAAATTAGACCCAGAGAGAAGGGCAATTCCTTGCTTCTGCCTCCGGATGATTAAGGAGAAGGAAGTGATGCCCACAGTGACTGGAGCCTGTGACACTCACGAGGCTAGCTCTGACGCCTAGTGGCCTTGGAGCCCCGACTCTCATACTTGCCAGCTGTGTGACCTGGGGCAAATTCTTTTCTCTCTGTGCATCCTTCTCCTGGTCCAAAAATTAGGTTAAGATTACGTACCCCATGGACTTTTCCTTTTTTTTTTTTTTTTTTTGTGAGACAGGGTCTGCTCTATCACCCAGGCTGGAGTGCAACGGTACAATCAAGGCTCACTGTAGCCTCGACTTCCTGGGCTCAAGCAATCCTCCTGCCTCAGCCTCCTGCATGGGACCACAGGTGTGTGCCAGCACACCTGGCTAATTTTTAAATTTTTTGTAGTCAGGGCCTCACCACGCTGCTCAGGCTGGCATCGACCTCCTGGCCTCAAGCAATCCTCCCGCCTCAGCCTCCCAAAGTGCGGGGATGATAAGCGTGAGCCACCCACTGTGCCTGGCAGTACTGGCATTTTTTTAAAAAGATGAAATTGAACAGAATAGAAAATAGTGTGCACCTCCTGCTGGAAGGGCACTGGTTTGTGCTACACCCACACGGAGTCTATGGCAGACACCATCAACTGCTCCCCCACTTTCCTTTTTCTCGTTCCCCGCAAGGACTACACTTCCCAGCCTCCCTCACAGTTGGGCGTGGCCATGGGACTGAGGACTGACCAGGAGCAGTGAGGGCAAGGCAAGTGCACCCTTGCGGGCCCGTCCTGCAAACCCTCCTGTACTCACTTCCCACACCCTTGACCCTTTGGGTGGCTGGATGGCGATGCAGGAAAAGCCCCAGGGGGCAGGGGTGATGGAGCCACAAGAGGGAAGGAGCCTGGGTCCCTGAATAAAAAAGCTGCCTGCCAACCTGTAAACTACCAGTCTGCTGTTGGCCATTCGAGACCGTGTGTATCTGTCTTGGCAGTCTAACCTATGCTAAATTAACAAGTGAGATACAAATAGTGACATAAAACATATTGAGAAACTCTGGCTTTAAAAGCCCTTTCCTGCTGGGCTTCCTGTTACAGTTGAAAGCATTCTGATTGAGTCACTGGTTCTTCCTTTGACCCTGTGGAATTTGTTTTGTTTTGCTTTGAGATGGAGTCTTGTTCTATTGCCCGGGCTGGAGTGCAGTGGTGTGATCTCGGTTCACCGTAACCTCCGCCTCCCAGGTTCAAGCGATTCTCCTGCCTCAGCATCCCGAGTAGCTGGGATTACAGGTGCACGCCACCACACCTAATTTTTTGTATTTTTAGTAGAAACTGGTTTCACCATATTGGTCACGCTGTTGTCAAACTCCTGACCTCAAATGATCCACCTGCCTTGGCCTGCCAACATGCTGGGATTACAGGTGTGAGCCACCTCGCCCAGCTGATACTGTGGATTTAAGGAACAATTTTCCCTTCAACATGGGTTTGGATTTGGAAGGGATGAGTTCCCCTCAGTGGCTTGGCTAGTCCTATCCTTCCTGGTCCTGAAACTCTAGAATTGGTCCTATGTAACTGCCTCTCAGCTGCCCGGGCACCATAGCTCATGCCTGTAATCCCAGTACTTTGGAAGGCCAAGATGGGAAGATCGCTTGAGCTCAGGAGTTTGAGACCAGCCTGGGCAAAACCTCATCTCTACTAAAAATAAAAGAACAGCCAGGTGTGGTGGTGTGGGCCTGTGGTCCCAGCTACTTGGGAGGTGGAGGTGGGAGGGTCATGTGAGCCTGTAAGATGGAGGCTGCACTGAGCTGTGATCACAGCACTGCACTCCAGCCTGGGTGACAAAGCGAGATCCTATCACAACATAAAATAAAACAGGCCTCCTGGGTTCCTCCCTGTGCCAGCGGTCAGGATATAGTCCCCTTTCTGCCCGTGCCTCACCTGCAGCACCAATGAGTCCAGGGCCACCCTCCGAATTTCCGGGACAGGGTAGGGGGCGAAGGCATCATAGTCGGATTCGGCATAGAGGCGGAAGCAGACCCCGGGGCCCGTGCGGCCCGCCCGGCCTTTCCGCTGCTCTGCGCTGGCCTGGCTGATCCAGAACTCCTGCAGCCGCTGCAGATGGGCCTGCGGGTCGTAGCTCATCTCCTTCACCTTCCCTGGGTGAGAGCAATGAGGGAAGGGGGTCTGCACGCGGCCGGCCACGCTCTAGCCGCTCGCTGGCACCCTCACTTATTCCTTTATCTTCTGTTAATGCTAACCAGGGGTTATTCTGGGCCTAACTGTGACATTCCGTCCATTTATTCTTTCATTTCCTTACTCACACATTTTATTTTTTGAGACAGGGTCACACTGTCTCCCAGACTCAATCACATCTTACTGCAACCTCAACCTCCCAGGCTCAAGCGATCCTCCCAGCTTAGCCTCCCGAGTAGCTGGGAGTAAAGGTACATGCCACCACACCTGGCTAATTTTTTGTAGATACGGGGTTTCACAAACTGATCTCAGACTCCTGAGCTCAAGCAATCTGCCTGTCCCGGCCTCCCAAAGTGCTGGGATTACCGGCCACTGCACCTGGCCTCTCACTCACATTTATTTTCCCAAGTCTTTGCTTCTTCAGAGGTTCATTTATCCAATAAACACTTATTAAGCACCTACTATGCACCATGTGCTGCACTAGGCACTATGGAACAGCAGTGAGCTGAACAAAGGCCCTAGTCTCAAAGGACTGAACAGAGCACCTTATTTCCTCCAGTGTCACACCAACCTTTTTCCACATTTTCTTTTTTTTCATTTTTTTTTTTTTTTTTGAGACAGAGTCTTGCTCTGTCGCCAGGAGCCAGGCTGGAGTGCAGTGGCGCAATCTCGGCTCACTGCAACTTCCGCTTCCCAGGTTCAAGCAATTCTCCTGCCTCAGCCTTCTGAGTAGCTGGGATTACAGGCGTGCACCACCACGCCCAGCTAATTTTTGTATTTTTCGTAGAGACAGGGTTTCACCATGTTGACCAGGATGGTCTCAATCTCTTAACCTCGTGATCCGCCTACCTTGGCCTCCCAAAGTGCTGGCATTACAGGCCTGAGCCACCACGGCTGGCCACATTTCCTACTTTTGTTTTTTGAGACGGAGTTTCACTCTTTTTGCCCAGGTTGGAGTGGCAATGGCGCAATCTCAGCTCACTCCGCATCCCAGGTTCAAGCGATTCTCCAGCCACAGCCTCCCAGGTAGCTGTGACTGAGATTACAGGAACTCACCACCACGCCCAACTCATTTTTGTATTTTTAGTAGAGATGAGGTTTCACTGCGTTGGCCAGGCTAGTCTTTAACTCCTGACCTCGGTGATCCCAAAGTATTGGATTAGTACAGGCGTGAGCCACCATGCCCAACCTATTTTTTTAATTTCTTTTTTTTTTTTGAAACAGGATCTCACTCTGTTGCACAGGCTTGAGTACAGTGGCACAATCACAGCTCACTACAGCCTCAACTTCCTGGCCTTAGGTGATTTTCCCGCTTCAGCCTCCTGAAGACCACAAAAATGCACCATCACACTTAGCTAATTTTTTTTATTTTTAACAGAGATGGAGTTTCGCCACGTTGCCCAGGCTGGTCTCGAACTCCTGACCTCAAGTGATCCACCCACCTTGGCCTCCCAAAGTGCTGGGTTACAGGCGTGAGCCACTGCAGCCGGCCTAAAATGTCTTAATAGCACATGAAATTATGAACCGTTTTACTATCAATGGCATCCCAGAGTTGATACAACCAGGTAGCTGCTAACACTTACTGAGGATGGCTCTGTGCCAGGCACTAAGACACCCAAGTGTGTTAAGTCATTTAATCCTCATAAGCTGAGGGAGGGCCTGTCACTGCCATTTTACAGATGAGCAAACTGATGCAGGAAGTGTGAGTCACATGAGCCCAGCCACACAGCCGGCACTGACCCTGGCCAGGCAGGCTCCAGCATCTCCAGACATTATCCTATGCTGACTTCCCAGCAAACATTCCAGTCAGGAAGACAGAAAGTAAGCAAACAGAGCAGCACCTATAAAACAGAATGCCAGGCCGGGCGCCGTGGCTCACAGCTGTCATCCCAGCACTTTGGGAGGCTGAGGCAGGGGGGATCACCTGAGGTCAGGAGTTCAAGGCCAGCCTGGCCAACATGACAAAATCCCATCTCTACTAAAAATACAAAAATTAGCCAGGCATGGTGGTGCACATCTGTAATCCCAGCTACTCAGGAGGCTGAGACAGAAGAATCACACGAACCCAGGAAGTACAGGTTGCAGTGAGCTGAGATGGCACCACTACACTCCAGCCTGGGTGACAGAGCCAGACTCTGTCGCAAAAAAAAAAAAAATAGAATGCCAGTCCCCCTCATATGAGAAGCAACAGTGGATGCAGGAGGAGGGGGATATCTCTTAGAGCGTGGACAGGGTGGGCCCTCTGATGGGGGACATTTATGCGGGCCCTGAAATGAGGTGAGGGCCCCAGCTGTGTGGACATCTGGAGAAAGACGGCTCCCAGCAGAGAGGACAGTACATGCAAAGGCCCTGGGCAGAAGCAGGCTTGGGAGGTGTGAGAAAGAAGATGTTGCCACTGCTCCCTGGCCCCACACACCATCTTCCAGCACCCCAATTCCAGAAATGCAAAACCTGAAATGCTCCAAAACCTGAAATCTTTTCAGCACTAACGTGACCCTCCAACAAAATGCTCACTGGAGGATTTTAGATTTTTGGATTTGACATGCTCAAATAAATAAGATACAAATACTCCAAATTCCAAAAAATCCAAAATTCCAAACGCTTCTGGTCCCAAGCATTTTGGATATGGGGAAGTCAACTGTATGTCCTGCTTCAAGCCACACTCGCACACCTCTGGACCCCACGTTCCTCTCTAAGTCCTTGGGGGTGGTGGGTAGGGGCTCGTGGTGGTCCTTACCAGAATCTACCACAAAGCGGATCCCGTCAATGGTGACTGAGGTCTCAGCGATGTTGGTGGAGAGGATGCATTTTCGGACTCCAGGGGGGTGCCACATCAAACACCTGGGGGAGAGGGAGGAGGTGGTGTACAGGACTAACTCAGCCCCGACTGACCTATGTGTCCAATTCCCGCCCATCCCCATGTCAGCAGCTTCCCTGGAACCCTTTCCTCCTCCAGAGACCTCCCTCTTGGCTATGGCTCACCATCCACCCCATCACCTGGGCCATCTTGGGCCCTCCCCCAGCCTCAGACAGAGTCTTGCTCTGTCATCTAGGCTGGAGTATAGTGGCACAATCTTGGCTCACTGCAACCTCCACCTCCCAGGTTCAAGCAATTCTCCTGCCTCAGCCTCCTAAGCAGCTGGGATTACAGGTGCCTGCCACCATGCCCGGGTAATTTTTGTATATTTTTAATAGAGACAGGGTTTCACCATACTGGCCAGGCTGGTCTTGAACTCCTGACCTCAGGTGATCCACCCCGCTTGGCCTCCCAAAGTGTTGGGATTATAGGTGTGAGCCACCATTCCCAGCCCCCTACCTGAACATCTTGAACTTTTTTTTTCTTGAGACAGGATCTTAGTCTGTTGCCTAGGTTGGAGTCCAGTGGTGTGATCACAGCTCACTGTAGACTTGACCTCCCGAGTTCATGTGATCCTCCTGCATCAGCCCCCCCAAGTAGCTGGGATTACAGGCATGAGCCACCACACCAGGCCACCTTGAACATTTCTTGAAGTCCTTCCCTCCTCCCATGGCCCAGCCCCCACCCCGGTCCAGGCCTCTCCTCGCCCACTCCGATCCTGCTCCGCTTCCCCTCATATCTCTGGCCTCTAGACTCACACGGCAGCCAGAGGGACCTGCTGAAGCACAAACCGGCACTCCCCCGGCTAAGGGGCCGAGGTGGGAGGATCACTTGAGCTCAGGAGTTTGAAACTAGCCTGGGCAACATAGTGAGAACTCTTTGCTACTAAAATTTTTTTTTTTTTTTTTTTTTTTTTTTTTAAGACGGGGTTTCACCATGTTGGTCAGGCTGGTCTTGAACTCCTGACCTCAGGTGATCCGCCCGCCTTGGCCTCCAAAGTGCTTGGATTACAGGCGTGAGCCACCACGCCCGGCCGCTACTAAAATTTTTAAAAAAATTAACGGAAGCCAGGCACAGTGGCTCACACCTGTAATCCCAGCACTTTAGGAGGCCGAGGTGGGCAGATCACTTGAGGTCAGGAGTTCAAGACCAGCCTGTGCAACATGGCGAAACCCCGTCTCTACTGAACATATAAAGGATTAGCCAGACGTGGGGGGTGGGTGCCTGTAGTCCCAGCTAGTTGGGAAACTGAGGCAGTGGAATCACTTGAACCCAGGAGGTGGAGGTTGCAGTGCACTGTGATCACGCCACCGCGCTCAAATCTGGGCAGCAGACGGAGACTTCATCTCAAAAACAAAAAATGAACGGAGTGTAGTGACGTACACTTATAGTTGCTACTTGGAGGACTAAGGAGAGAGGATCGCTTGAGCCCAAGAAGTCAAGGCTGCAGAGAGCCCCGATCATGCCACTGCACTCCAGCCTGGACAACAGAGCAAGACACAGCCTCACCGCTCAGTTTCTGGCTGCTTCCATGCTGCAACGGTGGGGCGGAGCAGCCGTGACAGACAGAGCCCATGGCCACAGGGCTGGCCAACTCTACTCTGACCCTTTACGGAAAGTTTGCTGACCTCTGGTTTACAGCATGGGCTCCCGGGCCAAACTACCTGGGTTCGCAGCCTGGCTCTGCCACTGGGTGTCTGTGACTCTGCACAAGGGCAGCACCCCCAGACCTGCATTTGGGGAAGTTACTCCAGTCCTGTGTGCAGCTGCCCCAATTCATGCAGACCCCCACCCTCCCACTCGGGCTTCCTGCGATACCTTGTCCTGGTCGGCCACAGACAGGGCACTGTGCAGCGGCAGCACCACCCAGCGCTGGGTGTGGCTGGCATAGGTCTGGGCGGCCTCCAGCACGGCGCTGATCTCCGCCATGCCGCTGAGGAAGACGAGGAGGTCACCCCGCTCCTCAGGCGGGTACTTGTGGTCAATGGACTCCAACACCCTCAGGAAAGGCCGCGGGTCCAGCTTCTCCGACTTGGATGTGGTCGGCTCTGCCTCCTGCGGCTGGTATACAACCTGAGAGGAGACAGCCCCAAGTAGAAGCACACCCTGTCCCTCCAGCTCGGAGCAATGGGCTGGGGAGGCTACGGGCTGACAGGGGAGACCACAGGCTAACGGAGAAGATGCAGGGCGGCTGGTCCAGGCTGGTGGGCAACGCTGTTCCATGTGGTCACTCAGGGATCCAGGCTCCTCCTTTCTCATTACTCTACCATCTCACTGGGCAGGATTTCTCAAAGTCAGCAAGACTGACATTTCAGTCTGGCTAATTCCTTGTTGTGGGGCTGTCCTGTGCATTGCAGGATATTTAGCAGCATCCCTGGCCCCTACCCACTAGATGCTAGTAGTCTTCTCTCTGGTTGTGACTACTAAACATGTCTCCAGATATTGCCACATGTTCCCTGGGGGGGGGCAGAACCACCCCTAATTGAAAAACAGTCAGGTGGCAGACAGCACACTACAGATAGGTAAGTTTTAAAGGATGTCATAAAAAGGCAAAGTAACAAGGCAACTGTAAGGCTTGTGGGGTGCTTGTAATGTTTGACTTTTATAAATCTGGGGTGCTAGCTACATAGATGTACTTAACTGGGGAAACTCATTGAGCTGTGTATTTACAATGCACGCATGCTCTTGTGTTTAGAGTAACTTCAGACAAGAAAAACATTCCAGGTGATAGAACCAGGATTAGAACCCTAGAAATCGAGTTGATTGGCTGATCATGAGAAGACCCTGAGCCTGAGACAGGTTGACTGACTGATTTCCAGGCATAGCTGGCTCACACCTGTCATCTTAGCTCTCTGGGAGTCCAAGGTGAGAGGATCACTTGACCAGAGAGAAAACATAGCAAGACCTCGTCTCTTAAAAAAAAAAAAAAAAACTGCTAGGTGCTGTGGCTCACACCTGTAATCTCAGCTCTAAGGGAGGCAGAGGCGGGAGAATAGCTTGAGCCCAGGAGTTCAAGACCTGCCTGGGCAATATAGCGAGACCTTGTTCTCTATAAAAAAAAAAAAAAAAAAAAAAAACTAGCCCCGGACCCTACAGCCACCAGGATGTTGATGCCTAGGAAAACCAGATTGCCATTTATGAGCTCCTTTTTAAGGAGGGAGTCATGGTGGCCAAGACGTACATCCACGTGCCTAAGCACCCACAGCTGGCAGACAAGAACATACCCCACCTTCATGTCATGAAGGCCATGCAGTCTCTCAAGTCCCGAGGCTATGTGAAGGCACAGTTGGCCTGAAGACAGTTCTACTGGTACCTTACCAGTGAGGGTATCCAGTATCTCCGTGATGACCTTCATCTGCCCCCAGAGACTGTGCCTGCCACCCTACGCCACAGCCGTCCAGAGACTGGCAGGCCTCAGCCTAAAGTTTCTGGAGGGTGAGCGGCCTGCAAGACTCACAAGAGGAGAAGCCAACAGAGACACCTACAGACAGAGCGCTGTGCTCCCCGTGCCAACAAGAAGGCTGGGGCTGGGGCTGGGGCTGGGGCAGCAACCCAATTCCAGTTTAGAGGCGGAGTTGGTCCTGGACGTGGTCAGCCACCTCAGTAAAACTGGAGAGGATTATTTTTGTACTGAATAAACTTGCAGCCAAAAAAACTGGAAAAAAAACAAAAAACCTAGAAAACATTTTTCAGGAAGCATCCTCATTCTTTCCCTTTTTTTTTTAAGACAGGGTCTCGCTCTGTCACCCAGGCTGGAGGGCAGGGGCACGATTTCAGCTCACCGCAACCTCTGCCTCCCAGGTTCAAGCAATTCTCCCACCTTAGCCCCTGAGTAGTTGGGATTACAGAGGCAAACCACCACTCGAGCTAAGTTTTGCATTTTTAGTAGAGACGCAGTTTCACCACATTGGTCAGGCTGGTCTCAAACTCCTGACCTCAGGTGATCCACCTGCCTCAGCCTCCTAAAGTGCCAGGATTACTGGCATGAGCCACTGCACCCAGCTAATTCTTTCTTTCTTTCTTTTTTTTTTTTTTTTGAGATGGACTCTCACTCTGTCGTCAGGCTGGCGTACAGTGGTGCAATCTTGGCTCGCTGCAACCTGTCTCCCAGGTTCAAGCAATTCTCCTGCCTCAGCCTCCCTAATAGCTGGGTTTACAGACACGTGCCACCACAGCCAGCTAATTTTTGCATTTTTAGTAGAGACGGGGTTTCACCATGTTGGCCAGACTGGTCTCAAACTCCTGAGAGTTCGAGATCCTCCTGCATCAGCCTCCCAAAATGCTGAGATTACAGGCATGAGCCACCTCGCCCAGCCCATTCTTTTTTTTGTTTTGTTTTGCACTGTCGTCCAGGCTGTAGTGCAGTGGCGTGATCTCGACTCACTGCAATCTCCACCTCCTGGGTTCAAGCAATTCTCCCTCAGCCTCCTGAGTAGCTGGGACTACAGGCATGCACCACCACGCCCAGCCAATTTTTTTTTATTTTTAGTAGAAACAGGGTTTTACCATGTTGGCCAGGATGGTCTTGATCTCCTGACCTCGCGATCCATCCACCTCGGCCTCCCAAAGTGCTGGGATTACAGGCGTGAGTCACAGTACCTGGCCTCCTTTTTTTTTTTTTTTTTTTGAGTTGGAGTCTCGCTCTGTCGCCAGACTGGAGTGCAGTGGTGTGATCTGGGCTCACTGCAACCTCCACCTCCCAGGTTCAAGCGATTCTCCTGCCTCAGCCTCCTGAGTAGCTGGGACTACAGGAGTGTGCCACCACGCCTGGCTAGCTTTTGTATTTTTAGTAGAGGTGGAGTTTCACCATATTGGCCAGGCTGGTCTTGACCTAATGACCTCAAGTTATTGGCCCGCCTCCGCCTCCCAAAGTGCTAGGATTACAGGCATGAGCCACCACGCCCAGCTCATTCTTTTTTTTTTTAATGACTGCTTAGGAGGCAAATTGATAGGCATTTGGAACCAGAAATCACAAGGGACAATGAAATTGACTACACAGACAAGAACAACTCACCAGGACAGTGTTTTTCAATTAGGGGTGGTTTTGCCCCCCAGGGAACTATGGCAATATCTGGAGACATTTTTAATAGTCACAATCGGAGGAGAAGATTACTATCATGTAGTGATGCTGTTTAATATTCTATGATACACACGACAGCCCCCACAACAAGGAATTAACCAGACTGAAATGTCAATCTTGCTGACTTTGAGAAATCCTGCCCAATGAGATGGCAGAGTAATAAAAAAGGAGGAGACTGGATCCCTGAATGACCACATGGAACAGCGCTGCCCACCAGCCTGGACCAGCTGCAGTTATATAAGAGAAATAAAGTCTCTTATTTGAGCCTTTACATTTTTGGGTCTACTGGTAGCAGCTTTTACTCTAACAAGCTCATTCTGAACACTCAGAAAGTGGTGGCTTTTTTTTTTTGAGATGGAGTCTCACTCTGTCACCAGGCTGGAGTGCAATGGCGCGATCTCAGCTCACTGCAACCCTCTGCCTCCCGGGTTCAAGCAATTCTCCTGCCTCAGCCTTCCAAATAGCTGGGACTACAGGCATGCGCCACCACACCCAACTAATTTTTGTAATTTTTAGTAGAGATGGGGTTTCACCATGTTGGCCAGGCTGGTCTCGAACTCCTGACCTTGTGATCCACCCGCCTCGGCCTCCCAAAGTGCTGGGATTACAGGTGTGAGCCACCACGCCCAGCCTCAAAACTTGTAGCTTTAAAAAAAAAAAAAAGGAGAATATCTTTAAATGAAGAGATGGGAGATACAGCAGCAGAGAAGAGGCGTGTCCAAGTTTGGACAGAGACCTAGTGGGAGGTCTGGGGATGTGGGAGGAGGGGAAGTGCTCACCGTGATGGGGAACAGCCTCCCAGGCACCTGTACCACGGGGGGCATTGCCGAAATAACTGGAGAAGAGCGAGATGTTGATGGTGGCCGACATGAGGATGACTTTGAGGTCAGGCCGCTTGGGCATCAGGCGCTGGAGGACACCCAGGAGGAAGTCATTGTGGAGGTGCCGCTCGTGGACTTCATCCACGATCAGGACCTCATACTGGGGCAGGCTGGGCTCCCGCTGGATCTGTCGGAGGAGCAGCCCCCACTGTCAGGAACACAATCTTGGTGGCCGCTGAACGCGTGCTCTCAAAGCGGATCTGGTAGCCGACCTGGGGTGGGAGAGAGAGAATGGTGTGGTCAGGAGAGGACCCTGAACCTGGGTACCAGCCCCCGGCCCTGCCTAAATTCAAAATCTGAGCAAATGCCATGCCTACCCATCAGACTCTGGAGCCCAACAGCTTGGGGTTGAATCCCACCTCTGCCACTTAGTGCCATCGACCTTGGGCAGGCAACACCATCCCTTAATTTGTTTTCCTCCTAGATGCTGTGAGAATTCCATATGACAATGCACATAAAGTGGCTAGTACCATGCCCCGTGTATACAGAATATCAACTTTAAGAGTAATCACCTTTCTTTGAGTCCCTACTATGTGCCAGGATATTACATGCCACTCCAAGTGCTTTATTTATTTATTTATGAGACGGAATCTCGCTCTGTCACCCAGGCTGGAGTGCAGTGGCACGATCTCGGCTCACTGCGACCTCCGCCCCTCCCCCCCCACCAGGTTCAAGCAATTCTCCTGCTTCAGCCTCCCAAGTAGTTGGGATTACAGGTGTGCACCATCACACCTGGCTAATTTTTTTTATTTTTAGTAGAGATGGGGTTTCAACATTTTGGCCAGGCTGGTCTTGAACTCCTGACCTCGTGATCCACCTGTCTCAGCCTCCCAAAGTGCTGGGATTGCAGGCATGAGCCACCTCGCCCAGCCTCTTAAGTGCTTTATGTATCTCAACCCACTTCATCTTTATGACCACCGTGAGACAGAAGGATTCTTACTGGCCTTCCAAAATGGCATTTGCATCATATTAACTGCCAAGAACTCCCCCTCACAGCTGGGCGCGGTGGCTCACACCTATAATCCCAGCACTTGGAGAGTCCAAGGTGGGTGGATAACCTGAGGTCAGGAGTTGGAGACCAGCCTGACCAACATGGTGAAACCTTGTTTCTACTAAAAATACAAAAATTAGTCTGGGCATGGTGGCAGGCACCTGTAATCCCAGCTACTCAAGAGGTTGAGGCAGGAGAATTGCTGGAACCCGGAAGGCGAAGGTGAGCTCAGGTCGCACCACTGCACTCCAGCCTGGGGACAGAGAGAGACTCCATCTCAAAAAGAAAAAAAAAAAAAAAAGATTGTTGAGTCTTTAGGACATTTCCCACTGTTTTGCCGTTAAAGAGCTATGCTGGGAGTGCCAGCTCCTTTGACATACAGACGACAGACAGGCCAATCTGTGGATAAAGTTCTAGAAGAATCATCGCTGGGTCCAAGGGTAAGCGCTTCATTCTTATTGATACTGCTAAGCAACCTCTTCCCCCAAGGTGACCCTGGAAAAATCAGAAAGCTGGTACGTCCACTCACCTGTGAACCATACTGACTGAGGCTCTCAAAGCCGACACGCTTGGCCAGTGAGATGCAGGCGATCCGCCGGGGCTGGGTGCACGCCACGTGACTGAAGCCAGCAGCCAGCAGGTACTGGGGCACCTGAGTGGACTTGCCACAGCCGGTGTCACCGGCCACCACCACCACCTGGTGTTCCTTCAGCGTCTGCAGGATTCGGTTCCCATACTGGGCGATGGGGAGGGCCGCCCGCTCACGCTGCAGCTTGGTCAGACGCCCAAAGGCCTGCTTCTGGCCAAAGTCCAGGTAGTGCAACAGGGCTCGGCGGAACTCAGACACTCTCTCTGCGGGCAAGTGCCTGCCCAGCCCCCGAGAGCCCCGAATGTCAGGGCCCAGAACAGACAGGTTGATGCGGTAACGTGGGTCGTAAGTGCGAGGTAGGTCGGCCAGGGCTGGGATGCTGTGCTTGGGCTGCCCGGGTCTCTTCTCCTCCTTCCTGGAGGTTTTGAGATTCTGGAATCTCTGCAGGCGTTCAAAGAAGGTCCAAAACTTCTGACATTCCTCAGAACCCTGACGGATATAATCCTCCTCACGGAAGAAGGCATCTTCCAAGAGGCGACGTGTCTCTGGACAACTCCAGTCCCATTTCTCCAGGGCCTCTTCCTCACGGGGGAGCCCGGGGGTGGTCTCGGCAATCCCTGCCCTCCCTAGTTCTAGGAGGAGGCATGTTAGTAATCACAACGGGGTCTCAGTTCTGATCACCCAGAACAAATATTCTCATCTGTTCCATTCCTGTAGCAGTTTAAGAGGCCAGTGCCTGCAACACAGAACCACTTTCTCTTCAAAGAGCTAATTTTTCCTCCTGGTCACGGCACAGGACCACCACAGATGATAAAGTGGCCCAGGGCCTGCTTGAGCTGGTGACACACAGAGCACCTCAAGACACCGGCAGTCATCTTTCAGATGGACACAAGTTTACGCTCGGTTTTCAGGCCCTGGATTCTTGGGAGAGAGAACAGAAGACATTCATTCACTTTTTGGAACACTGCCTTTTTTTTGAGACAGTGTCTCACTCTGTTTCCCCAGCTGGAATGTAGTGGCACAATCATGGCTCACTGCAGCCTCGACCTCCTGGACTCAAGCAATCCTCCCACCTCACCCTCTAGAGAAGCTGGGACTACAGGCACACACCACCACACCCAGCTAATTATTCACTGTTTGTAGAGATGAGGTCTCACTATGTTGCCCAGGCTGATATCAAACTTCTGGGCTCAAGCAATTCCCCCACCTCAGCCTCCAAAAGTGTTGGGATTACAGGTGTGAGCCACCGTGCCCAGCCCATTTTTAGACACATTTCTAACAGCCTGTTTCTCAACCACTTAACTAGGAAAAGGAGATTAATGGCCATGATCACATGCTCTCTCGTGTGACACACATGCCACCAGACTGTGACAATCCAGTGATGGGGACTGTGATAACAGAACCCTGGGGGAGCTGTGGGAGACCAAAGGAGGTGCCTACCCATGCTTGGGAATCAGGGAAGGATCTGGGAGGGGACATTTGATCCAAGACCTAAAGGACAGATGTAGGTCACCTGCCAACCAACAGCAGAATCTTGTCTTGAAAGGCAGTAACAGGAGAGAGGCGTGATATAATGAAATGAATAAGGCAAGCGTTCTTCACCCGGGGTCCAATGAGATAAAAGGCAAAATTTTGCAAGTGTTATTTTTGTTAACACTTGTTATTGTGGTTTTTTGCCTGCCTGGCACAACCCTTTACTTCTTTTCTGAGAACAGGGTCCACCTTCCTTTGGAGAACAGCCCTTCCTCGATTCTGTATGGTTCTGAGGGCCTTTAAATCAAAGAACCCCTATTGGGTAGGCAAGTGACAAATACCTGGGCGAATCATGGTGCGCTACTTCCCCCTAACCAATGATTGGCTTGAGAAGTGGACACATGACCCAAGAAGGGCCAATCAGGGCCCTTTTGTGGAATTTACACTCGGATGCTAAGAGAGAAAAGCTCTCATTTTATCTGTTGTAATCAGGCACATTTGGTATAAGCCTGGAGCTGTTTGTGGTAGCTCTGGAACATGACAGTCTTTCCTAAAAATCTATCCTAGAGAAATAACTAGATACAGGCACAAGGATGGTCACTGTGCAACCACAGGGAGAGGTGAAAGAGGGAAAGGAAGAGAAGCTTGGCAGTATCATTTAGTGCTTGAAGCTTAGTTCCCTTCAAAACCCCCACTTCTCAGCTACACAGGAAAATGCCTTTTTGCCTAAAGTTTGAGTTTTTTTGCTTTCGTTTTGACATGGAGTCTCACTCTGTCGCCCAGGCTGGAGCGTGATCTCAGCTCACTGCAACCTCTACCTCCTGGGTTCAAGCGATTCTCATGCCTCAGCCTCCCAGGTAGCGGGGTTTACAGGCATGCACCACCATACCTGGCATTTTTTTTATATTTTTAGTAGAGACAGCATTTCACCACGTTGGCCAGGCTGGTCTCAGACTCCTGACCTCAAGTGATCCACCGGCCTCAGCCTCCCAAAGTGCTGAGATTATAGATGTGAGCCACCATGCCCAGGCTAAAGTTGGGTTTTTGATTCTCAGCTGAAAATATCCTAATAAAGAGCACACCCTCACATGTGTAATTTTCTGGAGGGAAGTTAGTCACTGAGATTCTTAAAGGGGTTTAGACCATAAAAGGGTTCAGAGCCCTTGTTGCTGAAGGCATTAGAGTCAGGCAGATTTGGGTTTCAATCTCAACTTCATCATGTATTAAATGTGTGGCCCCTGGGCAATTTTTTTTTTTTATACGGAGTCTCAGTCTGTCGCCCAGACTGGAGTGCAGTGGCATGTTTCAGCTCACTGCAACCTCCGCCTCCCAGGCTCAAGTGATTCTCCTGCCTCAGCCTCCCAAGTAGCTGGGATTACAGGCACCCGCCACCACATGTGGCTAAGTTTTTGTATTTAGTAGAGTCAGGGTTTCACCATGTTGGCCAGGCTGGTCTCGAACTCCTGACCTCAAATGATTCACCCACCTCGGCTTCCCAAAATGCTGGGATTACTGGCGTGAGCCACCTTCCCCACATCCCTGGGCAAATTAACCTGAACTAACTCAAGGCAGTTTTCATCATGTATAAAACAGAGATAATATCTATCTCAAAACCTGACAACCTTTAACCATCAAGCTTGCTAGAGAAAATCTAAACAGTTCAAAAGCAACTAGTTTTTCCCCCAACCATAATACAGAGGACTAATATGCAGAAAACAATGCTTCCACCTACTCTGCATTTCCTGTTCTAGGAGGGAAGCAAGTTGAGGTCTTGGAGTGTTACTGTGACTCCGGGCCAGTGATTCTTAGAAAACGAGAGCATTGGTCGGGCGCTGTGGCTCACGCCTTTAATCCCAGCACCTTGGGAGGCCAAGGTAGACGGATCATGAGGTCGGGAGTTTCTAAACCAACCTGACCAACATGGTGTCACCCGCCTCTACAAAAAATACAAAATTAGCTGGGCATGGTAGCACATGCCTGTAATCCCAGCTACTCTGGAGGCTGAGGCAGGAGACTCGCTTGTTCGCGGGAGAGAGGATGCGGTGAGCAGAGATCGTGCCACTGCACTCCAGCCTGGGCAACAAGAGCAAAATTCCGTCTCAAAACAAAAATGTTTTTTGTTTTTGTTTTTTTGAGAGTGTCTCACTCTGTAACCCAGCCTGGAGTGCAGCTGAGCGCAATCACAGCGTAATGACCTCAACCTCCCAAGCTCAAGCGAGCCTCCCACAGTGCTGTGGGCGACCACGCCTCTCGGCTTCGTGGTCTCTGAGCCTCCAGCTGGAACCCATCGGCCCCCTCGCCCACGCTCTCTCAGTTTTCAGCTTCCCTCCTCTCCCAACACCCTCGTCTTTCACTTTCTCGAGGCTTGTTTTCGTGCCTCCGTTTCTTTCCGCCTCTGGCCTCTCTGTCGCCCAGGTTCTCCCAGGGACGCTCAGGTGCCATCTCCGTCCGCGTCTGCCGACCCTTCGACTTCCTCTCACATTCCTTCTCATTTCGAGATTTCCCTCGCCCCGGGGCTCATCCTCAAACTACCCCAGAACGGCCCAACTCCGGCAACTGTCGCCGCCACCACCCGGCGCACCCGCCCTGCCCCGCTCACTTACCGGAAGCCGCGAACGCCTTAACTTCCGGTCCCAAGTGCCCGAGTCTTGCGCCTGCGCACACCGCCCTCTCAGTTTAACCTCGCCCCCCCGCCAATCGGAAGCTCAGGGCTGCCCAAGACCCACCCTGCTCCTGCGCACAGCACACTTCCGCCCCGCCTCGCTTGGGGCGGAGCCGCTAGTGATTGCGCCCTCTAGAGGCCATTGGAGGCGTTGCGGTAGAGACTTGCAAGCGCCTCCTCCCCGCCCCCGCCCTCTCCTCATCAAGCATACCCACGTGCACCGCAGCTCTGGGATGCCGGAGATTTAACCCAAAGAGAGAGCTGGCCCAGGCACTTTTTTTTTTTTCTGAGATGGAGTCTCGCTCTGTCTCCCAGGCTAGAGTGCAGTGGCGTGATCTTAGGTCCCTGCAACCTCTGCCTCCAAAGTTCAAGCCATTCTCCTGCCTCAGCCTCCCAAGTAGCTGGGATTACAGTTGCACACCGCTATGCGCCCGGCTGATTTTTGTGGAGTTTTTTCTTTTCTTTTTTTTTTTTTTTTTTTTTTTGAGACGGAGTCTTGCTCTGTCGCCAGGCGGTTGTGCAGTGGTGCGATCTCTGCTCACTGCAACCTTCGCCTCCTGGGTTCAAGCAATTCTCCTGCCTCAGCCTCTGGAGTAGCTGGGACTACAGGCGTGAGCCACCGGGCCCGACCGATTTTTGTATTTTTAGTAGAGATGAGGTTTCACCATTTTGGCCAGGCTGTTCTCAAACTCCTGACCTCAAGTGGTCCGTCCACCTTGGCGTCCCAAAGCACTGGGATTACAGATGTGAGGCATCACACTCAGCCTCTACCTGTTTTTCTTTCTACAACCCTATTGTCTGTTACGTTTCTCTGCAACAAACTCAATCACACATATGCAGGAAGGTCCCCCACATAGAGAAACAATCTCATTAGCCAGCAATACGCCCTATCTTTTATTAAGTGAAAGAAGAAACAGCCGAGCGCGGTGGCCCATGCCTGTAATCCCAACACTTTGGGAGGCAGAGGCCGGTGGATCACCTGAGGTCAGGAATTCGAGACCAGCCTGGGCAACGTGATGAAACCTTGTTTCTACTAAAAATGCAAAAATTAGCCGGGCGTGGTGGTGGACTTCTGTAATCCCAGCTACCCAGGAGGCTGAGGCAGGAGAATCACTTGAACCCAGAAGGCAGAGGTTGCAGTGAGCTGAGATGAAACCACTGCACTTCAGCCTGGTGACAGAGCAAGAGCCCATCTCAAAAAAAAAAAAGAAACTGAGTCTGAAAACAGCCTAGGAGTAGAATGGTGTTTGCCAGGGGCTGGCGGAGGAGCAAGGAGGAGTTAGAGTTTAATGGGTACAGAGTTTCAGTTTGGGAAGATGTAAAAGTTCCAGAGATGGATGGGGGGGAGGGGTGGTTCCACAAAAAGGTGAATGTACTGTACTTAATGCCGCTGAACTGTACACTTAAATGGTTAAATGGTTAAGATTTTTTTTTTTTTTGAGATGGAGTCTCACTCTGTCACCCAGGCTGGAGTGCAGTGGCACGATCTTAGCTCACTTCAACCTCCACCTCCCAGGTTCAAGCAATTCTGTGCCTCAGCCTCCCCAGTATCTGGGATCACAGGTGCATGCCACCACGCCCAGTTAATTTTTTTTTTTTTTTTTTGTATTTTTAGTAGAGATGGGGTTTCATCGTCTTAGCCAGGCTGGTCTTGAACTCCTGACCTCGTTATCCACCCACCTTGGCCTTCCAAAGTGCTGGGATTACAGGCGTGAGCCACTGCACCCTGCCTAAGATGGTAAATATTATTTTACTTATATTTTACCACAATAAAAAAGTTTCTTGGCCCGGGTGAGGCTGAAGTGAGCCATGATGATACCACTGCCCTCCAGCCTGGGTGACAGAGCCGGACTGTCTCAAAAAAAGAAAAAAAATTTTAGGCCGAGGCGGGTGGATCACAAGGTCAAGAGATCGAGACCATCCTGGCCAACACGATGAAACCCCGCCTCTACCAAAAAATACAAAAATTAGCTGGGCTTGGTGGCGCGCGCCTGTAGTCCCAGCTACTCGGGAGGCTGAGGCAGGAGAATTGCTTGAACCCAGGAGGCGGAGGTTGCAGTGAGCGGAGATTGCGCCACTGCACTCCAGCCTGGCTCCTGGCGACAGAGCAAAACTGTCTCAAAAAAAAAAAAATTTATGTCTAAAAAACAGGACTCTCAAGTTTTTGGCCTGAACACTTGGAAATATGAAATCAGCATCTACTGCCATCAGGAAGACGTGGGAGAGAGGCTGAGAGAGAAAATCCGAAGTTCTGTGTTGAGCATATTGTTCGGGTTATGTATTGGACATCAGGTGAGGATATCAAGTGGAAAGTCACATATTATTATCAAGCCTTTGGAAAACAACTTGGAGATAGAAAGGCTAATTCCTACATTATTATCAAAAGAAGAAGAATGGACTAAGCATTCTGCTTAAAATTTCCAAACAAGGCCAGTTGCGGTGGCTCATGCCTGTAATCCCAGCACTTTGGGAGGCTGAGGCAGGTGGATTACCTGAGGTCAGGAGTTCGAGACTAGCCAGACCACCGTGATGAAACCCCGTCTCTACTAAAAATACAAAAATTAGCCAGGCATGATGGCAGGCACCTGCAATCCCAGCTACTCTGGAGGCTGAAGCAGGAGAATCACTTGAATCCGGGTTGCAGTGAGCCAAGATCGCGCCATTGCACTCCAGCCTGGGCAAGAAGAGAGAAATAGTGTCTCAAAAAAAAAAAAATTCCAACCAATAACTATAATTTAAAAAAAACTTGGAGGAAATGAACAACGAATGTGAAATCAAGAAGAAAGCCACAATCTATCAACAACAGGGTTGAATAGCAAGCTTTCGCTTAGTCTTAGAAAAATTGTTAATAACTTGGTTCTTTGAAAACTTAAGGAAACCATTATCTCTACGTTTAAAAAAAAAAGACAAATAGCAAAAATAAACCAAATTTAGAACAAAAAAAGGAAGTTACAACAAACAAAACAGATGGCTTTTAATAACCAAAGGGATTTTATGTGAAATTGCCCAGAAATACATTTGAAAACTCCCATGCAATGTATCCTTCTTCAAAAAAGTAAGGCTAATGATCGTCAAAGTGAAAACATTTCAAAAACCACAAAAGATGTTTGGTAAAAGTTATCAAAGAACTCTCCTAAGTGGCACCTGGCCCCAGCAGATTCACGGGAGGATTTTGCAAACTTTCAAGGCCTAAAGTGGGGTTAGCCCAGGAGGGTTCTCGACTTTGCCCAGGAAATAATTCAAAGGCAAGTATAGGCATGGTAGAGGAAAACAGCTCTCTTACTTTCTTTCTTTCTTTTTTTTTGAAAGGGAGTCTCACATTGTTGCCCAGGCTGGAGTGCAGTGGCATGATCTCCGCTCACTGCAACCT
Organism: Ateles fusciceps; assembly: GCA_036589455.1. Lineage (NCBI taxonomy): Eukaryota > Metazoa > Chordata > Mammalia > Primates > Atelidae > Ateles > Ateles fusciceps. The sequence continues at coordinate 2,854,878 of JAZHEH010000929.1, read as the reverse complement.
CCGCCTCCTGGGTTCCAGCAATTCTCCTGTCTCAGCCTCCTGAGTAGTTGGGACTATAGGTGAGTACCACCGTGTCCGGCTAATTTTTTTTTTTTTTTTTTGAGACAGAGTCTTGTCTCTGTCACCCAGGCTGGACTGCAGTGGCTCGATCGTGGCTCACTGCAACTGCCGCCTCCCAGGTTCAAGTGATTCTCTGGCCTCAGCCTCCCGAGTAGCTGGGATTACAGGCATCTGCCACCATGCCCAGCTAATTTTGGATTTTTAGTAAAGATGGGGTTTCTCCATGTTGGTCAGGCTAGTCTCAAACTCCTGACCTCAGGTGATCCTCCCTCCTCGGCCTCCTAAAGTGCTAGGATTACAGGCGTAAGCCACCGTGCCTTTTTTTTTTTTTGAGACAAAGTCTTGCTCTGTCGCCCAGGCTGTAATGACACAATCTTGGCTTGCTGCAACCTCTGCCTCCCAGGTTCAAGCAATTCTCCTGCTTCAGCCTCCCAAGCAGCTGGGATTATAGGCATGTGCCACCACGCCCAACTAATTTTTATAATTTCAATAGAGATGGGGTTTTATCATGTTGGCCAGGCTGGTCTCAAACTCCTGACCTCAGGTGATCCACCCGCCTCGGCCTCCCAAAATCCTGGGATTACAAGCCTGAGCCACCTTGCCCAGCCTATACCTATTTTTAATTACATGTAGATTAAGGGAAAGTTCATGCAGAAATATCTAGGGAAGGGGTAATAACTTCTGGGTGGTGAGGTCATTGCCATAGAAAGGGGCAGTAACTCCTGGGTGTTGACATGGCAATGCCAAACTGACAGGGCACACTGGTAAGTGTGTCATAGAAAGCTGCTTTGGGCAGGGTGTGGTGGCATGCCTGTAATCCTAGCACTTTGGGAGGCCAAGGCGGGCAGATCACCCAAGGTCAGGAGTTCCAGACCAGCATGGCCACCATGGCAAAAGCCCATCTCTACTAAAAAATACAGAAGTTGATCAGGCGTGGTGTTCATGCCTGTAATCCCAGCACTTTGGGAGGCTGAGGTGGGTGGACCATGAGGTCAAGAGATCAAGACTATCCTGGCAAACATGGTGAAACCCTATCTCTACTAAAAATACACACAAACACACACACACACACACACACAAATTAGCTGGGTGTGGTGGTGGGCACTTGTATTCCCAGCTACTCAGAAGGCTGAGGCAAGAGAATCACTTGAACCCAGGAGGCGGAAGTTGCAGTGAGCCGATATTGCGCCACTGCACTCCAGCCTGGCGACAGAGCAAGACTGCATCTCAAAAAAAAAAAAAAATACAAAAGTTAGCTGGGCTTGGTGGCAGGCATCTGTAGTCGCCTGTAGCTACTCAGGAGGCTGCGGTAGGAGAATCACTTGAACCCAGGAGGCAGAGGTTTCAATAAGTCGAGATTGCACCTCACTCCACTCCAGCCTGGGCAACAGAGCAAGACTCTGTCTCAAAAAAAAAAAAAAAAAAAAAAAGGCTGCTTCTGCCTCCTCCCCTGTTTCAGCTAGTCCTCAGTTTGGTCCAATGTTCAAGCCCCACCTCCAGAATTGAGTCCTGTCTCCTACCTCAAAGGAGCTGTATAAATTGTCCCACCACAAAATTTATTTTACAAGATAGCCTGGGTCTTAATTCATGCATGAGAATTCTGAGTAAAATACCAAGTAACAAAATATGCAATACCAGTGCTTTCTGACTGAGCTCCTCTCTAGCCTGAATTCAACAGATCCTAACAGGCAGGAATATCGCCACCCCTATCCAGCCTGAAGAAGTTACAGAAGATGGATCTTCCTCCCTTCACAACCCTTAGGATGAAGGGTTCTCTTATAAAAGGGAGGAGGGAAATGTCAGAGGCATGTGAACCAGAGTGACTCCATCTTGAATAGGAGCTGGGTAAAATAAGGCTGAGACCTACTGGACTGCTTTTCCAGGAGGTCAGACATTCTAAGTCACAGGATAAGGCCGGGAGCGGTGGCTCACGCCTATATTCCCAGCACTTTGGGAGGTCGAGGTGGGTGGATCACCTGAGGTCAGGAGTTTGAGACCAGCCTGGCCAACATGGTGAAACCCCGTCTCTACTAAAAATACAAAAATCAGCCGAGCATGGTGGCAGGAAAAAAAAAGAGGCCAGGTGCGGTGGCTCACGCCTGTAATTCTAGCACTTTGGGAGGCCGAGGTGGGCGGATTGCCTGAGCTTAGGAGATCAAGACCAGCCTGGTCAACATGGTGAAACTTGGTCTCTACTAAAACACAAAAAATTAGCCAAGTGTGGCAGTGGGCACCTGTAGTCCCAGCTACTCGGGCGGCTGAGGCGGGAGAGTCGCTTGAACCTGGGAGGCGGAGGTTGCAGTGAGCCGAGACTGCACCACTGCACCCCAGCCCGAGCAGCAGAGCGAGACTCCGTCTCAAAAACAAAAACAAAAACAAACAAAAAGGAGAAACTCTGTGTAAAGTGCTGTTCTGGAGTAAGGACTGCAGACACAGGTGCCAATACTATGTATGTATGTATGTATGTATGTATTTAGCGGCAGGGTCTCACTCTGTCACCTAGGCTGGAGTGCAGTGACGCAGTCATGGCTGGCTGCAGCCTCAACCTCCCAGGCTCAAGCAATCCTCCCACCCCAGCCTCCCTAGTAGCTGGCACTACAAGCAAGTGCCACCAAACCAGGCTAATTTTTATTTTTATTTTTGTAGAGATGGGGTCTTGCTCTGTTGCCCAGGCCAGTCTCAAACTTCTGGCCTCAAGGGATTCTCCCGACTGGGCCTCCCAAAGTGCTGGGATTAGAGGCGTGCACCACCGTGCCTGGCCTACTATGTAATTTAAAAGACCTGAGCAGGTAGAACTCGAGAGTAATCTCTAGAACAGCATTTTGAAACAGAAATCTGTGTTTTGATGGCAATGTTCGATAGCTGTGCTGTCCAATATGGTAGTCACCAGCCACATGTGGCCACTGAGCATTTGAACTATTGCCAGTGTGCCTGAGGAACTAAATTTGAAATATTAATTTATTCTTTTTTTTTTTTTTTTGAGACAGAGTCTCATTCTATCACCAGGCTGGAGCGCAGTGGCACAATCTCAGCTTACTGCAACCTCCGCCTCCCAGGTTCAAGCGATTCTCCTGCCTCAGCCTCCCGAGTAGCTGGGATTACAGGCACGCGCCACCACGCCCGGCTAATTTCCATATTTTTAGTAGAGATGGGTTTGGTCTCTACTAAAAATACAAAAATGTTGTCTAGGCTGGTCTCGATCTCTTGATCTCATGATCTGCTCGCCTCGGCTTCCCAAAGTGCTGGGATTACAGGCATGAGCCACCGCGCCCAGCCTTTTTTTTTTTTTTTTTTTGGAGATGGAGACTCACTCTGTCACCCAAGCTGAAGTGCAGTCAGGCGATCTAGGCTCACTACAAACTCCATCTCCTGGGCTCAAGCAATCCACCTGCCTCAAGGAGGATTAAAGCAGGATGATTCAAGCAACTCCCTCCTGAGTAACTGGGACTACAGGCACGCCCCAACACTTTGTACTTTTTGTAGGGATAGGGTCTCGCTATGCTGCCCAGGCTGGTCTCAAACTCCTGGGCTCATGCAATCCTCCTGCCTCAGCCTCCCAAAGTGCTGAGACTGCAGACGTGAGCCACCACGCCTGGCCAATTGATTCTAATTTGAATCACCACAGATGATTCTTGCTTGCTAAACTGAACAGCATACATCAGAAGGGCATTCCACAGCTTCAGGAAAGGCACAGAGGCATGAAAACATTATAGCCCGAAAGGTATGCATTAGCTTCCCATGGCTGCTATAATAAATTACCCCAAACATACTGACTTAAAACAATACAAATGTTATTTTCTTAAAGGTCTGCACATCAGAGGTCTAAAAGTGTCAGCAGGTCTGTGTTGCTTCTGGGAGCTTCAGAGAGAATCTGTTTCCTTGTCTGTTTCAACTTCTGGAGCTGCCTGCATTTTTTGGCACCTTCTCATGTCACTGTGACGTCTGCTTCCGTTATCACAGCTCCTGCTACTGGCCCTGACCCTCCTGCCTCCCTCTTAAAAGGACCCTTGTGATTCCATGGAGCCCACCCAGACGATCCAGGATAAACCCCCTTCTCAAGATCTCTCACTTAATCTCATCTGCAAAGCCCCTTTGCCATGGAAGGTCACCTGTTCACAGGTTCCGGAGGTTAGGATGCGGACATCATCAGGGCCACGATTCTGTCTGCTATAGAGTCTGAGAAGCTAGAGAGTAAGTGTGTCCAGTGGTGGAGAGAAGTCTTGAATGCCGAGCTAAGGAGCCTGGACATGGCCTTTCATTCAAAACAGATCATGACCTGTCAACCTCTCACCACCTGGGCTCTGTTACCCTGATCCAAATCACAATCACGTCCTGCTCGGACCATGGCAGTAGCCTCCTCTCGGGGCTCTTCACTGCCGCCCCCATAGTCTCATCTCCACCAGCAACCAGAGGGATCCTATTAAAATCTTTTATATTTTTTAATTTTTTGAGACAGTCTCACTCTGTCACCCAGGCTGGAGTGCAGGGGCGAGATCTCAGCTCACTGCAACCTCCGCCTCCGGAGTTCAAAACGATTCTCCTGCCTCAGCCTCCTGAGTATCTGGGATTACAGGCGTGCGTCACCACACCTGGCTAATTTTTATATTTTTAGTAGAGACAGAGTTTCACCATGTTGGCCAGGCTGGTTTTGAACTCCTGATCTCAAATGATCCACCCGCCTCAGCCTCCCAAAGTGCTGGGATTACAGGCATGACCCACTGTGCCCGGCCCTATATTCCTTTCTTTATAGTCTGTCTTCTTCCAGTAGAATGTCAGCTCCCTGAGGGCAGGATTTGTGTCCGTTTTGGTCACTGCTCTATATCCAATGCTTCAAAAGGCCTTGCACATAGCAGGCGCATGATGGATGTCTGTTGAATGAAGGAAGGAATGAAATGAAGACAACATTGAGCTCCTGGATCCAGCCATGCCTGAAGTCAGTGTCATGAAATGAAATAGGAAGATACACATCCACAGTGTCTCTCCAGCCTATACCTCCATCTCCGAAACCAGGTCATGGCTGGTGGATTTCTTGCTGTCCACACCTTCATCCCTGTCCTGGGACTCCCTAGGGCCCAGTGACAGGCAGCTGGTAGTGACTGGCGGAGTTGAGCCCTCCCGAAATACAGGAAGAGCATGGAATTGAGGCAGCTGTGAGCGAGGGCAAGGCCCACGACCAGGGGTTCAGCCTGCAGGGCCCTGGCCAGGAGCGCAGAGTTTGGGGCCGCCACGGTGAGCACCAGCCCCAGCAGGTGGTAGGGTGCCCAGCAGACAAAAACCCCACCATGACAGCTGTGCCCAGCGGCCAGCGGTATCGAGCTGCCCGGCACAGGAGGGCAACGTGGCAGCTAACCACGGCCACCAGGGGCCCCAGGAAGCCAAAAGAAAGCGGACGGCGGTCACTGCATTCTCGGTGCCGGAGGAGCTGCGGTAGTCCACCACACACCGCAGCCGGGCCGGGAAGTGCTCCTGGTGCAGCCGGCGGTAGACGGCGGAGGGCACAGTCAGCACCAAGGCCAAAGTCCAGGCCGCCCCACAGGCCACCTGCACCCTGCACGCCCGCTCAGCCATAGACCACCAGGCAGGCCCGAGAGCCAGGAGGCAGAGGTCCACACTGAGAGCTGCCAGAAGCAGGACGCTGGCATACATGGTCAGCAGGATGACGGATGGCAGCGCCTGACAGCCCAAGGCCCCGTACGGCCAGTGGCCCCCACGGACAATGGGCACCGCCAGGATGGGCAGAGACAAACAGCACAGCAAATCTGCCACGGCCAGGTGGAGCAACCAGGTGGCACCCACCCTCCGGCGGGCCTCCTTCCCCGTCACCCAGGCCACCATGGCATTGCCTGGCACCCCCACCAGGAAGATGGCGACATACAGCAGGAGCGGGGCCACGTGCAGTGGTTCGATCGTCAGGCAGGTGCCGTCTGGGCAGTCCACTGGGAGGTCTGAGAGGTCGCTGTAATCCCCATACTCATAGCTGACAGAAGTGTTCTCCATCCCGGCTCCTGGTGTCTGGGCAGGAGAGAAACACGATGAAAACTCAGAAGGAGGAAACTCCACGTCCCTGGAGAGCTAGGGTGTCCATCAGCCCAGCCCACCAGCACCTTGCAAACTAGAATGTTTCCGCATAAGAACTCCAGTGTTTTAGAATGTTGGAATTCTCTGTCCGGGCGCGGTGGCTCACGCCTGTAATCCCAGCACTTTGGGATGCCGAGATGGGTGGATCACCTGAGGTCAGGAATTCGAGACCAGCCTGGCCAATATGGTGAAACTCCATCTCTACTAAAAATACAAAAATTAGCTAGTCACAGTGGCGGGCACCTGTAGTCCCAGCTACTCAGGAGGCCGAAGCAGGAGAATCGCTTGAACCTGGGGAGGCAGAGGTTGCAGTGATGCACCACTGACTCCAGGCTAGGAGACAGAGCGAGACTCCGTCTCAAAAAAAAAACAAAAAACAAAAGAATATTGGAAGTCTAGGCTGAGTGCAGTGGCTCACGCCTGTAATCCTAACACTTTGGGAGGCTGAGACTGGTGGATCACTTGAGGCCAGGAGTTCAAGACCAGGCCGACATGGCAAAAACCCATCTATACTAAAAATACAAAAATTAGCTGGATGTGCCTGTAATCCCAGCTACTTGGGAGGCTGAGAGTTGCTTAAACCTGGGAGGCGGAGGTGACAGTGAGCTGAGATCACACCACTGCACTCCAGCCTGGGCAATGGAGTAAGACTCCTCTCAAAACACGCAAACAAACAAAAAAGTAGCTCAGTGGCATCTTGGAATTCTAGAATATTCCAAAATCCCACATTGGAATATTGGGGCTGGGCATGGTGGCTCAGGCCTATAATTCCAGCAATTGACAGGCCAAGGTGAGAAGATCGCTTGAGGTCAGGAGTTCTAGACCAGCCTGGGCAACATAGGGAGACCCCATGTCTACAAAAAAAATTTTTTTAAACTTAGCCTGGCATGGTCATGTGTGCCTGTAATCTCAGCTACTGGGAAGGCTGAAGCGGGAGAATCACTTGGGCCTAGGAGACTGAGTGAGCTTGACTGTACCCCTGCACTCCAGCCAGGATGGCAGAGTGCACTATCCCCACGGGCCACCTGTACCCTGCACACCCACTGAGCTGTAGACCACCAGGCAGGCCCAAGAGACAGGAGGCAGAGGTCAGCACTGAGAGCTGCCAGGAGCAGGACACTGGCATATGTGAGCTATCTCAAAAAAGAAAAAAAGCCGGGCATGCTGGCATGTGCCTGTAGTCCCAGCTACTCGGGAGGCTGAGGTGGGAGGATTGCTTGAGCCCGGGAGTTCCGGGCTGTAGTGCACTATGCTGATCGGGTGTCCGCACCAAGTTCGGCATCAATATGGTGACCTCCTGGGAGCAGGGGACCACCAGGTTGCCTAAGGGGGGGTCAACCAGCCCAGGCTGGAAACAGAGCAGGTCAGGTCGGAAACAGAGCAGATCAGTAGTGGGATCGCGCCTGTGAGTAGCCACTGCACTCCAGCCTGGGCAACATAGCGAGACCCTGTCTCTAAAAAAAAAAAAAAATTAAAAAATTAAAAAAAAAATTTTTAAAGGGAAAAAAAATCAGCAAAATCCAAAATCCACAGTATTTTAGAAGATGATAAATACTACGGAAAAAATATCACACAGGGAAGCTGGCTATGATGGAGTTTTCCAGGCATGGGCAGGGAAGGCTGCTCTGAGGTGACATTTACGTAAAAATCTGAAGGACCTGTGGGAGAGATGCGTGGAGATCTGGGGGAAGAGTGTTCCAGGCACCAGGAACAGCCAGTGCAAAGGCCCTGAGATGGAAACATGACGGACATTTCTGAGCATAGTAAGGAGGCCAGTATGGCTGGAGTGGAGTCTGCCAGCAGGAGAGGGTGGGACGCAACAGCAGGGTCATCGGAGCCGGGCGCCATGGCTCATGCCTGTAATCCCAGCACTGTGGGAGGCCGAGACGGGTGGATCACCTGAGGTCAGGAGTTCAAGACCAGCCTGGCCAACATGGTGAAAGCCCGTCTCTACTAAAAATACAAAAATAGCTGGGTGTGGTGGCAGACGCCTGTAATCCCAGCTCCCCGGGAGGCTGAGGCAGGAGGATCACTTGAACCAGGGAGGTGGAGGTTGCTGTGAGCTGAGATCGTGCCACTGCACTCCAGCCTGGGCAACGGAGCAAGACGCCATCCCCCCCCGAATAAAAAAAAAAAGAGTTACCAAGGGCCACAGTTACAGGTGCACCCCAACACACCTGGCTAATTTTTGTATTTTTAGTAGAGACAGGGTTTCGCCATGTTGGCCAAGCTGGTCTCAAACTCCTGACCTCAGGTGATCCACCCGCCTCAGCCTCCCAGAGTGCTGGGATTATAGGCGTGAGCCACCGTGCCCGGCAGTAGGTGAATTTCAAAGTGTGTCAGTCCCGCCACTGAACCCCGTGCCCTAGAATATGACATCTCCAAATCTCCAGCTCTGGAGAGCTGGCAGGCAGTGTGGCAACAGGCCCTGAGCAGCCCCGGGCTCCATGACTGCGGGTGACACTTGCAGCCGGCTGTGTCAGTTTCCTCATCGGGAAACAAGAATCATTGAGGTGAACCTACCTCTCTGGTTTTGGGAGGCCTTGAGGAGTCAAGATCTATCCAGCACGTGGTGCAGGACAACGCTCAGGCAGACGAAGCTGCGGGTAGCACAGGACCCAGGAGTCTCCGCCCTCCCCAACACCCACAACGTCAGAATGACCCGGCCCTCTGGCTCTCTGCTATTATGGGTTGGCTGGCACTGCCCAGCGTTCCAGCTGCTATTAAGGCAACAGGAAGGACAGAGAGGAAGTTGGGGCCCTCCCCCTCCCCTCCCCCATGCCAGGTAGCAGTGAACAGGCCAGGCCCCTGGTGTGTGTGTTTGGAGCCTTTCCACTTTCAAATTATTTTTATCCCTAGAGCAAAAGGTGTGCAGAATTTAGCGAGGTGCAGTGGCTCACGCCTGTAATTTCAGTACACTGGGAGGCTGAGGAGGAAGGATTGTGTGAGGCCAAGAGTTCAAGACCAGCCTAGGCAGCATAGTGAGACCCTCCGTCTCTACAAAAAATTTAAAAATTAGCTGGGCATAGTTCATGCCTGTAATCCCAACATTTTCGAAGACTAGGGTGCAGGATTGTATGAGCCCAGGAGTTCGAGGCTGCAGTTAGCCATGATCGCGCCACTGCACTCTAGCCTGACCAACAGCATGAGACCCTGTCCTAAAGAAGGGAAGGGAAGGAGGGGAAGGGAAGGGAGGGGAAGGGAAGGGTGGGGAGGGGAGGGGAAGGAAAGAAAATATACAGCATTTTAAAACTGAAACCACTCCTACCTGGGTGCAGTGGTTCACACCTATAATCCCAGCACTTTGGGAGGCCGAGATGGGCAGATCAGTTGAGGCCAGCAGTTCGAGACCAGCCTGGGCAACATAGTGAAACCCGATCTCCACTAAACATACAAAAATCAGCCAGGCGTGACAGCACATGTCTATAATCCCAGCTACTCGGGAGACTGAGGTAGGAGAATCACTTAAACCCCGGAGGTGGAGACTGCAGTGAGCCGAGATCGTGCCCCTGCACTGCAGCCTGGGTGACAAGCGCTAGACTCTGTCTCAAAAACCAACCAAACAAACAACAACAACAAAAACCCTCAAATTCCCACCAGCTGTGTGGCCTTGAGCAAGTCACCTAACCTATCTGTGCCTCAGTAAAATGGGAATGATAATATACCCACTTTAGGAGGTGTTGTAAGAATTCAATGAATTAGAAGCGTTTGGCTGAGAACAGCGCTGGTTTTCAGTGGGTTTCACACATGCACTAGCTGCTCTTATTGCTGTCCACACGCATCCTCTCACCCTGCAAAGACTCCACCCTACCCAGCCCTTGTTGATTACAATCCAGGAAACTTTCTGTGAGTCATAATTTGCCGAACTGTAAGCCCAAAGCAGTGCTATGGGAGATAGTGTTTTCTTTGTAACGTTTTAACCAGAAATGAGTGCTTTCAACACTCATTGTTCCATCATTTCATCTTTTCCAGTTAATGCGCCCGAGTTCAAGTTTCCTGTCTATCTGTACATTCGTCCCCAAAGCCTCAAAAACGGTGCACTGGATGCACAAGTCATGCTTATTAACTAAAGGCCATTCAATAACAATAATGAGAAATTATCATTTAATGAGAAATTATCATTATAATCCAACTTCCAGGTTCAAGTGATTCTCCTGCCTCAGCCTCCCAAGTAGCTAGGATTACAGGTGCACCCCAACACACCTGGCTAATTTGTATATTTTTAGTAGAGACAGGGTTTCACCATGTCGGCCAAGCTGCTCTCAAACTCCTGACCTCAGGTGATCCACCTGCTTCGGCCTCCCAAAGTGCTGGGATTACAGGCGTGAGCCACCATGCCTGGCAGTAGGTACATTTCAAAGTGTGTCAGTCCCCACCGTGAAACCCATTATTTATTCAATAATGAGAAACAGGGCTGGTGCAGCCCCCACCTGTAATCATAACACTTTGGGAGTCCTAGGCAGACGGATCACTTAGGGCCAGGAGTTCAAGACTATGCTGGTCAACATGGTGAAACCCCATCTCTACTAAAAATGTTTTTAAAAATAGCCGGGCATGGTGGCAGGTGCCTGTTATCCCAGCTACTCAGGAGTGGGAGGCAGGGGAATCTCTTGAACTTAAAGGTTGCAGTGAGCTGAGATCATACCACTGCACTCCAGCCTGGGTAAAGGAGTGAGACTCCGTCTCCAAAAAAAAAGAAAAATTGGATTTGGCTTAGATGGTTTTGTCTTACTATAGGGTAATTTAAGTGTTCTGAACACATTTGAGGTACGCTATGCCCGTGAGGTCAAGGCTGTAGTGAGCCAAAATCACACCACTGCACTCCAGCCTGGACAACAGAGTGAGACCCTGTCTCAAAAAAAAAAAAAAAAAAAAAAAGACCGGGCGTGGTGGCTCACACTCACAATCACAGCACTTTGAGAGGCCGAGGCGGGCAAATCTCGAGGTCAGGAGATGGAGACCATCCTGGCTAACATGGTGAAAACCCGTCTCTACTAAAAATATAAAAGATTAGCCGAGCGTGGTGGCATGCGCCTGTAGTCCCAGCTACTTGGGAAGCTGAGGCAGGCGCATCGCTTGAACCCAGGAGGCAGAGGTTGCAGTGAGCCGACATCACACCACTGCACTCCAGTCTGGGCGACAGAGCAAGACTCCATCTCAAAAAAAAAAAAGGTAGGCTATGGTGTTCGGTAGGCTAGGTGTATTAAATGCAATTTCACTTTCGATATTTTCAACTTACGATGGGGTTTTTGTTTTGTTTTGTTTTGTTTTTGTTTCTGATTTTGTCTCGAGACCAGGTCTCGTTCAGTCTCCCATGCTGAGTTCAGCGGTGTAATCTTGGCTCACTGCAACTTCTGCCTCCCAGACTCAAGTGATCCTCCTGCCTCAGCCTCCTGAGTAGCTGGGACTGTACACCATCGCACGCCATCATGCCCAGCTAATTTTTTATTTTTGTAGAGAAGGGTCTCACTATGTTGCCCAGGCTGGTCTCGAACTCTTGGGCTTGAGCAATCCTCCCACCTCAGCCTCCCAAAGTGCTGCGATTACAGGCGTGAGCCACTGTGCCCGGCCTTACGATGAGCTGATGGAGAAATGAACCCATCGTAAGTAAAAGAACATCTGTACTTACATCAGGATTATAAAGCATAGGGACCATTCTTATTATTTCATAATAATTAAAATCATCGATGGCTTTTATTGAGCACCTATGAGCTACAGGATATAGCCCTCATCACAAACCCTTGAGGCTTGTGGGAAGTAGAAAAGTTACTTTTTCAAGTTTTCTTTCTTGTTAAAGAATAAGTGTGCTGCCGGGCACGGTGGCTCACGCCTGTAATCCTAGCACTTTGGGAGGCCGAGGTGGGTGGATCACCTGAGGTCAGGAGTTCAAGACCAGCCTGGCCATCATGGTGAAACCCCATCTTTAAAAAAAAAAAAAAGAATAAGTGTGCCAATAACTTTGTTAAGCCCTATCCTATGTAGCTGTTAGATATACCATGCTTACAGGCACCTAGTACATTCTATGTCCTTGTACGTTAACCAGGATATCTGTGCTGGACTTGCTCACAGGCATGTCCCAGCTCTCCATTGCTTTTACCTGTTGAGCAAAGTTTTAAGTTGTTAGCCAATCGGGTTTTAGTTTAGATTGTGAGGTCTGGCTCCAACCAATGGAGATCGGACACAGCAGTAAGGACGACCCCAAATGTGTAAGGGATAAACTGGTCTGCTTTCCTTTATTCATTGTACTCTCTGGCAAGATGGCTAGTGAGGGTACCCTTCCTGCAATCCAGGAAGTAAAAATTGTGTTGCTGAAAGATCCTTCTTTTAGCGCTGATTGTTCTTTGTGGCACTGAGCATCTATTTCCAGCATCTGTTTCCAACAAGGTCAATATTATCATCCTCATTTCCCAGAACATCAGCCCCTTCCAGCCTTGGAAGCTGCTGTGTCCCCAGCATCTGGGACAGAAGCTGGTGCACAGTACAGGCACCGTCAATATTTGGTAAATGAAAGAATAAAAGAGTAAACTGAGGCACAGAGTGACTAAGTGGTCACTTACATTTCATTTTTTTTTTTTTTTTTTTTTGAGACAGAGTTTCGCTCTGTTCTTGCTCTGTCATCAGACTAGAGTTCAGTGGCGCGATCTCGGCTCACTGCAACCTTCGTCTCTCGGATTCAAGGGATTCTCCTGCCTCAGCCTCCCGAGGAGCTGGGACTACAGGTGCGTGCCACCACGCCCAGATAATTTTTGTATTTTTAGTAGAGACGGGGTTTCACCATATTGGCCAGGCTGGTCTCAATCTCTTGACCTCATGATCTGCCTGCCTCGGCCTCCCAAAGTGCTGGGATTACAGGCGTGAGCCACCGCGCCTGGCTGGGTTTCTTTTGTTGGGACTGCCTCTTGGTGCGTGCCTGTCTGTGGGTCCAGTCTTGCTGGATTCTCCACTTTGGGAAACCCTGGAGAAGAATCAAAGAAGGCTGAACATTCTTTCTTCCTGACCATCCATCTTTGAGGATTCCACCCTCGAAAACTGGCAATCCGCCTCCCTCCCGGGAAAGCACACATATCCTCACCAGAACATATGCGCCAGAATGTTCACAGCAGCCAAGACGGGAAACCGCCCAGAAGCCACCCACAGCAGAGTGGATGAACACATCATGGGATGTCACACTGTGGGATATTCTACACGATGAGAATGAACAGACCCACGCAAGAATGTGCACGGATTTTGTGACAGAACATTGAGGGGGCCAGGGGCGGCGGCTCATGCCTGTAATCCCAACACTTTGGGAGGCCAAGGTGGGAGGATCACCTGAGATAAGAAGTTAGAGAATAGCCTGTCCAACATGGTGAAACCCTGTCTCTACTAAAAATTCCCAAAAAAATTATAGCCAGGCATGGTGGCTCACACCTGTAATCCCAGCAGTTTGGGAGGCCAAGGTAGTCGAATCACCTGAGGTCAAAAGTTTGAGACCAGCCTAGCCAACATGGTGAAACTCCTTCTCTACTACTAATACAAAAATTACCTGGGCGTGGTGGCACGCACCTGTAATCCCAGCTACTCAGGAGGCTGAGGCAGGAGGATTGCTTCAACATGGGAGGTGGAGGTTGCAGTGAGCCAAGATCATGCCACTGCACTCCAACCTGGGCAACAGAGCAAGACCCTGTTGAAAGAAAGAGAGAGAGAGAGAGAAAAGGAAAGAAAGAGAAAAAGAAAAGCTGTAGCTTGCCTAGCAAGCAAGCCCTTTCACTCAGCGACGTGAGTTTGGTAGATTTGCCCGAAGCTACAGGAATTCCTGTGGGTTTGAGAGAGGCTGTTTCCTGCATACCTGTGTGTGAAAAAACATTTGGATCCTTTGACCAGAACTTTGCTACTGGGCTGCCCAAGTTAACTCCAAGACTCCAGGACTCTGACGTGCATTCCAATGTGGCCATAGTAAGACTTCCCTTCCCAAACTCTACTTCTGCTTCCCAGGTTCTGAAAGTCACGATTCCAAGAAGCCAAGATCATACAATCCCTCCCTCTTCCTCCTTCTTGCCCTGGTGGCCTCCATCCTTACCGTCTCTTCCAAGAGGGTCCCCCTCGTGGGTCAAATGCCACTTGGGAGCGCAATCCGGGCCCACGGCGAGCACCTAGGAGGTCTGGGGTCTCTCCCCCGCTGGGTCTGGCAGCTGGTGGAGTCCTGGAAATCCGTCCTATCTGTCAGGGCTCCTATGGGACACTTCTGAGCACTGCCACCTCACTGGTCCCAGCTAACCTTTATAAGGAGTAAAAAAATAGGAGTGGCCTTGTCTCACTGCCAGGGTGTGTTTGTCTTGTCTTCTTACCATGAGTCACAGAACCCAAAATTACCGGGAAACTGGCAAGGCTGGAGAGAGCTCCGATAGGTGGAGGGCTCGTCCCATGTCCCCAACCCTAGTCTTGGAAGTTCCCACTTCCTGGAAGCCAGACCTTCGGGTGCCTTGCTCGTCAAGGCCTTAGAGGTCGTGGCCTGGATTCTGTCTCTCCACAACATGCCAACTGCCCCCAGCCACCTCCAGGCCTCCAATTTTGTGCCCAACCCCTCCCTTCCGCAGCCTGGGGACAGATAAACATCCCTCCCTCCTTGTCGGCTCTGAGAAGGCAGCCCAGGATCACATTTTCCACTCAAAGACCACAGCGGCCAAGCGCAGGGCCCAGGGCTTCAGTGGCAGACAAAGCATAGACAAGTCCTGACTCCTTCCTTGGGCCTCATCTGTAAAATGGGAAGATGTTATTGGCCATAGTGATTCTTTACTTTTCTTTTCCTTTTTTTATTTTTTATTTTTTGGTTTTGAGACAGAGTCTCACTCTGTCGCCCAGGCTGGAGTGCAATGGTGCAATCTCAGCTCACCACAACGTCCACCTCCTGGGTTCAAGCAATTCTCTTGCCTCAACCTCCTGAGTAGCTGGGGTTATAGGCATGTGCTACCATGCCTGGCTAATTTTTGTATTTTTAGTAGAGATGGGGTTTCACCATCTTAGCCAGGCTGGTCTTGAACTCCTGACCTCATGATCCACACGCCTCGGCCTCCCAAAGTGCTGGGATTAAAGGTGTGAGCCACTGTGCCTGGCCGATTCTTTACTTTTTTTTTTTAGAGATGGAGTCTCGCTCTGTCACCCAGGCTGGAGTACAGTGACAAGATCATGACTCATGACAGCCTCAAACTCCTAGGCTCAAGTGATTCTCCCACCTCAACCTCCCGAGTACCTGGAACTACAGGTATGCATCAACACACATGGCTAATTTTTAAAAATTTTTTTGTAGAGGTGGGGTCTTGCTGTGTTGCCCAGCCTAAAGCAATCCTCACACTCAACCTCCCAAAGTCCTAGGATTACAGAAGTGAGCCAACCTGCCCAGCCATCATAGCAATCCTTTTTTTCTCTTTTTTTTTTTCTTTTGAGACAGAATCTGAGTCTGTCGCCCAGGCTGCCAGGCTGGAGTGCAGTGGCACAATCTCGGCTCACTGCAGTCTCTACCTCCCCTGTTCAAGTGATTCTCCTGCCTCAGCCTCCCAAATAGCTGGGATTACAGGCACGCACCACCACACCCAGCTAATTTTTGTATTTTTAGTAGAGATGGGGTTTCACCATGTTGGCCAGGATGGTCTTGATCACCTGACCTCGTGATCCGCCCGCCTCAGCCTCCCAAAGTGCTGGGATTACAGGTGTGAGCCACCGCACCGGCCATCATAGCAATTCTTTTTTTTTTTTTTTTTTTTTTTTTTGAGACAGAGTCTCACTCAGTCACCAGGCGCCAGGCTGGAGTGCAGTGGCGCGACCTTGGCTCACTGCAACCTCTGCTGCCCGGGTTCAAGCATTCTCCTGCCTCAGCCTCCCGAGTAGCTGGGACTACAGGCGCGCGCCACCACGCCCAGCTAATTTTTTTGTATTTTTAGTAGAGACGGGGTGTCACCATGTTGACCAGGACGGTCTCGATCTCTTGACCTCGTGATCCGCCCGCCTCGGCCTCCCAAAGTGCTGGGATTACAGGCGTGAGCCACCGCGCCCGGCCCATCATAGCAATTCTTAACCTCTTCCGGCATACCGCAGTGGCTGAAAACCAAAACTCAAGAGATATTCCAGGTTCACACACCCTCATCAAAGTTCAGGGCCTCAACCCCTCTGAGCCTCAACCTCCTCATCTGTGCAGCGATGGTTGCTATGAGCATTCGATAAATTTTTTTTTTTTTTTTGAGACAGAGTTTCGCTCTTGGTGCCCATGTTGGAGTGTAGTGGCGAGATCTCAGCTCACCACAACCTCCGCCTCCTGGGTTCAAGAAATTCTCCTGCCCCAGCCTCCTGAGTAGCTGGGATTACAGGCATGCGCCACCAGGCCTGGCTAATTTTGTATTTTCAGTAGAGACAGGGTTTCTCCATATTGGTCAGGCTAGTCTCAAGCTCTCAACCTCAGGTGATCCAGCTGCCTCGACCTCCCAAAGTGCTGGGATTATGGCTGTGAGCCACCGTGCTCGGCCTACCATGAAATCTTAACGTGCACACACCATGCAGGCCTTAGCAAGAGGAAGTGGCTCCAGTCCCAGCGTTGAAAGCTCTTTCTTCAGCAGTTCTTTCAGTTTGCGGTTTTTTTCTGTCCGTGCTTTAGGGATTCAAGGGATACATTTACATATTTCTTTTGTTATTGTTTTAGAGAATGTAATCGCTTTGCTAGAGGAAGCTGTTCCTGATACAGGAGGCTGGGACTCACCATTTGACCCAGGGCGTCCTCCACTCTGTTTCCCTCTGTAGGTGACCCTGCATTGGCCGACCGTCACCCCAGACCCTCAGAGAGAAAAACATCCCCCCCAGTCCCCTCCCCTCCTCTCCCACATCCTGCCAGCCCCAACCCCCTGTGGGAACCGGCCCTGGTCAGAAGAGATTAAGAGGAAAGAAACCGAGGTGGAACCTTCCCTTTATCAGCTCAAACTTTCTTTTTTTTTTTTTTTTTTGAGACAGAGTCTTGCTCTGTCGCCAGGTGCCAGCCTGGAGTGCAGTGGTGCAATCTCAGCTCACTGCAACCTCCGCCTCCCGGGTTCAAGCATTTCTCCTGCCTCAGCCTCTTGAGTAGCTAGGACTCCAGGCGTGCGCCACCACACCAGCTAATTTTTGTATTTTAGTAGAGCCGGGTTTCATCATGTTGGCCAGGCTGGTCTCAATCTCTTGACCTCGTGATTCTCCCTCCTCGGCCTCCTAAAGTGCTGGGATTACAGGCACCCGGCCTATCAGCTCAAACTTTCTTGGACTTGAAAAGTTTACGAGGGTCTGTTGCTCAGATGGCTTCATCTCTGTAATCCTTATCTAGCCACTAAGTTTCTCGTCATACGAGATTTCTTGGATTCCAGCCGGGCAGGTTGGCTCATGCCTGTAATCCCAGCACTTTGGGAGGCCGAGGTGGGAGGACTGCTTGCAATGAGCAAGCAAGTTGCAGTGAGCCAAGATTGCACCACTGCACTCCAGCCTGGGTGACAGAGCAGGACTCTGTCTCAAAAAAACAAAAACAAAACAAAAATCTTAGAGTTGGGAAGGCAAAGATGTTCTGGTGTCCTGTTGCCAGGCTGGAGTGCAATGGCGCAATCTTGGCTCACTGCAACCTCCACCTCCCAGGTTCAAGTGATTCTCCTGCCTCAGTCTCCTGAGTAGCTGGGATTACAGGCACGCACCACCACACCCAGCTAATTTTTGTATTTTTAGTGGGAGTCTGGGGGTTGCTATGGGCCAAGGACAGGTTCTCTGCAGACCTCGGAAGGCAAGAGGGGGGCCAGCGTGTATGTGGAGCGGGAATTCTCTCTCAGCCACCCTGTGAAAAGCCAAGCACCATCCCAACTCACCAGCGTTTTCCTCCTGGGAGAAACTTTGAGAACATCCTACAAGATTTTTTCTTTTTCTTTCTTTTTTTATTGTGAGACAGGCTTGCTGTGTCTCCCAGGCCGGAGTACAATGGCGCGATCTCAGCTCACTGCAACTTCCGCCTCCCAGGTTCAAACAATTCTCCTGCCTCAGTCTCCTGAGTAGCTGGGATTACAGTCACCTGGCACCACAGGTGGCTAATTTTTGCATTTGTAGTAAAGACAACGTCTCACCATGTTGGCCAGGCTTGTCTCGAACTCCTAACCTCAAATGATCCACCTGCCTCAGCCTCCCAAAGTGCTGGAATTACAGGTGTGAGCCACCGCACCCAGCCATCCTAGAAGGTTCTTAAGTCAATCTATATGAAATTGTCATTTTTCTAGGTCAAAAAGGTTGAATTTCTTTTATTTTTCTTTCTTTTATTTATTTGTTTTTTCAAAAGACACAGGGGTTGGCCAGGCGCGGTGGCTCACGCCTGTAATCCCAGCATTTTGGGAGGCCGAGGCGGGCAAATCACAAGGTCAAGAGATCGAGACCATCCTGGCCAACATGATGAAACCCCGTCTCCACTAAAAATACAAAAATTAGCTGGGCGTGGTAGTGCGTGCCTGTAATCCCAGCTACTCAGGAGACTGAGGCAGGAGAATCACTTGAACCTGGGAGGTGGAGGTTGCAGTGAGCCAAGATTGCCCCATTGCACTCCAGCCTGGCAACAGAGCGAGATTCAGTCTCAAAAAAAAAAAAAAGAAGAAGAAGAGAGACGAGTTTCACTATGTTGCCCAGGCTGGTCTTGAACTCCTTGTCTCAAGCAATCTTCCCACCTTGGCCTCCAAACGTGCTGAGATTACAGTCATCAGCTACCATGTCAGGCCAAAAGGTCAAATTTCAGCAGATCTGTAGAGATCAAATGCACATTGGTGGTCTCCAGGAGTTGAGGGGGTAGAGAATGGGGAGTGACTGCCTGATGGGTACTGGGTTTCCTTTTGGGGAGAATGTTCTGGAACAAGATATCGGTAATGGATGCACAACACTGTGAATGCATGAAATGCCACTAATGGTAAACTTTATGTTATATACATTTTACTACAATTTTTCTTTTACTTTTTTTCTTTTCTCGAGACAGAGTGTCACTCTGTCACCCAGGCTGGAGTGGTGTGATCTCAGCTGACTGCAGCCTCCACCCCACCCCCGCTCTCCCCAGGCTCAAGCAATCCTCCTGCCTCAGTCTCCGGAGTACCTGGGACTAAGGCACATGCCGCCACACCCAGCATTTTTTTTTTTTTCATCAAGACAGGGTATCACTGTGTTGCCCAGGCTGGTCTCGAATTCCTGGGCTCACACGATCCTCCCATGTCACCTCTCAAAGTGTTGGGATTATAGACGTGAGCCACTGTGCCATGGCACCACAGTTTTTCAAAAGCAACAAATAAATCATTACACACACCCCACCCCAAAATAGACTGAATTTTGGCAATTTCGTAGGGTTCAACCTAATGGAATTACCAGGGGCTTGACAAGAATGAGTAAGATGGAGGAGACCATAGACTTTTTTCTCTTTTGAACAATATAATATAAAACAAAGCATATGTGATATTTGATGCACAGGAGAGAATGTCTTAACATATGTGAGTCATAAAACTCAATTACAGCCGAGTGAGGTGGCTCACGCCTGTAATCTCAACACTTTACAAGGCCAAGGCGGGCGGATCACAAGGTCAAGAGATCAAAACCATCTTGGCCAACATGGTGAAACCCAGTCTCTGCTAAAAATACCGCGGTGGCGTGCGCCTGTGATCCCAGCTACTCGGGAGGCTGCAGTGAGCTGAGATGGTGCCACTGCACTCCAGCCTGGCGTGCTTGATTCAATTACCTCCCCGCTGGGTCCCTCCCACAACACATGGGAATTCTGGGAGATATGATGCAAGTTGAGATTTGGCTGGGGGAGACAGCCAAACCATATCACCATATTTCTGCTTTGATTGTGTGGTGTGCATGTGCATGGATTATCCAGAAATAGTGTGCAGACCAGTCAGGTACGGTGGCTCACGCCTGTAATCCCAGCAGTTTGGGAGGCCGAGGCCGCGGGCCAGCAGATCACTTGAGGTCAGGAGTTCAAGACCAGCCTGGCCAACATGGTGAAACCCTGTCTGTACTGAAAATACAAAAAAATTAGCCCCGCGTGGTGGCGCACGCCTGTAGTCCCAGTTACTGGGGGAGGCTAAGGAAGGAGAATCACTTGAATCCGGGAGGCAGAGGTTGCAGTGAGCCGAGATCACGCCACTGCACTCCAGCCTGGTGACAGAGCGAGACTCCGTCTAAAAAAAAAAATAGTGTACAGACCAATGCTGTCCAACAGAAATCTGATGTGGGCCACATGTGTATCTTTGTTTCCTAGTAGCCACATTCAATAAGCTAAAAGAAATAGATGAAATACTTACTAATATAATACAATCATATGTTATATTAAGAACAGTGAGGCAGTGGCTTACGTCTGTAATCCCAGCCCTTTGGGAGGTCAGCCTGGGCACCGTAGTGGGACCTTATCTTCAAAATAATTAGTCCGAGCGTGGTGGCTCACACCTGTGATCCCAGCACTTTCGGAGGCTTTGCTGGGCAGATCACTTGAAGCCAGGAATTCAAAATCAGCTTGGCCAACATGGCGAAACTCCATCTCTACTAAAAATACAAAGATTAGCCAGACACAATGATGCATACCTGTAGCCCCGGCTGCTCAGGAGGCTGAGGCTGGAGGATCGCTTGAGCACAGGAGTTTGAGGCTGCAGTGAGCCGTGATCGAACCGCTGCACTCCAGCTTGGGTGACAGAGCAAAACCTGGTTACAAACAAAGAAACAAACAATTGTCTGGGTGTCTAGGAGGACAGAAGCTGCAGTCTCTCGAGCTTGTCTGCGCCTGCTCGGGAGTAGCTGTGGGTACCTGGGACAAGATCCTCTCTGCGACTTGTCCTCATTGGTGCAGAGTCCCCTGGCATCGAGGTCACAGGGAAGGACCTGAGTCCCAGCTGCCTTCAGCCCCCGGGGGTGGGCTCCTGGCAGCCCCCTCCCCAAAAAGACAACATCAGTCTCCTGGCCTCCTAGCCGCCTCCCCGCCTGCTCGGGCCTCTTCCCCTGACTGCCCCTGACCTGGATGGTTTTCCTGCGCTTCTCTGCTGGCCCCTTCTCTTTGTCCTTTGCAGAGTTTTTTCATTCGATATCGGCGTTCCTGAGCTGTGTGTCCAGTTCACTTGGTGCGCGCACACTCCCGCAGCTCCACCCAATACCTTCGGCATCTCTCTTTCCACACCTGGCCTCCCCACCCGCTCGCCACACCCAGACCGACTCTAAAGACAACCCCGTGGTCCACCCAGTCACCCAGGCCTGAGCCTGGGACCCATCCTGGATGCTGCCTCCTTCCCACCCCACGCCCTGCCTGACCCATGCCCTCCATCCTCTCCCATTTGGGTCTTTGCCTTGCCCCTTCCCTGATCTCCTGGCTGCCCAGTCTGTTTTTTCCAGACCATCCCTGCCTCCATTCTACCTTCCTTCAGTGGGTGCCTCCTCCAGAAAGACCTCCCTGACTTCCTCCTCTGCCTCCCCAACCCCTGCATTCCATCTATATTCCCAGTCATCCTGCAGCTTTCCTGGCTTCCGAAGTGAGTTGCAGGCAGTGAATATTTTCTCCCCCACCTTGATTTGGGAAGGAGATGGTGTCCCAAGAGCTGGACCCCACAGTGGTCTTCTAGATCCAGCTGGAGGCCAGCGAGTGGGATCCAGGTGGCAGCCTTTCCAAGACAGCCCCCGTCTGGTGTTGACCAGTCTTGCCCGGGAGGGAAGTGGGCTGCAGGCACAGACGATTGCCAAACCTGCAGCTTGGGGAATCTGCTGGCTCACCAAGTTCCGAAGGGGAAGTGGTAGGGAAGGGAAGTGAATAATGGGCTTGGCTGATTCGGGCTGTGGTCTTTCCAGCACCCACCCCCACTCCCTGCAGTCCCGGGATCGTAATCACTCATCCACTCTTCAGACCAGGGTGTCCCCAAGTCCTGGGGCCAAAGCGTCCTCCTCTTGATCTGTATCATGTGACCTTCCTGAGCCTCCCACCTCTCAGGGACAGGGGGGCATCTCTCTAGACCGGCACAGTCCAATAGGCATTGACTGTGAGTGGCCGGGCGTGGTGGCTCACGCCTGTAATCCCAGCACTGTGGGAGGCTGAGGCGGGCGGATCACGAGGTCAGGAGTTCAAGACCAGCCTGACCAATATGGTGAAACTCTATCTCTACTAAAAAATACAAAAATTAGCTGGGCGTGGTGGCAAGTGCCTGTAGTCCCAGCATTTTGGGAGGCCGAGGCAGGAGATCACCTGAGGTCGGCAGTTTGAGACCAGCTTGACCAACATGGAGAAACCCCATCTCTACTAAAATTACAAAAAGCTAGCTGGGCGTGGTGGCAGATGCCTGTAATCCCAGCTTCTTGGGAGGCTGAGGCAGGAGAATCACTTGAACCCGGGAGGCGGAGGTTGCAGTGAACTGAGATCACATCATTGCACTCCAGCCTGGGCAACAAGAGTGAAATTCCGTTTCAAAAAAAATACATATATATAGAGAGAGAGGCAGGCACAGTGCCTGTGTTTTCAAAATCTGGTGTGTATGTTACACTCGCAGCACTTCTTATCTGAAACCCGAGGACATTTCGAGTGCTCTGTAGTCTCCTGCGGCTGGTGGCTGCAGTGTTACGCTGCTCAGAGCCAAACTTCCCTGACTAACGTATAGAGCGTCTACAGAATTCGAACATCTAAGTGCTGGAGCTGTGCTTCAAACCCTCCGAGGTTCTGGTGTGACGGTCTAGAATCCCGTGGTTCAAATAGCCTGTAACTCACGTTGTAGGATCTGTTGGTTTCGATAGCCTGTGATTCCAACATTCTAAGAGTCTATGTGATTCTAATACTCTAGCCTCCAGAGTATTTATTCAGAAACAGAATCTGACTCTGTCACGCAGCCTGCCCGTGCAGTGGTGCGATCTTGGCTCACTGCTATCTCCACCTCCCGGGTTCAAGCGATTCTCCTCCCTCAGCCACCCGAGTAGCTGGGATTACAGGCACCCGCCACCACATGTGGCTAATTTTGTGTTTTTAGTAGAAACGGGGTTTCACCGTGTTAGCCAGGCTGGTCTCCAACTCTTGATCTCAGGTGATCTACCTGCCTCGGCCTCCCAAAGTGCTGGGATTACAGGGGTGAGCCTCCGCACTCAGCCTTGATTTTTTTTTTATGTTAGTTTTTTTTTGTTTTTTTTTTTTTGAGATAGGGTCTCACTCTATTACCCAGGTAGGAGTGCAGTGGTGCGATCTTGGCTTACTGCAACCTCTGCCTCCCGGGCTCAAGCAATTCTCATGCTTCAGCCTCCCAAGTAGCTGGGACTACCATCACACCCAGCTAATTTTTTGTATTTTTAGTAGAGATGGGATTTCGCCATGTTGCCCAGGCTGGTCTCGAACTCCTGAGCTCAGGCAATTCGCCTGCCTGGTCTCTCAAAGTGCTAGGATTGCAGGCATGAGCCACCGTGCCTGGCCAGAGTCTTTGATTTAGATCAGGGGTCAGCAAACTCTGGCCTGCTACTTGTTTTTGTAAATAAAGTTTTATTGGAACATGGTCACACCCATTCAATCACTGGCTGCTCTCATGGGACTGGAACAGGGTTGAGTAACTGTCATGGACCTCGAGTGAACTGTTGACAGGCAAAAAAGAAAATATTTACTGTCTGGCTCTTCACAGATAAATTTACCAACTCTTGATCTATATATTCAAAGATTCTGAGAGTAACAGTGGTTCCACAGATGTTTATTTTGTGATTGTGTCTGCGTGTGTGTGTGTTTTTTTTTTTTTTTGCCTTCACCCAAAGTGTGTGTGTTTATTTATTTATTTATTATTATTATTTTTTTATATAAGACAGGGTTTCACCATGTTGGTCAGGCTGATCTTGAACTCCCAACCTCAGGTGATCCGCCTGCCTTGGCCTCCCAAAGTGCTTGGATTACAGGCGTGAGCCACCACGCCCGGCCAAGTGTGTGTGTTTTTAAGATGGAGTCTTGCTCTGTCAGCAGGCTGGAGTGCGGTGGCGCGATCTCAGCTCACTGCAACCTCCACCTCCCGGGATCTGATGGGTTTCACAGGGGTTTCCACTTTCGTCTCTTCATCATTTTCTCTTGCCACTGCCATATAAGTGCCTTCCGCTCCCACCCTGATTGTGAGACCTCCCCAGCCCTGTGGAACTGTAAGTCCAATTAAATCTCTTTTTCTTCCCAGTCTCAGGTTTGTCTGTATCCGCAGCATGAAAACGGACTAATACATATTGCAAAGTTAATTATTCATTAGAAATAATGGACCAGGCACAGTGGCTCACGCCTGTAATCACAGCACTTTAGGAGGCCGAGCGGGTGGGTCACAAGGTCAGGAGATCAAGATCATCCTGGCTAACATGGTGAAACCCCATCTCTACTAAAAATACAAAAAGTTAGCCAGGCGTGGTGGTTACTCGGGAGGCTGAGGCAGGAGAATCGCTTGAACCACCCAGGAGGCAGAGGTTGCAGTGAGCCGAGATCGTGCCATCGCACTCCAGCCCGGGCGACAAAGCAAGACTCCGTCTCAAAAAAAAAAGGAAAAGAAAAGAAAAAAAGAAATAACACAGCATTTCAATATTATTTTTATTTTCATCATTAAAGTCATGCATACTGTTTTTTTTTTAAAGCTCAAAAAGGGTTACATACTATATGATTCTTGACATGGCATTATAGAAATGGAGAGTAGATTCATGATCGCCAGAGGTGAGGGACAAGGCTGGGGTGTGGAGCTGGAGGGAGGTGGGCATCCTGGGGATCCTTGTGGTGATGGGAACGTCCTTTATCTTGACAGTATCAATGTCAATATCCTGGTTATGAGACTACATCATAGTTTTGCAAGATGTTGCCACTGGGGGACGCAGGGTGAGGGGTACACAAGATCCCTCTGCATCATCACTTAAACTGTGTTGAGTTTGCCATGATCTCAAAATAAAAGGTAAAACTTAAAAACAAAGTAAAATCAAAACTGCAGGTTTTTTGGGTTTTTGTCTGTTGAGACAGAGTCTCCCTCTGTCAACCCAGGCTGGAGTGCAGTGGCGTGATCATGGCTTACTGCAACCTCTGCCTCCAAGGTTCAAGCAATTCTCCCACCTCAGCCTCTCCAGCAGCTGGGATTACAGGTACTCACCACCACGCCCGGTTATTTTTTTGTATGTTTAATACAGTTGGGGTTTCACCATTTGGCCAGGCTGGTCTGGAACTCCTGACCTCAGCTGATCCGCCCACCTCGGCCTCCCAAAGTGCTGGGATTACAGGTGTGAGCCACCACTCCCAGCCTAATTTTTTATTTTATTTTCTTTCTCTTTTTTTTTTTTTTTTAAAAGACGGGGTTTCACCATGTTGGTCAGGCTGGTCTTGAACTCCCGACCTCAGGTGATCCGCCTGCCTTGGCCTCCAAAGCGCTTGGATTACAGGTGTTAGCCACCACGCCCGGCCTAATTTTCTTTTTTAAATCAACTCACTTACAAGAGCTTAGATAACTTGATGGACTTCTGTTTTGTCTCAAAGAACTTTTGAGATGCCAGTTACATTTTCTCCAACTCTTCATAAAATAATTACTTTTTTTTTAAGTGAGAATCTATGTGTCTGTATTCTGAGCTCCCTGTTCACACCTATTGCCATATGGAAGTACACCAGATACACAGGTTTCTGTTTGTTTTCCAAAAGCCCAGGATGGAAGATGATGGGGGAGGGGGGTGCTCCCTAGAAGGAAGTGTTCACCTCGCAAGTGAGGAAGGATGAGAAGAATTCGGCTGGAAGAGGAGGGACAAGCCTGGAAAAGACGGGACACATGGAGGAGAGTTAGAGAGCTAAGGGAACGCCATCCCAGGAAGTGGAGTGAAAAGAAGCGGAAGGACAGTGGCCTGGAAGGAAGGGGACATCAGCCACAGTGGCCCACAGGGCTATCGCCTACACCACCTGACTCTTCTCGGCCATAGTGTCCACTGTGGAGCGCGTGAAGGACTTGCTCTCCCCTGACCATGGACTCTTCAGTCAACACATTCCGGAGGAGGCTGGGGAGGATTTCCGCAGCCGGGCCTGGAAACCCTGGCCGGCCACCACGTAGATGACGGGGTTGATGCAGCAGTTGATGTAGGCAAAGGAGATACACAGGGAGTCCAGCTTCTTCAGCTGTATGAAGGTGGGTGAATTCTGCTTCACGAGAGACATCATCAGCCCCGTCACCTGGTAGGGCAACCAGAAGATAAAGAAACTGACCACCACCGCCACCACCACCTTGAGCGTCTTGGTGGACCGCGTGGCCCTGCGGCTCCACGTCCGGAGCAGGAGGAAGGTGTAACAGATCATGAGTGTGAGCAGGGGCGCCAGGAAGCCCAGGACCAGCCGGACGATGGCCACGGCTCGCTCCCGCTGTTCGCCAGTCTTGCTGTAGTCCACGCCACACTCCGTCCTCGGTGGATAGTACTCCTCGTGGACCACACGGTAGAGGAAGGAGGGTATGGTCAGCAGCAGGGCTAGCCCCACGCCACGGCGCAGGCCGCCCAGGCCAGGTGGGCCCCTCGGAAGTTCTGGCACCATATGGGGTTAAACACCAGCAGGAAGCGGTCGGCGCTGATGGTGGCCAGGAGCAGGATACTGGCGTACATGTTGAGCAGGATGAGGGGAAGGCAGGATGCGGCAGGCGGTCCTGCCGAAGGGCCAGTGGTTCTCCTGCACGATGGACATGAACAAGATGGGCAGGGCCAGGCAGGAGAGTAAGTCGGCCACCGCCAGGTTGAGGAACCAGATGGCGTTGATGGCCCGCTTGGCCTCAGATGCCGTCACCCAGACCACGAGGGTGTTCCCTAGCACTCCCCACCAGGAAGACGACTGCGTAGATGACCAAGGCCAGGATGTCCGGAACCTGCAGCTTGTAATATGTCTTATCCACCGGGATGCTGGGATCCAGAGTCGAGTAATCATAATCAGGGGTGGAATGAATGAAGGGGTCCTAGATGGGATCAGAGACACCGGAGAGGATGAGTCTGCAGACATGTGCTGGGGGAGGGGGCGTCCCGGCTCGGGCATGTGGCATTTCCCCCCGTGGCTTTTTCTCACTAGGAAATGGGGATGCTGAGGGCTGAGAGTCAACTGGGTGTCACACCACGTATTAAAATACTGAGGCAGATGCAGAGGCTCACGCCTGTAATCCCAGCACTTTGGGAGGCCAAGGTGGGCAGATGGAGGCCAGCCTGGCCAACATGGTGAAATCCCGCCTTTACTAAAAATATAAAAATTGGCCAGACGTGGTGGTGGGTACCTGTAATCCCAGCTTCTTGGGAGGCAGAGGCAGGAGAATCACTTGAACCCAGGAGGTAGAGGTTGCAATGAGCCAAGATAGCATTATTGCACTTCAGCCTGGGTGACAGAGTGAAACTTCATTTCAAAATATATATATATGTATATATATATATATAGAGAGAGAGAGAGGTAGACACTGTGGCTCACACCTGTAATCCCAGCACTTTGGGAGGCTGAGGTGGGCGGATTGCTTGAGCCCAGGAGTTTGAGAATAGCCTGGGCAACATGGGAAGATCCGTCTCTACTGAAAATACAAAAATTAGCTGGGCGTGATTGTGCATGTCTGTAATCCCAGCTACTCAGAAGGCTGAGGTGGGAGAATTACCTGAGCCGAGGAGGCAGAGGTTGCAGTGAGCCGAGATCACACCACTGCACTCCAGCCTAGGTGACATTGAAAGGGTTCCATGCTGGTTTGCCCCTTGCCAGCCTGCCACCTCTCCCCTCAGCCACATCCTGCGAAGACCCTGGGCTTCCCCACCATCTTAGCAACCTAATGGTTAAAGTCTAGCCCTACTGCAAGGCAAGGACCCATTCAAGACACACTGCTTGTTAAATTATTATTATTATTATCATTTTTTGAGACTGAGTCTGACTCTATTGCCCAGCCTGGAGTGCAGTGGCACAATCCTGGCTCACTGCAACTTCTACCTCCCGAGTTCAAGCAATTCTGCAGCCTCAGCCTCTGGAGTAGCTGGGATTACAGGTGGGGCACCACCACACCTAGTTAATTTTTGTATTTTTGGTAGAGACGGGGTTTCACCATGTTGGCCAGGCTGGTCTCAAACTCCTGACCTCGTGACCCACCCGCTCCAGCCTCCCAAAGTGCTGGGATTACAGGTGTGAGCCACCAAACCCGGCCATTCCCATAGTTTGAACCAAGAAGGAATAGTTAATGAAGCTTAGAAAAAGAACCCATGCCCACAAAACACCCATGACTGTACATAAAGCCCACATTGCCCAATCTGATTGCATGTCTTGTCACACTCTGAACCTGCGTAAACCCAGTCAGCAGGGAATGCAAGCCATCTGTAGGCTGGAAACCATGGTTCCCGTTGTGCAATAATGCAGTCAGCTAAGACAAACAAAGCAGCCGTCTTTACTTAAAATTTGGATTTTTTTTTCACCATGGATTTTTTGCATTAATTTGATTCTTTAAAAGACCGTATAAAATCCACCTGCAGGTGACTCAAAAAATATAAGAAAAAAAAGATTGTATAAAAATATTATTTTTAAAAAAAAAGTTCTAGATCCCGGGCGCGGTGGCTCACGCCTGTAATCCCAGCACTTTGGGAGGCCGACGCAGGTGGATCACGAGGTCAGGAGTTCGAGACCGGCCTGGCCAACATGGTGAAACCCCATCTCTACTAAAAATACAAAAATTAGCCAGGTGTGGTGGTGGGCGCCTGTAACCCCAGCTACTCAGGAGGCTGAGGCAGGAGAATTGCTTGAATCTGGGTGGCAGAGTTTGCAGTGAGCCAAGATAGCCCCATTGCACTCCAGCCTGGGCAGCAGAGCAAGACTCTGTCTCAAAAAAAAAAAAGAACAGAAAGATCCTGACCACTTCTTCCCAGACAGAGCTGCAGGAAACTGTCACACACCCAAGAAAGAAAGCCTGCAGTCCATGGCAGCTGGACTAGAGAAAGCCTTATAGGCGATCTGTGTCTGGAAGTACAAAACACCGCAGTAAGTCACCCGTCAGGGCACCTAGTGATCACCCGAAAGCAGCCAGTACTTACTGAGCACCGACTATGTGTGCGGCATGGAATTTGCTCTTTCGATCCTGACCACAACCTACAAGGAGGTTCTATTAATATGCCCATTTCAGGCTGGGTGTGGTGGCTCACACCTGTAACCTCAGTACTTTGGGAGGCTGAGTTGGGCAGATCACCTGAGGTCAGGAGTTCGAGACCAGCCTGGCCAACACAGTGAAACCCCGTTTCTACTAAAAATACAAAAATTAGCCAGGCGTGGTGGCAGGCACCTGTTGTCCCAGCTACTCAGGAGGCTGAGGCAGGAGAATCGCTTGAATCCAGAAGGCGGAGGTTGCAGTGAGCAGAGATCACGACACTGCAGTCCAGCCTGAGTGACAGAGTGAAACTCCACCTCAAAAAAAGAAGAAAAAAAGGCTGGGGGTGATGGCTCACGCCTGTAATCCCAGCACTTTGGGAGGCTGAAGCAGGAGGATCACGAGGTCAGGAGTTTGAGACTAGCCTGACAGACATGGTGAAACGCTGTCTCTACTAAAAATACAAAAATTAGCCGGGTGTGGTGGCGGGTGCCTGTAATCCCAGCTACTCAGGAGGCTGAGGCAGGAGAATCGCTTGGACCCAGGAGGCAGAAGTTGCAGTGACCCGGGATCGCGCCACTGCACTCCAGCCTGGGCGACAGAGCGAGACTGTCTCAAAAAAAAAAAAAAAAGAAAAGAAAGAAAAAAATGCCATTTCATTTATGAAGAAGCAGAAGGCACCAGAAGGTGAAGTAGCCTGTTCCGGTCACGCAGAGAGGATGTGGACCCATACAGGCCAGGAGGAAAACCAAACAGGCTGCCCCGACCATGTCCAAGGGGCGAGTTCTGTGATCCGTGGAGCTAGCACGGCCCTGAAAGCCACTTTGACACCAACCCAGAGAAAAGGGGACAGCAAGGAATAGAAATCATGATGGAAATACTGAGTGCTTGATTTGCAGCTCTAAATATTTGAATTTGCAGACAGGGTTTTCTACCTTGAAAACACTCACCTCAGGCCCACCTCAGGGGCTTACACCTGAGATCCCAGCACTCTGGGAGGTTTAGGCGAGTGGATCACGAGGTCAGGAGTTCAAGACCAGCCTGGCCAAGATGGTGAAACCCTGTCTCTACTAAAACTACAAAAATATTAGCCAGGCGCAGTGGCAGGCACCTGTAATCCCAGCTACTTGGGAGGCTGCGGCAGAGAATTGCTTGAACCCAGGAGGCGGAGGCTGCAGTGAGCTGAGATTGTGCCACTGCACTCCAGCCTGGGCAACAGAGCAAGACTCCGTCTCAAAAAAAAAAAAACAAAACACTCACCTCAAATAAGATGAAAAATGCCGAAGCACCTAGCACAGCGCCTGACACAGAGAAGCACCTAGCACAGCACCTGACACAGAGAAGCACCTAGCACAGCACCTGACACAGAGAAGCACCTAGCACAGCGCCTGACACAGAGAAGCACCTAGCACAGCGCCTGACACAGAGAAGCACCTAGCACAGCGCCCGACACAGAGAAGCACCTAGCACAGCGCCTGACACAGAGAAGGGGACAGGAGGTGGCAGCCATTGCTACTAGTATTTGTCAATACTTTGATTACTGAAGAGCTCAGATCCACATCTCTGAACCTTTTTTTTTTTTTTTTTTGAGGCAGGGTCTCACTCTGTCACCCAGGCTGAAGCTAGGGGTGCGATCTCAGTTTACTGCAGCCTCAACTTCTCAGGCTCAAGCGATCCTCCTGCCTCAGCCTCCCAAGCACCCAGGACTATAGGTGTATACTACTGCGCCCAGCTAATTTTTAATTTTTTTAAAGAGGAGGTCTCACTGTGTTCTCCAGGCTGGTCTTGAACTCCTGGGCTCAGGCAATCCTTCTGCTGTGGTCTCCCACAGTGCTGGGATTACAGGTATGAATCACCACGCCCAGCCACACTCTTTTTGTATTTCTTTCTTTTCTGGAAACAGAGTCTTGCTCTGTCACCTAGGCTGGAGTGCAGTGACATGATCTCAGCTCACTGCAACTTCCGCCTCCTGGGTTCAAGCGATTCTCCTGCCTCAGCCTCCCGAGTACCTGGGCTATAGGCGTCCACTGCCACGCACGGCTAATTTTTTGTATTTTAGTAGAAATGGGGTTTCACCATGTTGACCAGGCTGGTCTGGAACTCCTAAGCTCAGGCAATCCACCCACCGCCACCTCCCAAAGTGCTGAGATTACAGGGCGAGCCACTGCACCTGGCCTTTTTTTTTTTTTTTGGAGACAGGGTCTTGATCTGTTACCAGGCACCATGTTGCAGTGGTGTCATCATGGATAACTGGCACCTCGACCCCTCCAGCTCAAGCAATCCTCCTGCCTCAGCCTCTTGAGTAGCTAGGACTACAGTTGTGCACCACCACATCCAGCTAATTTTTGTATTTTCTTTTTTTTTCTGAGACATAGTCTCGCTCTATCCCCAGGCTGGAGCGCAGTGGCGCGATCTCAGCTCACTGCAACCTCCCCTCTGGGTTCAAGCGATTCTCTTGCCTCAGCCTCCCGAGTAGCTGGGACTACAGGTGCCTGCCACCACGCCCGTCAGATTTTTGTATTTTAGGTGGGACGGGGCTTCACCATGTTGGCCGGGATGGTCTCAATCTCTTGACTTTGTGATCTACCTGTCTCAGCCTCCTAAAGTGCTGGGATTACAGGCGTGAACCACCTCACCTGGCCTCTTTTTTTTTAATGTTGCCCAGGTGGGCCTCAAACTCGTAGCCTCGCCTCCTCAAGCGCCAGGACAACTGGCCCCAGCCACTGCTTTAATTTCTAGTTCCCTTTCATTGCCCCTCCCAAGGCTAGCCAGGCTATGGTCAGGGGGCATTTACTGGTAGAATCATACCCATGAGTAAATTGTTGAAAGGTATCAGTATCCGCTAATGAGTGGATGATGAAGGTGCGTTCCAGCCATGTAGTGGAATATTACTCAGCCATGAAAAGGGAGTGCCGACACATGCTACAGTGTGATGAGTCTTAAAAGCATGATGCTAAGTGAAAGAAGCCAGTCACAAAAGGCCACACGGTGTATGATTCCATTTCTATGAAACGTCCAGAATAGGCAAATCCATAAAGGCAGAAAGTAGATTGGCAGCTGCCAGGGGCTGTGGAGTGGGGGAGTAGAGAGTGAGCATTAACAAGTGTGGGGTTTCTATTTGGGGTATAAAAAGGTTTTGTGGCTGGGCGTGGTGGCTCATGCCTGTAATCCCAACAGTTTGGGAGGCCAAGGTGGATGGATCACCTGAAGTCAGGAGTTCAAGACCAGCCTGGCCAACATGGTGAAACCCCATCTCTACTGAAAATACAAAAATTAGCCAGCGTGTCAGCTCACACCTGTAATCCCAGCTACTTGGGAGGCTGAGGCAGGAGAATCACTTGTACCCAGGAGGTAGAGGTTACAGTGAGCTGAGATCGTGCCACGGCACTCCAGCCTGGGCTGAGCAAGACTCTGTCTCAAAAATAAAAAAGATAGAAAGATGGATAAATATAAATGGATGAATGGGTGGATGGATGGATAATGAATAAGGAATAGGTAATGAGTGGAGGCATGGATGACTGATAGACAGATGATTGATACACAATGGATAGATATGTGATTGGGAGATAGATGGTGGATGGATAGATGGATAGATAGATAGATAGATAGATAGATAGATAATGTGCTGGGCACGGTGGCTCATGCCTGTAATCCCAGCACTTTGGGAGGCCAAGTAGGGTGGATCACTTGATGTCAGGAGATGGAGACCAGCCTCGCCAACATAGCAAAACCCCGTCTCCACTAAAAGTACAAAAATTTTAGCTGGGCATGGTGGTGCCTGCCTGTAATCCCAGCTACTTGGGAGGCTGACGCAGAAGAATCCCTTGAACCCGGGAGGTGGAGGTTGCATTTAGCCAAGATTGTACCACAGCACTCCAGCCTGGGTGACAGAGCAAGGCCCTGTCTCAAGGAAAAAAAAAAAAGATAGCTAGATAATGATGGATGGATGGATGGATGGATGGATGGATAGATGGATGGATAATGGGAGAGATAGATAAATTTGGAGAGTCTGGGTAAAATGTATATGAGTCTGTTTCATTCTTGTCATTTTTCTGTAACCCTGAAAATATTTCCAAATAGAAGGTTAACTTTTTAAAAAATATTTTCATTAGTAAACAGCCCCGGCCCTCAGCCACCCACTTCTGCTATTCCCCCTCCCAGCACCCTAACTTCCTGTTTTCTACCTGGGACACCCACACTCCAGGTCCCCCACACTCATGTCACTAAAGAGTTAATGCTAGGTGCAGCACGCAAGCCCTAGACCCTGCCCAGGGCTCCTCTGCACTTTGGCACGTTGTTAAATATTTTGAATGTCACCCTTGGCTGTGACACATGAAGGTAACTTTGCCTCTGCTGATTTCGCAAGTGCCCACAATCCTTGGCTGTAGAATGACTCAGACCCTCCCAAGGGCAGCGTCCCCACCCTGTACCCTGACATTGCCTTCTCACTCCCTCGTCAGCTGACACAGCTCCTTTCCTTGCATGAGCTTACTCTGTCCTTTCCTCTGGCTGACTTCAGAAAAGCAGAGAAAACATGCTGATTCTAACATCCTGTGGTTTCAAGGATTGTCAGACGCAAATGGCTTGCAAAGTTTTGCCCCTGCAGGACCTCTCCAAAGACTGGAAATAATGGAGTGTCCAGAGAGAGGGGACTGGCTAAGTTGATGATGGTACATCCAGGCAAGGGAATACTATATAGCCATCAAAAAGAATAAAAAAGTTGGCAGGGTGCAGTGGCTCATGCCTGTGATCCTAGCACTTTGGGAGGCTGATACAGGGGGATTGCTTGAGCCCAGGAGTTCAAGATCAGCCTGGGTATAGCAACACCCTATCTCTACAAAACAATTAAGAAAAAAAACCAAAAAGAATGAGGAAGTTGTTTATATAATGATGTGGAAAGACCCCCCCCAGATCTAGGGTGAGGCCAGGTGCAGTGGTCATGCCTGTAATCCCAACTGCCTGAGAGGCTGAAGCAGGAGAATTGCTTGAACCTGGGAGGCGGAGGTCGCAGTGAGCTAAGATCATGCCACTGCACTCCAGCCTGGGTGGCAGGGTGAGAATCTGTCTCAAAAAAAAAAAAAAAAATAGAAAAAGAAAAGATAGAGAGAAAGAAGGAGGAAGAAAGGAAGGAGAGAAGGAAGGAGAGAAGGGAAGGAAGGAAAAAGAAAGGAAGGGAAGGGAGGGAGAGAGGGGGAGAGGAGGGGGAAGGAGAGGAGGGGAGGGGGAAGAGGGCAGGGGAGGGGAAGGAGAGGAGGGGAGGGAGGGGAGGGAGGGGGAGGAGGGGGAGGGGAGGGGGAGGGGAGGGAGGGGGAGGGGGAGGGGAGGGGGAGGGGAGGGGGGAGGGGGAGGGGGAGGGGAGGGGGGAGGAGGGGAGGGGAGGGGGAGGAGGGGAGGGGGAGGAGGGGAGGGGAGGGGGAAGAGGGGGAGGGGAGGGGAGGGGAGGGAGGGGAGGGGAGAGGGGAAGAGGGGGAGGGGGGGGGAGGGGAGGAGGGGAGGGGAGAGGGGAGAGGAGGGGAAGGAGGGGGAGGGGAGGGGAGGGGAGGGGAGGGGTGGGGAGGGGGAAGAGGGGGAGGGTGGGGGAGGGGGAAAAGGGGGAGGGGGGGGGGAGGGGGAGGAGGGGGAGGGGGAGGGGAGGAGGGGAGGGGGAGGGAGGGGGGAGGGGAGGGGAGGGGAGGAGGGGGAGGGGGAGGGGGGAGGGGGGGAGGGGGGGGAGGGGGAGGGAGGGGGGGGAGGGGAGGGAGGGGAGGTGAGGGGGAGGGGGAGGGGGGGGGGGGAGGGGAGAGGGGGGAGGGGAGGGGAAGAGGGGGAGGGGGGGGAGGGGGGGGGGAGGAGGGGGAGGGGAGGGGGAGGGGGGGAGGGGGGAGGGGAGGGAGGAGAGGGGGAGGGGGGGGGGAGGAGTGGGGAGGGGAGGGGAGGGGGGAGGAGGGGAGGGGAGGGGGAGGGGGGGAGGGGGAGGGGGAAAGAGAGGGGGGGAGAGGAGGGGAGGGAGGGGAGGGAGGGGGAGGGGGAGGGGAGGGGGGAGGAGGGAGGGAGGGGGAGGGGAGGGGGGGGGGGAGGGGGGGGGGGGGAGGGGAGGGAGGGGGAGGAGGGGAGGGGAGGGAGGAGGGGGAGAGGAGGGGGAAGGGGAGGAGGTTGCCCATCCCTGGGAATGAGATTTTTGTAATTCTAGAAACCTCAGTCATTGGTCCAACGATGTAAGCAGAGGTACAGTTAGGTTTTAAACAGTGATTGGGCCGGGCGTGGTGGGTCATGCCTGTAATCCTACCATTCTGGGAGGCTGAGGCAGGTGGATCACTTGAGCCCAGGAGTTTCAGACCAACCTGGGCAACACAGTGAGACGCCATCTCTACAAAAATATAAAAATTAGGCTGATATGGTGGTGCATGCCTATAGTCCCAGCTACTTAGGCGGCTGAAGTGGGAGGATCACCCAACCCCCTGGGAGGCTGAGGCTGCAGTGAGCCATGACGCACACAGTCAGCATGACAGACAGACCCTATTCCAAAAAAAAAAAAATGCCAGGCGTGATGGCTCATGCCTGTAATCCCAGCACTTTGGGAAGCCGAGGCGGGAGCATCACAAGGTCAGGAGTTCAAAACCAGCCTGGCCAACATGGTGAAACCCTGTCTCTACTAAAAAAAAAAAAAAAAATTAGGCCGGGCGTGGTGGTTCATGCCTGTAATCCAAGCACTTTGGAGGCCAAGGCGGGCGGATCACCTGAGGTTGGGAGTTCAAGACCAGCCTGACCAACATGGTGAAACCCCATCTTTAAAAAAAAAAAAAAAAAAAAAAATTAAAAATTAGCACTGTGTGGTGGCGTGCACCTGTAATACCAGCTACTTGGGAGGCTGAGGCAGGAGAATCACCAGAATCCAGGAATCAGAGGTGCTCTGAGCCAAGATTATACCACTGCCCTCCAGCCTGAGCAACAGAGCAAGACTCCGTCTCAAAAAAAAAAAAAAAAAGACCAAATATTGGAAGCAACCTAAATTTCCATTGACAGGGGATGAAACCTCCCATTGGCATATCACTCAGCTGATGAAAGAAAGCAAGAAGAAGCACCAGTCTCATCAACACAGCAAGACCTCCCTCTACAAAAAGTTTTAAATCTAGCTGAGTGTGGCGGCATGCACCTGCAGCGCCATCTACTCAGGAGGCTGACGTGGGAGGCCTCAGTAGACCCTGTCTCCAAAAAAAAGAAAAAAAGGAGGAGGAGGAGGCAACTCCCTTGAAATACACGGGAATGGAGCACCCCTCCTCAAAGATGTTTCAGGGGAAATTCATGAATGCCTTCATACATTGCCTCTGGTATGCTGTAAGGTCTCAATATTTATAGTTAATAATACTGTACGTTAGTCTTGAAAAAAGCCAAGCGTGAGTACTGTACAAAACATACTGGTATTTGCAAGGCTGGGAAAGGATAGAAATGTCACCCACATTGAGCGCCAACTGTATGCCAGGTGCTGTTACAAGAACTTTTCATGCCTTAGCTCATTCAATTCTCTCAACTAGCCTACAATGTGGATTCTAGTATTATCCTCACCTTAAAGATAAGGAGAAGGAGCCTGGGCACAGTGACTCACGCCTGTAACCCCAACACTTTGGGAGGCTGAGGCGGGAGATTGCTTGAGGCTAGGACTTCAAGACCAGCCTGGCCAACATGGTGAAACCCCGGCTCTATGCAAAACACAAAAATTAGCCAGGCATGGTGGCAGGCATCTGTATCCCAGATACTCGGGAGGCTGAGGCAGGAGAATCGCTTGAACCCAGGAGGCAGAGGTTGCAGTGAACCGAGATCGAACCACTACACTCCAGCCCGGGCAACAAGAGCAAAACACTGTCTCAAAAAACAAAAAAGATGCAGCCATAACAAAGAATGAGTTCATGTCCTTTGCAGGGACATGGATGAAGCCGAAAACCATCATTCTCAGCAAATTAACACAGGAACAAAAACCAAACACTGCATGTTCTCACTCATAAGTGGGAATTGAACAACGAGAACACATGGACACAGGGAGGGGACATCACACACTGGGGCCTGTTGGAGTGTGGAGAGCTAGGGGAGGGAGAGCATTGGGAGAAATAGCTAACGTAGATGATAGGGTGATGAGTGCGGGAAATCACCATGCACGTGTATACCTATGTAACAAACCTGCACGTTCTGCACGTGTCCCAGAACTTAAAGGTATAATTTAAAAAAAAAAAAAGGTGAGGAGAGAAGCACAGACAGATCTCTGCAGCTGGTTCACAGTAGAGACGGAAGCTGAGCTCGCTTTTGGGGTTCCCCGAATCACACTAGTCCTTACTTTGTTCCCTAAACATCTGTGCTCTCAGGCATCTGCAGACTGTTTCTGGAAAGATCCACCACAAACTGGCATCCTATTATTGCCTCTGAGTAGCGGAGGGGGCAATGAAAAGGAGTCAGAGGGTCAGGCGTGGTGGCGCACACCTGTAATCCCAGCACTTTGGGAGACCAAGGTGGGTGGATCACCTGAGGTCAGGAGTTCAAGACCAGCCTGGCCAACATGGTGAAACCCCAACTCTACTAAAAATACAAAAAATTAGCCGGGCGTGGTGGCAGGCACCTGTAATTCCAGCTACTTGGGAGGCTGCGGCAGGAGAATCGCTTGAACCTAGGAGGTGGAGGTTGCAGTGAGCAGAGATTGCACCACTGGACTCCAGTCTGGGTGACAAGAGCAAAACTCGGTCTCAAAAGAAAGAGAAGAGAAGGGAAGAGGAGGGAAGGGGAGAGCAGAGGAGAGGAGAGAAGAGGAGAGAAGAAGAAAGAAGAGAAGAGGAGTCAGAGGCTCTGAGGTGAGCACGGAGAATGAGGTTTTTACCAAGTATCCGTAGGTACTTTGGAATATGTTTTGGAAAGAAAAAAAAAAGCAGCAGCAGAGTCCTGTTTGCCCAAGTCAGATCTCAAGGGTGGGATGCAGGAATGAAGCAACATCAGACCCCTCCCCGGTCCATCCAAATCGTCTTCCGTTTCCTCTTTCTCGCAGATGAAGCAAAGCGAGCGCCTGTGTTGCAGAAGACGCTGAATCGCAGCTCTGCTGGCTCGGTGCCCAGACCTCCGGACGCAGGGATGACAGGGGACCCTCATTAGCCTGGGTGCGTTCCCGCTGACACTCCCAGAACCCATGGCATAACCTGGTTCTGCCACCAACCACGGAGGGTCCCCCAGACATCTCTGCACCTGCTTGGGCCTCAGTTTCCCCATCTCTATCATACAGAACATCTGAAACGACCGGGCACAATGGCCTCATGCCAGTAATCCCAGAGTTTTCGGAGGCCAAGGTGGGAGGATGGCTTGAGGTCAGGAGTTCAAGACAAGCCCTGGCAACACAGCAAAACCCATCGCTACAGCAACAAAAATTTAAAAACTAGCTGGACATAGTGATGCGTGCCGGGGGTTCCAGGTACTCAGGAGGCTGAAATGGGGGGGATCACTTGAGCTCAGGAGTTCAAGGCTGCAGTGAGCTGTGATGGCGCCACTGCACTCCAGCCTGGGCAACAGAGCAAGACCCCAAGTCGAAAAAGAAAAAAACAACTGGCCGGGCACAGTGGCTCATGCCTGTAATCCCAGCACTTTGGGAGGCCGAGGCAGGCGGATCATGAGGTCGGGAGATCGAGACCATT
The DNA here is from genome assembly GCA_036589455.1 of Ateles fusciceps. Taxonomy (NCBI): domain Eukaryota; kingdom Metazoa; phylum Chordata; class Mammalia; order Primates; family Atelidae; genus Ateles; species Ateles fusciceps. The sequence continues at coordinate 2,816,039 of JAZHEH010000929.1, read as the reverse complement.
CTGGCCAACATGGTGAAACCCCATCTTTACTAAAATACAAAAAATTAGCCAGGTGTGGTGGCAAGCGCCTGTAGTCCCAGCTACTCGGGAAGCTGAGCCAGGGGAATTGCTTGAACCCAGGAGGCAGAGGTTGCAGTGAGCCAAGATTTCTTCACTTACGGAATTCTCTTTTTAAAAAATAGAGATGGGGTCTCACTATGTTGACCAGGCTGGTCTTGAACTCCTGGCCTCAAGCGATCCTCCCGCCTTGGTTTCCCAGCATGCTGGGATTACAGGTGTGAGCCACCGCGCCCAGGCTGCGAGTGCTTAGTCACCTTACAAGACCCAACTCAAAGAATCTTCTCAGGGGACCCCAGCCCCGTGAGGTCGCTATGGCTCCCCTAGTCTCGACAATCTTACTCCCATGGCCACATCCCGGCCCTGGCGTGTGAGAGTCTGGGATGTGGGAGAGAGGGAAAGAGGCAGGTGGAAGATGGGGAGAGAGAAGTTGGGGAGAGAGAAGGGCCCCGGAGAGCAGAGATGGGAGGGACCCAGGACAAAGCTTCCTGCTCCCATGCCCCTTCGAGACTCACCATGTTCTGGTGTTCTAAGCTCCCCGAGGATGGAAGGTCCCACCCGCCCCAGGGCTGTGGTTTTTAAAGCCCTGAGGGAAGATGCAGGGAGGAAATGACCGTCTTTCTCTCTGGGGCTCTCATTGGTCTGCACCCTGGGCACTGAGGCTGGAGCTCCCCTCTGCGGGGCACACACCCAGGGGACTCTAACCACCTCCTCCCAGGCAGAGAAGGGAGTTCCTGCGCCAGCTCGGCCCCTCTCCTGGCCTTGGTTTCCCTGTCTGGGGCCATCTCTGTCTCTCTCTCTCTCTCTCCTCTTTTTTTTTTTTTTTGAGGCAGAGTCTTGCCCTGTTGCCCAGGCTGGAGTGCAGTGGTGCAATCTCAGCTCACTGCAACCTCTGCCTCCCGGGTTCAAGCGATTCTCCTGCCTCACAACCCCGAGTAGCTGGGATTACAGGTATGTATCACCATCCTGGCTAATTTTTTGTATTTTCACTAAAGATGGGGTTTCACCACGTTGGCCAGGCTGGACATGACCTCTTGAGCTCAGGCAGTCACCCGCCTTGATATTTCAAAGTGCTGGAATTACAGGTGTGACCCACTGCGCCCAAGCAGGAGCCATCTCTCCTCCTGAGGCCCCAGGCTTCTGGGGAAAAGCTGAGGAATGCAGTTGGCTTAAACCACTACCTTGGAATTCAAGAAAGCAGAGACTGTGACCCGCACTTAGCCTCCCAACAGGACTGATTTGAGGCCCAGAGAGGCCAAGCAAGTCTGCAAAGGTAGCCCAGTGTTTGGGTATACTTTACTGTTAGATCTTCCTTCTGCCTGGTGTGATGGCTCACGCCTGTAATCCCAGCACTTTGGGAAGCCAAGGTGGGGGGCGGTGTGGATCATGAGGTCAGGAGTCCGAGACCAGACTGAAGAACATGGTGAAACCCCATCTCTACTAAAAATACAAAAAATAAAAATAAAAAATTAGCTAGGCATGGTGGCACATGGCTGTAGTCCCAGCTGCTCAGGAGGCTGAGGCAGGAGAATTACTTGAGCCCAGGAGACAGAGGTTGCAGTGAGCCGAGATCGTGCCACTGCACTCCAGCCTGAGTGACAGAGTGAAACTCCATCTCAAAAAATAAAAAAAGAAAAAGAAAACACCTTCTAGGGCCAAGTGCAATGGCTCACACCTGTAATCCCAACACTTTGGGAGGCTGAGAGTGGATCACCTGAGGTCAGGAGTTCAAGACCAGTCTGGTCAACATGGTGAAACCCCGTCTCTACTAAAAATACAAAAATTAGCCAGGCGTGATGATGGATGCCTATAATCCCAGCTACTCAGGAGGCTGAGGCAGGAGAATTACTTGAGCCCGGGAGGCAGAGGTTGCAGCGAGCCGAGATCGCGCCACTGGACTCCAGCCTGGGCAACAAAGCAAGACTCTGTCTCAAAAAACAAAACAAAACAAAACAAAAAAACCATCGTGACCATCCCGGCCAACATGATGAAACCCTGTCTCTACTAAAAATACAAAAATTAACCAGGTGTGGTGGCAAGTGCCTGTAATCCCAGCTACTCGGGAGGCTGAGGCAGGAGAATCGCTTGAACCCAGGAAGCAGAGGTTGCAGGGAGCCAAGATCGCGCCATTGGACTCTGGCCCCGGCCGACAATAGCAAGACTCCATCTCAAGAAAAAAAAAAATCTTCCTTCTAGGATTATGAAGATGGCAATAGAAGATGGCACTGCCCCCCACTCCACAAGCCACAACCATCTCCGTCTTGAAAATCGTCCACACTTGATCCCCCTCGAGTTTCATTCTGGGTTCTCTAAGACGGTGATCCCCAACCTTTTTGGCACCAAGGACCGGTTTTGTGGAACTCTATTTTTTCTACAGGCCAGAGGTGGTGGGAGATGATCACGGAATGATTCAAGTGTATTACATTTAAGATGTACTTTCTCTCTATTATTGTTACATTGTAATATATAATGGAATAATTATGGCTGGGCGCAGTGGCTCACACCTGTAATCCCAGCACTTTGGGAGGCCGAGGCGGGCGGATCATCTGAGGTTGGGAGTTCAAGACCAGCCTGACCAACTTGGAGAAACCCCATCTCTATTAAAAATACAAAATGAGCCAGGTGTGCTGGTATGCCCCAGTAATCCTAGCTACTCAGGAGGCGGAGGCTGAGGCAGGAGAATTGCTTGAACCTGGGAGGCAGAGGTTGCAGTGAGCTGAAATTGCACCATTGCACTCCTGAGGAACAAGAGTGAAACTCCGTCAAAAAAAAAAAAAAAAGAAAGAAAGAAGAGAAAGGAAAGAAAGAAGGAAGAGAGAAAGAGACAAAGAAGGAAAGAAAGAAAGAGAAAGAGAAAAAAGAAAGAAAAAGAAAGAAAGGAAAAAGAAAGAAAGAATTATACAACTCACCATAATGAAAAATCAGTGGAACCTCTGACCCTGTTTTCCTATAACTAGATGGTCCCATCCGGGGGAGATGGGAGACAGTGATAGGGCATCGTCATTAGATTCTCATAAGGAGTGTGCAGTCTAGATCCCCCAAATGCGCAGTTCACAACAGGGTTCATGCTCTTACTGAGGGACTATGTTAACTTCTCTTCCCCGGGTCCCACGAGGGGCGTGGTTTTAAAGGTAAGAGCTTCCCAGCGCCACACCTCTCTCCGCCCACCCATCCGGGAGCCTAGAGTTCTTTGACTAACTTTCCCAGGTGCAGAAGGTAGACAGCCCAGGTGAGCTTCCTTTGTTTAAAAGGCCGCCAAAAGCCTTGGAAGGAGGGGCTCTATCACGAGCCAGGCAACCAATCCAGCATCAGAGTCGAAGGTCAATCACTCCAGAGGAAGTTTGGAAAAGCTCCTCTCACTGGAGGAGAACTTCAATGGTGTGGGAGTAACTCTGAGGTTAAAATCCCCCCTACTCCCTTACCTATGCGGACGCCATCTCTGGATCCCCTCCCACGACAGTGTGGGAGCTCACGCTCTCTCTCTCTGCTTCTCTCTCTCTCTCTCTGCCTAATAAATCTCTTTTCTGCAAAGCTCTTTGGGTCGATACTTACTTAAACAATATTACCACCGCCTGGGTCTCCTCCCCATTCTTGGGTGAGTGAAAGCCCAAGGACCTGGAAAAAACACATCCGATCGGGGAACAGTGAGACTCTTTGGAATGCCCCTGCAGCCCTGCTCCTGTCCTCCCCGTTACACTGTGAGAACCTAATGCCACTGCAGATCTGACAGGAGGCGGAGCTCCGCGGTAATATGAGCAAAGGGGCGTGGCTGTAAATACAGATGGACCTTCGCTCTCTCACGAGCTGGTCACCTCCTGCTATGCCGCATGGTTCCTAACTGGCCATGGACCCATGCAGGTCTGCAGCCCAGAGGCTTGGGGATGGAGACCCTTGCTCTAACACACCTGCTAGAGCCTGGGGTGAGGAAGGAGCCTAGATTACCTTCCTGTGGCTGCTGTAACCAATTAACCTAAAATGTGAGCTTAAAACACCAGGGCTGGGCACGGTGGCTCATGCCTGTAATCCCAGCACTTTGGAAGGCTGAGGCAGGTGGATCACCTGAGGTCAGGAGTTCAAGATCAGCCTAGCCAACATGGCGAAACCCCATCTCTGCTAAAAATACATTAATTAGCTGGGTGTGGTAATATATGCCTGTAGTCCCAGCTACTTAGGGGGCTGAAGCACAAGAATTGCTTGAACCTGGGAGGTGGAGGTTGCAGTAAGCCAAGATCGCTCCACTGCACTCCAGCCTGGGCTACAGAGCAAGACTCCATCTCAAGGGAAAAGAAAAGAAAAGAAAAGAAAAAAACAGACAATTATTCTGGCATTGTTCTGCAGACCAGAAGTCCAAAATCAAGATGTCAGCACTGCCCCCAGAGGCTCCGGGGGGAGAATCTGTTCCTTGCCTCTCCCTGCTTCGGGTGGCTCCTGGCATTCCTTGGCTTGTGGCTGCACCACGCCTGTCTCTGCTTCTGTGGTCCCATCACCTCCTCCTCTACCGTATGTCTCAAATTTCTCTACCTTCCGCCTATAAGGACTCCTGTGATTCCATTGAGCCCACCCAGACAATCCAGGATAATCACTCCCCTATCTAAAGCTCCTTAACTTAATCCCATTTGGAAAGTCCTTTTTGCCATGGAAGGTCACCTGTTCACAGGTTCAGGGGGTTAGGATGTGGACATCATCGGGGCCATGATTCTGTCTGCTATAGGGTCTGAGAAGCTAGAGAGTAAGTGTGTCCAGGGGTGGAGAGAAGCCTTGAATGCCAAGCTAAGGAGCCTGGACATGGCCTTTCATTCAAAACAGATCATGACCTGTCAACCTCTCACCACCTGGGCTCTGTTACCCTGATCCAAATCACAATCACGTCCTGCTCGGACCATGGCAGTAGCCTCCTCTCGGGGCTCTTCACTGCCGCCCCCATAGTCTCATCTCCACCAGCAACCAGAGGGAGCCTATTAAAATCTAAGTCAGATCAAAGCACTCCTCTGCTCAGAACACGGCTGCCTGACTTAGTGCTTGCGCGTGCATGCACACACATGCACACACACACACACACACACACACACACACAAACAGAATACCCAGTTAACTTTAAATTTCAGGGTCGGGCCTGGTAATTCACACCTGTAATCCCAGGGCGTTGGGATGCCGAAGAAAGTAGATCACTTGAGGCCAGGAGTTCAGACCAGCGTGGATAACATAGTGAGATCCCATCTCTGTAAAATAAATTAAAAATTAGCCGGGCAGGCCGGGTGCAGTAGCTCACGCCTGTAATCCCAGCAATTTGGAAGGCGGAGTCGGGCGGATCACCTGAGGTCAGGAGTTCAAGACCAGTCTAACACAGAGAAATCCCGTCTTTTAAAAAAAAAAAAAATTAAAAGAAAAATAACGAGCCAGGCATGGTGGCACGTGCCTGTGGTCCCAGCCACCTGGGAGGCTGAGGCAGGAGGATTGTTTCAGCCCAGGAGATCAAGACTGCAGTGTGAGTTAAGATCACACCACAGCACTCCAGCCTGGGCAACAGAGCAAGACCCTGCCTCTTATTTCATATCTTTTGTTTTCATATTTTACCTGGGAATCTTGTATTTTATCTAATAACCACAGCTCAGAGCCCTCCCATAGAGCCGCCCACACAACGAGTGTGAGTCTTATAATAATTACAGAGATGCACTTATTTTTTTCCCATGCCCTTCTGCGACTCTACAAAACACCACCCACAACTTTTTCCCACAGTATTTTCCTACAGCAAACTTCAACTTTAAAAAAAATCTGGTTTTCAGCTGGGCATGGTGGCTCACGCCTGTAATCCCAACACTTTGGGAGGCCAAGATGGGTGGATCACTTAAGGTTGAAAGTTCGAGACCAGCCTGATCAACATGGAGAAACCCCGTCTCTACTAAAAATACAAAAATTAGCTGGGTGTGGTGGCTCGTGCCTGTATTCCCAACTACTCAGGAGGCTGAGGCAGGAGAATTGCTTGGACCCGGGAGGCAGAGGTTGCCATGAGCCAAGATTGCCCCACTGCACTGCAGCCTGGGCAACAGGGCAAGACTCCGTCTCAAAAAAAAAAAAAAAAAAAAAAAAAAAAATCTGGCATTCTTTTCAGTGCAAAGGTAATGCATGCTCATTGTAAATATTTAAACAATCCAGAAATACACTTCTCCCTGCTCCAAAAACAAAGGAAAAAAAAAAACCACTGAAAAGTCCCGTATCTGTCGTCAGCCTTCTGATTTCAGTTGGAATCCACCTAGACTTTTACAAACGTGGTGTTTGTGTTTGGGGATGGACATGCTGGTGCACGATGTTCAGCAAGTGTTATTTCCACTAACTGAAGCCGTGTGCACGTAGAGCATTACTCAGCCACGGTTTCAAAGGGCGATCTGTGGTGATTTGGAACATTACAGAAATGCCGTGTTGTTCTGGCCCTGACTGCCAGGGGGCGCTCGAGCGAAGAGGCTCAGGAAGCCAGGCCACAGGAACTTGACTTTTAGGATTTTTGATCCAAGTTGCCTTCTCAGCCTTATTACATCATGGGTTCTTCACATTTTTAGGCCCGAGACCCTTGATAAAGCTGTCCTTGATAAAACACCTTCTCGGAAAAAAAAAAATTTTTTTTTTGAGACGGAGTTTTGCTCTTGTTGCCCAGGTGGGAGTCAGCTCACTGCAACCTCTGCCTCCTGGGTTCAAGCAATTCTCCTGCCTCAGCCTCCCAAGTAGCTGGGATTACAGGCACGTGCCACCACGCCTGGCTAATTTTGTATTTTTAGTAGAGACAGGATTTCTCCACGTTGGTCAGGCTAGCCTCTAAAGAAAAAAGGAAAAGAAAAAGAAGAGGCCAGGGCACAGTGACTCCTGCCTATAATTCCAGCACTTTGGGAGACCAAGGCGGGAGAATCATCTGAAGTCAGGACTTTGAGACCAGTCTGGCCAACATGGTGAAACCCCATCTCTACTAAAAATACCAATTAGCTGGGCATGGTGGTGGGTGCCTGTAATCCCAGCTACTCAGGAGGCTGAGGCAGGAGGATCGCTAGAACCCAGGCGGCAGAGGCTGCAGTGAGCCGAGATATCGTGCCAGTGCACTCCAGCCTGGGTGACAGAGTGGGATTCTGAGAAAGAAAGAAAGCGAGAAAGAGAGAAGGAAGTAAAGAAGGAAAGGAGGGAGGGAGGGAGAGAGGGAAGAAGGGATGAAGGGAGGGAGGGACAGAGGGAGGAAGGATGGGAGGGAGGGAGGAAGGAAGGACAGGAGCGAGGGAGGGAGGGAGGAAGGAAAGAAGGAAAGAAAGAAAAGACAAGACAGGAACGGAAAAGCATCCTGACCAAGTGGCCCACGGGGCGCATGTTGTTTTGCATTCACAAATCCCTGGCATGGTGCAATGCCAACCCCCATCAGGAGGTATGGGCTGAGCAGGCAGCTGCAGCCACCACAGCCCAAGGAGAAGCAGCTGTGCCCAGCCACCAGCCTGCCAGCAGCCACAGGCAGCCCAGAGCCAGCCAAACTAGGCTGACTGACCACCACTCACCACCATCCCCTCCCCCTGGCACAAGGGTTCCTCAGCTGTGGCCACGGTGGCTTTCAAGGCAGGATGTGGTGGGCCCATCGGCGGTGATGCTTGTGCCCACGCAGTCATCCGACCCTGGCCAGACCGACTTCCCAGAAGCTCTAGCACCAGGGGGGTCTGAGTAAGGCCCAGAGGCGGAGAGAAGCATGGGGGAGGGACACAGGCAGTAGGAAGCTGGAGGACGTGCCAAGCCGAGGGCGTGTATAAGGCAGGCGGGAAACATCAGCACCAGCAATGATGATAAAAATAGGGCCGGGCACAGTGGCTCATGCCTGTAATCCCAGCACTTTGGAGGCCAAGGCAGGTGGATCACCTGAGGTCAGGAGTTCAAGACCAGCCTGGCCAACATGGTGAAACTTCAACTCTACTGAAATTTGCAAATTAGCCAGCCATGGTGGTGCATGCCTGTAATATCAGCTATTTGGGAGGCTGAGGCAGGAGAATTGCTTGAACCCGGGAGGTGGACGTTGCAGTGAGCAGAAATTGCACCACTGCATTGCAGCCTGGGCAACAGAGCGAGACCCTGTCTCAAAAGAAATAAAAATAGGCCGGGCGCAGTCACTCACACCTGTAATCCCAACACTTTGGGAGGCCGAGGCAGGAGGATCACGAGGTCAGGGGATCAAGACCATCCTGGCAAACATGGTGAAACCCCATCTCTACTGAAAATACAAAGATTAGCTGAGCGTGGTGGCACGTGCCTGTAATCCCAACTTTTTGGGAGGCTGACGCAAGAGAATTGCTTGAAGCCAGGAGGCAGAGGTTGCAGTGAGCCGAGATCGTGCCGCTGCACTCCGGCCTGGTGACAGAGCAAGAGTCCATCTCATAAAAAGGAAAAAACAGCTTTTACCTCGTTGCCTTTCTGAGAGCAAGATGGGTCACCAGCAGCTGTACTGGAGTCACCCGCGAAATTCGGCCAGGGTTCCCGTTCTTGTCGAGTCTGTTCAAACCGACACGGTTTGATCCAGAAATACGGTCTGAATATGTGCCACCAGTGTTTCCGTCAGTACGCGAAGGATATAGGTTTCATTAAGTTGGACTAAGTGATCTTCAAAGGATTATCCAAGACACCTACCATGAAAAACCATGATAGTACTTTGTACATAAAATAAACATTTTTAAAAACCAAAAAAAAAGAAAAGAAAAGAAAAAACAAAGCCAGGTGTGGTGGCATGGGCCTGTGGTCCCAGCTACTCAGGAGGCTGAGGCAGGAGAATCACTTGAACCCAGGAGGCAGAGGTTGCAGTGAGCCAAGATCGTACTACTGCGCTCCAGCCTAGGTGACAGAGTGAGACTCTGTCTCCAAAAAAAAAAAGAAAAAGAATTGTAAAATCCGAGGCTCTACCCTGGCCCTGCTGAATTAGAACCTGTGTTTAACAAGACGCCCAGGTGATTCCTGATCACCTTTAAGGTTAAGAAGTACTGAATGGGCCCGGCACAGTGGCTCAGGCCTGTAATCCCAATACTTTGGGAGGCCAAGGCCGGCGGATCACAAGGTCAAGAAATCGAGACCAGCCTGGCCAACATGGTGAAACCCTGTCTCAACCAAAAATACAAAAAGTAGCCGGCATGGTGGCACGCACCTGTAATCCCAGCTACTCAGGAGGCTGAGGCAGGAGAATTGCTTGAATCTGGGAGGTGAAGGTTGCAGTGAGCCAAGATCACGCCACTGCACTCCAGCCTGGGTGACAGAGAGGGACTGTCTCAAAAAAAAGAAAAAGAAAGAAAAGAAAGAAAAAAAAAGAAAGAAAGAAAGGGAGAATGAGAGAAAGAAAAAGAAATGCAAGATCTGAGGCCCTGCCCAGCCCTGCTGAATCAGAACCTGCATTTTACAAGATGCCCAGGTGATTCCTGGTCATCTTTAAGGTTAAGAAGCACTGAATGAGAACATCGCCTGGAGAAACTGGCGGGTTCCCTTCCTGCTATCACCCCGTAGATGGCGCCCCCTTGTGGCGATGTCACTGAGAGAAGGTTTGGCTCCACCACCCTGGCTGGAGCGCAGAGGTATCGTGCGATCTCAGCTCACTGCAGCCTTGAACTCCTGGAACAATCCTCCCACTTCAGCCTCCCGAGTAGCTGGGACTACAGTTAAGCACCACCATGCCCAGCTAATTTTTTTTTTTTTTTTGATTAATGGAGAGACGGGGGTCTCACTATATTGCCCAAACTGGTCTTGAACTGCTGGCCTCAGCGATCCTCCTGCCTCAGCCTCCCAAAGCATTGGGATCAAGGCACGAGCCACTGCGCCCAGCCAGCCCTCCTCTTTTATAGCAGGGGTCTACCTCTCATCACGGGTGCATAAATTTGTAATCAGCTGAAAATCTGAAACCACGGCAGAAAGGTTTTCTTGGAAATAAGCAATTTACATTATTCCTTCCATTTTATTATTATTTTTTTTTTTTTGTAGACAAAGTCTTACTCTGTCACCCTGTCTGGAGTGCAGTGGGGCGATCTTGGCTCACTGTAGCCTCCACCTCTCGGGTTCAAGCTATTCTCCTGCCTCAGCCTCCCAAGTAGCTGGGTTTACAGGCATGTGCCACCATGACCCGCTAATTTTTGTATTTTTAGTAGAGACAGGGTTTCGCAATGTTGCTGTGGGTGGTCTCGAACTCCTGACCTCAAATGATCCACCCAGCCTCGGCCTCCCAAAGTGCTAAGATTACAGTCATGAGCCATTGCACCTGACAATTTTCTCAATTTTAATATACCCTCCAAGAAGGCAACAAGATCTTATGGGGAAAAAATACATATGAAAATAGAACAGGCCGGGCGCGGTGGCTCACACCTGTAATCCCAGCACTTTGGGAGGCTGATGCAGGTGGATCACCTGAGGTCAGGAGTTCAAGACTAGCCTGAGCAACATTGTGAAACTCTGCCTCTACTGAAAATACAAAAATTAGCTGGGCATAGTGGTGCATGCCTGTAGTCCCAGCTACTCGGGAGGCTGAGGCAGGAGAATCGCTTGAACCAGGGAAGTGGAGGTTGCAGTGAGCCATGATCATGCCACTGCACTCCAGCCTGGGCAACAGAGCTAGACCCTGCCTCAAAAAAAAAAAAAGAAAGAAAAGAAATTGGTTTCTCTACTTCACCTCTAAATCAATGCTCCAAAAAAATCCTCAAAATTATCAGTTTTATTTTTTGGATTTTTTCTGTTTGTTTTCTGTTGTTGTCTGTAGAGATGAGATTTCACCATGTTGCCCACGCTGGTCTTAAACTCCTGGGCTCAAGCAGTGTGCCCGCCTTGGCCTTCCTAAGTGCTGGGATAACAGGCATGAGCCACCTCACCCAGTCATAAATTATCATAGTTTTAAGGAGCAGTGAATTGTTACCTTTTCTGAAGCATATAATTGCCAGCATACCCAGGAGGCTCAAATATCTCAGTTGGGCTTGGAAGAAACTATCCCCAATGAAGTGGAGCTAATAAGGCATGTAAACTACGCATAACAAATATCCGCAGAGAAATCACGGAGGACAATGGCAAGTTGAAGCGAGAAGAGGAAGTTATGAAGCAGAACCTAACTGGAGATGAGGGATGTGAAAAATGCAGTTATTGAAATCATTCCGTGTTGGGTGGTGTGTCAGATGGCAGAAGAGACGGAGCTTTCAAACGAGTAAATGAGCCAGGCGCGGTGGCTCATGCCTGTAATCCCAGCACTTAGAGAGGCCGGGTGGATCACGAGGTTAAGAGACTGAGACCGTCCTGGCCAATGTGGTGAAACCCCTTCTCTACCAAAAAAATACAAAAGAAATTAGCTGGGCATGGTGGTGGCCACCTGTAATCCCAGCTGAGGCTGAGGCAGGAGAACTGCCGGAACCCAGGAGGTGGAGGTGGCAGTGAGCCGAGATTGCACCACTGCACTCCAGCCTGGCAAGACTCACTCTCAAAATAAGTAAATAAATAAAAGAGTAAATGAGGCCAAGTTCGGTGGCTCATGCCTGTAATCCCAGCACTTTAGGAGGCCGAGGTGGGCGGATCACTTGAGGTCAGGAGTTCAAGACCAGCCTGGCCAATATGGCAAAACCCCACCCCTCCTAAAAATACAATTAGCCAGGCGTGGTACCGGGCACCTGTAATCCCAGCTACTCAGGAGGCTGAGGTGGGAGAGTCACTTGAACCCAGGAGGCAGAGGTCGCAGTGAGCCGAGATCATGTGACTGCACTCCAGCCTGGGTGAGAAAAACAAGACTCCATCTTAAAAAATAAAAACAAAAATAATTATCCGGATTACTAGACAAAGACTCTTGTTGTCTTCCCTTACTTTTTCCCAAACCGATTTTCTCTCTGTGCTGAGCTGCCCGGAGTTAGGGGAGGGGGTGACCCAAGCTCCTCTGTGGCCACAGCCCCTGGACAGCAGTGGGTCAGACCTGAAGTCAGCACGGACTGGGTCTCACCCCAGGCCAGGTGTAACCGCGGCGTGGCAGCCGCCTACGTTCACTGCACGCCCGAGGGGTCCACAGGCAGCAGGTGGTGAAGCCAGCGCGCATGAGTCCATTTCTTCAGGATGGCGAGGTGGCCCTGCCCCTGGGTGGCTCCAGAGACACCATCCATGAGCCACAGCCTGGAGTTGGAGACGTTGGGAATCTACAACATCTGCTATAGTGGAGCCGAGACCCAAGCCACAGACAAAGCCCTTCCCCACCCTTCTCTCCCTTTCCACTGGCCAAGAAGCCTCTGCCTGCGGCCCCACCCAGGCCCACGGCAAGTCCTGCCTGCCTCCCACGGACCTGCACCCCAGGCCCCAGGCTCTTCAGTCAGCTTGCAGCGACTCCCGCCAGGCCTAGAACTCTCTCTTCAGAGCAGTGGACTCCCCTCTGGCCCAGGGCAGGTCCAGAAATGCTGTCCAAGAGCCACGGCCTGGCATCAGGGACCCCAAGAGTGCACTCAGGGCTCCACCCCACGGCGGCCGAGCAGGTAGCTAAGCAGCCAGACGAAGTCACGTTCACTCTTCGCTTCGCCTTCCAGGTTGGAGCGTAGCGGCGCGACCTCGGCTCACTGCAACCTCCACCTCCCAGATTCAAGCGATTCTCCCGCCTCAGCCTTCCGAGTAGCTGGGATTACAGGCGCCCGCCATCACACCCGGCTAATTTTTTGTATTTTTAGTAGAGACAGGGTTTCACCATGTTGGTCAGGCTGGTCTCAAACTCCTGACCACAGGTGATCTGCCCGCCTCCGCCTCCCAAAGTGCTGGGATTACAGGCGTGAGCCACCGCACCCAGCTCCTCTGCTTTTCTCAAGCAAAAGGAGTCTCTCCCCCTGCAGCCACCGAAGCTGGAAATGTGCCAGTCCCACCTCCAGCCGTCACGTTGGAGTGTCACCCAAGGCCCACAGCGTTTACCTCCCGGCCTGGCCACCACTGCCGATGATTCAGGGCCAAGGGCTTTTTGGTCAACAGGTGATGGAGCTGCCAGGACTGGCTCCTTACCTCCAAGACAGCAGCTTCCCTTCACCCCCATGTTGTGTTAGAAATGTCCTCCCCGGACGCAGTGATTCAAGAATCGCCTGAACCCTAGAGGCCGATTCCCCTGCCTCAGTCTCCCGAGTAGCTGGGACTACAGGCACGTGCTGCCACGCCCAGCTAATTTGTGTATTTTTAGTAGAGACGGGGTTTCACCATGTTGGCCAGGATGGTCTTGATCTCTTGACCTCAAGATCTGCCCGCCTCGTTCTCCCAAAGTGCTGGGATTACAGGCATGAGCCACCACACCTGGCCTATTTTATTATTATTTTTAAAACAGAGTCTCACTCTATCGCCCAGGCTGGAGTGCAGTGGCAAAATATCAGCTCACTGTAAACTCTGCCTTCCAGGTTCAAGCAATTCTCCTGCCTCAGATTCCTGAATAGCTGAGATTACAGGCACCTGTCACCACGCCTAGTTCAAGCTATCCACCCGCCTCGGCCTCCCAAAGTACTGAAATTACGGGTGCGAGCCACTGCACCTGGCCTCCAGATGATTTAACAGTCCTCTTTAGAATAGGGAAACACTTGTCACATATTCACTCCCCCTCTTTTAGGGACCTCAGTCTCCTAAGGAATCGTATTTAATAGCCTGTTAAACTCACTTCATGGGTACATTTGGTGTTTTCTGAAAATCCAGTTGTTATGTGTAAGTGTATTGGTTGGGTTGTCAGAAACGAGACCCTGAGACAGAATTAGAAGTGCAAAGGGAGCCGGGCGCGGTGGCTCACACCTGTAATCCTAGCACTTTGGGAGGCCGAGGTGGGTGGATCACGAGGTCAAGAGATCGAGACCATCCTGGCCAACATGGTGAAACCCCGTCTCTACTAAAAATACAAAAATTAGCCGGGCGTTGGCACGCGCCTGTAGTCCGAGCTACTTGGGAGGCTGAGGCGGAAGAATCGCTTGAACCCGGGAGGTAGAGGTTGCAGTAAGCCGAGACTGTGCCACTGTGCTCCAGCCTGGCGACAGAGCAAGACTCCGTCTCAAAAAAAAAAAACATTTCCCAGCACTTTGGGAGGCTGAGGCAGGTGGATCACCTGAGCTCAGGAGTCTGAGACCAGCCCTGGACAGCAGAGCAAAACCCCATCTCTACAAAAAATATATATAAATTAGCCGGGCATGGTGGTGCGTGCCTATAATCCCAGCTACTCAGGAGGCTGAGGCAGGAGAATCACTTGAACCTGAGAGGCAGAGATTGCAGTGAGCCAAGATCATCACATTGCACTCCAGCCTGAGTGACAGAGAGATCCCATCTCACACACACACACACTCACACACGCAAGATGTTTTCGGGGTAGTCACAGTGAAAGGAAAGGGATGGAAGCAGGATTGAGCTGGTGGAGCTATCGGGACTGTGACACAGGTGTGACAAAGTCTCACCCAGCCCAACAGGGACCCCCAGAGCAAAGACTCCTCATTCTAGGACTCATACATCGTGTGGACCTGGACAGACCCTGGTGGCCCTGTGTGGTCAGACATCGGCTGGGGGCTGCCCCAGGAAGAGTGAGACCTCAGCTCGACAGCGAGGCAGATCCTGAAGGCACTTTCATAGTCCACGTGTCACTGTGGCCAGTTCAGGTTCTTGACTTCACCACACAAAAGAACTTGAGGCGGGAGCGGTGGCTCATGCCTGTAATCCCAGCACTTTGAGAGGCTGAGGCGGGCAGATCACGAGGTCAGGAGATCAAGACCAGCCTGGCCAACATGGTGAAACCCCGTATCTACTAAAAATACAAAAAACAAAAAGTTAGCCAGGCATGGTGGTGGGCGCCTGTAATCCCAGATTCTTGGGAGGTTTAGGCAGGAGAATCGCTTGAACCCGGAAGGCGGAGGTTGAAGTGAGCAGAGATCGCGCCACTGCACTCCAGCCTGTCTCAAAAATAAATAAATAAATAAATAAAAATAATACCACAGCCTGGGTGGCAGTGGCTGTTTCTATATTTCTATCAACAGAACTTGATTAGCTCACGGTTCTAGAGGCTGGCAAGTCCAGTGTCAAGGTGCTGGCAGCTTGGGTGATTCCAAGCCACGATGGCTCCTTGCATGCTGCCTCCTCCACAGAGCAGGAATGCTCTATCTTTACATGGCAGAGGGTGGAAGGGCAAAGAGGCAAAGGGGGACTGAACTGGCTCTTTTGTAAGTTTTCATCTCACCCAGGTGTGGTGGCTCACACCTGCGATCCCAGCACTTTTACTTTGAGAGGCTGAGACAAGTGGGTGGCTTCAGTCCAGGAGTTCAAGACCAGCCTGGGCTACATAGCAAGACCCCCATCTCTACTAACTATTTAACAAGTTAGCCAGACATAGTGGTGCACGCCTGTGGTCCCAGCTACTTGGGAGGCTGAAACGGGAGGATCTCTTGAGGAGTTCAAGGCTGCAGTGAACCATAAGCAGGCCACTGCACTCCGGCCTGGGCAATAGGGCAAGACCCTGTCTTAAAAAGAAAGAATAAAAGAATCTTGGCTAGGAGCAGTGGCTCATGCCCGCAATCCCAGCACTTTGGGAGGCCAAGGCGGGCAGATCACCTGAGGTCAGGAGTTCCAGACCAGCCTGGCCAACATGGTGAAACCTCGTCTCTACTAAAAATACAAAATTAGCCGAGTATGCTGGTGCACGCCTGTAGTCCCAGCTACCCAGAGGCTGAGGCAGGAGAATTGCTGGAACCCAGGAGGCAGAGGTTGCAGTGAGCCAAGATCATCACATTGCACTCCAGCACGGGCAACAGAGCAAGACTTTGTTTCAGAAAAAAAAAAAAAAAAAGATTACAGGCGTGAGCCACCACGCCTGGTATTTTTTTTTCTTTTGACACAGTCTCACTTTCTCGCCCAGGCTGGAGTGCAGCGGCATCATCTCAGCTCACTGCAAACAGTACCTCCTGGGTTCAAGTGATTCTCATATCTTAGTCACCTAATATCTGGTACAGCTGATAGTGAAGGCAATGGCTAAGCTACACACATACACACACACACACACACACACACACACACACACGCCCCCCCACAACCCTCCACCTCTCCATCCCCCGCATTCCTACCTTCTACATCTCTGGAAGGGTTTGCAAACTCCCAGCAATTAAATGTAAAAATGTAGATTACTTTCTTCTGCTCAAAGTAGACAGGCGACCTCTAGTGGACGTAAAGGTATTGCTTTACAACACAACATTTCTCTGCTGATTTTGTGGAGTCCGCTGAAATTCCAACAGCAGAGGCGCAGATGTTGCCTGAAATGAGAACTTTTTTCAGTATATACATTTTAAACCCTGCACCATGCTTCTTCTCATGCACGTTCTCACACACGCACACACACAGACCCACAGTCACACTCAACGTACAATCACACAGAGACTCAACTGGACATACATGCATACAGTTTTTTTTTTTTTTTTTGAGACGGAGTCTCGCTGTGTCACCCAGGCTGGAGTGCAGTGGCGCAATCTCGGCTTACTGCAACCTCCACCTGCCGGGTTCAAGCAATTCCCTGCCTCCCCAGTGACTGGGATTACAGGCACTGCCCGCCACCACGCCCGGCTAATTTTTGTATTTTTAGTAGAGACAAGGTTTCACCATCTTGGCCAGGCTGGTCTTGAACTCCTAACCTCGTGATCCACCCACCTTGGGCTCCCAAAGTGCTGGGATTACAGGCGTGAGCCACTGCGCCCGGCCTTTTTTTTTTTTTTTTTTTTATAAGACAGGATCTCACTCTGTCGCTGCCCAGGCTGGAGTGCAGCGGTGTGATTACAGCTCACTGCAGCCTCGACCTCCTAGGCTCAAAAGATCCTCCTGCCTCAGCCTCCCGAGTAGCTGGGACTGTAGGTGCACGCCACCACACCCCGCTAATCTTTTATTTTTATTTTTTTAATAGAGATGAGGGTGTCACCATGTTGGCCAGGCTGGTCCCGAACTCCTGACCTCAGGTGATCCACCCATCTCAGCCTCCCAAAGTGCTGGGATTACAGGCGTGAGCCACCGCACTTGGCCGTCTTTTAATGTTTTGTAGAAACAGAGTCTTGCTCTGTTGCCCAGAATAGTCTTGAACTCGGGCTCAAGCCTCTCACCTCGGCCTCCCAAAGTGCTGTGATTAGAGGAGCCACCACACTTGTATACACCCAATCACACAGATGCACACTCAAACACACACATTCACACTTTATACACAGACCCACATACACACACTCAGACTGGCATACAAAAACACACCCTCACACACACACTCATCCAGGCCTTCACAAACACAACGCACGTTCGCATAACCACACAATAATAAAAATAGCTTGTCATTGACAAAGGGGACTTACTAAATGAATGTCATTCTCTACTTTTAAAAAGTTGTTAAAAAAAAAAAACCGTTTTTTTCCCAGAGCCATTAAATAAACGTTGAGTAAATAATTAAGATGAATCTAGGTTTGGCAGCAGGCCAAATTACAGGTCCACAAGCCCTTAGCGGAAGTCCTTGGGGACAGATGAGTTACAGAACTCAGAATTGTTCCAATTTTAGAAAGGCAATTTTGAGCTACTACCATACATTATGTAACACTCAGAGGCCTGAAGCCGGTGCCCCCTTCTCTCCCATCAGACGTGGTGATATTTTTGCAGCAAAAATGTGAATATTCAGGGCTGGGCACGTGGCTCACACCTGTAATCCCAACACTTTGGGAGGCCGAGGTGGATGGATCACCTGAGGTTAGAAGTTCGAGACTAGCCTGGCCAACATGGTGAAATCCGGTCCCTGCTAAAAATACAAAAATTAGCTGGGAGTGGTGGCGCGCGTTGTAATTCCAGCTGCTCCAGAGGCTGAGGCAGGAGAATCGCTTGAACCCGGGAGGCGGAGGTTGCAGTGAGCAGAGATGGGGCCATTGCACTGCAGCCTGGGCGACACAGTGAGACCCTGTCTAAAAAAAAAAAAAAAAGTGAATATTTACACTAAGAGAAGATCAATAACAAGTATAAATAGCTCTTATTAGTTCATTTGCCACCATGTAACATGGGGGCAAAAATAGCCCCCAAAAATGTTTGGCTGAACTTTATTTATTTATTTTTTGAGACAGGGTCTCACTCGTCACCCAGGCTGGAGTGCAGTGGCGCCATTGCCACTCACGGCAGCCTCAAAATCCTAGGCTCAAGTGATCCTCTCAACTCAGCCTCCTGAGTAGCTGGGACTACAGGTGCGCGTCACCACGCCCAGCTAATTTTTTGCATTTTTTTTGTAGAGACAAGGTTTCTCCATGTTGCCCAAGCTGGTCTTGAACTTCTGGGCTCAAAGCGATCTGCCTGCCTGGACCTCCCAAAGTGCCAGCATTACAGGCGTCAGCCACTGCACCAGGCCTGGCTGAGTTTTTGGAATTTCGAATTGCAAGCACCAAATTTGATTAGCAGGCCCCATACCTGGCATCCACGTATACTCCTGCTCTAGGTGTGGTTTCCATTCCAGATTGGGTTGGGTGCTTAGGATCCAGAGAAACAGCGACCCTCAGTGCGCCCCCTCTTGGCAGCCCCAGCCCTTGCACTAGTGCTGCTGAGTTGGGAGGTCCACTGGCTGAGGCCGGATCCAGAGCTGGGTCCCCGACTGGTCTAAACCTTCATAGTAATCCCGCCTCCACCTTGCCCATGACTGGTTCAGGAATCCAAGCCTTAACCAACCAGCACCTGAGGAATCTCTAGCCTTGGTTGGTTCTGAGATTGGTTCTGAGCTCGTCATTTGACCCCATGCTGATCCAATCAGATGGTTCTGAGACTGTCATGTGACCCCATGGGTCTGAGACATTGGTTCTGAGATCGTCATTAGTTCTGAGGCATTGGTTCTGAGATCATCCTGTGACCCCATTTTGATCCAATCAGACTGAAGGAAAGCCCTTTGTTTCTCCAGCAGGGGCTTGGCCTCCTTAGCTTCCAGGGGTGGGACTGAGCCATTCACAGGCGCCTGCATATTTGGGTATTGGGCCTCGAAACCTTGAGGGGAAGCAGCTTAGGGATGGGGCCAACTCTGCACACACACACACAAAAAACCTGGAAACAGTTTAGGTCCCTTTGACAGCCACGGAAAGGCACTGATCAGTGTCTTGTTTTTGTAGAGATGGGGTCTTGCTATGTTGTCCAGGCTGGTCTCAAACTCCTGGCCTCAAGTGCTCCTCCCACCTTGGCCTCCCAAAGTGCTGGATTTACAAGTATACGCCACCATGCCTGGCCAGCTCTCCCTTTAAGCGATCCTGCTGCCCCAAGGCCAGCTGACAGCCCCACCACATGGACGCCAGGACCATCCATCCCTCCCTTTGCCGCCCAACCCAGGACTCTGCTGATGGGCAACCTCTGCTCAGGGACCTACCCCCTTATAAACACTTCCCCCACCAGACTTTCTAAGAAGTATGCTGCAGCCTGATGCTTCTGCCGCGCTTCTTCCCCTCACTCCTTTCCTAGCTCTCAGACCCTCATGATGTCTGAAGGTCCTCCCCTGCCGCACACGCACTCCTGCTCCTTCGCCCTTTATCCTTCACAGGCGTTTCCCCCAAACTTCTTGTACATCTAATCCAGTCTTGGCATCTGCTCTCCCAAGAACCCAAACTGACAATTCCCAATGACACCAGAGAGAGGTTAAAAGCGGAGGTTCAGGCCAAGCACGGTGGCTTACACCTGTAATTCCAGCACTTCGGGAGACCCAGGAGGGCGGATCTCAAGGTCACTTAAGGTCAGGCGTTTGAGACCAGCCTGGCCAACATGGTGAAACGCTGTCTCTACTAAAAATATAAAAATTAGCGGAGCATGGTGGTGCATGCTTGTAATCCCAGCTACTCCGGAGGCTGAGGCACAAGATACGCTTGAACCCGGGAGGCAGAGGTTGCAGTGAGCTAAGATCGTGCCACTGCACTCCAGCCTGTGTAACAGAGCAAGACTCTGTCCTTAAAAAAAAAAAAAAAAATGCCAGGCGCAGTGGCTCATGCCTGTACTCCCAGCACTTTGGAAGGCCAAGGAGGGTAAATTACTTGAGGTCAGGCATTCAAGACCAGCCTGGCCAACATGGTGAAATCCTGTCTCTACTAAAAATACAAAAATTAGCCAGTCACGGTGGCGTGTGCCTGTAATCCCAGCTACTCAGGAGGCTGAGGCACAAAAACTGCTTGGACCCAGGAGGCAGAAGTTACAGTGAGCTGAGATCTCACCACTGCACTCCAGCCTGGGTGACAGAGACTGTCTTAAAAACAAAAAAATGTTGGAACCCTTTTGAGATGCTAAAACTAATGAAGGGCAGGAATTGATCTTTCCAAGTTTCCCCTGGACTGTTAAGTGGGAGGCTGCAGAGGGGAATGTCAGTTTTTAATAAATATTATTTGGAATAGGAGGAGAGACAGAAGGGAAAGATAGAGGACGCATTGAACACCCCCACCCAGATTCTCCCCAGTTTCTGGTCTCAGCAAAGGGCTCCCCCATCTCCCCAGCTGCACAGGCCCACCCTTCCATCCGACTTGACCTCTCCCACAGCCCACAGCCAGTCTAGTCGGGTGTAGCTTCAAAATATATGAAGATTTTGTTTGGTAGTTCCTCCATAAATTTAAACACAGATTATCAGGCAGGGCATGGCGGCTCACGCCTGTAATCTCAGTACTCTGGGAGGCCAAGGCAGGAGGATCACTTTAGCTCTGGAATTCAAAACCAGCCTGGACAACATAGGGAGACACTGTCTCTACAAAAAATTAAAACTTTAGCCAGACATGGTGGCGCACACCTGTAGTCCCAGCTCCTCGGGAGGCTGAGGCAGGAGGATTGTCTGAACCCAGGAGACGGAGGCTGTGGTGAGCTATGATTGCATCACTGAACTCCAGCCTAGGCAACAGAGCAAGAGTAAAAAAACCACAATCTTGTACATTCAGGCTCATAGCAGCACTATTCACAACAGCCAGAAGGTGAAAGCAACCCAAATGTCCATCAGCAACTGAGTGGATAAACAAAATGTGCAAGATGTGGCCTATCCATACAATGGAAAAAGAGATGGTAAGATGGGCCAGGTGTAGTGACTCACGCCTGTAATCCCAGCACCTTGGGAGGATGAGGCAGGCAGATCATGAGGTCAGGAGTTCGAGACCAGCCTGACCAACATGGTGAAACCCTGTCTCTACTAAAAATACAAAAATTAGCTGGGCCTGGTGGCACACACCTGTAATCCCAGCTACTCAGGAGGCTGAGGCAGGAGAATCACTTGAACCTAGGAGGTAGAGGTTGCAGTAAGCTGAGATTGTGCCATTGCACTCCAGCATGGGCAACAAGAGCAAAACTCCATCTCAAAAAAAAAAAAAAAAAAAAATGGTTAAAATGGTAACCTTTATGCTATGTGTATTTTATCAGTATAAACACACACAAAGATTTTTTTTTTGAGACAAGGTCTCATTGTGTCATCCAGGCTGGGTGCAGTGGTGCAATCACAGCTCACTGCAGCTTCCAACTCCTGAACTCAAGCAATCCTCCTGCCTCAGCCTCTAGAATAGCTGGGACTACAGGCACAAGCCATCTGGCCTGGCCAACTTTTTTTAAAATTTTTTTGTAGAGATGGGTCTTGCTATGTTGCCCAGGCTGGTCTTGAACTCCTGGGCTCAAGTGATTCTCCAGCCTTGGGCTCCCAAAATGCTAGGATTACAGGTGCGAGCCACCACACCTGGTGTTTACTTTTTTCATTTTTTAAAAAAAGTTTACTTTTATTTTATAAAGACGGGATCTCTACATTGCCCAGGTTGGGCTTGAACTCCTGGGCCCAAGTGATCTTCCTGCCTTGGCCTCCCAGAGTGCTGGGATAGCAGGCGTGAGCCTCCTCGCCCGGCCCACACACAGATTATTGACCACTTCTCCCCCTCCTCCCCCCCCCCCACCAACACTCTAGTCCAGCCACCATGGTCTCACCTGAACCAGGACAGTGGCGTCCTCACTGGGTTCCCGGCTTCCACCATCGCCCCCTGCAGTCCATTCTCCACACAGCAGTCAGAGGGTCTTGAGATCTGAATCAGCTCACACCTCAGCTCAGAAGCCTCCCATGACTCCCCACCTCATCCAAAGTGTACATCGT
Source organism: Ateles fusciceps (assembly GCA_036589455.1). NCBI lineage: Eukaryota > Metazoa > Chordata > Mammalia > Primates > Atelidae > Ateles > Ateles fusciceps. The sequence continues at coordinate 2,793,919 of JAZHEH010000929.1, read as the reverse complement.
GGCCAGGCACGGTGGCTCACACCTGCAATCCCAGCACTCTTGGAGGTCAAAGTGGGTGGATCACTTGAGGTCAGGAATTCGAGACCACCCTGGGCAACATGGCAAAACCCCGTCTCTACTAAAAATACAAAACTTAGCTGGGCATGGTGGCACATGCCTGTAGTCCCAGCTACTTGGGAGCCTGAGGCACAGTATATATAGCTTGAACCCGGGAGACAGAGGTTGCAGTGAGCAGAGATCACACCACTGCACTCCAGCCTGGGTGACAGAGCAAGACTCTGTCTCAGAAAAAAAAAAAAAAATGGCACACTGTGGCCCACGAGGCCCTGATCTATCTGCCTGTCCTCTCTCACCTCACCTCCTCCTCTTGCTCTCCCCCACTCCCTCTTGCTTCAGCCACTCTGGCCTCTGCGGTTCCTTGAACAAACCAAGCACACCACCTTCAACGCTTTTGCACTTACTATCCCCTCAGCCTCCTTCTGCCCAGTAACCAGCCCCTCCAGCATCCCCATCACCCCTTACCCTGCTTTCCCCCTTTTGTGTTTATTACAACTCAACAGAACACATAGGGAAGTTATTAATCACATTTCATGTCTGCGTCCCCACCAATGTTTAGTTCCATTGAGAGCAGGAATTTTGTTTTGTTTTTTGAAGCAGAGTCTCAGCCTGGCACGGTGGCTCACACCTGTAATCCCAGCACTTTGGGAGGTTGAGGCGGGTGGATCATGAGGTCAGATCAAAACCAACCTGGCCAATACGGTGAAACCTGTCTCTACTAAAAAAATAAAAGATAAAAAAAAATAGCTGGGTGTGGTGACTCGCACCTGTAGTCCCAGCTACTCGGGAGGCTGAGGCAGGAGAATCGCTTGAACCTGTGAGGCAGAGGTTGCAGTGAGCTGAGATCTCACCATTGCACTCCAGCCTTGCGGACAAGAGTGAGACTCAGGCTGGAGTGCAGTGGCAGGATCCTGGCTCACTGCAACCTCCTCATCCTGGGTTCAAGCAATTCTCCTGCCTCAGCCTCCCCAGTGGCTGTGATCACAGGCATGTGCCACCACACCCGGCTGTTCTTTGTATTTTTAGTAGAGATGGGGTTTCACCATGTTGGTCAGGCTGGTCCGCAGCTCCTGAGTTCAGGTGATCCGCCCTCCTCGGTCTCCCAAAGTGCTGGGACTGCAGCCGTGAGCCACCACGCCTGGCCAATAATTTTATTTCTTGTCTGTCTCCATTAATATTCAGTTCCATTGAGAGTAGGAATTTTATTTTGAGACAAGGTCTTGCTCTCTTGCCCAGGCTGCAGTGCAGTGGTGCAGTCACAGCTCCCTTCAACCTTGACCTCCCAGACTCAAATCATCCTCTCACCTCACCCTCCCAAGTAGCTGGGACTACAGGCACGCCCCACCATGCCCAGCTAATTTTGTATTTTTTGTAGAGACAGGATCTCACTATGTTGCCCAGGCTGGTCTCAAACTGATGACCTCAAGTGATCCTTCTCCTTTGGCCTCCCAAAGTGCTAGGGTTACAGGCATGAGCCATCGTGCCTGGCCAAGAGCCAGAATTTTTGCCTGTTGTATTCACCGCCGTGTATTCAGTGTTTAAAATAAGCCTTGGCACACAGCAGATGCTCAAAAAATACTTGCGGGTTTTAGGGGGGGGGTTGTTTTTTTTTACTTTTTAGAGACAGGGTCTTGCTGTTTCCAGGCTGGAGTGTAGTAGTGCAGTCATAGCTTAGCTCACTGCAGCCTCAACCTCCTGGGCTCAAGTAATCCTCTCATCTCAGCCTCCTGACTAGCTGGGACTGCAAGCGTGCACCACCATGTCCGGCTAATTTTTAAATGTTTGTCAAGACGAAGTCTTGCTGTGTTACACAGGCTGGTCTCTAACTGCTGGCCTCAAGTGATCCTCCAGCTTTGGCCTCCCAAAGTGCTGGGATTACAGGCAAGAGCCACTGTGCCCGAACTAAAAAATATTTGTTAAAAGAAAGATTAAACAATAGAGACCAAAAGAGAAACAGGAGGAGAAGAAGGAGGAGAGAGAAAGGGGAGGAGGTTTGGCCGGGCGCCGCGGCTCACGCCTGTAATCCCAGCACTTTGGGAGGCCAAGGTGGGTGGATCATCTGAGGTCAGGAGTTCAAGACCAGCCTGGCCATCATGGTGAAACCCCATCTTTATAAAAAAAGAAAAAGAAAGAAAGAAAGGGGAGGAGATAGGGGATGCTGAGACTAGGAAACTGGAAAGCTGTGGGGTGTGAAGGCCAGAGACGGGGAGGAGGGTGAGAGAAAGTGTTGGGGTGAGATATGTGTGGAGAAAAAGAAAGAAAATGAGCTGGGGACGGGCGCAGTGGCTCACGCCTGTAATCCCAGCACTGTGGGAGGCCAAGGCGGGCGGATCACCTGAGGTCAGGAGTTTGAGATCAGCCTGGCCAACATGGTGAAACCCCCTCTCTACTAAAAATACAAAAATTTGTTCGGTATCATGGTAGCCGCCTGTAGACCCAGCTACTCAGGAAGCTGAGGCAGGAGAACCTCTTGAACCCAAGAGGCGGAGGTTGCAATGAGCCGAGACCGTGCCACTGCACTCCAGCCTGGGCAACAGAGTGAGACTCCATCTCAAAAAAACACCAAAAGAAGAAAAAGAGAACGAGCTGGGAACAGAGAGCAGTAGGGAGGAGACCAAATGAGTCAGAGAGATACAGAGCAGGAGAGACAACACCAAGTGACACCAGAGACACACGGGACGCACGAAGACTGAGATGCAGAGAGACACACACAGAAAGAGAAAAGAGCCAGGAGACACAGAAACAAGGAAACGATGAGGAAAACCGGGGCTGGGAGGAGAGAGATGAAAAGCAGAGCAGGGCAACTGGGAACCGAGGCGGAGAGGCCCCTCCCTCAAACTCACCATTTGCTGGTGCCAGGGCTTTGGGCTGACTTCCTATCCCCAGAGGATCCCCAGCTGGGGCTTTTGAAGCCCTGAGGGACAGAGGTGGTGGAGACAGAGAACATGTGACATCGTTCTCAGGGCTTGAGATCACCAGCTTATTTATTCCTCAGAGCAAGTCTATGAAATAAGTACAATTAGCATCTTCATTCTACAGAACCACAGAGGCAGGGCCAGCTGCAGTGGCTCACACCTATAATCCAGAGCTTTGGCAAGCCAAGGCAGGAAGATCACTTAAGTCCAGGAGTTCAAGATCAGCCTGGCTAACATAGTGAGACCCCATTTCTACTAAATGAGAAAAAAAAAAAAGTTTAAGAATTTTAAATAAATTTTAAGGCTGGGCACAGTGGCTCACACCTGCAAACCCAGCACACTGAGAGGTCACGGTGAGCAAATCACCTGAGGTAGGACAAGCCTGGCTAACATGGTAAAAACCCATCTCTACTAAAAATACAAAAATTAGTCAGGCATGGTGGTGGGCGCCTGTAATCCCAGCTATTCAGGAGGCTGAGGCAGGAGAATCACTTGAACTCGGGAGGCAGAGGCTGCAGTGAGCCGAGATCCCACCACTGCACTCCAGCCTGGGTGACAGAGCAAAACTCCATCTCAAAAAATATATACAAACAAACTTTTTAAAAAAAGAAACAGAGAAACCGAGTGACCTGCCAAAGCCACACAAGTAATGAGAAGAGCTAGAATTTGAACCCGGGCAGTCTGGCCCCGGTCAGTGCCCGTAACTTCTCCTACGCTGCCTGTCTAGAAGTGCCGGCTTCCTGGATTCCCCTTGTGTCCACAGCCACCCTCTGGAGAGAGGTGGTGGGTAAAGGGGGAGGTGACCAAGGTAGCTGATCTTCATAACTACATCCACAGATGTCCCAGAGCCACAGTGTGAGAGAAGAGGCTCAGCTGCCCTCTACTGGGAAGGCCTCCAGCTCAAGGGGGAGGCTGGACAGGAGCCAGCTTCCTGCATGTCCGATCCCAAGTGCTGCCCAGAGCCAGGCCTCAGTCTTCCAGGAGGGAACATGGACTCGCTCCCCCTCGGACTCCTTCCCCAGAAGCTAGACCTCAGTTTCCTGGCCTCGATTTCCTAGCAGCACGGCAGGCCAGAGAGGCCACACCAGTCTTCCAAGGCAGCACAGCGCTTTGGTCATTTGTTCCAGACAGGATGACAAGCAGCCCCCCACCCCCACCGCCGCCATACACTCTCATCTCTCTGACCCCAGGAAGAGGGCCAGCATCGCTCCCTCTCGGCAGCCAACTGAGATCCCTGCATGATTTAGCCTCTGTCCCTGACGTGGTGATTACACTAACAGCAATTCCCAGAACCCCAGCTATTATCCTAAATCATCCCCACCCCCTCCTGTCTCCTGCACTGTCACAGAGAACACTCTGCTTCTCTCCAGACATCTGTCCTCTGCTCCAAGCACACAAAAAACTGGGAAGCCCTTCCCACTGTCTGACCTTCAAAGGTCCTGCTGCTGCTAAGCTTCTCCCTACTCCAACCAAGAACAGAAGAACACCTTAAGGAAGGGGAACAGCCCGGCCGGGACAAGACAGACAAAGGCCATACCCCAGGAACGTGTTCCCCACACAAACTTGGGAGGGGGGCATCTCCCACAGACAACAGGACAGACACAGCACGAGGCAGCCGGGGCTGTGGTTTATTGCAGATGGACACGGATTCAGGGAGGTGAGGAGGCGGATGGGCTGTGGGTTCTGTGCTCAGCATCCCACAGTGGGAGAGGCAGGTGACAGAGGTCAGGATGGGGTCTTCCTGATGGTGGAGGATCCGGCCCGACCACAGAGGAGCTGCAAGAAGCAAGGCCCTGAGCCGGCACCCCCCTGGGCCCCCATTCCTCAGGATGACGGCGGAGACGCTGGGCGATGTCATTAGGAAAGAGCCCTGGCGCATCCGCGGTGTGGAGCACAGAGCTCTCGAGAACTGGCGATCCTGGTTGGGGTGGAAGGGATGGTTACCCGGGTCCTCGCCCCTCCCGCGGCCTCCGGCGTCTCTCCGGGTATCTGGCGGCTCGGGCGGCGGCCAGGGTTGCTGTGGCGGCGGCGGCGGCGGCTCAGCTGCAGCTGGAGTTGGGGTCGCGGGCCGCCAGGGACTCCCAAGAGGCAGGAGACGGAGGCAGCGGCGGGCGCCGGGACAGGCGGCGCGCCCGGGCGGTTGGCACACGGAGGGGGACGGCGCGCTGGGCTGTGGGCCGGCGGGCGCCGCGGGGGACCGCGTGGGCACCCAGATGAGACCGTAGTACACGGCGAGCAGGACGGCGGCCAGCGAGACGCAGAGGAAGTAGGCGCAGACCGGGGCCAGGCGCAGCCAGCGTCCCCGCGGGCCCTCGCTCAGCCCCGCGCCGCCGGGGCTCTCGCCGCCGCCGCCCACGCAGCTGGTGCCCCGCATCCCCGCAGACCAGTCGGCCCCGCGCCGCGGCCCTCACAGGCCCCGCCCCCGCCCCGCAGGACCGCCCCGCGCTCTAAATCGCCCACCTCCGGCCCCACCCCCGGCAGGCATGGTCACGCCCCCGCGCGAGCGGCCGCCCCTGCATCCTTAGACCCACCCCCTCCAGCCTCCTCCCAACCACCGCCCCGCAGAGGTGCTAGCTCCGCCCCTTCTCGCTCCAGCCCCGCCCCTCCTCGCTCCAGCCCCGCCCCCGCGCTTAGTCCCCACCACCTCTACCACCGCCTCCTCCCACTACAACCCATGTCTCCTTCCCGGACCCGGACTTCATCCAGCCCAGGCGTCTAGCCCGCCTCGGAGCCCGCCCCCTCATCCCGCCCAAGCCCCGCCTGGAGCCCTACCCCGCCCCCCGCCGCAGCCAGGCTCAGTTCTCTCTGCCTGTCGGACCGTCTACTCCAGCGCTCGAGCCGCGCCCGCTCCGCCCTCTGGCTCCCACACTCTAGTCAGGAGTCCCCGCTTTCCTCCTCCGCGGGCTCCCACGCGGCACCCTGACCGCGCCCCCCGCTGGCGGCTCCGCGGCATGCGGGTGGCAGGAGCCCCAGCCCCGCGTGCTGACCCCGCCCCCTGCCCTAACTCCGCCTGCCCGCACTCCGGCCCCGCCCAGGCAGCCCAGCCCCGCCCCCACGGGACCCGCCCACCTCCAGCACACAGTCAGCCGCCCTTTCAGGTGTCCTCAGCATCACCTCAGGCTCCCAGGTTCCAGCTCCGCCCCTAACGGCAAACGCGCCCCTTCTCCCAGCTCCTCCCCCCACCGTCAGCTTCTCCCGGTCCCTACAGCCATGGAGTCCAGACTAGGCTCTGGGGAAGAGAGAACACAGCCTGGAAATCCAGATAAACCCTTCCTGACGACCCCTCCCCATCAAGGCGGGGAAGCTTCAGTCCCCTCCCAGCAGCGTCTTCAGGAATTCAGGGAGGCCTGCAGGAGGGGGGAGGGAAGACGGATCAGGGAAGTGGAGGAAGACCCCCTTCCTCCCGCCTCTTCCGCCAAGGAAAAGCCCGCCAAGCACAGCGACCCAGCCTGCCCCCTCCACAAACACAGTTCAAGGGTGAGCGGGAAGCACTGCGTTTAATAGGACAGGGCTGGCGCCCGGTAAGTCAAGCCCTTCGGAAGAGTCACCGGCTATCTGCCAGGCCCCGGATACAATCCTGGAGGCGGGAGATTCAGCCTGGGGACTGGCCCGAGCCGCCCAGGGCCTCCATGGGAGGCTAATGCGGAGGAGTCCCAGCCGTCCGGGTGCCGCGACATCCCCCGTTTGTGGGGCCGGCACCGATTACTGCCCTGGCCTCGCCCAGCTCGCAGACCCTGGCTCCTCCCCCCCCTCACATTTAACCCTCTCCTGGCTGGAGTGTGGGGAGAAGCAGAGGATAGAGGAGCGAGGCGGTGGGAGGTTAGTGCAGAGCGCAGAGGCCGCGGTCCGGCGGGCGCGGTCAGCGAGCGGCCCCCCGGCGGCGGAGGGGCCGCCACCACCTTGCAGAAACGCACCCTCTGGAAGTCGGTGATCTCCGCCGTCTCCTGGCCCTCGGGGCCCGCCTCTGGGGAGAGAAGGGGCTGAGTCAGCGGAGGGGAGCAGTCTCCCCACCTCCCCGCAGGCCCAGGACCCCTCCCTCGTCTAGCCACGCCCCTCACCCCGTTCTAGCCCGGCCACCGCGGGCCTGGCGCTAAGCGGCTTACGGGCCCCGGACTCTTAATCCTCTCAGCGGACCCACGCAGCAGCAAACATCCCCCAACAGAACCCTGTTTATAATCGAGGAAACGCGGGTGTGGCGAGATCTGCCTCCCAACATGTGTCCCAAGGCAGACCGGGCCCCCGCGCCACTCGCCGCTGCAAACTGTCCTGTCCCACCCCCGCCCCATCTCACGGCCTTCACCAAAGTCCACCAAAACAGTCCTAGAGGAGCCGCCCTCCCCTCCTTCCCCAACGCCTGCTATTCTAAACTAGTCATTCCTCGGCTCTTCCCCCAAATCCTAATCTCACTCTGCGGGGAGGGGGAGGCCGTCCGAGATATTATTCCTACGGGGTGTAGGAGAGGGGGCTTGGCCTCTTGCTCGCACTCCCTCGGTCCCAAAATTCTGATCGGGTCCGCATCTCTATTCTAATTTGCCCCACTAGGTTGCACCTCAAAACTGATCCCAGCCACAGTTAAACCCAGTTTTCTGCCCCTGCCCATCTGTTTGGACTTTTCCAGCCAGTTCAATTTCGAAGTCCACCTCTAGCTCCTGCCCTAGGACACCAAGCCCCCAACCTCCTTCCGCTTTTTTTTTTTTTTTTTTTTTTTTGAGACGGAGCCTCGCTCTGTCGCCTAGGTGGGAGTGCAGTGGAGCAATCTCAGCTCACTCCAGCCTCCGCCTCCCAGGTTCAAACGATCCTCCCGCCTCTCAAGTAGCTGGGATTACAGGCGCCCGCGCACCACCACCCCAGCTAATTTTATTTTAGTAGGGTTTCCCCATGTTGGCCACACTAGTCTCACACTCCTGAACTCAAGTGATCTGCCCACTCTGGCCTCCCAAGTGCTGGGATTACAGGCGTGAGCCCCCGGACCCCCTGCATCCCATTACTCTTAAACCAGTGCTTTCCAAAACCCCTGAGACCCCAAAATTCTAATCCTTTCCTTGTCCCCACCTCCTCGACCTCCACCCACATACCCAATTCTGACTGGCTTGGCCCATAAAGCCGCCCCTTAGCTCCACCCCCGCACCCTGGCTCCAGCGCCCCCATCTCTTTCTCAGCTCACCCTTTTCACTTCACATCTATGGTCCAACTGCTGCCTACACACATTCCACTCCCCACAAGCCCTCAGCCCCAGAGAAAGAGGAAGCAGCAGCCTCCACCCCCCTGCCCCATGCACTCCCCCACCTGGAGTTGCCTCAGACCCCTCCTCTTCAGCTTTCTGGGATCCTGGGAGGCTGGGCCCGCTCTCCAGGGAAGCCAGGGCTGACTGGTCACCTCCTAGGGAAGGGGGAGGCCCAGTCAAGCCCCCTTTCCAACTTGACATCTCCCACCCCAAGAGAGAAGGCCCAGGAGGAGCTGAGGGGGGTTCAATGACACACCTGGGGGAATGTCATTTGAGGATGTGAATTCTTTATTGGGGGAGGGGGCTCGAAGGGCTGGGGCAAGCTCCGGGAATGGGCATTCCAGAGACAGGCACGACAGTACAGAGGGGCATGGGCTGCCCTCCCCCAGCCGACAGGGCTGTGGGGCACACTGGGTCCTGGGGCCCAGCCCGAGGGTCCCCCACCAGCCACACCCCTCCAGCGCACTCATTCACACACAGGCAGCCAGCTTCATGCATTCCCAAAAGGCCAGGCCTCACCCGGAGAGAGGGCGCCAGCCGGGTGGGCGGTCCGGGGAGAATTCAGCTCCACCTCTTCACCCCAATCGGACACAGGCTGGTGGCCGCTGGGTGGCGAGAAAGGGCTGGAAGGTGTGGCAGGGGCCTGGGGCTCCGGCAGGGGCTCCTCCGGCCTGAAGGGGGTTCCATTGGCCTGCTCACTGCAGGGGCTGTGGGTGGGGCTGGTCGCCTCGGGGGCTTCGTGGTCTTGGGCGGGTTCCTCCTCCTCGTCACCTCCTTCTTCCGCCTCAATCTCCTCCTCGTCCTCACTTATGTCCTCCCACTCTTCATCCTCTTCCCCCTCATTCTCCTCGTTCTCTTCCCCCTCCTCTTCGGGAGGCTGGTGGGCAGGTGCTGGGTCTTGGGTGGCTGTGGGGGACACAGGCAGGTCAGGGCAAGGCATGGGCCCTGAGCCCCCATCCCAGGCCCATGCCCTGAACCGCAGCCTCGCCTCACCTGCATGGGTGTCTCCACGAGGGGAGTGGGCTGTAGAGCCTCGGGAGCTGGAGATGCTGCCCTCTCTTTTGTCTCCCAGCGGTCATCATGGTCACTAGAGGGGACAGAGGGTGGGGGAGATGCATGGCGGGAGACTGGACAGGAGGAAGGGGCTTCCTGCTCCCACCCTCCTTAGGGAGGAGCTACCCGGAGCACATGGCATGCTGGAGCACTGAAGGAATGGCGGAGGTGTGTCCCCCAGGTGTCAGAGACAGATAGAAGGCCGGGCAAGTAGCAGGAGGGGACATGGGTGAGGCAGAAAGGGGACAGATGAGAATAAAACCGAGAGCCTGAAATGAAGTACCTGCGAGATAGACAGGGCCAAGACAAAGACAGGGACAAACAGATGTGCCCGCAGCAAGCCAGAGAGAAAGCCCTGCGGACAGCCCTGGGGTGTACAAGCGGTGGAAGGGGTGCCCCACCTGTAGGCCCGGGGCGCTGACTTGGCCTGGGGCCGGCTGCTCTTTCTCCTCCTGCGGCTGCTAGCCTCCGCTTTGCGCTGGGACAGGAACTCCCCAAAAGTAGGGGGCTTCGGGGTCCGGGCCCAGGCCTGGTCATCTGCAACAGAACACCCAGGCATTGTCAGGAAGGGAGGGTCGTGGCACACAGCACCCCCAACTCCCAGACCCTGCCGCACCCCAGCCAAGGGCACCCACTCACCATAGCGGTGGGATGGTTCGCAAGCAGGGACCGGGCCGTCCTTGAACCTGGGGGAAAGATAACGGGTGAGCAGACAGGTGGGGGACAGGGTAGCAAGAGGAGCAAGATGACGTAAGAGGTCAAGGTCAGTTATCAGATCAGAGGCAGATGGTCTACCACAAAGGGACAGGCATGGTGGTGCACGCTGTAATCCCAGCTACTCGGAGGCTGAGGAGGGAGGATCGCTTGAGCCTGGGAGTTCAAGGCTGCCGTGAGCCGCCATCAAGCCACTGCACTCAAGCCTGGGTGACAGAGGGGGGACCCTATCTCAAAAAAAAAAAAAAGTGATGGACCAGTTAATGGGCAAGAGGCAAATTTGACATCATAGTGACAAAAAGATTCAGAATGTGGCCACCAAAACAAAAATTTGCATCACCACAGACCCTTGCCCAAGTACATGACCCCTAACTCCGTCTGACCTTTCCCACCAGTCCTCTCACCTCTCCAGCCAGGCAGGCTCTTCCCCCACACCCAGCTCCTCCCTCAGGGCCTCACCGCCTGCTCCTGGAACGTTCTTCCCACATTTTTCAGTGGCTCACTCCTCACCGCCTTCAGGACTCCGCTCAGAGGCCTTCCTGAACCCCCAGCCAGGAGAACAGTAGGGCTGGGCACAGTGGCTCATGCCTGTAATCCCAACACTTTGGGAGGCCAAGGTGGGCGGATCACTTGAGGCCAGGAGTTGGAGACCAGGATTGTGGGTAACACCCCCACGGGCCCGGAGGAAGAACAATCCAGACCCCAGGCACGACTAGTGCCATTGCTCAGCTGTTTATATCATCCTTCATATACAATCATGTAGTAGGTTACAGAATTAGTGCTTGAAGTATAACTTACTGCTTACCTGTATCTAGCATACTTAATTCTATATAATCATATAGGTGTTGTAGTCGGAGCTGTACGGACACATTTAGTGCTGATTTATAGAATCCTTCTATATAACCATGTAGTAATTTGTAGTAGGAGGAATGCCTAGAGCAGTCACAGAACAGAAGCAGTACATGGGAAAACAGCCAGACCAGGACAAGAACCAAAGACCCAGGCGATGGAGTCCCTGCCCCAAAGGGCATACACTGTATGGCAGGCCTGGAGCAAGTGCCTCTCCTCCTGATAAAGGAGTTTTAGTACCTTACATCCAGTTTCTGTAGAAAGTAGGCCTCAGGCCTGAGATCCTGCAAATAACCAAGGGAGAACCCCTCTGGTGTGACCAGTCACGGCGGCTGCACGCCCTGTCGGTCTTTCTTGAAGAACCCTCCCATAATTATCTTAAAAGAGCACAAGTCTGTCAGCTCCCATTGCATTAAGCTTACAGTATCCTTCCATTAGAAATCCTTTGAAGTCTCCAGCCCGCAGATAAGAAGTGTTGTGCATGACACCCGTTGCACACAGCCCACCTCCCTGCCTCGGTGACCTAATGGGGGTGGACCCCTTTTCTGTACACTACCCTCTAGTACTGCACACGGCCCACCCCCTCTGCCCAGGTGACATAATGGGGTGGTCCCCCTCGCTTGTAACTCACGTGTATGCCCTATTACTAAGCCTATAGATGATGACCTCACTCAGGACCCTGCCCCCTGCTTGTACCTAATAAATACAGATGCTCTGGGGCACTTGGGGACCTCACCGATCCCCCACTCACAGGTGGTGTGGCTCCCAGAGTCCACATGCGCTTCACCTTCTTCAGTGTCCTGTCTCTTTACCTCTTGGACCCTGCACCTCAACACAGCGTAAGGGACACCCCGCGACCCTGTGGGGCCTCCACAGCCCTACACAGGATTAAACCCCGTCTCTACTACAAATACAAAAATTAGCCGGGCCTGGTGGCGGGCACCTGTAATCTCAGCTACTCGGGAGGCTGAGGCACGAGAATCACTTGAACCCGAGAGGCAGAAGTTGCAGTGAACTGAGATCGTGCCACTGCACTCTAGCCTGGATGACAGAGCAAGACTCCCATCTCAAAAAATAAAAAAAGGTATTATTACACAAATTATCTAAGTCTAAAATTCTACCCCCCACCCTGGCTGCTTACTCTGCCTCACTATCTTTCCAGACCTACGTTACACCTCTTCATTACCCACCTTGCCCACTACACTCTTAGTTCCACAAAGGCAGAAATGTTTCCTTTGCCACTGTTATCACCTAGAACTTTCCCTAACACAGGGAGACTCAAATATGTGCTGATGAAAGCAAGGCACCATACGTTTTTTAAATTTTTTATAGAGACGGAGTTTCTCCACGTTGGTCAGGCTGGTCTCGAACTCCCGACCTCAGATGATGCATCCAACTCAGCCTCCCAAAGTGCTGGAATTACAGGCGTGAGCCACCGCGCCCAGCCGCATTTTTCTTTTTCTTAAAGACAGGGTCTTGCTCTGTGGTCCAGGCAGGAGTGCAGCGGCATGATAACGGCTCACTGCAGACCCCCTGGGTTAGGCAATCCTCCAGCCTCAGCCTCCCAAAGTGCTGGGATTACAGGTGAGTCACTGCACCCAGCCATGAATGAAAACTGTCAACACAGGAAAGAACGGGGAATGACTAAAACCTAATGGTGCTGATCTTTCAAGACTGCCATTTATCGGCTCTTCCAGAACCTTCTCCTTCTCGGCTATGGAAGTTAATCCTCTCGTGGATGATGCGGTGAGGGCTTTAAGTCTGACTGAATGCAAGGACACAGTCAAACTTGAGAGTAACGATGCCACTGGGATAAGAAGGTGGTGGTGAGGCATGGAGAGACGTTCAGCGATCTGGGTTGGTGGGGGACAGGTCAGAGGCGGTGGAAGGATGCAAAGGTCTAATCACTGTTCAGCAGCCTTCACAAGCGCCACCGCCACCGGTGGTCCTATCCACTGGAGTGGGCGGAGCTTATTTCCCCGCCCTAGTGAGGCGGGGCATGCTGGCAAACAGGACCGGGAAGTGTGCCCGCTTGTGCATCTGCCCTGACAGGACAAGCGCTCCCCAGGCAGCTGCTACCCTCAGCCTGGACAGCAGAATGACCACCCTGGAGCAGAGTGAGTTCGCCCTGCCACAAAGAGCCAAGCCCCATGGGACTCACAGCTTAGCATCCAGCCTGGATCAGCTGAGCCCAGCACACCCTTGAACACATAAGAAACGCTCTTCATCCCAGCTACTTGGGAGGCTGAGGCAGGAGAATCGCTTGAACCCAGAAGGTGGAGGTTGCAGTGAGCCGAGATCCTGCCACTGCACTCTAGCCTGGGTCACAGAGCGAGACTCCCGTCTCCAAAAACAAAAACCCAGAAATGCTCTCACGTGCCGCTGAGATCTGAGCTGACCCATCTCAGGATACGGCAGTCACTCACTCGTACACAGCAGGAGAAACCAGAGAAGCACAGGACTTACAAGTCAGGGCCAAGGTCAGGGAGCCACACGGGGAGGGGGGGCGGGGAGGAGAGCGGAGAGCGGGGGAGGGAGCGGGGGAGGGAGCGGGGGAGGGGGAGGGGAACGGGGGAGGGAGGGGGAGGGGAACGGGGAGGGAGCGGGGAGGGGACTCACATCCCATCAGTCTTCTCGGCGTCCCACTCGCGCCGCCACTGGCCAGTGGGCTTTCGGTGCCTCTGCAGCCGCTCCTGGTCGATCTTCTCCCTCTCCTGCTTCCAGCGCAGGGTACTCTGACCGCTCCCGGCCCGTCATGGACAGCGTCATGTCTCCAGTACTGCCCAGGACAGCTCTGCGGCCCTGCCCCCCCAGTGCACAGGTGGTCAGGGCACTGTCCCACATCCCACCCCATCTCTAAGCCCCAAGGCACATCCACTTGCTCAGGGTCACACAGGGAATTGGTGACAAGGCAGAGATCACAACTAAGTCGGCTCAGGTGGCACCTCCTCACCTCCTCAGAGAGGCCCTCCCAGATCTCCTAAGTAGCATCCCTCTGTCCCCTCAGCTGCTGGATTTTTCTCCACAACAGTTGGCAGGACCTCTTACTATTTTTTCATTTACTCAGCTCAGGGGCTCTGCCTCAAAACTCTAACCCCCAGCTCCTAAAACAGTGCCTATCAAAAAAAAAAAAAAGCCGGGTGCAGTGGCTCACGCCTGTGATCCCAGCACTTTGGGAGGCTGAGGCAAGTGGATCACAAAGTCAGGAGATCGAGACCAGCCTAGCCAACATGGTGAAACCCCGTCTCTACTAAAAATACAAAAATTAGCTGGGTGTGGTGGCACCCACCTATAATCCCAGCTACTCAGGAGGCTGAGGCAGGAGAATTGCTTGAACTCGGGAAGCGGAGGCTGCAATGAGCTGACATCGCGCCACTGCACTGCAGCCCAGGTGACAGAGCGAGACTCTGTCTCCAAAAAAGAAAAAAAAAAAAAAAAACACAGTGCCTGGCACATAGTAGGTGCCCAGTAAACAATACTAATATTAGTAACAAGAAAACACTCAAACATACCACAAAGCTGTAACAACTAGAGCAGTGTGGTACTGGGAGGAAGAACCAACAGACGGACAATTTAGAAGAACCACCAAGTGCAAGGACATTGCCCCCTCCCTCTTCTCCCAGGCCGGTCCCCACTCCTCACACAGCACCTGCCACCTGGTAGGTGCCTCACAAACACGGGTGTCATTAACAATGAGGAATGACTTGCCTCAGCAGGAAACAAAACATACAATAAATCCTTAATAATTAAAATCCTGGCCAGGCGCAGTGCCTCACGCCTGTAATCCCAGCATTTTGGGAGGCCAAGGCAGGTGGATCACTTGAGGTCAGGAGTTCGAGACCAGCCTGGCCAACGTGATGAAACACTGTCTCAACTAAAAATACAAAAAAAATAAGCCAGGTGTGGTGGTGCTCGCCTGTAATCCCAGCTACTTGGGAAGCTGAAGCAGGAGAACTGCTTGAACCCTGGAGGTGAAGGTTGCAGTGAGCCAAGATGGTGCCACTGCACTCCAGCCTGGGTGACAGAGCAAAACCCATCTCAAAAAAAAAAAAAAACACATCATGTGTGCTATGGCACAAATAAGGAGAGGCCCCACAGCCCTCATCTGTCTGGGTTCCCACTGCGTACAGTCCACATCAGAGCCCCGGGGTGTCCCAGCTGCCATCACCCACCTGCCGCTCATGCTCGAGGCCACAGCGCACCCGCTCAAAGTCGGAGCCCCCCCCAGTTGCGCCCATGCCGGCGGCTGTCCTCGCGGCGGTCCCGCTCAGACTCCTCCAAGGGCCCGCTGCGTCGCCGGGGGTCGTCCAGGAAGTTCCGCACAGGGTTGGGCTCGAGCACCCCTTCCTGCAGGCACAGGAGCAGGGGGGTTGGCACAGGCTCTGCGGCCCGGGCTCAGCCCACCACGGGAACACTCACACCACTGACCCGCTGGTTGCGCTCGTACTCTGCTATCTTCTCCATCTCCTCGTTCATCTTCTCAATGTTCTGCCTGCGCCGCTCCTCCCACTCCTGGGGGGGGGATAAGGACAGAGACACCGCGCTTCAGGGAGAACTACTAAGCCGCAGGTGCAGGAGGTGGCCGCCCCACAGGCCTGAGGCTGCTCTCCTTGGACTGGCCTCCTGGCCAGGCAGGTCCTTGCTGGGCATTTGCTCTCAGCGTCTCTGCGTCAGAAGTGAACTGATGCGGCTGGCTCACCTGGCCTAGACTAGGCAAACAACTATACACTGCGCTCACTTTTCTACCGGGGGGGGTCTGGAATTTCAGTCACACTAGACAGAGGGGCCTGCATTCAAAACCAGCCTCCAGGCTGACATGGTGGCTCAAACCTCTAATCTGAGAACTTTGAGAGGCCAAGGCAGGAGGACTGCTTGAGCCCAGGAGTTCGAGGCCAGACTAGGCAACGTAGCAAAACCCTGTTTCTACAAAAAATTTTAAAAGTTAGCCAGGTGTGGTGGCACACACCTGCAGTCCCACTTACTCAGGAGGCTGAGGCTGGAGGATCCCCTGAGACCAGGTGGTCAAGGCTACAGTGAGCTATGACTGTGCCACTGCACTCTTGCCTGGGCGACAGAGCAAGACCTTGTCTCTATAAAATTAATTGCCCAGGCTCGGTGGCTCATGCCTGTAATCCCAGCACTTTGAGAGGCTGAGGAGCGAGGATCACTTGAGGCCGGGAGTTTGAGACTAGCCTCGCCAACATGGCACAAAACCCCATCTCTATTAAAAATACAAAAATTAGCCAGGTGTGGTGGCTCACACCTGTAATGCCAGCTACTGGGGAGGCTGAGGCAGAGGAATCGCTTCAACCTGGGGGGGCAGAGCTTGCAGTGAGCCGAGACTGCACCACTGCACTCCAGCCTGGACGACACAGCAAGATTCTGTCTCAAAAATAAATAATAAAATAAATAAAAATAATAAAACCAGCCAAGAATTTGAAAACCTGGGATGCTAGCTGGGTGCAGTAGCTCACACCTGTAAATCCCAGCACTTTCGGAAGCTGAGGTGGGCGGATCACATGAAGTCGGGAGTTTGAGACCAGCCTGATCAACATGGGGAAACCCTGTCTCCACTAAAACTACAAAATCATCTGGATGTGGTGGCACATGCCTGTAATCCCAGCTACGTGGGAGGCTGAGGCAGGAGAATCCCTTGAACCCGGGAGGCAGAGGTTGTCGTGCGCCAGGATCGCACCATTGCACTCCAGCCTGGGCAATAAGAGCGAAACTCCATCTCAAAAAAAAAAAAAAAATACAAAAATTAGCTGGGTGTGGTGGCACACACCTGTAATCCCAGCTACGTGGGAGGCTGAGGCAGGTGGATCACTTGAAACCAGAGGGCAGAGGCTGCAGTGAGCCAACATTGTGCCACTGCACTCCAGCCTGGCAACAGAAAGCGACTCTGTCTCAAAAAAGAAAAAAAAAAAAAAGCAGGAATCTGTCCCTGAGTGACATCACAGAGCAGGGCCTCACCCAATGAACGAGCTGCCTCCCTGCAGGGCTCAGCCTATAAGAGAGAAATAGCCAGGCGCAGTGGCTCACGCCTGTAATCCCAGCACTTTGGGAGGCTGAGGCAGGTGGATCATGAGGTCAGGAGTTCAAGACCAGCCTGGCCAAGATGGTGAAACCCCATCTCTACTAAAAATACAAAAATGAGCCAGGCGTGGTGGTGGGTACCTGTAATCCCAGCTGCTCAGGAGGCTGAGGCAGAGAAGTGCTTGAACCTGGGAGGCGGAGGTTGCAGTGAGCCCAAACTGCACCACTGCACTCCAGCCTGGTTGACAGAGTGAGACTCCATCTCAAAACAAAAAAAACAGAGAGAGAAACTCCTACTCTACTTAGGCCATGGGATTTTGAAGTCTTTTTGTGATAGCAGGTTGGCATGCCCAATTTAAGTCGAATTCTTTTGTGTGTGTGTGTGTGTGAGATGGAGTCTCGCTCTGTCGCCCAGGCTGGAGTGCAGTGGCACAATCTCCGCTGTGACCTCTGCCTCCCAGGTTCAAGTGATCCTCCTGCCTCAGCCTCCTAAGTAGCTGGGATTACATATGCCCACCACCACATCCAGCTCATTTTTGTCTTTTCTTATTCCCCTGTGAGTGCTAGAGCCAGCTCACAGGGGACAGCAGCTGCCCAAGGACAGGTGGCTCACAGGACCAGGTTCTACCCATGTCCATGGTGGGCTGTAAGCCACTCAGCTAGACAGCCTGCCACCCTGCTGAGCTGCACGTCAGGGGCAAGTGAGGGAGTTACAGTAATATATCACTGCTCCCACTGGGCACGGTGGCTCACACCTGTAATCCCAGCACTTCAGGAGGCCGAGGCAGGCAGATCACTTGAGGTCAGGAGTTCAAGACCAGCCTAGCCAACAGGTGGAAACCCCGTCTCTACTAAAAATGCAAAACTTAGCCAAGCATGGTGGTGGTTGCCTATAATTCCAGCTACTCAGGAGGCTGAGGCAAGAGAATCACTTGAACCCAGGAGGCAGAGATACAGTAAGCCAAGATCACGCCGCTGTACTCTAGCCTGGGTAACAGAGCAAGACTCAGTCTCAAAAAAATTAAAGAAAAAAAAAAGATCACTGCTCCCACAAAGCCAGGAAGTAAGACAAATATACAGAAACAGAATGCCACGTAGAGCCTGTGCTCACAAGCATACCAGAGAGAGCCCACCAGACAGACAGACAGACAGACAGTGCCAGAAACGGAGGAGACACGGGGACAGACGAGCAGGCAAACATGCACCAGAGAGCGAGAAAAAGGGAGACAGAGAGAGGAACGGGGGGACATGCAGCACTAGAAGAGATGGGAGGGACAGAAGGCGAGGAGGAATGAGAAGAGGGGAGCAGGAGGAGGAGGGAAAGTGACAAGGAGAGGACATGCGAGCTCTGGGCGGGAGGAGAGAGGGAAGGAACAGGAGGAACTAGGAGACCGGTAGCAAAGGAGGAGGTAGAGGAAGAGGGAAACAGAGCCAGAGGAAGAGGCTCAGAGAGAGATGCCACAAGCCGGACCCGCAGGACAGCTGTGCACCTGAGAGCAGCAACAGACAACGGAGAACCTCGGCCAGGGCTCCAGGTGCTGCCCAGCCCCTACCTTGGATTTACGGTCAGAAGCGGAGGTGTCTCCAGAGAGGTGAGGGGACCCTCGGCCCCGGCCCCTCCGGCCACGGCCCCTGGCTCCTCCTCGAGGCTGCTCCCCCGGGACTGCCCTCCCAGCTGCGGGATGCCTGGCCCATGCTGGTGCGGCCTCCCTGCTGTGGAGGAGTCCGGCCCCCCTTGCTGGCCCCTGGCGGCCGAGGGGTCCCAGGAGACCTCCGGGAAGGACCCAGGTTTTTCTCCTGGAAGAGGGAAGATGGGGAAAGTACAGTCACTGGGGAGGAGGCATGTGGCCAGGATGGGGGCCACCCACTGGTGCAGGACAGCTGGGCACTCTTGGGTCCCAGACCTCAACCCTCTGCCCCTCCCCCATCCTCAGTGTCCCTCACCCCCATGATGAGCTCACCGCCTCCAATGCCCTGTTCTCTTTCTCCACTGAGCGGCCCTTCGGGGAGCTGTGACTGCGACTCCCTCAAGTTCAGCTTTTTTACGGTCTTCCTCAATCTCCTAGGAGCAGACACCCGGGGTAGAGAAGCGTCAGCTGCCCTGTCCGCCAGACGGACTCCCGCAAACCCCTAACGCCTCCTAAGTGTGACCCCAGCCCAGGCCTCTCTCCTGGGCTCTGGACGAGAAAAATGCTCACATCCCTCCAGCCCCATCATGCTGCTGCCCCGCTCAGATCGCTCCTGTGGCGCCCATCTCTGAGTAACAGCCTTCTCCAAAGCCTGTGGGACCCATGGGTCTGGCCTTGGTACCTCCCTGACCTCGTCTCTCCTCCACTTCCCCTCGATCACTCCGGCTTCCTTGCTGTTCCCAGAACCAGACTCAAATCTGCCTCTGGGGCTTTGCACCAGCAGATCCCTCTGCCAGGAACACTCTTTTCCCAGAGATCCTCCCACCCCTCACCTCCTGCAGGTCTCCACTGCAATGCTGCCTTCTCTGAGGCCTTCCCTAGCGCCCCACAGAAACCAGCTCCCCTGCCACCTTCTCTTTCTCATCCCATTCACACCCAGCACAGTGTGCGTCTTGCTCACTGTCTGCTTCCTCCATTACGGCAGAATCTGCCTGGGGTCAGGGATGTCTGTCTGCTTTCAGTGATGTATGTCACTGACATGTATCCCAAGCCTAGAACACTGCCTGGCCCACAAGGGAAACTCAACATGCCTTTTTTAAAAATGAATGAATACATGAAGAGTGAATAAATGAAACCCATGCCTCCTCCCAGACCCCATCTCAGGGACAGCCGCACCACCTACTCAGGGGCTGTGTCCTCCGCTGCCCGCAACAGCCCATCAGTAACTGAGTCCCTCTCAAGAGCCCTGCCCTGAGCCAGGCACCTCCTCTCCCACTAGGGTTCCAGCCCCAGCTTCCTCCTTGGTCTCTGGGCTCCGGTATCACCTCCTCCCACCTACCACCACACAGCACCCAGAGGCGTCTTCCTAAAGAGCTATTCTGATGGTCCCCACCCCTGCTCAAGGCCTTCCCTGGCTCCCCAGTGACGTTAGAAGAAAGTCCAAACTCAGCATGGTGGCATTCAGGGTCCCGCACAGCCTGGCCCCTGCTGACCTGCCCAGGTCAATTCTCTCCTTAAACAACCCTCCAGCTTGAAGCTCCAAGCTCTCTCATGCTTCCAACGTTTGCACAAACTGTTCTTCTGCCTGAAACATGTTCCCCTCTCCTTTTCAACTGGCTATTATCTACTCACCACTCAAGCCTCAGCGTCCACTCCTCCAGGAAGCCCTCCCTGATATCCCCAAGGCTCGGTCAGGAGCCTCCTCTGGACTCTCACAGACCCCTGAATTTCCTGATTCCAGACTTGTCCGCTGTGGGACATCCCTGACTGAGTATAGGACTGTCTCCCCTGACTAGATGGTGGGCCCTTGAGGGGCAGGCCTGGGTCTGCCTCAGTCACGGCTATATCCCCAGCACCCCTCATCACAGGGGGCGGGTACAGTAAGATCTTGGGGAATCTCTGTGAACAAATGAATGCATGAATGAATAATGGAATGAAGGAAGGGATGTCAGGCTAAGGCCTTTGGCTTTTATCCTGACAGTGATAGGGAACCATGAAAAGGTTTTAAGGAAGGGAGAGGTGAGAAAACTCACTGCGGGGGAAGAGAGGGGATGGGGTCTCCCAGGGCCGGGCTACGGCACCTGGTAGCGCCGGATGAGGGCCTCATTCTTCCGCCGAAGAGCCTCGATCCTCTTGTCCAACTCAGCATCCTTCTCCTCCTTTGACTTCAAATCGAGTGTGGCTGCCTGAGACGGGGGAGACAGTTGAGGGACGGAAGGAAAAACCTCCATCCACACCAGGGACATTCCCCCAGACTCTGAGAGTCTGCCCCCTGGAGCCCATCCTCCCAAGTCCCCTTCCCCAAAGCGCACCACCCAGAGGCATGCTAAAGACCCCACTTTCAGTCTCACCATTTGGCTGGCTGGGTAGGCCCAAGGTCACAGCAAACCTCTCCTGCAGAATCTGGATACAGCACTGAGGGTTCCTGGGTGCAGAGGGAAAAGAAGGGCTAAAGTCAATCGCCCCACAATCTACTTCATCCTCACAGGCACACACAAAAAACCCTGTACCCCAAGAGAATTCTAGCCTTCACTCTTCCTTCCTTCTTCAACTGCTAGCTCCCCCCCTCTCTAAAGAAATTTAGACTCAGCTCTTTCATGATCTTTGTGGACTCACCCAGTTCCCATGTAAACGATCTAGTCAAACCCACCCTGAGGATGCTCTGGCCCCCACCCACTGCTTACGTATCCACCACTGCTCTCCTGCAAACGCAGATTCTAGCCCAGCCTCCACACCCTGTAGTATGAGTGTTAGCCTGAATTCCTTAACTCAATAGAGTTCCAACTACAACCCCTTAAACCAGCCTGCACGAGAAAGTTACAGACCCACCTCCCCGTGCTCATCCTGGTGCCTCTCATATCCAGGCAAACATTCTAGCTCCACCAGGTAAGGTTCAGAAACATTCCCAATCCCATGTTCCAAAGAAAATCTGAACCCCACTCTTATTAGCTACCCAAGCTCTCAGAGAACATGCCAAGCCCGTGCCTTCCCAAGGGACGTCCTAAGCCCGTCTCCAGCATCCTAAGGAAGGGCGACAGCCTCCCGCCTCTCCCAAAAGTATTCTGCACTAAGGCCCAGAACTCACTGGCGAGGCTTCCTGGAACTGAGTTTTTGCCCCAGTGAATACTCCACCGGCAACAACAAGGTCAAAACTTCCCAGGCCGGCCCCAGATTCTCTGCGCAAATCTCCAGCCTCAATCCGGCTGGGAATGCCAGGGCCTCGCCCCCGACATCCTAGAAACCGCTCTGGCCCCGCCCCCGGCTTGGGGGATAACCTTTCTGGCCCCGCCTTTCCCCGCCAGACATCTGGTCCGCCCCCACCCATGGACCATTAATCTGGCCCGGCTCCCAACTTTCCCAGCCACCCTCTTTCCCCACCTCCTAGCTCCCAGGCAACAGCCTAGACCGGCCCCCGCCACCTCTCATTATTCTTCCAGCTCCGCCCCCGGCCTACCCAGTCCACCCTCTGGCCCCGCCTCCGATTGGCCTGGCCAACTTTTCGGACACACCCCCTGACTTCCTCCCACGCCTTGTTGCGTCAGTATCCGGCCCCGCCCCTGGCTCCCCCAGCCAGGGTTCTGGCTCAGCTCCCCGCTTCCCCGCCAACGCTCTGGCCGCACCCCTGGCTCAGGCAAAACTTTCTGGCTCCACCCCCAGTATTCCCCGCCAGCAACCTGGCCCCGCCCCTGGCTCTCCACTACTTTTGGCCCCGCCCCCTCCTGGCGTCAGGCTCTGGGTCCGCCCCTGACGTCCCGGCCAACAATCCGGACCCACTTCCAGCTCAGGCAAAACTTTCCAGCCCAGCCCACAGCGCTTCCGCTCGGAGTCCGGCCCCGCCCCCACAGCTGTCCGAGCAACACTTGGCCCCGCCCACAGCCCAAACACAACTTTTCAGCCCCGCCCCCAGCGGCCAGCCCAGGCTCTGGCGCCGCCCCGCCCCTGGCCCGCCCCGGCCCTGCCCACCCCCGCAACCGCCCGCCCCGCCAGCGCCCCTCCAGCTTCCGAAGTGGGTGTCCTGTCCCCGCCCCACGCAGAGTACTCCGACCCCGCCCCCGCCGGCGGCTCCTCACCCCGCCCGCTCCAGCTGGCGCTCCCCGCCACGTGGGGCTTCAGGCCCCGCCTTCTTGGGCGCGCTCCCGGCCCCCTCCCCCCGGTCACCTGTCCCGGAGACCCCGCGGCGTCCGCGACTCCGGCTCCGTCGGCCTCTGCGTCCGCAGCTCCCGGGCCACGCGCGTCACTTCCTGCCCGCACCACGTGAGGAAGGGAAATAAAGAGGGTCACTTCCGGTCCTGTGGGACCGTTTCCGGGAGCCTTAAAGGGGCCGCGCCTCCGCGGTGGAGGCGGGAGCGGGGCCACGTGACTCCCATGGGTGTTCTGGAAGCTGATCCAACCTCCTGCCTGAATTACCAACACCCAAGAAAAGGAGACACCGTCCTCACTCCCTGGCCTCTACCTCTTTGTTCAAGCTATTTCCGCCTCCAGCCCCTCATTTCTCTCAGTAGAAATATATATATATTGAGATATAGCCTCCCTCTGTCACCCAGGCTGGAGTATAGAGGTGCAATCTCGGCTCACAGCAACCTCCGCCTCCTGGGATCAAGCGATTCTCCTGCCTCAGCCTCCCAAGTTGCTGGGATTACAGGTGCCTGTCACCACACCGGACTAATTTTTGTATTTTTAGTAGAGATGGGGTTTCACCATATTGGCCAGGCTGGTCTCAAACTCCTGACCTTGTGATCTGCCCGCCTCGGCCTCCCAAAGTGCTGGGATTACAGGCCTGAGCCACCGTGCCCAGCCCCCCCCCTTTTTTTTTTTTGAGACCCGGAGTCTCACTCTGTTGCCCAGGCTGGAGTGCAGTGGAGCGATCTCAGATCACTGCAATCTCTGCCTCCCGTATTCAAGCGATCCTCCTTCCTCAGCCCCCCGAGTAGCTGGGATTACAGGCATGCACCACCGCACCTGGCTAATTTCTGTATTTTTAGTAGAGACGGGTTTCACTGTTAGCCAGGATGGTCTTGATCTTCTGATCTTCTGATCCACCCACCTCGGCCTCCCAAAGTGCTGGGATTACAGGCATGAGCCACCACACCCAGACCATTTTAACCACCTTAAAGTGGTAAGAAAAAACATATCCAGACATATAGTCAAGATGAAAACCAAAAACGAAGTAAAAATCTTGAGAGCAACCGGGCGTGGTGGCTCATGCCTGTAATCCCAGCACTTTGGGAGGCCGAGGCGAGCGGATCGCCTGAGGTTCGACTGGCTTCTGCTCTGGCGGCCCCGGGCGGTACAGGGCGGGTGGAAGTCTTCCCCTGGCCGCCGCGCCGGAGCCCAGCAAACCCGCAAAGAGCAAGTCCTTTAAGCTCCTAGGAATTTTAGGTGTTGAAAATATTCCCTGCACCTGGGACTCAATATTGTATGGTTCATTAGGATCTGCTGTGGCTGGGTTTGGACAGTTTTTGTGAACTAGCAGAATTAGAAGATCATGTGAAGTTGGAGTGGGAGGATTTATCTTGGTGACTTTGGGATGCTTGTTTCTTTGTAGGTATAATTATGCAAAGCAAAGAATCCAAGAAAGAAATGTCCAGAGAAGGAATTAAAAATAAGATAGGCCAGGTGCAGTGGCTCACGCCTGTAATCCCAGCACTTTGGGAGGCAAGGCGGGCGGATCACGAGGTCAAGAGTTCAAGACCAGCCTGGCCAACATGGTGAAATCCCGTCTCTACTAAAAACACAAAAAATTAGCTGGACCTGGTGGCGCACGCCTGTAATCCCAGGTACTCAGGAGGCGAGGCAGGAGAATCGCTTGAAGCCGGGAGTCGGAGGTTGCAGTGAGTCAAGATCGGGCCACTGCACTCCAGCCTGGGCAAAAAGAGCAAAATTCCGTCTCAAAAGAAAAAAAAAATGGGAGCTTCAGGAGTTCAAGGCTGCATCGAGATCTGATCGCGCCACTGCATTCCAGCCTGAGCAATGAGGGAGACTTTGTCCCTAAAAAGAAAAAAAAAAAAGAATTGGGGGGGCTTTAGAGAAGTGTGTAACTTATGCTTCAGCTTAAACAATAGTCTCAAGAAATCAAAAAATAAATTTTACAGGTTCATCATAAAAATCATAATCATAAAAAGTATTTTGTGTGTATTTGTGGAATGGAGTTAATTTCTGCTACTACGCAGCGGGTAAGGGCGGACCTGAAGGTCTCCCCAGGAAATTTGATAATCACACCGGCGGACACGTTTCCTACTCTCCACCAGGGGGCGGTGCGGCGCACTCCCCCGCCGCTTGAGACAAATGGACTTGCATATTCATTCAACAAATAGTCCTGAAACCATGAGAACCTACTTTGTGCCGGGCCTCCTTCTAGTTTCCCGATCTGTGAAATGGGAATGAAAATGTCCCTGCTTCCATGAAGCTCACTTTATCCAGAAAACAAACAACAAACAGCTAAACAAATAAATAGGCTGAAGCAGGCTGGACACGGTGGCTCACACCTGTAATCCCAGCACTTTGGGAGGCCAACTCGGGAGGCTCACGAGGTCAGGAGATCGAGACCATCCTGGCTAACACGGTGAAACCCCGTCTCTACTAAAAATACAAAAATTAGCTACTTGGGAGGCCGAGGCATGGGAATCGCTTGAACTCAGGAGGCAGAGGTTGCAGTGAGCTGAGACTGCGCCACTGCACTCCAGCCTGGGTGACAAGAGTGAGACCTTGTCTCAAAAAAAAAATTTTTTTTTAATAAATCTTCAATTCTACCACAGTTCTCATCTCTACCTCCTGGATCTGTGGATAGTCATAAGGATATAAGCAGGTCATGCATGTAAAGCTCTGAATCGGCATGGAGCCTAGCACACGATAGGTGCACTGTGAGAGCTGCCATGATGATGATGGTGGTGATGATGGTGGTGGTGGTGGTGGTGGTGACTACTGGTCTCTCAGCACCTTCATCTTCCAGCTGCCCCTAAAGTCCTCTCTGACCCATGTCCATACCCAGTGCCTCAGCCAATATCATCAGCTCCCCTCCCTTCCTTCCATCCTTCCTCCCTACTCCTTCCTTCCTGTCTCTCTCTCTTTTCTTTCCTTCTTTCTTTTTCTTTTTGATGGAGTCTCACTCTGTCACCCGAGCTGGAGTGCAGTGGCTAGATCTTGGCTCACCACAACCTCAACCTCCCAGGTTCAAGTGATTCTCCTGCTTCAGTCTCTCTAGTACCTGGGATTATAGGCACACACCACCACACCAGGCTACTTTTTGTATTTTTAGTAGAGATGGGGTTTCACCATGCTGCCCAGGCTGGTCTCAAGAGATCCTTCTGCATTGGCCTCCCAAAGTGCTGGAATTACAGACGTGAGCCACCACACCCAGCCTCAAATAGCACTTTTCAGAGACACCATCCCTCAATACTCCTGACGGCCATTCCCTGCTTCCTTTTTCCACTTGAAGTTTCACTTTGTATTGTTACTGTTTTATTTTATTTTTCGAGACAAGAATCTCGCTCTGTGGCACAGTCTGGAGTGCAGTGTTACAATCTCGGCTCACTGCAACATCCGCCTCCCAGGTTCAAGCAACTGTCTGCCTCAGCCTCCCAAATATCTGGGATTACAGGCGCCCGCCACCACATCTGGCTAATTTTTGTATTTTTAGTAAAGACAGGGTTTCATCGTGCTGGCCAGGCTGGTCTTCAAGTCCTGACCTTGTGATCCGCCCGCCTCGGCCTCCCAAAGTGCTGGGATTCCAGGCGTGAGCTGTATTGTTACTGTGTTCTTGATCGTCTATCTGCCACAGACCAGAGTATCAGTCCCGTGAAGACAGGATTTGTATCTGTTTTGCTCACAGCTGTATCCTCATCCCTACAACTGCACCAGTGCCTGGCACAGAAAGACCCTCAGTTGTAAATGCTGAATGACTGGATATAAGAATAAATGGGCCAGGCACGGTGGCCCAAGCCTGTAATCCTAGTACTTTGGAAGGCCAAGGTGGGTGGATCACCTGAGGTCAGGAGTTGAAGACCAGCCTGGCCATCACGGTGAAACCCCAACTTTGAAAAAAAAAAAAAAAAAAGAATAAATGGGCTGGGTGCGGTGGCTCACACCTGTAATTCCAGCACTTTGGGATGCCGAGGTGGGGGGGAATCACCTGAGGTCAGGAGTTTGAGACCATCCTGACCAACATCTTTACTAAAAATACAAAATTAGCTGGGCGTGGTGGCGCATGCCTGTAATCCCAGCTACTCGGGAGACTGAGGCAGGAGAATCGCCTGAACCTGTGAGGCAGAGGTTGCGGTGAGCTGAGATCACGCCACTGCACTCCAGCCTGGGCAACAAGAGCAAAACTCCATCTCTAAATAAATAAATAAAAATGAGCCAGGCACGGTGGCTCACAACTGCAATCCCAGCACTTTGGGAGACTGAAGAAGGCAGATCACCTGAGGTCAGAAGCTCGAGACCAGCCTGGCCCACATGGTGAAACCCCGCCCTTACTAAGTTACAAAAATTAGCCGGGTGTGGTGGCGCGGGCCTGTAGTTCCAGCTACTCGGGAGGCTGAGGCAGGAGAATCGCTTGAACTCGGGAGGCGGAGGCTGCAGTGAGCCGAGCCGTTGCACTCCAGCCTAGACAACAATAGCGAAACTCTGTCTGAAAAACAAAACAAAACAAACAAAACGTCCACCTCCAGTGGTGGTCGCGAGGAGGAACTGGGTTTGTATTTGCAGGCTTCCTGAGCTGGCGACAGCGTCAGGTGCAAAGTCGGGCTTTTTGCGCTGCGCCTGCGCTTCCGCCGTCTGCCGCTCGGGGGCAGCAGGCGCCCGGCGGATTCGCCAGTGCGGCCGCGCCGGGAAAGGAGCGGGGGCAAGGCCGCCGGAGGAAGCTGATGAAATCCTGGCCAACTCTCAGTGAGCTCATCCCGCCCGGCGCCTCCGGAAGCCACGGGGCCGCCCCGGCCTCCGCCTGGCCCGAGCGATAAAGCGCTGGTGCCGAACCAGGGCGGGAAGTCCTTCCTGAAGTCTGCCCTGCGTGGGGCCTGCTGCCAGAGCCTGGGCCGCGGGGGAGGGGCGAGGACAAAGTGGCGAATGGTACCCTGGAGGTCTCAGAAGGATGAAAAGTGAATTCTGAGCATCGCTGTGGGAGAGAGAAAGGGGATGAGGGGAGGGAGAGGGGGGCGGGAGAGACAGAGACAAGAGGTGGGAGAGACGACGGAAGAAGAGACAAAGGTGGGAAGACTGAGGCAGAGGAGGGAGAGACAGAGACAGAATCAAGGAGGGACAGCTGAGAAAGTCAGATGAAGCAACAGAGAAACAGATGGCGAAGACAGAGACAGGGAGACACAAAGACAGGGAGAGACAGAGATGGCAGAGACAGAGACAGGGAGACACAGAGACAGGGAGAGACAGAGATGGCAGAGACAGACAGGGAGAGACAAAGACAAGGAGAGACAGATGGAGGACACAGAGACAGGGAGAGACAGAGATGATGGAAACAGATGGCAGAAAGGGAGACGGAGAGACAGAGACGGGGAGACAGAGATGGCAGAGACGGAGACGGGAAGAGACAGAGATAGCAGAGACAGTGATGGGGAGAGGCAGACATGGTGGAGACAGAGGTGGCATCACAAAGACACACAAAAATCTCTGTCTCCACAGAGATGGGGAGAGACAGAGGTGGCGGAGACAGAGACAGGGATAGACAGAAGTGGTGGAGACAGATGGGAGAGACAGAGATGGCAGAAACAGAGATGGGACGTGGGAGACAGAGACAAAGGCAGAGAGATCAACAGGGAGACAGAGACAGGAGCGAGAAACATGGGAAAGACAGAGAGACCCAGCGAGGGGCAGAGATGCGAGAGTCAGGAGCGACGTAGAGGTGAGAGAGACGGAGTCAAAGTAGGGGTCAGAGGTGCCGAGCTGGAGGCGTGGTAGACGGGGGTGAGAGGGCCGGGGAGGGGCGCTCGGGGCGCTCGGGGCGGGGCGGAAGGGCGGGAGCCCCTCCCAGCCCCCAGCCCCCAGCCCCGAGCCCAGCGGCGGCAGCGCGGGCCGAGTCTCCAAGTTACCAAGTTACCGCAGGATTCGGGAGCTTCTCACTGGCGCGGCCGCGGCCAATCAGAGAGCAACGCCGCTGTTCTCGGGCAGGAGGCCCGGAGACACGCGCACCTTCCCCCGACACCCAGCGAAGCGCGCTGACACAGTCACAGCGGCGCGCGCGCACACACACACACCCCGTCCCAGGGACAAGCAGCGTCGTCGCCCGCACATACACAATCACAGTGACACACACAGCGCAACACACAGCATCACACAGACACAGGCATTCTCAATGACAGCCGGGCACGGTGGCTCAAGCCTGTAATCCTAGCACTTTGGGAGGCTGAGGTGGGTGGATCACTTGAGGTCGGGAGTTCGAGACCAGCCTAACCAACGTGTTGAAGCCCCCGTCTCTACTAAAAATACAAAATTAGCCAAGCGTGGTGACGTGCAACTGTAGTCCCAGCTACTTGGGAGGCTGAGGCAGAAGAATCGCTTGAACCCGGGGTTGCAATGAGCCACTGCACTCTAGCCTGGGCAACAAGAGCATAACTCCCTCCGTCTCAAAAAAAAAAAAAAAACCTCAGTGACACAGACAGTCCCAGCACACGCAGCGCTGCCCAGACCCACAATCACGGGTGCACACAGTGCTGCCTAAGCACATGCAATCTGCATGCGGTGTGCACACTCCCGTGAATACACCACCCTGACACACACAATATCAGTGACACAACACAGTGACACTCAGAATCCCACAACTGGTCCTAACACACTCACTATATCGCAGTGATACACACAATCGCAACAGTGACACAATCACAGTGAGACACAATATTACGCAGACACACACAATCTATTAGACATATACACAGTTCCATGGACACACAACATCACCCTGACAAACAACCACGATGACAGACAACCACAGTGACACACAGCATTGCACATGCACACACTCGGTGATACACAGCCCCTCACACACGCATTTCAGACACAATCACAATGTGACACACACACACAATCCTGCCATGCCCCGCACTGCCCAGACACACACAGTAATGGTAGCATATATGCACATCTTCCCCTGACACCCAGCACAGCACATGGGCACACACTATCACAGTGACACACAGTCCCACCACCCACAACACAACACAACTACCACTGACCCACTCAGTGGCACACACAATCTCATGTACACACAGCATTGTATACACATACACACCATCACCATGGCATACACACACAATCCCGGTGACACACAGCATTACAGAAACACATCCAACCACGCTGACAGAACAGTACAGTGACATAGCACTTTCACAAATCTTCCCCTAACACAGCATCTGACACACATACAATCCCAGTGTTACACAGACACAGTCACACGGGCACACGCATCTCGCTGCCAGACCAGCATGCTCACATAACCACATACGTCACACCATCATGATCACACACAGCACACCAGGACGTCACACAATTGTACAGACACACAATCACATTGTCACAGCAGCCCATGACATGTAGCATTGTGACAAATGTAGCATGCTGACACACACTATCACACTGACACAATCCATCAAGTGACACACAATAGCACACACTGACACAATCACCACCATAATGTGTCAGCCCCGACACAACAGCATACTGACACAGACCTACAGAGGACTCCAGCACACACACACACACACACACACACACACAAACGGTCACACAAACACCCAACGTCCCCACCCCTGCCCTTGCCCCAGGAAGCTGTGTTGGATGTGGGACACTAGGGGAGGGACGCTGTGTGTGTGTGTGTGTGTGCCCGCGTCTGTGTGTGTATGTGTGTGTGTGTGCGCGCGCGCGCCAACGCGGGCTGTGCCTCCCCCTCCCAGCCCTTCCCCGGGGGCGGGGCCGTGCGGCAGCCGCTGTTACCGGTAAACTTCCCCGCCCCCCCCCCCCCCCAGCGCGGCCATTAGTCAACCCCCCCAGGATGATGTCATCGCCTCATTCTGGAGGCTGAGTAATCCTCGACTCCGCCCCGCCAGGTACCAGGGTAGGGGCGGGCCGCACCTGGGCTCACCAAGTCTGGAGCTGGGGTCTGGAGCGGCAGGCGGC
The DNA here is from genome assembly GCA_036589455.1 of Ateles fusciceps. Classification (NCBI taxonomy): domain Eukaryota; kingdom Metazoa; phylum Chordata; class Mammalia; order Primates; family Atelidae; genus Ateles; species Ateles fusciceps. The sequence continues at coordinate 2,763,326 of JAZHEH010000929.1, read as the reverse complement.
GCTGCCTTGGGTCTTCCGGGAGGGAGGGGACTAAGGAATTGGGCCTCTCTGAAGTGGCCCAGCCACGCACGTTAGGGTCTCTAGAGGCTGGGGGCTCCCAGTCGGATCCATGGGGTCAAGTAAAGGTGCTGCAGAGCTGAATCTTCCAGATCTGGGGGTCGCGGACTGGGGAGGGCCCCCCCAACCTCTCCACTACCCCCTCCTCCCCGGCCACACCACTGTGAGGGGCTGGGCCTGTCTGGCCAAGTGTCTGGGGAATCTGAGACATGGGGCTTGGACTTCTGGGGTCCTTGGCACTTCTGGGATCCTCACACCTTGTTGCAGGGTGTGAGGTCGGTGCCAACAGGTAAACAGAGTGGCTCTGAGGTCAGATGCCCACATCCTGGGAGGTCAACCACTTGGACCCTGGGGGAAAAGGGCTCAGAGGAGTGAGAAGGGGGCAGGTCTTCCCCTTGGGAAGGTGGTCCCATCTAGGTGAATTGGACACCTGAGGGTCTGGTGACTGTTAGGGGCAGGAGTGTCTCCCCAGCATCAATGTAGCAAAAACCAAGATGCCTAGGAGCACTGTGACATCTCAGGGTGGGGAGCCCAAAGGCCTGAGTCCGTGTTTCTTGTGGGAGTGGGATGTTCAGTTTCCTGCGATCAGACGTGACTGAGTCCCCGTCTGGGGGTACCCTCAGTTCTTGTGTCCCGGAGCTGAGACAGCAGCATGTCCTGAGAGGAGGGGGCTCATATCCTTGTTTCATGGGTCCAGGCATTCCTGGGTCCTTTGGGGGTGCAGTGGCAACCCTATTTTTATAGGGCCAGGACACCTGGGTTCTCTTCTGGCAGGGAACTTCAGCCGCTATGTTCAAAAGCCACGATGCCTAATCCTGTTTTGCGGGAGGTGGGGGAAATCAGTCCCTGTCTTCACGGAGTCAGGATGCTCAGGTCTCCTTGTGCGAGGGGGACCCTTGGTGTCTACTTGCACAAGGCCAACTCCAGGATGCCATTCTGGAGGTAGCGACAGAATGCGCAACCCCGTTTCCAGCCCATCCCAGTGCCCATCCTCACCCGAGAGTGAGGGGCAGGGAAGCAGGGAGGTGGACGGTGCATAGCCCGGGTATCACCCCAACCGGTTGCAGGTTTGCAGGCCCGCGCGCCTGGCAGCTCCCCCGGGGCCCGGCTCCCGCCCCCCGCGCCGAGGGCTCCCCCAGATCCAGGCGGACGCGGCGGCGGCCAATGAGCGCGCTCGCCGTCTCCGGGAGCCGGGCCGGCTCTGCCCGCCTGGCATTGGGCACGCGGTGGGCAGCGGCGGGCGGGGCCTGGGGGGTCCTCGCGCCTGGTTGGGCCAGGCTTGTTGCTGGGTAACGGGGCGGCGAGTTTCCCCTGGCAACGGCGGCGGGTACCGCTCACTGGCTGGCCGGGAAGGAGGGGGAGCGCGGGCGCAGGCAGGCCCCGCAGACCCCAGCAACAGCGCGCGGCCCCCGCCCCGCCGGGAAGCGGTAACCTTCACACGCGCGCCGGCCGCTCGGACCCTGCGGACGCCCGCGCCCCCGCCCAGCCCCCACCCGGCCCCGGTCCAGCCTCCGGGCCTGCAGGGCCCGCCGCACCGAGGGGACCCGGGAGACCCCCTCCCCACCGCAGAAAGCCAGGACTCAGGCCCCGCAGTGAAAAGTTAAGTCCTTCCCAACTCCCTCTCCCCAGGCTGCGAAATCGCTTCCCCAGAATGGCAGACAAGATTCTGGCGACGGTTTTAGATCTGCAGTCAACCAGCTCTATTTTGTCTCACCAGCACTTCACATCCGGCTCACTACCTCCGGGCACTATTCTAAGTATGTTACAAATACGAACTCATTTCATCTTCACAGTATTTTTGGTCCTGCCTGTGCCGATCCCTTTTGAACAGAGAGGGAAACTGAGGCACGAGGAGGAGAAGCCGCTGGCCCAAGGTCATCATTTGAATCCAGGTCGGCTGGCTCCAGCGTCTGGGCTCGTTAGCATTCCTCTGTGCTGTGAGCCCGTAGGAGAGGAATTGACACTCACAATAAGAAACTGCACACAGTCAAGAAAACACACTGGTGGCCGACCTGGGCATGCTGACACTCTAGGCAAGCTGACCCCACGAAGACAGGGACTCTTCTGAGAAAGATCATCAGTCCCTGTGTTCAAAAGCTAACTGGATTCAGGCATCATAGCTTTTGAACACAGAGACTGATGATCCTTCTCAGAAGAGAACACTGGCATCCTGGCCCCATAAAAATAGGGGTCCTGAGCCTGGCGAAGTGGCTCATGCCTGTAATCCCAGCAATTTGGGAGGCCGAGGCGAGTGGATCACCTGAGGTCAGGAGTTCGAGACCAGCCTGGCCAACATGGCAAAACCCCATCTCTACTAAAAATACAAAAATTAGCCAGGCGTGGTCGCGCGCACCTGTAGTTCCAGCTACTCAGGAGGCTGAGGCATGACAGTCACTTGAACTCAGGAGGCGGAGGTTGCAGCGAGCCGAGATCATGCCACTGCACACCAGCCTGGGTGACACAGCGAGACTCTGTCTCAAAAAAAAAAAAAAAAAAGGTGGGGTGCAGTGGCTCACACCTGTAATCCCAGGACTTTGGGAGGCCGAGGCAGGCGGATCACAAGGTCAAGAGATCGAGATCATCCTGCCTGACATGGTGAAACCCCATCTCTACTAAAAATACAAAAATTAGCTGGGCATGGTGGCACATGCCTGTGGTCCCAGCTACTCTGGAGGCTGAGGCGGAAGAATCACTTGACCCAGGAGGTGGAGGTTGCCGTGAGCCGAGATTGCGTCACTGCACTCCAGCCTGGCGACAGAGCAAGACTCCGTCTCAAAAAAAAAAAAAAACTGAGGTCCTGGCCAGGCCCAGTGGTTCATGCCTGTAATCCCAGTACTTTGGGAGGCTGAGGTAGGAGGGTCACTTGAGACCAAGAGTTTAAGACCAGCCTGGGCAAAATGGTGAGACCTTGTTTCTACTAAAAATACAAAAATTAGCTAGGCATGGTGGCACCAGCCTGTAGTCCCAGCTACTCAGAAGGCTAAGGCAGGAGGATCACCTGAGCCTGCAAAGGTTGCAGTGAGCCAAGACTGCGCCACTGCATTCAAACCTGGGTGACAGAGTGACACCCTGTCTCATAAAACAGGCGATGGGGGGGGGGCGGTCCTTAGCTAGAGGTCTCCTTGTTTGGATTATCAGAGAGTCAATGGACTCCCACACTGGTAATAGCAATGATAGGTAGCATATATTAAACATCCACTATACTCCAGTACTTACATTGTTTAATTTTTTTTTTAGACGGTGTTGCCCAGGCTGGAGTGCAATGGCATGATATCAGCTCACCGCAACATTTGCCTCCTGGGTTCAAGCAAGTCTCCTGCCCAAGACTCCACCTCCTGGGCCCAAAGTGCTGGGATAATTTTTTTATTTTATTTACTTTTTTTGAGACAGAGTCTCACTCTGTCACCCAGGCTGGAGTGCAGTGATGGGATGGATCGTAGCTCAATGTGACCTTGGCCTCCTGGGCTCAAGCGATCCTCTTTCCTCAGCCTCCCAAGTACCTGGGACCACAGGTGCACACCACCACGCCTGATTAATTTTTTAAGGTTTTGTAGAGATGGGGGTGTCACTATGTTGCCCAGGCTGGTCTGGAACTCTTGGTCTCAAGTGATCCTCCTGCCTTGGTCTCTCAAAGTGCTGGAGCCACTGTGTGCCTGGCCCAGTGTTTTACTTTTATTGACTTTCTGACTCTGCACATCCTATGAGGTAGGGATCTGTGCTGTCTCAACTCACAGATGAGGAAACCGAGGCACAGAGATGTGACCACTTGCCCAACATCACCCACAGTCAGTAGGTGGCAGAGGGGATTCTAACTCAGACCATCGAGACTCATGGCCCACGGTCTTTCGTGAGGGCTGCAAGCAGGATTGGGGGAGGCCAAGGCAGGTGGATGGGTTCAGGCCAGGAGTTTGAAACATGTCTGGGCAGGCAACAGAATGAGATCTCATCTCTACAAAAAATTACAAAATTAGGCCGGACATGGTGGCTCACACCTGTAATCCCAGCACTTTGGGAGGCCGAGGCAGGCAGATTACCTAAGGTTGGGAGTTCAAGACCAGCCTGGCGCACATGGTGAAACCCCATCTCTACTAAAAAATACAAAAAATATGAGTCAGGCATGGTGGCGCACGCCTGTAATCCCACCTACTCAGGAGGCTGAGGCACAAGAATCGCTTGACCCTGGGAGGCTGCAGTTTCAGTGAGTGGAGATTGCGCTACTGCACTCCGGCCTGGGTGACAGAGTAAGCCTCTGTTCCAAAAAAAAAAAAAAAAAAAGATAGAGAGAGGGAGAAAATAACTTTCGGCCAGGCACAGTGCACAGTGGCTCATGCCTGTAATCCTAGCACGTTGGGAGGCTGAGGCAGGTGGATCACCTGAGGTCGGGAGTTTGAGACCAGCCTGGCCAACATGGTGAAACCCAGTCTCTACTAAAAATACAAAAAAATTAGCCAGGCGTGATGGTGTGCGCCTGTAATCCCAGCTACTCATGAGACTGGGGCAGGAGAATCGCTTGAACCCACCCAGGAGGCAGGGGTTACAGCCGAGATCGCACCACCGCATTCCATCCTGGGCTACAGAGCGAGACTCTGTCTTCAAAAAAAGGAAGAAGAAGAAAAAAAAGAACACTCCAGTACATCTGGCCTCCCGGTATCTGCCCTGCAATGGGCAGTCTGGACACTGATCAGTGAATGAGAGGTGAGAGGGACAGGCGGGACCATGAGCTCACAGAGGTCTAGAGACTGCCCCTTCCCACCTTCCTCACTGTCAGGCACAGAGCAAATACTGACAAGAATTAGTTATACAAGTGATAATAGCTAACACTTATTAGGCACTTACTGTACGTCCAATACTGCACTAAATGACTTCCAGCGTGATCCCATTTAATAAGTGTCTAAAGAGCAACATTTCTCCAACATCTTTGAACTTGATCTACAGCCAGAAATACACTTTCCTTGTAACCTAATATGTATTCCCTATACATCAATAACATTTTCACAAAATATCTTTCCCTTGACTTCGTAATTTTTCAAAATTATATTTTCTTTTTTTTTGTTTTTTTTGAGACAGGGTCTCACTCAGCCACCCAGGCTGGAGAGCAGTGGCACAGTCTCGGCTCACTGCAACCACTGTCTTCCAGGTTCAAGCAATTCTTCCGTCTCAGCCTCCTGAATAGCTGGGATTACAGGCACCCATCATCATGTCTGGCTAATTTTTGTATTTTAGTAGAGACGGGGTTTCACCATGTTGACCAGGCTGGTCTTGAACTCCTGACCTCAGGTGATCCGCCTGCCTCGGCCTCACAAAGTGCTAGGATTACAGGCGTGAGCCACCGCACCTGGCCTCAAAATTATATTTTGTAGTTGATTTTGTTTTTTGAGACAGAGTCTTGCTCTGTCACCTAGGTTGGAGTGCAGTGGCATGATCTCGGCTCACTGCAACCTCTGCCTCCTGAGTTCAAGCGATTCCCCTGCCTCAGCCTCCTGAGTAGCTGGGACTACAGGCATGTGCCACCAACTTTTGGCTAACTTTTATATTTTTAGTAGAGACCAGGCTTCACCGTGTTAGCCAGGCTGGCGTCGAACTCCTGACCTCAAGTGATCCACCCACCCCGGCCTCCCAAAGTGCTGGGATTACAGCCGTAAGCCACCAGCCCAGGCCTGTCGTTTTCTTAAAACTCTGGTCAAAGTAGTCATGCATGCCTATAAACCCAGCTACTAGGGAGGCTGAGGTGGGAGGATCAATTGAGCCCAGGAGTCTGAAACCAGCCTGGGCAACACAGCCAGATTCTGTCTTAATTAAAACAACAAAATGTCTTGTCTACGGCCAGTAAAGTTTCAGGTAGTAGTTGCCGTAGTATAAAATTGTGTACTTTTATCAACACTTACAAATGATATATTTAAAAAGAGTGATTGTTCTTGTGTGTAAATATATCTCAATAAAGCGCCAGTTGGTCGGATGTGAATGCATCTTATTGAGTAAAACACATTAAGATCAGCCAGGCATGGTGGCTCTTACCTGTAATCACAGCACTAAGAGAGGTCAAGGCAGGAGGTTTGCTTAACCTGGTAAGGTCAGGACCAGCCTGGGCAACATAGCAAGACTGCCCATCTCTACAAAAAAAAAAAAAAAAAAATTAGCGGCCAGGCATTGTGGCTCACGCCTGTAATCCCAGCACTTTGGAAGGCCAAGGTGGGCAGATCACCAGGTCAGATCAAGACCATTCTGGCCAACATGGTGAAATCCTGTCTTTACTAACAATACAAAAATTAGCCAGGCGTGGTGGCACGAGCCTGTAATCCCAGCTACTTGAGAGCCTGAGGCAAGAGACTCACTTGAACCCAGGAGGCAGAGGTTGCAGTGAGCTGAGATTGTAACATTGCACTCCAGCCTGGCGACAGAGTGAAACTCCCTCTCAAAAAAAAAAAAAAAAAAAAAAAAAGCCAGGTGTGGTGGCTTACGCCAGTAATCCCAGCACTTTGGTAGGCCAAGGCAGGTGAATCACAGATCGGGAGTTTGAGACTAGCCTGACCAATTTTAGTCTCTACTAAAAATACAAAAATAATTAGCCAGGCGTGGTGGCATGCACCTGTAAGCCCAGCCCAGAAGAATCGCTTGAACCCGGGAGGTGGAGGTTGCAGTGAGCTGAGATCGTGCCATTGCACTCCAGCCTGGCAGCTTGGGCGACAGAGTGAGATTCCCTCTCAAAAAAAAAAAAAAAAAAAAAAGAAGGCCTGGCCAGGTGGCTCTCGCCTGTAATCCCAGCACTTTGGGAGGCTGAGGCGGGCGGATCACGAGGTCAGCGGTTTGAGACCAGCCTGACCCCGTCTCTACTTAAAAATACAAAAATTAGGCCGGGCGCTGTGGCTCACACCTGTAATCCTAGCACTTTGGGAGGCCGAGGTGGGTGGATCACCTGAGGTCAGGAGTTCAAGACCAGCCTGGCCATCATGGTGAAACCTCATCTTGGAAAAAAAAAAAAAAAATTAGCCGGGTATGGTGGCACACACCTGTAATCCGAGCTACCTGGGAGACTGAGCAGGAGAATCACTTGAACCCGGGAGGTGGAGGTTGCGGTGAGCCAAGATCACACCACTGCACTCCAGCCTGGGCAACTCAGTGAGACTCTGTCTCAAAAAAAAAAAAAAACACAAAAAAACATAAAAATTAGCCAGGCCTAGTGGCAAGCGCCTGTAGTCCCAGCTACTTGGAGGCTGAGACAAGAGAATTGCTTGAACTTGGGAGGTGGAGGTCGCAGAGTGAGCTGAGACGGAGCCACTGCACTCCAGCCTGGGTGACAGAGCAAGACGAAGTCTCGAAAAGAAAAAAAAGTAAGATCCAAAGTGATACCATAAGCCATGGTTTACTCATGACCCACAGTTTGGAAAACACCAGGAAGAGGAAAGGAGAGTGAATAATCGGGGAAAAGGCAAGAGAGAGGAAGGCTGAAGAGTCCCCAATATTTAAAACGGTGAGATTTCATGTGAGACGTGGATTACCTGCTTCTCTTGGGGGATGTAAGGGTGTGGGCTCTGAAGCAGTCGAGAAGTCTGACGTCCTTTGTCAGCCAGCCCCACACTAGGCACTGGAAGGTGAGTCACTCTGGTGAGGTGATTGGGATTGGATGAGAGCCAGTAGGGATGGAAAGTGCAGAGGAGGAGAAGGAGTCCAGGGCTTTGGAAGAAGGAAGGACCCCAGGGCCGGTCAGGGAAGTGACAATGAGAAACTGAAAAAGGGAAGGGAACAGAAAGATGAAATGTGGCGTGGGGTCTGCCTGGGCATGTCCATGCCAAGTGCCCAGGGCTTCTTCCTCGACGTGGGTCCCCTGCCAGATGTGTGGTGAGTGAGGCCAGGTGTGGATGCTCCGGCGTGTGTGCAGTGGGCCAGTTAGCAAGAAGCTGTCACAGGTGTGGCTTCATGACATGCGTCAGGGGGTGAGTTTCCTCTATGTTGGATTTGGTCTGTGTCTGCGAATGTCAGTTTCTGATCGTTTTCACGTGTTAGCTGTGAAACTGCGTGAGTGCGTCTGTGTGTGTCCCTGCTGGAGTGTGGTTTGGATTTGGCCGTGTGTCCAGGTATCCCTGTAACGGGTGTCTCTGTATGTGTGTGTGTGTGTGTGTCCTCTGTGCCTGTCAGCAAGTGTGTGTTACCTGATAAACACTCTGCCTGTGTCTGTGTGGTTGCACCACTGTGTGTTCACTGTCGGTGCCTGTTCTGTAGGGATGTGTGTGAACACAGTTTGTGGGTCCGGGTGTCATTATCAGTGTGGGTGTTTGTGCCACTGTGTGTGGCCCTGTCATTGTGTCCATCGGCTTGTCCTGGGGACCCTGTTAGTGAGTCTGCATACGCGTCTGGGTGTATGCAAGTGTGCGCCCCATCAGTGCGTGTGTGTTCATGCCCCTGTCCATGGTGTGCATTGGTGACACTATGGCCTTGTGTCTGTGAGTGCACCCCTCGGGCTCTGCCTCCACGTGACTTTGTGTACCCTGGAGCGCCCGTCGGTCGGTCTGTGTATGCATCCTTGGGATTGTGGATGTGTGGGTCCGACTGTCCCGGTGTCTGGGCGATAACCCGCACCCCGCCGCACCGCGCCTGGGTCCTCCTCGTCCCGGGCCAGGCCCTGTCCCGTCCCCGGCTGCAGGGAAACCCCCCGCGCGGAGGTAGGGGGAGCGCGGCGCGCGCCTGCAAGTCTCGACTTGTCCGTGGCGGGCGGGCGGGCGGGGCTGTGGCGTCACGCGGGGGCGGGGCGTGGGACCCGCCGGGCGGGGCGGGGCGGGGCGGGGCGGGGCGGCTTCGGAGCGGGCCCGGGATCCGCCGGGCGGCCTGAGACGCGGTGCGAGCCACATGCGAGCGGGTGCCTGGCGGCGGCGGCGGTGACACCAGCGATCCCAGCAGCGGCGGCCACGACACGGACGCGCCTGCGGCCCGGGGGAGCAGCAGCAGCCACAGCCACAGCAGCCGCCACTGCAGTCAGAGCGGCAGCAGCAGCGACAGCCACAGCAGCAGCCGCCGCGGAGAGCGGTGCTCGGCGGGCGCGCCCTCCTGAAGGAAGCCGCCCGCCCCCCACCGCCGCCCCCTCCGGCGTGTTCATGCCCCCGGGGTGAGTGTGCGCGCCCCGAATCCTCGCCGGCGGCGATCGGCCAGGCCGGGTGGGCTCCCTGGAGGAGGTGACAGGAGTGCAGGCGGCGAGCAGTGCGGGCGCCCTGCCTACCCACGCCGCGCCTCTCCCCAAACCCCGCGAGGGACTCTGGGCTGGGGTCGCGGGAAGGGAGGCGGCTCGGCGTTGGGGGCGCCGGGTCTGGGCGCACAGGTGCCTCGGCGGTCTGGCGGGTTTGTTTACAAACAATGGGGTGCGGGCTCGGCAGCGCCCCCTGGCGGCCAGTGCGACTCCGGGGAAGAGTGTCGACCCCGGGGTGCCCCAGCCCCCAAAGTCCGGGAGGGGCGGGGGGGGCGGCACGGAGGGGCGGCCACACCCAGGGCGCGCGCCCGCTGGGGGGCGGCGACAGGGGGCGGCTCGCGGGCCGTGGAGTCTGCGGCTCCGGCGGGCGGGGGCTGCGCCCCAGCAACAGCCGGTTATTGGCCCCGCGCTCGCCTGGCGGGCGGGGCGGGCGCACGTGGCGGCGGTGGGGGGTGGCTGTGACAGCGGAGGGGGGCGTCTGGGACCGCTGTGGGGAGCGCGCGTGTGCGGGGTTGTGGATCTGCAGGTGTCTCGCCTGGGTGTGTGCGCGTGTCTGGCTCCGAGTTTGTGCTGGGCTCTGCAGGGAGTGGAGGTGTCGATCCGGAGGAATGTTGGGGTTTCTGACCCGTCGGGGTGTCTGCGTGAGTCCCAGCGCCTGTTTGTGTGGGGTTCTGTCTGTGGGTGCCCTGCCCGTGGGGGTGGGTGGACCTGTGTGTGTTCTCGGTGAGAGTTGTCTGTGTGTGCTCTTCAGGGGTGAGACTGGGGGTCTGTGTTGCCAGCGCGTGCTGGGATGTGGAGGTTGGAGTGTGTGTGTGTTGCCGGAGTGAGCTGTTTGTGTGTTTATGCGTGCGTCTCGCCCGGCACACCTTGCGGCGTGTGTGCTTGTGTCTTGGCTGTGGCTGGCTCTCTGTATCTCCGGGGCATGTGTTTTTGCCCAGCGTTTGTGATGTTGCGCCTGCTAAATGCAGATGTTTGCTTTCTGTCCAGGTGTCTGTGTGAGTTGTCAGGTATGTGTGTGTTTGTGTGTGGGGGGGGGGGGGGGGCGTGGGGGGCTGTCTTGTCTCAGTCTGGGTTTGGCTTGTGTGTCTGGTATCAGCGTCTGAGATTTGAGGACCCGGGATCTGTGGGGTCTATGCAGTGTAGACGGTGGGTGTTGCTGGCAGCCTCTGGATGTGGTTGTGTCTGAGCCTCTGTGTGTGTGTTGGGTCTGAGGGGCTTGTCACTGCGATCGGCTGGCTCATGTGTGTCATGTGGGCTGCGTGTGTGTAGTGTTTATGTCAGTCACGTGAGACCAGTGTTCTCTGTGGGTGCGCTAGGTGTGTGTGCTGCTGGGCTGTGTGGGATTGAGTTAGCTGTAGTGTGTGTGTGTGTGTGTGTGTGTGAGTGTGGTGCTGACAGTTGGTGGTGTTTGGGGGTTGCATGAAGAGGGGTTGGTGTCTGCTGGCCGTAGCCCACCTGGTGTCTGGTGGTGATGTGTTGGGGGCTGATGGCGTGTGTCTGTGTGTGCCTGATTTACGTGTGTCCTGAGAGTTGGTGACATGTGGGTGTGTTTTGGGAGTGTCGATGTGTGTGTATCTGTGGGTGTGTGTTTTGTGTTGATATGTGAGTCCTGAGGTGTGCAGGTCTTATCTCTGGAGTGTCTGTGTGTGTGTGTGTGTGTGTGGAGAGGGGCATGTTTGGGAACTGAGTCAGTGCCTAGCTTGTGTGTGTGTGTGTGTGTGTGTGCGTGTGTTTCCAATGGCTGCATTGTGTTTGCGTGTGCCCCTGGGCATATCAACAGTGGGTCAGTGTGTGAGACTTTGACAGTTTGGATGTGTGTGTGGGAATGGGTCTTGCCAGCCAGCCTTCGCTGTGTATAGAGTGCTTGTGATTGCATGTGCCTGCTTTGGTCGGGGGTGTGTGTGTGTGTGTGTGTGTGTGTGTGTGTGTGTGTCTCCTGGGGACTGAGGAGCGATGTCCGAGGCTTGGGCCATCTCAGTGTTTGCGTGCAGGTGGGAGGTAGGGTGGGCGGTCAGGCTGGCCAGTACCGTGTGAGTCCTTGTGTGTGTCCTGTGGGGCCTCACTGTGCCTCGCTGCCCTCCCCAGCGTGCCCGTAGCTGTGTTGGGAAAGTTGTGCCACCAGCCCCCGCTGTGAGTCCCAAGTGGAGTGAGTTTGTGCTGTGGGACTGTCACAGCTGTCATACGCACACCTGCCAGACCCCTCCATCCGTCCCGTGTGAGCCCCGTCCTTGCTGAGAGAGCCGTCCTGGGCCCCTGTGTGCCCAGCACCATGTGCCCGGGAGGCTGCCCAGGCCAGCGGGGCCCCTGTGGTGTCATCCCCTGGTTGGGCGTGTCTCTGTGGGGCCATCACCCCCTCCGCCGGCACACACACCTCCGCTCTTCTCCATCTGGGTCCTGACCCTGGCGAGGCTGGAGGTTCAGTGGGCCTGGCACTTCCCTGCTGATCTGCTCCTCCTCTCGTGTCCCGCAGGCCCCAGGGAGCGCCATGGCCCGCGCACGCCAGGAGGGCAGCTCCCCCGAGCCCGTAGAGGGCCTGGCCCGCGACGGCCCGCGCCCCTTCCCGCTCGGCCGCCTGGTGCCCTCGGCCGTGTCCTGCGGCCTCTGCGAGTCCGGCCTGCCAGCCGCCCCGCCGCCCCCGCCTTGCTGCCCGCTGCCTACCTCTGCGCCCCCCGCCGCCCCACCCGCCGTCACCGCCGCCCTGGGGGCCCCCGCTGGCCTGGGGCCCCCAGCCGCCCCCGAGGCCCGCGCCCGGACGGTGAGTGCCCGCCCCGCCCCCGGGTGCTAGCAGCCGGGAAGAGAGGGGCCCGGGAGACTCGGAGGGACTGGAGATGGGAGCGGACTGGGGGAGGTGGCGAGCCCAGCCGGGCCACTGGGAGGGTGTGGCCAATGTGGTCTTTGTGTTGCAAGAAGCAGGAAGACGGAGGCTGGGGGTGGAGGGGGGAGGTCAAGTGGGAAGTCCCTCCTGGAATCTGACTGCAGTCCCCGAATTGCAGCCCACTGTCTCTTCCGGGCCTCGGGCAACAGCTGCATCCCAGCTCCCCTCCCCCAGTCTGGTCCCCTACACCCCCCTGGAGGATTCTTGTTGGAGGGACTGTGGGCCGAGCCGGAGGACCGTCACCTCCGGGCTCTGGGGAGGGGTCGCGGGGCCTTTTGCTTTTATTTGCATCTCTTTGGCCAGGACTGGCCCGCTCCGGAGTCCCAGCGGAGGAAAGAGAGGGAGCTGGGGCCATTGTGTTGGGAAAGTCCCCTCGGGGAGGGGGGGAGTCTTGGGGAGGGAAGGGTTAAAGGTCCCCTGCCTGATGGGCTGTTAACCCTGTGGTGCCCGGGGGAGCCCCATTCCTGCCGGCTGGCGCTGTAGTCCGTCCGGGAAAGTGTGTCCTGGTTTCCCATCCCCCATCCTGTCCCTGCAGCCCGAGGGTAGTAAGGAAAGAGAAAACTTCCCTAGCTCAGTTCCTGAAGACCTGGAGAGGGACACCGATTTCAAGGCTAGGGTCACAGACTGGAAACTGAGGCCCCGGTTGTGGGCCTTAGGGAACCCTCAGGTCGGACCTGGTGGGACGGGAGGGCCGGAGCCTCTTAGAGCGCTCAGAAGGGGGTGGGGCAGGAAGGCTTCTCCCGAGTCCCAGCACCCCTAGGCCCGCGCTCTGAAGCTGCCACAGTCTCTGGCCTTCTGGTCTCCAGGCCTCTGCCACATCCGGAGGTGTGGCTTCCCTGTGGTTGGACTCGAGAGGGCTGGAGACCTGAGGCTTGTGGTCTGGGTGGGGTCAGTCGCTGTATCCCTGTGTGACCTTGGGATACTCCCTAAGGGCGGGCCTCAGTTTCCCTGCCTGTCACATGGAACAGGCAAAACGTGGCCCCGTGGGGGAATAGAGGTCCTTAGGCCTGACCCTTCCCTGGGGTCACCTGTCTGGCCGCCTACCTTACACACTGACATGGGCCGTGGGGGACGTAGCTGGCTAAACAGGTGACCCCAGAGCGGCGTCCCCAGGTCCTTCTTGCTTTCTGGTGCCTGGGGAGGAAGAAGCTGGGAAATTGACTCTAAGAGGAGAAGAAGGAATCGCTAGAAATGAGGCGGGGAGCAGTGGCTGGGAAACAGGGAAGCAGCCCGGGACACCTCTAGGCCTGGAGGGGTGGCGGGTGCTGACCGCGCCCCTTCTGCCTCTCCAAGGTCCTCAGCCCTCGCTCTCGCTGGCGGAGCAGCACCTGGAGTCGCCCGTGCCCAGCGCCCCGGGGGCCCTGGCGGGCGGTCCCACCCAGGCGGCCCCGGGAGTCCGCGGGGAGGAGGAGCAGTGGGCCCGGGAGATCGGGGCCCAGCTGCGGCGGATGGCGGACGACCTCAACGCGCAGTACGAGCGGCGGGTGAGTGCTGGGGGCGGGGTAGACGGCAGGTGGGACTTCCCGCCGGAGGAGGGGGCGGCAGGCGGCCCCCGCCAGATGTGCGGCAGCTGCTGCCCTGCGCGGCTGGGTCGCGCCGGGGACAGGCAGGTGGGGGTGAGCGGGCGGTATCGCGCGCCCGCAGAGCCGCCCTGGGGCCCTGCGCCGCGGCTGGCACAGCCGGAGCCCGAGCCAGGGCCAGGGCCCGAGAACCAGGCCGCCGCGGAGAGCAGTGGCGCGCCCGCGGCCCGCGGCCGCGGGGACTGAGGGCGGCGCTGGGCGGCGCGGCTCATATATCCCGGGCTATTTATAGCCAGTGAGTCAGCAGCCGCGCCGCGCCCGCCCCTGCCGTCCCCTCCCGCGCGGGCCGCAGCGCCACACAGCTTCCCGGGCGCCGGGGCGGGCCGGGGACAGCCGGGGCGGGCGGGGGAGGCCCCGCCCCTCAGCCCCTGGCACGGCCCCCGATTTTTTAAAACAAATATCCGAGGCCCACAGCAGAGAATGGGAAATCACATACATAGTGCGCCCACCAGCCTGCTCTGTTAAGGCTGAACATTACACCCCCATTGCTTGCTTATTAAAAAGCCAAACAAAACCGCAGAAACGCATGTGGTGAAGCTCCTCACTCTGCCATCCCTTCCCCCTCCTTGCATCCAAGGGAAACCTCTCAAGTTGCCGCGCTCATCCCCTGCAGGTGTTGCTGCTTTTACTCCGTATTTACCAGGCCAGAAACAGTGCTTAGGATCATGAGGCATTCTTAGCGTCCATGATATAGTGTTTGTTCCTCCCCAGAATTCCTTTTTCTCACAATATTAGGCTTCAGATTCATCCTATGGGCAAAAAAGCTTCCATCCATCTATGTTTAGCCAGGCTCGGTGGCTCGCGCCTGTAATCCCAGCACTTTGGGAAGCGGAGGTGGAGAGACGCTTGAGCCCAGGAGTTCCAGACCAGCCTGGGCAACATAATGAGACCTCCGTCGCTATAAAATATATATATATATATATAAATGCCGGGCGCGGTGGCTCACGCCTGTAATCCCAGCACTTTGGGAGGCCGAGGCGGGCGGATCACGAGGTCAATTCAAGACCAGCCTGACCCATATGGTAAAACCCCGTCTCTTAAAAAAAAAAAAAAAAAAAAATTAGCCGGGTGTGGTGGCGTGGGCCTGTAGTCCATTGAAGAAAAGAAACAAAAAAACAGCCATTTCTCGGCCGGGTGCAGTGGCCCACCCCTGTAATCCCAGTCCTTTGGGAGGCCGAGGCAGGTGGATCACTTGAGGTGGCCAGTTCGAGACCAGCCTGGCCAACACCGTGAAACACCATCTCTACTAAAAATAGAAAAATTAGCTGAGCATGGTGGCGCCTGCCTGTAATCCCAGCTACTTGCAAGACTGCGGCAGGAGAATCACTTGAACCCAGGAGGTGGAGGTTGCAGTGAGCTGAGATCGGGCTACTGCACTCCAGCCTATGTAACAGAATGAGACTCTGTCTCAAAACAAAAACAAAAAAAGCTATTTTCATGGCTACATCGTATTCTGTTGGATAAACATAGTATCTTTATTTTCTCCTTGATGGATATTTAGGATAGCTATGTATTTTTTTATGTTTAGAGACAGGGTCTCACTCTGTCTTCCAGGTTGGAGTGCAGTGGTGCCATTACAGCTCCCTGCAGCCTCCAACTCCTGGGTTTAAGGGATCCTCCCACCTCAGCCTCCCAAGTAGCTGGGATCACAGGCAGGCCCACCATACCTGGCTAATTTTTTATTTTTTGTAGAGATCTGGTCTTGCTGTGTTACCCAGGCTGGTCTCAAACTCCTGGCCTCAAGTGATCCTCCTGCTTTGGCCTCCCAAAGTGCTGGGATTATGGGCCTGAGCTACCTCACCCAGCCTATTTTTAAATATATTTCGGATTTTATTTATTGGCTTTTTTTTTTTTTTTTGAGACAGTTTTGCTCTTGTTGCCCAGGCTGGAGTGCAATGGCGCGGTCTCAGCTCATTGCAACCTCCACTTTCCAGATTCAAGCGATTCTCCTGCCTCAACCTCCCAGGTAGCTGGGATTACAGGTGCCTGCCACCCTACCTGGCTAAATTGCGTATTTTTAGTAGAGAGAATGTTTCACCATGTTGACCAGGCTGATCCCAAACTCCTAACCGCAGGTGATCCACCCACCTCAGCCTCCCAAAGTGCTGGGATTACAGGCATGAGCCACGGCGCACGGCCATTATTTATTGGCTTTTTTCCTCTCCCAGTCATGCATATTTCCAGGTGCGCTCTTGTGTCTCTAGAGTAGATACCTAGGTGGTCTGCTCACCGTCCACCTCACTAGGTGAATGCTAGCTTGCTCACCATGTGGCACCCACAGCAGCGTGACAGTGGTGGGTTTTGTAACTTATGCCAGTATGGTGTGTACCCTTTGCCTCCATCTCCTGGCCCCAAGAGTTACTAGGGAGTGTTGAGGAGGCTGGGCTGGTACCAGGCAACTCACTGTCACGTTAACCACGAGGATGATCAGGATCATGTAACTGTCTGTAAAGTGAGTTTCTCCTTACCCTGCACCTGAAGGGGAGGTTAGGTGGTCCCCCGCTTAGCACAGAGCCTGAATGTGGAGCTATAGGGAGTGGCAGAGGACTGCAGCTCTTTGGGCACTTGTTTTTTTTTTTTTTTTGAGACGGAGTCTGTTGCCCAGACTGGAGTGCAGTGGCTCAATCTTGGCTAACTGCAACCTCTGCCTCCTGGGTTCAAGCGATTCTGCTGCCTCGGCCTCCCGAGTAGCAGGGATTATAGGTGCCCGCCACCACACCTGGTTAATTTTTGTAGTTTTAGTAAAGACGGAGTTTCACCATGTTGGCCAGGCTGGTCTTGAACTTCTGACCTCAGTTGATCTGCCTGCCTCAGCCTCTCAAAGTGCTGGGATTATAGGTGTAAGCCACCGCGCCTGGCCTCTGTACATTTTTTAGTATTGCCTTTGATTTTTACCAGTCGGGAGTCTTTCCTGGGACCTAGCTTCCTGCCTTCCCAGTTCCTAGCATTTTGGAGCTGAGAGGGTCCTAGAGACCACCTTGTCTTCATCCTGCCACTGGAGAGAGGGCAGGGGTTTCACTCAGCATTGCCTAGAAGAGCTGCGGTGGCTCACCCCTGTAATTTCAGCACTTTGGGAGGTTGAGGCGGGCAGATCATGAGGTCAGGAGTTCGAGATCAGCCTGGCCAACATGGTAAAACCCTGTCTCTACTAAAAATACAAAAAGTACCCGGGCAGGGTGGCAGATGCCTGTAATCGCAGCTACTTGGGAGGCTGAGGCAGGAGAATTGCTTGAACCTGGGAGGCTGAGGTTACAGTGAGTCAAGATCAGGCCACTGCACTCCAGTCTATATAACAGAGCGAGACTCTGTCTCAAAAAAAAAAAAAAAAAAAAAAAAAAGAGCCTCTGCAGTGGGGGCTGTACTCTTCCCAGTTCTCATGGGCACGCTGCTTCTTTCTCCTCACCTCGCCGCCCTGCAGGGAGGGGCAGGATAGGTTGCAGTTCATCCTTCAGCCCCTTGTGGGATGCCTTTCCCAAATGTATAACAGGGACGAGGCAGTCACAGCTAACATGTCCTAGGCACTCAATTGGTGCCCAGCTCTATGCTGAGGGTATTTCGTCTCTGTTCTCTGCCTCCTGGTCTCATGTCCTGGAAGAGGATGTGACCTCCGAGGTGTGGACGTTAGCCCAGGTAGGCAGAGGAGCTGGAATAGGGTGGGCGAGACTGCTGCCTCACTTCACCTGGACCTGACCGTCCCCCTCCCTGTCACCACACTGAGGCCCCTGCTAACTGCCCCTTCTCTCTCTTTTCCCCCAGAGACAAGAGGAGCAGCCGCAGCACCGCCCCTCGCCCTGGAGGGTCCTGTACAATCTCATCATGGGACTCCTGCCCTTTCCCAGGGGCCACAGAGCCCCCGAGATGGAGCCCAATTAGGTGCCTGCACCCGCCCGGTGGACGTCGGGGACTCGGGGGGCAGGCCCCTCCCACCTCCTGACACCCTGGCCAGCGCAGGGGACTTTCTCTGCACCATGTAGCATACTGGACTCCCAGCCCTGCCTGTCCCAGGGGCGGGCCAGGGCAGCCACTCCAGCCCCAGCCCAGCCTGGGTGCACTGACAGAGATGCGGACTCCCCGGGTCCCTGGCCCAAATGCCAGGGAAGGGAGGGCTGACAGACTCAGCATCGGAAGGCGGCAGTGACCGAGGGGGTGGGGACTGAGCCGCCCACCTCTGCTGCCCACCACCATCTCAGGAAAGGCTGCTGTGCTGGTGCCCGTTCCAGCTGCAGGGGTGACACTGGGGGGCTCTCCTCTCAGTGCTCCTTCACTCTGGGCCTGGCCTCAGGCCCCTGGTGCTCCCCCCCTCCTCCTCGGAGGGGGCCCGTGAAGAGCAAATGAGCCAAACGTGACCACTAGCCTCCTGGAGCCAGAGAGTGGGGCGCGTCTGCCGGTTGCTCCAGCCTGGCGCCCAGCCATCTTCCCTGAGCCAGCCGGCGGGTGGTGGGCATGCCTGCCTCACCTTCATCGGGGGGGGGTGGCCAGGAGGGGCCCAGACTGTGAATCCTGTGCTCTGCCGGCAACCGCCCCCGCCCCATCAATCCCATTGCATAGGTTTAGAGAGAGCACGTGTGACCACTGGCATTCATTTGGGGGGTGGGAGATTTTGGCTGAAGCCGCCCCAGCCTTAGTCCCCAGGGCCAAGCGCTGGGGGAAGATGGGGGAGTCAGGGAGGGGGGGAAATCTCGGAAGAGGGAGGAGTCTGGGAGCGGGGGAGGGATGGCCAGCCTGTAAGATACTGTATATGCGCTGCTGTAGATACCGGAATGAATTTTCTGTACATGTTTGGTTAATTTTTTTTGTACATGATTTTTGTATGTTTCCTTTTCAATAAAATCAGATTGGAACAGTGGATACTCTTTCTGCTTGCCTTCTCTGCAGCATGGCCTTGGAGAGGCCTTCTAATCAGAGGCTCTGTGAGTGGGTGGGAGAGGTGGCCCGGGCAGTTGTGGCTGCATCAGAAGATAGGCTGAGGGGCCTGGGCTCCCCTAGACCGGGATGCTCCCAGCCTTCATCATCCCCATTCCCGGTAAAAGTGAAGGTCAGTCAGGTGCCATCGCTCACACCTATAATCTCAGCACTTTGAGAGGCCGAGGTGGGTGGATCGCTTGAGCCCTTGAGTTCAAGACCAGCCTGGGCAACACAGAGAAATCCCGTCTACAAAAATACAAAAAAAATTAGCCAGGTGTGTGGTGGTGTGCATCTGTAGACCCAGCTACTCAGGCGGCTGAGGGTGCAGTGAGCTCTGACTGAGCCACTGCACTCCAGCCTAGGTGACAGAGTGACACCCTGTGTCAAAAAAAAAAGAAAAAAAATAGTGAAGCTTGGTCAGGCTTGGTGGCTCAGGCCTGTAATCCCAGCACTTTGGGAGGCCAAGGCAGGAGGATTGTTTGAGCCCAGGAGTTGGAGGTTGCAGTGAGCTAAGATCAAGCCACTGCACTCCAGCTTGGGTGACAGGGTGAGACCCTGTCTCAAACATAAAATAAAAAGTGGGCCAGCTGCGGGGCTCACACTTGTAATCCCAGCACTTTGGGAGGCCAAGGAGGGCGGATCACGAGGTCACGAGTTCAAGACCAGCCTGTCCAAAATGGTGAAACCCCGTTTCTACTAAAAAATTAGCCAGGCATGGTGGCGCACACCCGTAGTCACATCTACTCGGGAGGCTGAGGCAGGAGAATCACTTGAACCTAGGAAGTGGAAGCTGCAGTGAGCCGAGATCATGTCACTGCACTCCAACCTGGGCAACACAGTAAGACTCCGTCTAAAATAAACAAAAGGGAAGTCCCCCACGAGTGCAGGCGTTCTTTGGTGCTTTATCCTCACTTTGTCCCCAGTGGATAAAGTATGCTGTAGGGGCACTTCATATTTAATGGCTGAGTGAAAGACCCATAACAGATCCAGAGGCACCACTGTGACAAGTGCTGGGGACACGGTCAAGAGACAGACCTCGTCTCTGCCCTCACAGAGACAGAAGGGGACATCTGGTCTTGCACTGTGATCAGCCGTAGGCTGCCTCTCCAGCTGGAGGAGCACCTGGAGCTAAGATCACAGCGAGTCCGCCCGGGGCCTAACTAGGCTGTGTTGAGCGCATGTAGAAAGGGTTGCTCCTAACTGCCATCTTCCTGCAAACAGCGCCATTGCCACACACTGCCCTGAGCCCTTTCCCTGTGCTGATACCTGACTGGCAGAGACCTCAATGAGAAACAGGGAGGTGGACGGGATCACCCGAGATGAGGAGTTTGATTGGCCTGGCCAACATGGCGAAACTCCATCTCTACTAAAAATACAGAAATTAGCTGGCCGTGGTGGCACTCGCCTGTAATCCCAGCTACTTGGGAGGCTTAGGCAGGAGAATCGCTTGAATCTGGGAGGCAGATTGTGCCATTGCACTGCAGCCTAGGTGACAGAGCAAGACCCAGCCTCAAAAAAAGGAAGGAAAAGGAGGAAGGGAGGAAGGGAGGGAGGGAGGGAGGGAGGGAGCGAAGAGGGAGGAAGAAAGAAAGAAAGAAGGAAAGGGAAAGGAAGAAAAAGCAGGGCCTGGGCATGGTGGCTCATGCCTGTAATCCCAGGACTTTGGGAGGCCGAGGTGGGCGAATCACCTGAGATCAGGAGTTTGAGACCAGCCTGGCCAACAGGGTAAAAACTGATTTCTTTTTTTTTTTTCCTACCCCCCCCCCCCCCCCCCCCGTAAAAACTGGTTTCTATTAAAACTACAAAAATTAGCCAGGAGTGGCAGTGCACACTTGTAGTGCCAGCTACTCGGGAGGCTGAGACAGGAGAATTGCTAGAACCCGGGAGAGGCAGAGGTTGCACTGAGTCAAGATCATGCCGCTGCACTCCAACCTGGACAACAGAGTGAGACTCTGTCTCAAAAAAAAAAAAAAAAAGGCCAGCAATGGTGACTCAAGCCTGTAATCCCAGCACTTTGGGAGGCTGAGGCGGGTGTATCACAAGGTCAGGAGGTCAAGGCTACAATGAGCTATGATCATGCCACCGCACTCCAGGGCAACAGAGCAGGACTTTGAAGCAGGGTATATAATTACATAATATGTACAGACACAGGTTCAGTGTTAGCTCCACACCTTCCTAACTGTCCTTGCTGCTAAAGGGATGCTAGGGGAAACGGCCCCTCTGGATGGCCAGGGTGTGGTAACCAGGAAAAATGACTTTGGAGAAGCATTTGATAAAACTGTGTGCTGTGATATGAATGTGTCCCCCACAGTTCCTGGGTTGGAAATGTAATCCGCAGCGTAACAGAATTTAGAAGCGAAAGCTTCAAGAGGTAATTAGGGCCAGGCGCGGTGACTCACGCCTGTAATCCCAGCACTTTGGGAGGCCGAGGTGGGAGAATCATGAGGTCAAGAGATCAAGACCACCCTGACCAACATGGTGAAACCCTGTCTCTACTAAAAAATACAAAAATTAGCCAGGCATGGTGGTGCGCTCATGTAGTCCCAGCAAGTCAAGAGGCTGAGGCAAATGAATCACCTGAACTGGGAGGCGGAGGCTGCAGTGGGTCAAGATTGTGCCACTGCACTCCAGCCTGGTGTGAGTGAGACTCCATCTCAAAAAAAAAAAAAAAGGTAATTAGGTCACCAGGGCTCTGCTCTCAGGAACACACTAATGTCATTATCACTCAAGTGAGTAAGTTTGCACAGGAATGAGTTCCTTATAAAGAATGAATTCACCCCTTCCTCTCTCAGACGACATGCCTTCCACCATGTTACAATGAAGCAGGAAGGCCCTCACCAGATACAGGCCCCACCATCTGGGACTTCTCAGTCTTCAGGTTTGTGAGCCAATACATTTTTCTTTCTTTTTTTTTTTGAGAGGGAGTCTCGCTCTGTCTTCCAAGTTGGAGTGCAGTGGTATGACCTCAGCTCACTGCAACCTCTGCATCCTGGGTTCAAGTCATTCTCCTGCCTCAGCCTCTCTGGTACCTGGGATTACGAGCATGTGCCACCATGTCAGGCGAATTTTTTGTACAGATGGGGTTTCAACATGTTGGCCAGGCTGGTCTTGAGCTACTAACTTCAAGTGATCCATCCGCCTTGGCCTCTGAAAGTGCTGCGATTACAGATGTGGGTCATCATGCCCAGCTAGATTTCTGTTCATTATACATTCTCTAGTCTGTGCTACTCTGTTATAGCAGAACAAAACAGACTGATGTAAGGCCGGTTGCTCGGACGCGCCCATTCCTCCCAGCGTCTGGGAATTACGTCTGAGATCAACATCTAACTCCGCCACATAGCCTCCCAACACCCACCCCTCAAGCAAACTTCGCACCCGACACCTAGCCCTGCCGCTGGAAACCCCCGCCCAAAGACTTTTGAAAAGCCCCCGACAAACCTTGCCCAATAGCACTTCCTTACCCAATAGCACTTTGCCCCGCCAAGGTCATTTTTCCCCCGAGGCGGCCCGCTCACCAAAAATCCTGCCTGCCCACTAGTGTAGTAGCTTGCCTCGTCCATGTCCTGTGTTCCAATATCCAATCAAGTGCCTTGTGCTTTGTCTCCTCAGTTCCCAATCAAACGCCTTCACTCCCTATAAAACCCCTTGCCCTAAAAAGTTAGGCGCGACTTCTCTGGCCCACTCCAGGACCATAGAACCTTGCCCGGGTAGCTGAATAAATTGGTTTTTCATTTTCTTATACTGGTCTCAGTTTCCTCATTTTAAACTTGGCAATAACCCTCACAACTAAGACATGGTATCAAGATGAGAACGCATGTACCTTGTGCCAGCAACAGCTTTTGTGGGCGTCCCCCTTAGAAGAGCACGGGTGCATACAAGTATCCAAGTACTGGCGATGCACAGAGCATCTAAGCATCCAACAGCAGTTGAAGGGTAAATAGCCTCATGTAGTGGCCAGGCCAAGTGGTTCATGCTGTAATTCCAGCACTTTGGAAGGCTAAAGCAGGAAGATCACTTGAGCCCAGGAGTTGGAGACCGGTCTGGGCAACAAAGCAAGACCCTGACTGTGCCAAAAAAATGTTAGCTGGGTGTGGTAGGGTCTACCTATAGTCCCAGCTACTCAGGAGGCTATGATGGGAGGATCTCTTGACCAGGAGATAGAAGATGCAGTGAGCTATGATGGGGCCACTGTACTCCTGCCTGGGTAACAGAGCAAGACTGTTTCAAAAAAAAAAAAAATCGTTGTTAGGTGAGGTGGATCACACCTGTAATCCCAGCAATTTGGGAGGCCAAGGTGGGTAGATCACAAGGTCAGAAGTTCAAGACCAGCCTGGCAAACAGTGAAATCCCATCTCTTGCTGCCCAGGCTGAAGTGCAATGGCACAATCTCAGCTCACTGCAACCTCCACCTCCAGGGTTCAACCAATTCCCCCACCTCTGCCTCCCCAGTAGCTGGGATTATAGGCATGTGCCACCACGCCCGGCTAATTTTTGTACTTTTAGTAGAGATGAGGTTTCACCATGTTGGTCAGGCTGGGCTCGAACTCCTGACCTCATGATCCGCCTGCCTTGGCCTCCCAAAGTGCTGGGATTACAGGTGTGAGCCACCAAGATGGGCTAATTTTTTCTATTTTTAGTAGAGACGGGTTTTTACTGTGTTGGCCAGGCTAGTCTGGAACTCCTGACCTTGTTATCCATCCACCGTGGCCTCCCAAAGTGCTGGGATTACAGGCATGAGCCACCGCGCCCGGACTGCCTCTTTAAATTTTTTGAGACCAGGTTTCACTCTGTTGCCCAGGCTGGAGTGCAGGGGTGTGATCACAGCTAATTGCAAGCTCCTGGGCTTAGGTGATCCTCCCACCCTAGCCTTACCAGTAGCTGGGACTACAGGCACCTGCCGCCACACCCAGCTTTTTTGTATCTTTTGTAAAGACAGGGTTTTGGCCGGGCACAGTAGCTCACGCCTGTAATCCCAGCACTTTGGGAGGCCAAGGTGTGCAGATCACTTGAAGTCAGGAGTCTGAGACCAGCCTGACAAACATGGTGAAACCCTGTCTCTACTAAAAATACAAAAAATTAGCTGGGCATGGTGGTGGGTGCCTGTAATCCCAGCTATTTAGGAGGCTGAGGCAGGAGAATCTCTTGAACCCTGGAGGCAGAGGTTGCCTAAGCCAAGATCATGCCAGTGCACTCCGGCCTGGGCAAGAGACTCCATCTCAAAAAAAAAAAAAAAAAAAAAAAAAAAAAGATGGGGTTTCACCATGTTGCCCAGGCTGGTCTGAACTCATGGGTTCAAGCGATCTGCCCACCTCAGCCTCCCAAAGTGCTGGCATCACAGGCAGGAGCCACCACACTCAATCTGAAAACTCTGTTGCAATTTCTTCCCTCCAAGCCTATTGCTTGAGTAGTGCCTACTTCTTGAGAATGTTGAGGCGCCAGTGGCCTCAACATATAAGGCACTTAGCATGTCTACTACACACACCAGAGACTACAGTGTGGCAGAGTGGGGAAGCCTGGCAGCCCCAAGGCCGGTCATGTTTTCTTTCATTGGGTGATTCCAGCACCTAAAATATATGTGACCTTTGCATCTGATGATGTGCTCCTTCCCAAGTGGGCTACATATCTCCTGGAGGGGTAGAAGCCATAGGATAGTCCTTGTACACGCTCCTGGAGCCTTAGTGAAAAATTCATTTTTATCTATTTTTTCAGGCTGCAGTGCAGTGGGGTGATCTCAGCTCACTGAAATCTCTGCGCCCTGGGTTCAAGTAATTATCCGGCCTCAGCCTCCCTAGTAGCTGGGATTACAGGCATGCACCACCATGTCCAGCTAATTTTTCTAATTTTAGTAGAGATGGGGTTTCATCATGTTAGCCAGGCTGGTCTCGGACTTCTGACCTCAAGTGATCTGCCAGCCTCAGCCTCCAAAAGTGCTGGGTACATGTGTGAGCCACCACGCTCGGCTCATTTTTATTACTTAATACAAACATCATGTGGGAGTTTATGAAATTTGTAGAAACTAGACATTTCTTGCCTGTGGCTGGCAGCTTCCCCTCAGTTCCCGAGGGGTCCTCTGGGTGACTCAACCTCTGCCATTAGAGGTACCTGGTGGAAAAGTTTGAAAAGCTTCCGCGAGCGTTCTACAATTTTTAAAATCCATCCAGACCCACCTGCTCCCCCTTGTGACCACGGCTGTGCACTGCAGTCAACAGTATAATTAGCTCAAAATTTAAAGACCGCGTGAAATTCATGTCAGCAATAAAGCTGCTGACCCCGTCACCACTGACTGCACTAAAGGTGGTCAGACACGGATCCCTTCTGAAATGCAGCCCGTCTCACCTCCGGCGGGCTCCTGTAGTAGAGACCAGTTTTCTCCCCCCAGACTGCTGCGGGATGGGAATGAGGAAAGAGACTCATTCATTGAAACATTGCACAATTTACATAAAGCAGCAGCATGAACAATAGTGGGGTGAACTGGAAGTCGGTTTGGCTGCATTAAGACAAACCTGGTCTCCCAATAAAAGCTGACCCATATTGCCTGTGGGACCTAGGGCATAGTAAGCACCACTTCTGGCTTCCTTTTATTATTATAATTCTTACCACTGAAAACAGCCACTATTTAGCTGAATTATCCATCAGACAAATGGAGCCAGAAGCTTCCACACTCTAGAATATGAGCAATTTAACTCTTGCTGCATCACTCAGAAAAAATGGTGACAGAAAGGAAGAATCTCTGAGTTAGAGCCTCAAGGAAGATTTCTTCAGGTCTGAAAAGGCAACTGACAGGATCATCCTATTCCATCAGAAGCTTCTGAAGTGGAAAAAAAGCAAATCCTAAAGCAAGTAACTTTATTATCATTCCCTTAAAAAGAATCAAGGACAATTCAGAACACATGTGAAACACAAACAGCTGTGGCTCGGGAGGTAAACAAAGGACCAGCACTACTCTGAAATGCAGCAGCCTCCGCTGCATGGGTCACTGAGGTTCTGTGAAAGGGGGAGGCATCTCCCTCCCAGCCCCGAAGCCTCAGAAACTCGCCTTGGAAGACAAGCTCTCCTACTAATACTCAACTTGCAGGGTCTCGCCCTAATATCCAAGGCTTGGTAGTATCTCCTTTCTCCCAAAACCCAGCTGGAATTCAACTAATCCTAAACAAAAACTCAAGAACAGCACACCAGATACCACCTGTTGTTTGTCAGGGTCTCAAACTCCAGAGGAAATTTGCCTGTGATGCTTTTCCTCTCTAAGGGCACCTGTCTGAACTTGGAGCAGTGCTTCCACTGGTGGCTCACTGGGCCTGGGCCTACTCCCCCACCTGAAGTCATGCTCCTTTCTGTATGATACCAGGCGGAAAGTACGTCCAGGAAGGTATCAAGACGCTCCTAAGCAACAGGGCTTGCTTGTTCCTGGCAGGCATCTCCCCACAATACCCCAGAGGGCTGGTGAGGCTGTGACGGCACAAGGACAGAGAAGGGGCAGAGGGGTGCTTGAAAGTGCTCATCACTCAGGGGAGCTGGCAGGCCTGGAGTGGCAGGCAGCCTGAACAGTGCTGGAACAAAGATAGCCACCCTTTGCCCCTTGCTGAGCAGCTGCTGGTGATGGGAAGCAGCACATCAGCACCACCTCCTGTGTCACAGGAAATGTTTTGTATTGAGCCAGTGACTTCAGTTTTCCTTGCCTGGAGATGCCTTCATGAAGGAAGGGGACAGGGAATACAGGCGGGCATGCTGCAATCAGCACTTCTGGGGCTGCCAGGTCTTGGGTTCACTTGGGGCCAAGGCATTCCACAATCCCATTCCCCTTCATGCCATCGAAGAAGAAAAAGTTGTTGTGAGGAGGGTCTCGCTGAGACAGGGCCTGGGGAGAAAAATGAAAAGAGGTTTAGCTCAAGTGCTTTAAGAGGAATAGAAGAGGAAAAAAAAAAATCTAAAAGCAGTCTAGGGCAGTGGTTCTCAACCGAAGTAGATTTTGCTCCCAAAGGGCTATTTGGCAATGTCTGGAGACAATTTTGCATTGTCCTATCTCTTTGTTCTGTCCCTTACCTGCTGTGTGTCCATGGGAAGATTATGTAGCCTCTCCAAACATTACCTTCTCTTCGTAACATGAGAATAACAAATGTATTAGCCTAGGTTAAACTATGTATCTCAAAAATTTAAAATAGGTCATGGCCAGACACACTTATACCTGTAATTCCAGCACTTTGGGAGGCTGAGGTGGGTAGATCACGAGGTCAGGAGTTCAAGACCAGAGTGGTCAACATGGTGAAACCCCATCTCTACTAGAAGTACCAAAATTAGCTGGGTGTGGTGGCTCATGCCTGTAATCCTAGCCACTTGGGAGGCTGAGGTAGGAGAATTGCTTGAACCAGGACCCAGGAGGAGAAGGTTGCAGTGAGCCGAGATCATACCACTGTACTCCTGGCTGGGCTACAGAGCGAGACTCCGTCTCAAAAAAAAAAAAAAAAAAAAGAAAGGAAAGAAAATAAAAGAAAAATAAATCGGCCAGTTGTGGTTATTTGTGCCCAAGGTACTAGCTACTCAGGAAACTGAGATGGGAAGATCCTTTGAGCCTGGGAGGTTGAGGCTCCAGTGAGCTGTAATAGTGCCACTATATCCGAGCCTGGGCAACAGAGTAAGACTCTGTATCAAAAAAGAAAAAAACAAAACAAAACAAAAACTCTAAACCAAACCTTAAAACTAAAACAATGACTGACATTGTGTTGCACCACCACTGGGCAAACGGCAGAAATAATTATTCATAACTATTCAACTGAGAAAGGCAGAACTTCATAGGCTGCAGCCTTTATCACCTAAGCAGGCACATTTAATCAAAGAACACACTGATGCAGAAGGGGACTCTTCCATGAGGACAGAAAGTCACCAGGCTTCCACAGGGGGCCAGGGCTGGAGCACAGAAGGACTGGACAGTACTATCTAGCAATGGCAATGGTGATTATCTTGTGGGGTTACCAGAAAGGACACTTTAAAAGACAAGAACAGCTGGGCGTGGTGGCTCACGCCTGTAATCCCAGCATTTTGGGAGGTCGAGGTGAGCAGAATCATGAGGTCAGGAGTTTGAGACCAGCCTGGCCAGCATGGTAAAACCCTGTCTCTACTAAAAATACAAAAATTAGCTGGGCACAGTGGTGCATACGTGTAGTCCCAGTTACTCAGGGGGCTGAGGCAGGAGAATCACTTGAACCCGGGAGGTGGAGGTTGCAGTGAGCTGAGATCACGCCACTATACTCCAGCCTGGGCAACAGAGTGAGACTCCATCTTAAAAAAAAAAAAAAAAAAAAAAAACGGCAAGAACAGGGCTGGGCTCAATGGCTCATATCTATAATCCCAGCACCTTGGGAGGCCGAGGCAGAGAATCACTTGAGCCCAGGAGATTGACACCAGCCTGGGCAACATGGTGAAACCTCATCTCTACAAAACATAAAAAAAATTAGCCAGGTGTGGTGGCAAGGGCCTATAGTCTTCATGTCTCAGGAAGCTGTGGAAAGACTGCTTAAGCCTGGGAAATCAAGTCTGCAGCGAGTTGTGATGGTACCACTGCATTCCAGCCTGGGAGGGAGGGGACGGAGGGAGGGACTGAGGGAGAAAGAGGGAGGGAGGGAGGGAGGGAGGGAGGAGAGAGAGGGAGAGAGAGGGGCAGGGGTGAGGAGGAGAAGAGTGGGTGCACGAGACCCTGTCTTTTGAGACAGTCTCAGTCCCCTGAAACAACATGCTGAGTCTTGTAAACACATACGTCTTTCTGAGAAAAGGGTTCACAAGTCTCCACAAATTTTCAAACAGGTGCTTATCCCAGAAAGGGTTGAAATTTCACCACAAGCTACCATTTAAAGAGGAGGACATCACCTAGGCAAGCTGCCAGGGCAGTGTTTAATGGTTCCCAGGAGCACTGTCCCATCATTCATGATGAAGGTGGCGCTATACATCCTGAACTGCTCCTCCTCAAACTTAGCACCAAACCCATTTCATTTCCCAATTCATAAAATGGGGACAATCACATCTACCATATGATAATAGTGCTATTCAGCCACTTTTCCAGGGACATTTTATTGATTGATTCACTGATTGAGATGGAGTCGCACCCTGTCGCCTAGGCTGGAGTGTAATGGTGTGATCTTGGCTTACTGCAACTTCTGCCTCCCAGGTTCAAACGATTCTCCTGCCTCAGCTTCCTAGTGGCTGAAATTAAAGGCGCGCGCCATGACACCCAGCTAATTTTTCTATTTTTAGTAGAGATGGTGTTTCACCATGCTGGCCAGGCTGGTGTTGAACTCCTGACCTCATGATCCGCCCACCTCGGGCTCCCAAAGTACTGGGACTACAGGCATAAGCCACCATGCCCGGCCAGACATTTTACTTATTTGTAAATGTTTTCAATTTTTTGAGACGGGATCTTGCTCTGCTGCCCAGGTGGGAGGCATGATCTTGGCTCACTGCAATGTCCATCTCCCCCGGCTCAAGAGATCCTCCCACCTCAGCCTCCTGATTCCTGAGTAGCTGTGACTTTTGTAGAGATAGTGGTCTCCCCATGTTGCCCAAGCTGGTCTGGGTTCAAGCAATCCTCCCAAAGTGGTAGAATTACAGGCATAAGCTACTGCACCCAGCCAAGGGAAAATTTATTAAGCATCTGCTCTATGCCAGGTATTGGGCTAGACATTAAGGATTCTGAGAAGGTGTCTGTCCACATGGAACTTGGATCAGAAAAAAGGTTGCTTCTCTGGGCTCACATATAAAATAGACAAAAAGCACCTGCCACCTGTCTGTAGAGCTTTTGGTGAGAATGAAATGTGATCAGGCTTGTAAAGTGCCTGGCATATAGCAAATTCTCAGTAAGTGGGAGCTCCTATTACTAATAGGGGCCAGGAGTCCTTTGCCAATACTGGGGGATGCCACCAACCCAGCCAGGTGGAAGGGCCCAACAGTCCCCAGCTTGAATTCCTAGACCCTCAAACCCAAGATTCAGGAGATGGTACGTGTTGTACCATGAGCCTGGGATGGCTGCTCCTTTCACTATCACTTTTCTTACTATAACAGGGAGACCTTCTGTGGATGGTGGGGCTCTACTAAGAAATGAAAAACGCTTCCAAACTAAGGAATAGACACGGATACAAATAAGGTATCTAAAAGGAAGGAAGAAGTGAAGGACGCCAAAGATGACTCCAAGGAAGCAGACCTGCGCTTGCCCCTCATTTCCTAGCGTGAGCTTTCCATGGGTGCTCAGAAAGCATCTCAGGAGAGAAGGCGAGTCCGAGGCTGATGGACTGCAGGTCCTGCCTGCCAGCTGGCTGCAGGCTGAACCGTGTAAGTATGAAGGATATTGGGGATGAGAGCAGGGTATGGGGTGAACATGGGGCAAAAGGTAAAGTGCTTCCCAAGCAAGATGGGGTAGGAGGAGATTCCAAACACACCCAGCAACCAAGAATGCAGAGTACTCTGGCTATCTGGGATAAACAGAAACAAGATGCTGGGCACCAGCTGTCCCCAGCAGGCAGGAAGGAGGGGGCTGTGTGAGGATGGGGATGTGAGAAACTGCCACCAACAATGGGGTCAAGGCTACCTACCCCCAACCTCCAATCTCCATCCCACGTGAAAAATGTAGGGGGAGCCTGTCAATGGGATGTGCAGAAGTGAGGCTGACGGTGCAAGGGCAGTGGCCCTGCCGTCCATACAGCCTCTACATGACAGTGCCACTGAAGGCAACACCTGAGGCATGACTGCCATGTGGTGAAGAGAACAGCCTCAGAAACCAGACTGCCTGGGTGTAAATCCTGGTACCACACTCACTAGCCTGGGCAAGCAACTTCTTTCCTGTAACTTACTCCCTCTTTTATAAATCAGAGATCACAGGAGTTCCTACCTTACAGGGCTGGTGGGAGATGAAGAGTATCCACATTAAAAACATTGTCTTTGTGTGGCCTACAGTGGGCCTTCAGTAAGTCATATCTATTATTATTCGTGGTGTCATCATTCTAGGCTACAAAAATATGCACATTCCCATTCTCCACTTAAGAGTGTTCCCATCGCTGCACTCTTTCCTGCATTTTGTCTACAGGGAGCTTCCAAATCCTGCTCAAACAGTCTTGCGGGTGGCCATTACGCCCTTCTCAGATTGGGCATAGAAACTGCAATTTTCACATCACTCTGGGATACAAGAAAATGTGAGCCAGGAAAAGAGGTATGGCCACTGCACACTTTTCTTCCCCCTCCAAATATCTCCTCAGTGCCCATCACATAGAAGGAAGTTAGATTTGAGCAAAGGAAGAATTCAGACCAGAGAAAAGGATCAGGGGGGGAGAAAAAAAAAAAAGTAGCCTTAGAAAAATGGTGTGACAAACAAATTGAGCCAAATGTCCCCAGAACAAATTTACAGACCCCAAGACAAAGTGTTATGGGCTGGGTCTCCAAATTGTCCTCCTTAGCTCAATTGTGACATGGACATAGACTCGGTCACTCATTTAACCAGGCACGACTCTGCTCCACAAGACAGAAGGACAAAGCCTCACCAGAGTCCACTCCGGTGGCCAGGAACCTGCAAAAGGCAAATTTAATATCTTTGGGCAAATACCAAAGTCCCCAAAGAAAGTACAATATATTCGGGGGTATGCTATAGTTTTAGCAACCCAAATGTTCCAGAAGACACTCAAAAGACTGTGCTAGTTACTGGTTATGTGACCCTGTATGAGATGCTTCCCTTCTGAGAGAGACACTAACGCCTACCTAACAGGGTGATGGGTCATCTAGTACAGAGCCTTGAGAGGCTCCTGATGTGGTGCTCATGGGTACACAGACATTGATTTCTCTACAAATACCTACAGTGTGTGGGTTAAAAAGAGCAGGGCTTGGCCAAGTGCAGTGGCTCATGCCTGTAATCTCAGCACTTTGGGAGGCCAAGGCGGGCAGATCACAAGAGGTCAGGAGTTCGAGACCAGCCTGGCTAATACGGTGAAACTCCATCTCTACTAAAAATACAAAAATTAGCTGGGAACGGTAGCAGGAACCTGTAGTCCCAGCTACTTGGGAGGCTAAGGCAAGAGAACTGCTTGAACCCAGGAGGCAGGGGTTGCAGTGAGACAAGATTGTGCCATTGTACTGTAGCCTGAGTACAGACTCCGTCTCAAAAAAAAAAAAGAAAAAAGAGAAGAAAAAAAAAAAGGTGGGCGGGGGATTTTCATGCCATAGTGATGAATGGAGAGTAAATGTACAGACATTAAGAGCATAGGTTCTGGAGTCTCTTTCATGGGCCCCAGTGTCCTCTTTTTTTTTTGAAATGGAGTTTCGCTCTTGTTGCCCAGGCTAGAGTGCAATGGCACAATCTCGGCTCACTGCAACCTCCACCTCCTGGGTTCAAGCGATTCTCCTGCCTCAGCCTCCAGAGTAGCTGGGATTACAGGCATGCACTACTACAACTTGCTAATTTTGCATTTTTAGTTGAGACGGGGTTTCTTCCTGTTGGTCAGGCTGGTCTCAAACTCCTGACTCAGGTGATCCACCCACCTTGGCCTCCCAAAATGCTGAGATTACAGGTGTGAGCCACCATGCCCGGCCTATCTTCCTCTTAAATGGAGATCATGATAATACTCACTTATAGAGCTATGAGAAGCAGAATCCCTCACCAATACAACAGACACTAGAGATAACTAATACAGTTAGGGGAAAGCGGATCCACCTTCCAGGCACTATGGCCAGCTGTGAGCTGAGCACAGAATAGGCACTCTAGGGTCATTTGCTGAATGGCCACCTGGATGGGCCAGAGAGAATGGGATGAGGTGGAAATGAGTAGGGGACGAAACAAAGATGAATGGGGTGAGAGAAAGCAGGCAGCTGTCTATCAGTCTCGGTTCTCTTTGTCAGAACACATACAAAGTCATGGTTAACTATTTTCTGCTCCACAGTGATGTTTTACCTTCACAATTTCCTGTGCCAAAATTCCTCCAACCACCGCACACACTGGGGCCATCTCAGAGAAGCAGTACCTAAAAGAGAAGGAAGACAAGCAAAATGGAGCACTGGGAAAAGAACTGTGACTGTGACATCCGGAGAAATTCAGTAGTAGGCTCTCCTGAATGAAAACATCTTCTAGGAGGAGGGGCCAATTCAGACAGCAGTGTTAATGATGGCATCTAGGCGTGAAAATGAATCTGATCCAGGGGTTGTAAGTGGTTAGAAAAGACCTTTGAACTCTGGCAAGCAGAAGTTCTTTCACAATACTTTTATTTTTACCTTTTTAAGTTAAAGGAAAGACTGTATCTGTGCTTCCTAAAAATAAGGTCCTACAGATATCAGATGTTCCAGTGCCCTGGTCACATTCCCGCAATTCTCGTCTTACCCATAATGGGCAGTGGGTTCTATATGCTACTCCCAGACAAATGTCAGGGAGTAGGCCTGTGTTAACATGCAGGAGGCATGGGAAATCTGAGGCCTGAAATTAAAGTGTGAGGGCAGAAAAAGTCTTCACAACCCACACAGACCCCAGCCCTTTTGAGCCAGGATGGGGCATCCAGAGGACAAATTTTAACTGATACAGTCATCTGCTCCTCCAAGTCGCCCATCCTAGTGAGCAAATCACTTTATTCTACCACTTCCCCAGAGGAAGCGTGCTTTGCCAGCTCCTACTCCTGAACACAATGGCGTGTGCTCACCGAGCAAACTGGAACACAGATGAGAGAAAGAGAAAGCCTCCCTACAGAACACTACCTCCAACCTTCCCAATTTGGTGCACATCCTTCTAGACATTTTTAAAAGTGCACAATTTAAACGGGTATAATTTTAAACCCAAATACCATCAACTATTACTCGTTCTGTTCTATAAGCTACCGAGGGATATTTAAGCTGTTAAACACTGTCATCATATGTCTTGACAAAGACACAGGTGTCCAAATAATTCCTTAAGGCGAATTTCTAAATATAGCAGTGCTAGCTTGCTAGGTTTTGATATGTATTGCCAAAATGCCCTCCTGAAAGGCTGCATCCATCCCAACTCCCAAGAGCTGTGTCCGAGGGCACCCAGCTCCTCACGCCCTGGCCACGACCTGCTTATCAAAGTCCACTACAGAGCTTTAAAATATATGGAGAACAAGGGCTAGGCGCGGTGGTTCACACCTGTAATCCCAGCACTTTGGGAGGCAGAGGCGAGCAAATCATTTGAGGTCAGGAGATCGAGACCCGCCTGGCCAACATGGTGAAACCCCGACTCTACTAAAAATACAAAACTCAGCTGGGGGTGTGGAGAAAAAAAAAAAGATGCTTTCAGCTTTCAACTCAGAGGCAGCCAAGGTGCAACTTTTCTTCGGTCGTCCCAAATCCGTGTTCATCTGACACCAGCCGCCTCCACCATGCCGTCAAAGCTCGATCCCAACGACATCAAAGTAGTATACCTGAGGAGCACAGGGGGGTGAAGTCAGTGCCACTTCTGCACTGGCCCCCAAGATCGGCCCTCTGGGTCTATCTCCAAAAAAGGTTGGTGATGACACTGCCAAGGTGACTGGCATTGCCGGGTGACTGGAAGGGCCTGAGGATTATAGTGAAGTTGACCATTCAGAACACATAGGCCCAGACTGAGGTGGTGCCTTCTGCCTCTGCCCTGATCATCAAAGCCCTTAAGGAACCACCAAGAGAAAGAAACAGAAAAACATTAAACACAGTGGGAATATCACTTTTGACGAGATTGTCAACACTGCTTGACAGAGGGCGGCACCAATCTTTAGCCAGAGAACTCTCTGGAACCATTAAAGAGATCCTGGGGACTGCCCAGTCTGCGGGCTATATAATGTTGATGGCCACCACCCTCATGACATCACTGATGACATCAACAGTGGTGCTATGGAATGCCCAGCTAGTTAAGAAGCACAAAGGAAAATATTTCAATAAAGGATCATTTGACAGCTGGTAAAAAGAAAAAAAAATTAGCCAAGCATGGTGGCATGCGCCTGTAATTCCAGCTACTTGGGAGGCTAAGTCAGGATAACTGCTTGAGGCTGGGAGGTGGAGGTTGCGGTGAGCCGAGATCGTGCCACTGCACTTCAGCCTGGGCAACAGAGCGAGACTCCACCTCGAAAAGAAAAAAACAAAAAAATCAGATGGGGATCCAAACAACCCAAAATAGTGAAAACAATCTTCTTCAAAAAGAATAGAAGTTTGGGAGAATTCATACTCCCTGATTTCAAAGCTTACTACACAAAGCTACAAAGCTACAGTAATAAAGACAGTATGGTCCCGGCATAAGGTCAGAGATTCAGATCAGTGGAATAAATAAAGTCCACAAATAAAGCCTTACATATACAGTCAATTGCAAGACCACTTGATGGGGAAAGAAAATCATTTCAACAAATGGTGATGGGTTTTCCACATGCAAAAGAATTAAGCTGCACCCCTACCTTCATGCTATGTACAAAAATTAATTCAAAGTGTATCAGAGGGCTCAATCTAAGAGCTAAAATACTAAACTCTAAGAAGAAAACAGAGGAATAAATTTTCATGGCCATGGTAAATTATGCAATGGTTTCTTAGATATGATATCAAAGGCACACGGGGGAAAAAAAAAGAGAAATTACGTTTCACAAAATTCAAAAGTAGTCCATCAAGAAAGTAAGAAGACAATCCACAAAATGGGAGAGGATATTTACAAATCAAGTATCTGATAAGGGACTTATATCTAGCATATACTGAGATCTCTTTTTTTTCTTCTTTAATCTTGTGATGCAACAACCTTTATTTTTTTTTGAGACAGAGTTTCACTCTTGTCTCCCAGGCTGGAACGCAATGGCGTAAAATCTTGGTTCACTACAACCTCCGCCTCCTGGGTTCAAGCCATTCTCCTGCCTCAGCCTCCTGAGTAGCTGGGATTACAGGCGTCCGCCACCACACCCAGCTAATTTTTGTATTTTTAGTAGAGACAGGGTTTCACCATGTTGGTCAGGCTGGTCTCTAACTCCTGACCTTGTGATCCACCCACCTTGGCCTCCCAAAGTGCTGGGATTACAGGCATGAGCCACCACACCCGACCACACTTTTTTTTTTTTTTTTTTTTTTTGAGACAGAGTTTCGCTCTTGTTGCCCAGTCTGGAGTGCAATGGCACAATCTTGGCTCACCGCAACCTCTGCCTCCCAGGTTCAAGTGATTCTCCTGCCTCAGCCTCCCAAATAGCTGGGATTACAGGCATGCGCCACCACGCCCGGCATTTTGTATTTTTAGTAGAGATGGAGTTTCTCCACGTTGGTCAGGCTGGTCTCAAACTCCAGATCTCAGGTGATCCGTGCGCTTCGGCCTCCCAAAGTGCTGGGATCACAGGCGGGAGCCACTACGTCCAGGTCCTTTTTTTTTTTTTTCCTGCAACAGGGTCTCAACTCTTCACCCAGGCTGGAGCGCAGTGGCATGATCATGGCTCACTATAGCCTCGACCTCCTGGGCTGAAGCGATCCTTCCACTTCTCAGTCTCCCAATAGCTGGGACAGGTGTGTACCACCATGCCTAAACATTTTATTTTTATTTTTCGCTGAAAATTCCAAAAACCAGTTATTTTTATTATTTTTATTTATTTATTTATTTTTTTTTTAGAGACAGGGTTTCACTATGTTGGCCAGGATGGTCTCGATCTCTTGACCTCGTGCTCCGCCCGCCTCGGCCTCCCAAAGTGCTGGGATTACAGGCGTGAGCCACCACGCCCAGCCAAAACCAGCTATTTTCTATTTTATTTATTTATCATTATTTTTTGAGACAGAGTCTTGCTCTGCTGCCAGGCTGGAGTGCAGTGGCGACATCTCCGTACACTGTAACTTCCGCCTCCTGGGTTCAAGCAATTCTTCCACCTCAGCCTCATGAGTAGCTGGGATTACAGGCACGTGCCACCACGCCCAACTAATTTTTGTATTTTTAGTAGAGAAGGGTTTCACCATGTTGGCCAGGATGGTCTGGATCTCTTGATCTTGTGATCCGTCTGCCTCGGCCTCCCAAAGTGCTGGGATTATAGGAGTGAGCCACCGCGCCTGGCCATGCCTCAAAATTTCTGTAGTAGATACAGGGTTCTGTCATGTTGCCCAGGCTGGTCTCAAAATCCTGGGTGCAAGGAATCTGCCCGCCCAGCCTCGAAACATACTGTGATTAACCACCTAAGCCACTGCTCCTGGCCAGGAACACTTAGAATTTAACAACAAAAAAGATAACTTAATTTAAAAAATGGGAAGATGATCTGAATGGACATCTGTCTCTTCAAAGAAGATACACAAATAGCTGAGAAGCACATGAAAAGATGTTCTACATGGTTAGTCATTAGGGAATTGCAAATCAAAACCACAATGAGACACAATTTAACACCCCCAAAAGCTAAAATAAGAGAAACAATAATGCTTGCTGGCCAGGATGTGGAGAAACTGGAACTCTCACACATTGCTGGTAAGATTGTAAAGAAGTGTGGCCACTATGGAAAAGTTTGGCAGTTCCTCAAAATGTTCAATACACTTACTATATGACTTACTCAATAATTACACACCCTAGAGACTATAAAAGCTTATGTTCATACAAAAACACATAAATGTTTATGGTGGCTTTAGTTATAATTGCAAAAAATAATCAAAATGTTCTCTACCTGGTGAATAGACAAACTGTGCTACATCCACACAATGGAATATCACTCAGAAAAAAAAGGAATGAACTACTGACTGACATCACAACATGAATTAATCTCAAAGACGTTAAGCTCAGTGAAAGAGGCCACAGGCCAAAGACTACATGCCACAGGGTTCTGTTTATGTCACATTATGGAAAAGGCAGAACTATAATGCATAGAAAGTACATCAGTGGTGGCCGGGCACAGTGGCTCACGCCTGTAATTCCTGTATTACACGCCTGTAATCCCAGTACTTTGGGAGGCCAAGGCAGGTGGATCACCTGAGATCAGAAGCTCAAGACCAGCCTGGCCAACACAGTAAAATCCCGTCTCGTCTAAAAATATAAAGAATTAGCGGGGTGTGGTGGCAGGCGACTGTAATCCCAGCTACTCGGGAGGCTGAGGCAGGAGAATCACTTGACCAGGAGGTGGAGGTTGCAGTGAGTCGAGCTCACGCCACTGCACTCCAGCCTGGGCAACAAGAGCTAAACTCTGTCTCAAAAAAAAAAAAAAAAAAAAAAAAAAAATCAAACCCCCCCCGCAAACAATTTATCAAACTGAAATCCCCCCTCAAATAAAAAAACAAAACCCAACTCCTCAGAATTATAACAAAAAGGTATACATTTTACTGAATGTAAATTTTTTTAAAAAATATCATGAAGAAACAAGAATTTTACCATATGCAAGTCGAAATAATAAAAACCAAATAAGACAAACGTCACCATAAAAAAACAATCCAGAACAGGTATACTTTATAAAGACAACTGGCCTAGACTCTATAAAAAAAAGAAAAAAAAATGTTCTAAATTGAGAGCTGGAAAACCTCTGTATAGAACCAGATAATAAATATTTTCAGCTTTATGAGACATATAGTCGTTGTTACAACTATTTAGCTCTGCTATGGCACAAAAGCTGTCACAGCTAATATGTAAATGAGTAAATGTGCTAAGAAAACTTTATTTACAAAAAGAGGTGGCAAGCCAGTTTGCCAATGGCCATTCTAAATTAAGAGAGATACAAGTGGCACATGCCGCCTGTCAATCCCAAAAGTGTGGGAAACCAAGGCAGGAGGGTGGTTTCAATCCAGGAATTTGAGAATAGCCTGGGCAAGAGAGTGAGTTCCCCATCTCTACAACAAAAATAAATATTAATGATCATTTAACTCAAGCAGATGTGTTTTGTGTACTCTCTTCTTCGTACTATGCAATTTAGAATTTTAAAAAATAGGAAACATACTGTGGTCAACATATCGAGACCCTGCCTATACAAAAAAAAATTTTTTAGCCAGGCTTGGCACATGCCTATAGTCCCAGCTACGCAAGAGGCTGAGGTGGGAGGATTGCCTGAGCCCAGGAGGTTGAGGCTGCAGTGAGCTATGATGTGCCGCTGCACATACACAGAGAGAAATCCTATCTAAAAAAAAAAAAAATCTATCATCTAAAAATAGGCAGCAATCTACAAGGTGCTTTTGTAACACTGGCACCATTTGGTCAGGGACTGATGACATTAGGCAGGCTTGGATCTCACGGTAACTCACCCGGGCACTCATCTCTTGGTAGAGGAATGACCAGTTTGTGAGAAGCAAGTGTTGCCTCTGCTGTGCTTCACAGGAGGAGGAAGGACTGGGTCACAGAGGGCTTCAGTTCCAACAGCCCCAGCCAGTCAGCCAGTGGCAAGTAGGAGCCGCTGAGCATACCTGGGGCTGGGTGCCGGGCCGTGAGTGTGCAGCCAAGTGACTAATTTGAGCATTCAAAGTGATGAACAATCCGGCTCTGCCTCACTGGCCAGCAGAGTTGAAGGCCCTGGCTTCCCAGAAGAGGAAATCCACAGCCTAATGAGGTGCTGGCTGTTTTTCTCTCCAAAGTGGTTCCTTCCCTGCCCACTCTCTTTGGGGAAACTGCTTTCCCATGTCTTAGTCTCATGTGCTCAGGCACTGCCGCTCTATTGCTTTTTAAGTAAGAGGCGTCTGGTGGCCTCTTGAAGTCTGTCTGTGGACAGGCTGTGAGATGGCCTGACACGGGTTAGGGATGCTGGCAAGGAAATAAGCCGTTGTCTCGCAGCTGAGCTACCCCCTCCAGACTGCCCACTGCCTTTGAGGAGCGGGATGTGGTCACTTGAGGAGGGAGAGCTGTGCACAAGTCTCCTGCTGTCATCTGTCTGCGTTCTGCTTGCACTGTCCTTCAGGTTGTGTTTTTTGATTCTCTTTTCAGAGGGCTTTGTTGTTTTTCTGATTGCAAAACTAACAGATGTCCATTGCCAGAAAGCGTAAAATGGAAGAATAGAATCCCCCATAATCCCTACTGCTAAAATTTTGGGGTTAAGCCTCACAAACTTTTCTCTGTGTATTTACATCTTTTTCTTGTTTAAAATACCAAAATGGGCCAGGTGCGGTGGCTCATGCCTGTAATCCCAGCACTTTGGGAGGCTGAGGCGGGTGAATCACCTGAGGTCAGGAGTTCGAAACCAGCCTGGCCAACATGGCAAAACCCTGTCTCTACTAAAAATACAAAAACTTAGCCGGGCATGGTGGTGGGTACCTGTAATCCCAGCTACTCAGGAGGCTGAGGCAGGAGAATCGCCTGAACCTGGGAGGCAGACGCTGCAGTGAGCTGAGATCACACCATTGCACTCCAGCTTGGGTGACAGAGTGACACTCCGTTAAAAACAAAAATCAGAACGAGAATATACTATTTGTACTGTTTGATAGCTTTTTCCAGCATATTATGAACCTGTTTGTGTCAATAAATATATAGACACATGTATACATATTACTTACATTTCACAACAAGTGGTTGTTTATTTAACCAATACCTTATTAGTGAGTATTTAAATTTTTTATAGTTTTTTACTTATATAAATACTTTATATCATATATATATTTAGCCAGACATGGTGACACACACCTGTAGTCTCAGGTACGCAAGAGGTGGCATGGTGGCACATGCCTGTAGTCCCAGCTACACTACATATATTGAGACAGGGTCCTTCTCCATCACCCAGGCTGGAGTGCAGTGGTGCAATCTTGGCTCACTGTAACTTCTGCTTTCCTGGCTCAAGCAATGCTCTAGCCTCAGCCTCCAGAGTAGCTGAGACTACAGGTGCCAGCCACCAACATCCAGTTAATTTTTCTATTTTTTGTAGAGACAGGGTTTTATCATGTTGCTCAGGCTGGTCTCAAACTCCTGAGCTCAAAACAATCCGCCTGCCCCAGCCTCCCAAAGTGCTAGGATCATAGGCATGAGCTACTTAGCCAGGCCAATGACAGCTTTTTGGGTCAGAGCACCACAGGTGCTTCAAAGACCACTGGTGATCCTAAATGGGGTGGGGTTTGCTGGTGCCTATGTGAAGTTCCCAGTATGAAGTGAAGAAAAAAGGGATTAGGGACTCTGGTAGACCTTACTGTTGATAAGAAATCAAGGTAGCTAATTGAAAAAAAAAAAAAAGAAAGAAAAAACCTGCTAATGTTAGCCACGAATAATTAAAAAAAAAAAAAAGAAACCAAGGTAGCATGCTGCTGCGAGAGCAAGCACAGTAATCAGATCTGGAGTGGGATCTGGGTTGGCTACTTATTACCTGATGCCTGGTACATAATAGCTGCTCAGTAAACTGTAGCCATCATTATTACCGCTACAAGCTGGAGTCATAGCAAAGCAAAGTTTAGGAAGCCTCTAAAGACACAGAAAAGGAATTAGAGTGAGTGCATGATCCCAGAGCTGCTTGGAAGGAGACTGTGGGCCGAGTGTGCAGAGTGGCTCCCGCCTGTAATCCCAGCACTCTGGAAGGCAGAGGCAGGTGGATCACCTGAGGTCAGGCATTTGAGACCAGCCTGGCCAACATGGTGAAACCCCATCTCTACCAAAAATACAAAAATTAGCTGGATGTGGTGGTGGGCACCTGTAATCCCAGCTACTTGGGAGGCTGAGGCAGGAGAATTGCTTGAACCTGGGAGGCAGAGATTGCAGTGAGCCGAGATTGTGCCATTGCACTCCAGCCTGGAAGGCAAGAGTGAAACTCTGTCTCAAAAAAACAAAAAACAAACGGGACAGGAAGGAGATTGTGACCTAGTCACCATCTGGTCTTCTCCAACCAAATCCTAAACCTGTTTATCAGAGCAAAACGGTGGTCACCTAAGCTGAAAGCAAGCAGTGCCCAAGGGAGAGGATGCTGGGAACATGGGTGCCTTTGCTTCTGGGGGTATAAATTGATAGGATACCAATGGGGGCAAAATGGCAATGCCGACCAAATGATAAATTATATCCTTCTGACCCACCAACTCCCTTCCTCCTAATTATCCTGCAGTTATACCTGCACACGTATGACACAAGGTCACAGACTGCAGTGTTTCCCAGTTAGAAAAGTCTGAACACAACTTGAGTGAGCAGGCAACTGGTTCAATACACTCCACTGCTCCACATGCAGGAATACTAAGGAGCTGTGGAAAAGAAGGAGCAAACTATGTACTGATCTGGATATGTCCCCCAAGAGATAACAAGATCACATAAAGTGAAAAAAGAAAGGTAGAGAATAGTGTTTACAGATCTCATATTGCCTTGAATTTTGAACCATGTGAATATAAGATACTTACTGTAAAAATCAGAATCTGCCCCCCTTTTTATATTTTCTTATAGTAGTAGAGGGGCAGAAGTCTACAGGAGCAGGCAGAATGTGGCAGGGGGCTCTCTGCAGGGTTTTGGGTCTAATAAAAGAGCTCCTCAGCCGAACGCAGTGGCTCACGCCTGTAATCCCAACACTTTGGGAGGCCAAGGCAGGCGGATCACAAGGTCAGTAGATCAAGACCATCTTGGCCAATATAGAGAAACCCCGTCTTTACTAAAAATACAAAAATTAGCTGGGCGTGGTGGTATACTCCTGTAATCCCAGCTACTCAGGAGGCTGAGGCAGGAGAATCAATTGAGCCTGGGAGGCGGAGGTTGTGGTGACCTGAGTTTATGCCACTGCACTCCAGCCCCGGCAACAAAGAATGAAACTCTGTCTCAAAAAAGAAAAAAAAAAAAAGCTCCTCAAATTAAGGCAAATCCTTAAAAAAAACTTTATCTGTCCAGGCTAAATCGTGATCAATACTGAGACCAACCTGACAAAGTCCTCAGGAAGCAGGTCAGGACTAACACCCAGTGAGTCAAGCACATCATTTCGTATCTGGAGCAACAAATCGGAATCTTCCCCATATGTATCAGAACTCGGATCTCTTCCTTTGTCTGTGCGGAACTTCAGGAGCACTAGGAAAGAGAAGAAGGCGGCAAGTCAGAAAGCCACTCTTTTTTTTTTTTTTTTTTTTGAGATGGACTCTCGCTCTGTTGCCCAGGCTGGAGTGCAATGGCACCATCTTGGCTCACTACAACCTCTGCCTTCCAGGTTCAAGCAATTCTCCTGCCTCAGCACCCCCAGTAGCTGGGAATATAGGCACGTGCCACCATGCTCAACTAATTTTTATATTTTTAGTAGAGACGGGGTTTCATCATGTTCATCAGGATGGTCTCCAACTCCCGACCTCATGATCCGCTCACCTCAGCATCCCAAAGCTGGGATTACAGGAGTCAGCCACCGCATCCGGCCACATTTTTTATTTATTTAACAAATATAGTCAGAGAGGTAACCCAATAATTGTAAAAGCAATTTACCTTACTGTGGAAAGTGCTGTGATAGCATAGTAGAGCGTCTGACACCATCTGTAGGGTGGTATCAGGAAGGCTTCCCCGAGGAAGAAACCATTCAATGAAGTATGCATGAGTTTGAAGGGGGCAGAAAGCAGTGGAAGCTTCCAGTAGAGAAAAAGGCTCTATTAAGACCCAGAAGAGGCCGAGTGCAGTGACACACATCTGCAGTCCCAACACTTTGGGAGGCCAAGGCCTCAGAATCACTTGAGCCCAGGAGTTTGAGACTATCCTGGGCAACACAGAGACCTCACTGCTACCAAAAAAAAAAAAAAAAAAAAAAAGGACCAGGGGAAGTGGCTCATGCCTGTAATCCCAGCACTTTGGGAGCCCAAGGCGGGTGGCATCACGAGGTCAGGAGATTGAAACCATCCTGGCCAACATGGTAAAGCCTCGTTTTTACTAAAATACAAAAAAATTAGCCATGTGTGGTGGCACATGCCTGTAGTCCCAGCTACTCGGGAGGCTGAGGGAGGGGAATTGCTTGAACCCAAGAGACGGAGGTTGCAGTGAGCCAAGATCACGCCACCACACTCCAGCCTGGCGACAGAGCAAGATTCCATCTCAAAAAAGAGAAAAAAGAAAAATTAGCCAGGCACAGTGGTGCCTGTAGTCCAAGCTACTCAGGAGGCCAAGGCAGATCACTTGAGCCCAGGAGATTAAGGCTGCACGAGCAGAAATCTCATCACTGCACTCTAGCCTTGGAGTGAAACTCTGTCTCCCTGTCTTAAAAAAAAAAAAAAAAAGAGAGAGAGAAAGAAAGAAAAAGAAAGGAAAAGGAAAAAGGAAAGAGGAAAAGGGAAGGGAAGGAACCTAGAAGAGAGATGAGATGATAAGCAGTGGGTGGTACGCATTGCAGGTGGCACCAGTTCAAAGGCTGCTTTAGCCAGAAAGGCCGGCCAAATACTTAAGACTCATCAGACAGGCAGGTCATTACAAACAAAACCTCCCTTACCAGGAAAACTATCTCAGCCGCCAGAAAATGGATGTTTAATTTTGGTTGTGAACCAGAGGAAAGGTTCAGATGATGGCTGTGAGTCAGCTACTGTGTAACAATACCCCAACAAGGCTAGAACTTTTAGCCCAAACAAAGACAAATAGGAGCTAAAGACTCATTAGGCCAGGAACTATGGCTGACACCTGTAATCCCTGCACTTTGGAAGCCTGAGGCAGGTGGATCATTTGAGTTCAGGAGTTCAAGATCAGCCTGGCCAACATGGTGAAACCCTGTCTCTACTAAAAATTCAAAAATTAGCCAGGCATGGTGGTGGGTGCCTATCATCCCAGCTACTCAGGAGGCTAAGGCAGGAGAATCAGTTGAACCTGGGAGGTGGAGGTTGCAGTGAGCCAAGATCAAGCCATTTCACTCCAGCCTGACAAAGCAAGACTCCCTCTCAAAAAAAAAAAAAAAAAAAAAAAAAGAGGCTGATTAGCATACAAACACCTTCTAACTGCCCACTACACCTTGTCCACGGGTGTCAGGTGTGGGTGGGCAGGCATTCTAGTTCTCTACATGCTGCCCAAGGAAAAGGAGCAGCCAGTCTCAACCCTTGTTTCTAAGGGCAATACTCCTCCCACATCACACAGGCTATTTTAGAACAGACACAAAGACGTGGATCAGCTTCTAGGCCCAAGCCCTGGGTGTGCTGGGACTGCATTTTATGCCTGGAGAGCAGACTTTACAGTTTGCCAGTTCTTTCACTTATGTCTGTTCTTCAGTATATGCTGACTGAAAAAGCAGACTTTTTCAGCAAATTATACTCTGTACCAGGACAAGGGGTTCCTCCCTAAAAATTAAGGTAAATTGAAAACTATCAGGATTTGCTGTGAGGCTCTTTAAAAATGCAAGTATTAAAAACAAACAAACAAATAAATAAATAAATGTAAGTATTTGGTACCCACTGCAGACTGAAAAGTCAGAGTCACACCTTTTAAAGACTCATAGTTTTGGTAATGAGCAGCCTG
Organism: Ateles fusciceps; assembly: GCA_036589455.1. NCBI lineage: Eukaryota > Metazoa > Chordata > Mammalia > Primates > Atelidae > Ateles > Ateles fusciceps. The sequence continues at coordinate 2,718,483 of JAZHEH010000929.1, read as the reverse complement.
CATTCTCTAGTAGAATTCATTCACTCCATCAGCCTGGCCGAGCACTTACTTTGTGCCAGACAGACCTGGTTGCTAAAGGTACAACAACAGTGAGTGAGTGAATCTTAGACTCTGCATCTGTGAGGGCAATGGGTGGGAGAACAACTGAGGAGGTCAGAGTTTAGAAGCCACAACAAGTGGCTCCACTGAAGCCTGGGAGAGTTTAGAAATGAGTTATAACGTGTTCCAAGAAGATCTCAAAGCACAGATGCCCAGGTAAAAAAAAAAAAGACACCCCCTGCTTCTAGCCTATGCTTTTCTCAGTGTCAATGTCAGACAAAGGCCCCTGGCCTGTATTTCTCTGGTAACTTTCACATGTCCAGTACAGAACAGGGCTCTGCATATCAGACCAGAGGTAATTTCTTTCTTTCTTTTTTTTTTTTTGAGACAGAGTCTCGCTCTATTGCCAGGCTGGAGTGCAGTGGCGCAATCCCGGCTCACTGCAATTTCCATTTTCCCGGTTTCAAGCAATTCTCCTGCCTCAGCTTCCTGAGTAGCTGGGACTACAGGCACACACCAGCATGCCTGGCTAATTTTTTTGTATTTTTAGTAGAGACAGGGTCTCACCATGTTGGCCAGGATGGTCTCGATCTCTTGACCTCGTGATTCACCCGCCTCGGCCTCCCAAAGTGCTGGGATTACAGGCGTGAGCCACTGAGCCCGGCATTTTTTTTTTTTTTTGAGACAGTCTCATCTTGTCACTCAGGCTGGAGTGCAATGGCGTGATCTCGGCCCACTGCAACCTCCGCCTGCCGGGTTCAAGCCATTCTCCTGCCTCAGCCTCCCAAGTAGCTGGGACTACAGGCACGTACCACCATGCCCAGCTAATTTTTTGTATTTTTAGTAGAGATGGGGTTTCACTAAAAATATAAAAACTCCTGGTCTCAAAGCCTTGACCTCAGGTGATCCACCCACCTCAGCCTCCCAAAGTGCTGGGATTACACGTGTGAGTCAGCAAGCCTGGCCAGTAATTTCTTTAAAAAAAGAAAAGAAAAAAAATCTCCAGAACACCCACTGATTCAGAACACTGTTTGCTATCTGAGAATGTGACTCTCTCCTCTTTTCAAGAACACAGCTTCCGCAACCTTCAATGCTACCTCAATACTTGGCAGCCAACTCAAAGCTATGACAATTGGCTGGGTGCGGTGGCTCATGCCTGAAATCCCAACACTTTGGGAGGCTGAGGCGGGTGGATCACCTGTCAGGAGTTAAAAACCAGCCTGGCCAATGTGGCGAAACCCTACTAAAAATACAAAAAATTAATCTGGCATGGTGGTGAGTGCCTGTAATCCCAGCTTCTCAGGAGGCTGAGGCAGGAGAATCACTTGAACCCAGGAGGTGGAGGTTGCAGTGAGCTGAGATCATGCCACTGCACACCGGCCTGGGTGACAAGAAACTCTCTCTCTCTCACACACACACGCACGCACACACACCCATGCGCGCACGCATGTGCACACAAGCTATGACAATCTGGATGCCAGAGAACATTGATCTGCCATCACCCAAGACTTCTAATTTTGCAGATGCGCTGCTGGTATGCTGATTTTAGTAAATAAATGCAACTGAATAACCATTTGGGGGCAGGGCAGATAAATTACTGCAGAAGTGGCAAGTACTGCCTGTTTGGACCAAGTCTCTTTTCCAAAAATGTCCCATAAAAATAAAGGACTACCCTGAAAATGCAATGGTTGGTGTAAAAAAAAAAAAAAAAAGGCAAGAAAAAAAAAGAAAAATAAAGGAGGCCAGGTGCAGTGGCTCATGCCCATAATCCCAGCACGTTGGGAGGCTGAGGCAGGTGGATCACTTGAAGTCAGGAGTTTGAGAGTAGCATGGCCAACATGGCAAAACCCCGTCTCTACCAAAAATAGGAAAATTAGCTGAAAGTGTGGTGGGCGCCTGTAATTCCAAGTACTCGGGAGGCTGAGGCAGGAGAACTGCTTGAACCTGGGTGGTGGAGATTGAAGTGAGCCAAGATCATACCACTGCACTCTATCTAGTCTGGGCTACTGAGCGAGACCATCTCACAAAATAAATTAAATAAAAAAATAAAGGAATCCAGCCACCTGTTAGTATAGCCAAAGCAGAGGATACTGCAACAAATGTCAAAAGCTATTCCTGTCAATCACGCCTGAGAGAACGGGGCAATAAGACCCAGAATAGGTATCAGTACTACCTGAGCGGATGGAGGCAATGCTGGGCACGAGCTGCTCACAGAGCACACGGTCCAAGGCCCTGCAGCAGCCACATAGAAACCGAGGCTGCCTGCTTTTCAGCTGCAGGGTGGTGGACAGCAGCGGGAGCCCTGTACTAGCTGGCTCTTGTGCAATCTTATTTCTGTGTCACTGGGACGGAAGCACCAACTGTCACAAGGGACCAACAAGAGGAGGTAATTTGTTTTCAGCCCTTATCACAAAGTTTTTCATCTTTTGGTTTGAAAATATAGCTGTGGGAGCACCAAAGACCCAAGTGTTACAGTGCCTACTATGTGCCAGGCACCATACTAAACATAACATGCACTCGTGATCTTCACAATAATCGGGTGAGGGGGATATTATCACCCTTTCTACTTTTTTTTTTTTTTTTTTTGATAGAGTCTCACTCTGTTGCCCAGGCTAGATTGCAGTGGCATGATCTCTGCTCACTACAACCTCCACCTCCTGGGTTAAAGTGATTCTCCTGCCTCAGCCTCCTGAGTAGCTGGGACTAAAGGCATCTGGCATCATGCCCAGCTAATTTTTGTATTTTTAGTAGTGATGGGGTTTCACCACGTTGCCCAGGCTGTTCTCGAACTCCTGACGTTAAGTGATCCTCCCAACTCAGCCTCCCAAAGTGCTGGGACTATAGGCATGAGCCACTATGCCCAGCCTCCTCTTCGTACGTTTTTTTTTTTCTTTTTTGAGATGGAATCTCGTACTGTTGCCCAGGCTGCAGTGCAATGGCGCGATCTTGGCTCACTGCAACGTCCACCTCCCAGGTTCACACGATTCTCCTGTCTCAGCCTCCCGAGTAACTGGGATTACAGGCGCACACCACACCCAGCTAATTTTTGTATTTTTAGTAGAGATAGGGTTTCACCATGTTGGCCAGGCTGGTCTTGATCTCCTGAACTCAGGTGTTCCCCCTGCCTTGGCCTCCCAAAGTGCTGGGATTACAGGCGTGAGCTACCATGCTGGCCTAGCCTTCCTACTTCACAGATCAGGAAACTGAAGTTCAGAGACATTAAGTGACTTGGTCACTGTAACTCCCAAGTACTGGAGTTATAGAAGCCAGATTTGAGTTCACAAATATGTAAACTCAAATCTGGCTTCAGAATCTGTGCTTCTTAACTCTAACGAAATCCAAAAGCAATAGCAGGTCCACACAGGGACATAGCACCTAGGATTCCAAGTGGTCTGGTTATTTGTCCCCACTGCAGGGGATCCCCTATTTGATCATATTTTTGTCAAATGCATTTTTCCAGATGGGTCTGGCCTCTGTTAATTTCAAGGTGTAAGTTCAGCGGGTGAGAAGCGAGGATGGTGGTCATACAAAACCTTGCCCATCAATCTTCAGAGAGTAAAACCAGCTTCATCTTAGGAAGAAATAGGATGGCATTAAGAACAGGAGCAAAGGCAGCAGCAGCTGGCTCTGCTGTTTCTCTGGGCCCCTTGCCTGATCCTGGTGCAGTTTGGTTGGACAAGGGCCGGCAGGCTGGCACCATCCACATACCTCGCTGACCACATCTGAAGTCCTTGCAGGGCCTCTGGGAAGGGGGCCAATCAGTCCAGCCACTTATTTGCAGCAAAACAAACAGAAGCTGTCTTTTTTCACTCTTTCTCGAAGGTCAGACTCCAGTTAGCAGTAGAGGAGGGGGGGCAGGAAGAAACCCGTGTTCTTGACAGGCAGCAGTCTCAGAACTGACCCTAGCCCCTGACAAGTTCTTGCTTATTAAATTCTCCTCTTTGTTCTGCTTTCCGTCCCGCCTGAAGAGCCAAACACACACACATACCAGTGTTGACTCTGCATTTCTGAAGAGCACCTCCCACCAGTTTACACATTATAAAACTGTTCCATTAAGATCAAACACTGTGAGAGATAGAGAGCTGCTCTGCCAAAAGATGACTCATCGAATCATATCAAAACACGCACAAAATTAGAGTTCCAAACTTGATTAACTTCATCTGAACCTTTTAATTAACTCAGGTTGCTGAAGTCCGGAGGGATGACATTCATCGCTGGAGAAGATGGGCTAGTGTCTCAGCTTAGGTTCAGGATTTGCCCATGTAATGGTAAAGGCCAACTTGGGAAAGAGAAACCAGGCACAAGGTTTCACATATTTAAAAGAAAAAAACTGTGGATATGTGGATATGCTACCACCTTTGCAAAATAATGTAAGCACTCAAACTCAAATTTAATCTCAGTTCATAACATCAGATTAGCACTGTAACAGAAATCCGGAAAGCAGTATCATTAATCACTGTTTGTTACTATGAACTTCTATCACATTTAACTATTATGGTTAATATAATCACCAGGGCCACCCAATAAACCAGTATTTTAATAGGAAGAAAATAAAGTCACTGCCTGTAATCTCAGCACTTTCGGAGGCCAAGGTGGGCAGATTATGAGGTCAGGAGATCGGGACCATCCAGGCCAACATGGTGAAACTCCGTCTCTACTAAAAATATCAAAAAATTAGCTGTGTGTGGTGACATGCACCTGTAGTCCCAGCTACCGGGGAGGCTGAGGCAGGAGAATCGCTTGAACCAGGGAGGCAGAGGTTGCAGTGAGCCGAGATTGTGCCACTGGACTCCAGCCTGGTGATAGAGTGAGACTCCATCTCAAAAAAAAAAAAGAAAAAAGAAAAGAATGTCACTGTCACAAATTAGCTCCCAATTGCTGGCCCCCAAAACAGTTCAATTGTGGGGGGCAGGGGGAGCTGAATCTATATCAAAACTTCACTTACCTAAGCGACACCTAAAGCTTTTCTGTGCCAGACACCCTGGCCCCAATTCTCTGGCTCCCTGCAGCAGAATGTGGACTCCTCCCTAGGGTTGGCTCACTTTATGGAGAGTTGCTGTCTCTGGAAACAGCCTAGTAATCTGCTCCACTCCCAGGTGACATAAATTTCCAGAAAGATGCAAAGTACAGTAGTCCTCTTATCCAACACCCTATTTCCTAAGGCAAAGCCCTGGGCCTGACATTTCCTCAATTGTTCATTCAATAAATATACACTGAGCAATGACTGTGCCAGGTGCTGAACTGGGCAGATGAGGGCAGAATGGACAGTCTGCCCTCTCACAGCATTTCAGAGGGCCATCAACAAAAACTACACAGGAGATAACAAAATGTCCTAACTGGAAAAGTGTCTCTGAGAGAGCCTCAGTGGGTGCAGTGAGGTGTCTTGTCAAGTGACCAGGCTCTCCACAGTCAGCAGAACCACCTCAGTCCTCACAGTCCCTGAATACTATCTGTCTGTCCCATCCTCTGTGCCTTTTCTCTGCAAAGCCCATCCCTGGCCTGGAGAGCTTTCCAACTAGAGGGCGGCAGCAAAGAGCACAGCTCTGGACTCCCTATTTTTAAACTTACTGTGACCTCGGGCAAGTGACAAGGGCCCTAGCTTCCTCTGCAAAATGGGAATCCCAAGGGCACTTGTGGGGTTTAAAGATTAAATGAGCCAATCCATGTAAAGCACCCCAGAGTATCTGGGCAGTATCTTCCAGGTCTGTCACTGCTCTTAAGCAAGGTCCACAAGGCCAGCTCACACTCGCCCTAGAGAAGCTGACATACTTGCTGTGGTGACCTGTGTCACACAGTAGCTCATTCGACTGCATTACCATTAATGGCTAAGCTCTGGACACGGCACTGCTTCAGACTTCCCTGTCTCCTGACATGCACTCCCAGCACCCTGTTTATTTTCCTTCAACGCTCTTAGTTACAGTTTGTGATTTTTTTTTTCTTTTTGTTGAGACACGGTCTCAGTCTGTCACCTAGGCTGGAGTGAGCGGCACAATCTCAGCTCATTGCAGCCTGAACCTCCTGAACTCAGGTGATCCTCCAGCCTCAGCCTCCCAAATAGTTGGGACTATAGGTGTGCATCACCATGCCTGGCTCATTTTTTATTTTTTGTAGAGATGGGTTTCCCCATGTTGCCCAGGCTGGTGTCAAACTGCTGAGCTCAAGTTGTCCACCTGCCTCAGCCTCCGAAAGTGCTGGGATTACAGGCGTGAGCCACCGCCCCCAGCCCACAGTTTGTGGTTTTATATTCATCTGTGGAAATGAATGAGTACAAGGATTGGCTTGTCTCCTCCATTACATTTTTATGCTCTGTGGGGCAGAGGCCATGTCTGTTTTGTTCACTACTGTATACTTAACACCTGGCACAGGGGCTTGCCCCATAGCAGGCAGTTGAAAAATGTCACACAGGAAGCCTCACTGAATAAAGGAAACGAAGGAGAAGGGCTCATGACAACGTGAAACAGGCCAGACAATACAGAGGTCGGGCGCAGTGGCTTGCGCCTGCAATCCCAGCACTTTGAGAGGCCAATGCAAGCAGGTCACCTGAGGTCAGGAGTTTGAGAACAGCCTGGCCAACAAGATAAAACCCCGTCTCTGCTAAAAATATAAAAATGACAGGAGGCTGAGGCAGGAGAATCGCTTGAACCCGGGAGGCAGAGGTTGTGGTGAGCTGAGATTGTACCACTGCACTCCAGCCTGGATGGTGACAGAGCAAGACTCCATCTCAAAAAAAAAAAAAAAAAAAAAGAGCTGGGTTTTGTGGCAGGGACCTGTAGTCCCAGCTACTCAGGAGGCTGAGGCACAAAATTTGCTTGAACCCAGGAGGCAGAGGCTGCAGTGAGCTGACGTCGCGTTACTGCACTCCAGCTGGGTGAGAAAGCAAGACCCTGGCTCAGAAAAAAAAGTTAAGTGACACAAGGTACAGAAAATCCAAAGCAGACCTGCTCTGTTACTGGCTGAATTTTAAAGTGTTCAAAGCTACCTGGGATGGTCCTGTATCTTATCAAGTATTACAAACATGCTACACATGGAATACTCAGCAAGAAAAAAAGCCCCAGCAGATCCACAGGGCACCATGTCTGTCCTCAACAGGGAAACACGATAGGAGTCCCATTTTCGCTGCTGCATCTGAGGGCTAGGGTGCAGAACAAGTTGATAGGTGTAAAGTGCAGGGGAGGGACACACAGCTGGGCTAGGGAGGAGGCAGGGACACTTCACGGAAGCCACCTGATTTTGGCTCTCCTGGTCTCTTACCATTCACAGCATCTTTCCATCTGCTCAGTTCACCTCCGAATTCTTTTCCTTTGTTTACCTCATTCTATTTTCCTCTTTAACTCAGAAACTTAAAAGTATGTGTGTGTATGTATTCATTCATCCATTCTTCAAAAATTACTTCCTAAGCACCTGCTCTCCACCCCTACCCTGTGCTAGCTGTGCTGGGGACCCAGAAGCGACCCAGACAGCCCCAGGCCCTGCCCTCACACGCGGAGCTCACAATCTCCAGAGGGCAGGCTCATAAGCCTCTGTCTGTCACCACAGCCACACGGTACTTTCATCTCTTTCTCTAGAAAACTTCACCTCCGGAGCGGCCGCCCCTGAAGACTGACTCTGAAATGCCCCTTTTTGTGTTCCAAGTCCTGCCCATGCTTTCGTCTTTGCAATGAAACCCAGTCTATGACCTCACCAGGCATCAGCTCAGATGAGGGAAAGAAGCTGTGCCGTGCTATTTGCATCTCACTCTCTGCTGAAGAGATTCCGAGGCGCCGAATGAAAGTTGTTGATGGGGAAAAGAAGCAGGTACTTTCTCAGAAGTGACCTCAAAAACAAGATGCCATTTTTTGCCTACCAAATTAAAGACCAAGATGACTCAACCCAAGCAAGAAGGCTGAGGAACCTGAACCCTCACCCACAGTGGAGGGAAGCACGAATGCTCAGTGAACCATGTAAAAATGTGGTATTAAGGCTCCTTATAAAAGGTCCTGACCCATACCCGCTGAATGAATTACCTAAAAATGTTCACTGCTGTGTTACTTACACAGGATGAGTCCCCCTTATCCAAAATAATAGGGAGCAGAAATGTTTTGAATTTTGAGTATTTTCAGATTTTGAAATATTTGCATCATGCTTACTGGTAGAGCACCCCAAATTCAAAATGCTTCAATAGCTTTTTTTTTAAGACAGTCTCACTCTGTCACCCAGGCTTGGAATGCAATGAGGTGATCTTGGCTCACTGCAACCTCCACCTCCTGGGTTCAAGCGATTCTCCTGCCTCAGTCTCCCTAGTAGCTGAAACTACAAGTGCCCACCACCATACCTGGCTAATTTTTGTATTTTTAGTAGAGGTGGGATTTCACAATGTTGGCCAGACTGGTCTCCAACTCCTGACCTTAGGTGATCCACCCACTTCAACCTCCCAAAGTGCTGGGATTACAGGAGTGAGTCACCGCGCCTGGCCCAATAAACATTTTTTTTTAGTGTCATGTTGGCACTCAAAACATTTCAGATTTTAGGGGTGGGGTGTGGTGGCTCATGCCTGTAATCCTAGCCCTTTGGGAGGCCAAGGTGGGTGGACTACTTGAGGTCAGGAGTTCGAGATGAGCCTGGCTAACATGGTGAAACCTTGTCTCAACTAAAAATACAAAAATCAGCCGAGCATGTTGGCAGGTGCCTGTAATCCCAGCTACCTGGGAGGCTGAGGCAGGAGAATCACTTGAGCCTGGGAGGCAGAGGTTGCAGTGAGCCAAGATCACGCCACCACACTCCAGCCTGGGTGACAGTGCAAGGCTCTGTCTCAAAAATAAGTAAACAAAAATAAAAAATTTTAAGATTTTGGGTTCTTGGATTTGGGATGCTCAGCCTGTACCACAAAAAACCTGGAAATAATTTCACTCTGAATAATAGAATGGTTATGTAAAAATGACACATTGACAGAATGAAATATTACGTGGCTATTAAAAAGTTATGTTTAAACGGAGATTTTAGAACGTTTTTTGCAACACTTCAGTTTTTAAAAACAGCATATCATGGCAGGCATGGTGGCTCATGCCTGTAATCCTAGCACTTGGGAGGCCCAGGTGGGCAAATCACCTGAGGTCAGGAGTTTCAGAAGAGCCTGGCCAACTACAAAAATTAGCCAGGCATGATGGTGGCTGCCTGTAATCCCAGCTACTTGGGAGGCTGAGGCAGAAGAATCACTGGAACCTGGGAGGTGGATGCTGCAGTGAGCCAAGACCATGCCACTGCACTCCGGCCTGGTGACAAAGGGAAACTCCAACTCAAAAAAAAAAAAAAAATCCTCCATTCAAAATAGGCTCTCCTATGTAAAAAAAAAAAAATGACAAAACAAGGTAGGTATAACTGTTACCACCCCCATTTTAGGAAAACTGTGGATTAGGAAAGGCTATGGTCACAATGGATTTAAAATTAATTTTAAAGAGGTCACCGCATTCTTAACCTCTATGCTATAGTGTCATCTTGGGAACAAAGACAAAATGGAAGACACACTAATTTGTACAAAAATCACTTTAAAATGGATTTGGCTCCCCTAACCCAGAGTCCATCAATTTAGAATGATGCAAACCACCATTTCAGACTAGCCCCAGCCCAATATTCTATTCCTTTCCTTAAAAATGTCAGGCAATTTCAGAGCTTAACTCTTACCTTTAAAATGAAACATTCTAACTAGTATGAAAAAACTAATTTACAAAAAGAAGGGAAAAAAAAATCTAAAAGGCAGAGGGAAATAAGGTAGAAGACAAGTATAAACTTCCATGGGTCCTTAATGCATTGCTTTGCCAACCATACCCTCTGGTCACACAACTGTTCTGACAGAGCCTTCTACATTCAGAGCCACCCTGCCTGGTCACAAGCAGCAGGGAGAGAGGGTCTTGTCTCCAGCCCAGCACTTGAGCAGCACATGACCTTGACTCTAGGCATCTGCTGCTCTCTGCCAACCGCTCTTGCCGAGGGAAGATGGCACAGGACATTCCCGTGACTGTTGTCTGACAGTCAGAGAAAAGATGTGAGGCTTTAAACAAGAATTGCAGCTGGGCCTGAGGCCTGTGAGCAGCTCAAACACAGGCTACTGCCAAGGGGGGTGGGGGGAGATGTGGGCCTGCAAAGAAAAAAAGTAAGGCAGGTTGCTGACAATGTCGCCCATTATTGTAATCTGATCTTGGTGGGCCTCAGTTTCCCATCTGCAAAAGTGGAATAAGAAAATGTCACGGGGTGCCTGTGAAGTTCAGATAAAATAATGGTCATAATGGTATTATTAGTAAGGCTAATAATTAAAAGTCTGACTGAGCACTTTGTTGGGCGATGCTTAAACACAAGGCCCTGGGGGATGACATCGTGACAGCTCTGGCTCAAGTTTAGACTCTAACACTTACTGAGTGTGATGACCCTGGACAAATGACTTAGCCATTCCAAGATTCAATTTCCTCATATGAAAACTGGACAAGATCTCCTCTCATAAGGATGTCACGAAGATTTAATATGATCACATGCATGTAAAGTACATGAACTAGCCAGGTACGGTGGCTCACGACTGTAATCCCAGAACTTTCAAGGCAGGCGGATCACCTGAAATCAAGAGTTCAAGACCAGCCTGGCCAACATGGTGAAACCTCATCTCCACTAAAAATACAGAAATTAGCTGGGTGTGGTGGCAGGTGCCTGCAATCCCAGCTACCCGGAAGGCTGAGGCAGAATAATAGCTTGAACCCTGAGGTGGAGGTTCCAGTGAGCCAAGATCGCGCCACTGCACTCCAGCCTGGGTGACAGAATAAGACTCTGTTTCAAAAAAAAAAAAAAAAAAAGAGAGAGACAGGGTCTTGCTATGTTGCCCACACTGGTCTTGAATTACTGGTCTCAAGCAATCCTCCCACTTCGGCCTTCCAAAGGGCTGGAATTACAGGCATGAGCCACCACATCCCACCTGTAACCAGTAACTATTAATTCACATGTGTGCCAGGCCTTCATCTAATCCTTCTGGTACTGTGTGGCATAGACTTGGTGCTGAACCTCTCTTGCAGACTGAGGAGCAAAGTCAGTGACTAATCAGTCGTGTTCTCTCATGAGCTCTCTGCTGGAAGGCACTGAAGTGCATTTGTGAGTCACCTCTGCCCTTACCCTCACCTTTCCTCTGTTTATATGGTGGTGCCTTCTTCCTTTCTGAATGACTGTGGTCTGCATTCTCTACCACAGATAACGCAGTGGTGTGTAAGTGGTGTGTACACACACACACACACGCAACTACGCTTTTTCTTTCTCCTTACAAATTATTTTTAAACATCTGTGGTCACAACAGCAGCAAATCAACAAGCACTCAGCTGCTGCCCCATTATCGGAACCCATTTCCCTGGGGCTCTCTCCATCTCAGCAGTATTTGTCAGTACTGGACACCAAAAACCAACTGCGGAATGTCATACCCAAAGCAGACTATGGCTTGCTTTGCAAAGGTTACAGGTTCTAAAATAAGAATTTTCTACTAAAGAGAACTAATTACCAAATCAAGCTGGTGTCCAGAGACAAAGTCATTTCAAAATCACAAAACAGGAAAGTTGGGAGTGTGAATGAGAGGAAACTGAGAAATGAGGAAACAAAGTTTTCTAAATTATCTAACAGGCTGGGCACAGTGGCTCATGCCCGTAATCCCAATGCTTTGGAAGGCAGAAGTGGGAGGATCACTTGAGCCCAGGAGTTCAAGATCAGCCCAGGCCGTATAGTGAGGGCTCGTCTCTACAAAAAAATTTAAAACTTAGCCAAGCATGGTGGTGCGTGCCTACAGTCCCATCTACTCAGAAGGGTGACGTGAGAGGAGGCTAGGAGTTCAAGACCAGCCTGGCCAACCTGGCGAAACCTCTATAATCCCCGCTACTCAGGAGGGTGAGGTGGGCAAATTGCCTGAACCTGGGACTTGGAGGTTGCAGTTAGCCAAGATTGCTCCACTGCACTCCAGCCTGGGTGACAGAGCGAGACTCTGTCTGAAAAATAAAAAAGGAGAAAACGGAACTATTTCTAAAGCTCTCCTATGTATAATCACTGAGAGTGAAAGGTTATCATCATCTCCCAATTTTTTTTTTTTTTTTTTTTTTTGAGATGGTGTCTCGCTCTGTTGCCCAGACTGGAATAAGGTAGTGTGGTCTTGATTCACTACAACCTCCGCCTCCCAGGTTCTAGCAGTTCTTCCGCCTCAGCCTCCAGAGTAGCTGGGATTACAGGCACATGCCACCACGCCCAGCTAACTTTTCTATTTTAGTAGAGATGGGGTTTCACCATGTTGGCCATACTAGTCTCAAATTCTGGCCTTAGATGATCTGCCTGCCTCAGCCTCTCAAAGTGCTGAAATTACAGGTGTCAGTCATGACGACCAGCCATCTCCCACATTTAATATGAGAATACAAAGGCCATAAAAAGTAAAGGGACTTGCTGAAGGCCAGGAAGCCAGGATGGATACAGCAAGGCTGGAACCTGAACTTCTTTCTCTCAAATCCAAATATGGAGGCCTCAAGGTTTTGAGATTAGGTGACTGAGCAGTTGCTACTGGAGGGAGAAGGTAGTTATGAACTTCAAACTTGTTTGCTAGATTTATGAACCAAGGACAAGAAGCTGCCTTAGAAGACATTGATTCCCTATGGAGGGCCCTAGGTCTGCCCTCACTGGCTCCTGATGACTATGAGCTGTTGGTTATTCCAAGCCCTTGCTCCCTGGACACAGGCAGCTAAGACAGTGGAAGTGCTCTGCAATCCTGTGGATGGGTTAGGCATAGTCCTCCAACCATGTCTGAGGCTTACAGGTATTTCCCGTCTTCTGTTACAGCGTGGAAAAGACCAAAGACCAGCTACACAAATTACACCATCTAGGAGGCTTCACACGGGCCTAAAATAAATTAACGAAGCCACAGAGTAAGAATCGGCCAGATTTTCCACACTTTGGATAGGTGACCACCCACATTTACAGTCCCTGCTCTGCGTCAGGCTCATGCTAGCCAGTCAAGAGGGAGGGAGCCATGGTCCCTGCCCTCCTGTCAGCTCTGCTGTCCAGAGAGTGGGATGGATTACAGAGGAAGGAAACCTAACTCACACACGGAGTGTTAGGATCCTGGAAGTGACACTGGAACTCGGCAGTGACGGTAAGAAGGGCTAGAGCAGGATATTCCAGGCAGAAGACACAGAAACAGGTAGAGATAAAGGAGGGACAGCCTGGGGTGGCAAATGTCTAGCAAACAGCAGGTAGTTCAGTGTAACACTAGTGTAGGGTTCAGGGAGAGCAAAAGGAAGCAGAAAGGAGAAAGAGTTCAGCCAACCCCAGGTCTGGGACATCAATTCAGGAAGTCTGACATACGACCCAAAACCAAAAGAGAATCATAGAAGGGTTTTGGTTTTCAGATTGATCACTCTGGTGACCAGGAAAGAAAATGGATTAGGAGGAACGCTGAAGGCAGGGACCAGGTAGGAGGCTGGTAGAGAGGATAAGCCACCGAGGTGAAGGAGCCTACTGGGAGGACTCATCCATCATATGAAGATGAGGGAGGGAGGAGAACAGGCAGGGTCTAGGATGCACTCAGCCTCCATTCCCAGAGAACTAGACAGAGTGCCTGACTCAGGGCTCTCTGTGAAAGGTGCTACCAATCAAGTTCTATTTTTGTTTGTTTTTTTGAGATGGACTCTCCCTCTGTCGCCCAGGATGGAGCACAGTGGTGTGATCTTGGCTCACTGCAACCTCCACCTCCCAGGTTCAAGTAATTCTCCTGCCTCTGCCTCCCGAGTAGCTGAGATTATAGGCATGTGCCACCACACCTGGCTAATTTTTGTATTTTTAGTAGAGACAGGGTTTCACCATGTTGGTCAGGCTGATCTCAAACTCCCGACCTTGTGATCTGCCGCCTCGGCCTCCCAAAGTGCTGGGATTACAGGTGTGAGCCACTGAGTCCCAGCCCTTTGCAGGCATTAATCACCCAATATTGGGGCTTCTCCAGGTACTGGGAACTGGGTTTTAGGGGTTTATTTTTCCTGCCTATTTAAAATTTTATTTTCAAATAATTTTATACTTAAGAAAAAAATTGTAAAACTACACACAGAAGTCTAGTATAACTTCACCTAGACATCCCAAATATTAATATTCTACCATATTTGTCATTATTCATCTCTATATGCATTAAACAATTTTCTTTTTCTTCTGAGACAGGGTCTCACTCTGTCATCCAGCCTGGAGTATAGCAGCACAAATCCGGCTCACTGCAGCCTCAACTCCAGGGCTCAAGTGATCCTCCCACCTCAGCCTCCCGAGTAGCTGGAACTTCAGGTTGGTGCCACCATGCCTACCTAATTTTTGTTTCACTTTTTGTAGAGATGAGGTCACCCTCTGTTACCCAGGCTGGTCTTGAATTTCTGGTCCCGAAGATCCTCCCAAAGTGCTGGCTTACAGGCATGGGCCACCACACCCAGCCAAATACTCTTTTCTGAATGATTTGAAAGTAACATGTCCCTTAACACTTCAGCATGTTTCCTAAAAAGAACATTCTTGGGCCAGCCTCGGTGGCTCACACCTGTAATCCCAGCACTTTGGGAGGCTGAGGCAGGCGGATCACCTGAGGTCAAGAGTTTGAGACCAACCTGGCCAACACAGTGAAACACCGTCTCTACTAAAACGACAAAAATTAGCCGGGCGTAGCAACGGACACCTGTATAGTCCTAGCTACTCGTGAGACTGAGGCAGGAGAGTTCCTTGAGCCCAGGAGGCAGAGGTTACAGTGAGCCGAGATCACCCTATTGCGTCCAGCCTGGGTGACAGAGCGAAACACCATCTCAAAACAAAACCGTTCTCTTACATGACCACGAGACAATTATCAAAACTATAAAAATAACATGGATAGAGTACTGTCATCTAACCTACAGACCTTTTTGCCAATTGTCCCACTAATGTCCTTTAGAGCAAAGAAAAAAAGCCTTCCTCTGCTCTCAGATCCAACCTAGGGTTACATGTTCCAAGAGGCATGAAGTCTAACCGTGTATTCCTAGATTAACTTTCATCACTCAGCTGAGGTATAACCTGCCTCCAGTGTCTCTCTCTGTAATTCATTTAAAAGCAGCTTCGTTTTGCGGGGAGACAGAGTCCTGCTCTGTTACCCAGCCTGGAGTGTAGTGGTGCAATCACAGCTCACTGCAGCTTCGACCTCTTGGGCTCAATCAATCCTCACATCTCATCCTCCTGAAGAGCTAGGAATACAGGCATGCACCAGGGTCTGGCTTTTGTATTTTTTGTAGAGATGGGGTCTCACTTTATAGCCTAGGCTGGTCTTGTAACTCTTGGGAGCAAGTCATCGACCGACCTCAGGGCTCCCAAAATGTTGGGATTTATAGGGGTGAGCCACCAGGCATGGCATAAAAGCATCTGATAAGGAAATAGCTAAACTGTTTCAATGCAAACTGTTCCCCATCGATTTTACCATCTTGATTCTTGATTGAAACAATTGTTACTACTATGGTGACAGTCAAATGCAGATTTTGTTATTTTTGTAACTCCTTCTACATTTACTGATCATTATTTTTGTTCTTTTGACATGCCCCTATCATTCTCAGAGTACTTCCTTACTTTCTGGCATAGCAGGATATTGTAAGCTCACCTGTAATTTTCCTACCCAAGCTCTGGAATCAGCCATTTCTCCAAGGAACCTGGTTTCTGTTCAGTGAGGAAAGGTACTAACAATCATAATCTTAGCATGCATATATTCAGTGCTTCTGGGATGTCTCTGGGCATAAACCCTCTTAACAAACAGTTCTAGGAAATAAACACGTGTAAATGTGGATATGCAGACACATATCATTTATTACTACATCTACGCATAAGAAACCATGAATTCATCCAGATAACTTCAATTCCAATCCAGTATCACATGGTTCCTTCTAGCCTTTCCCACTACCCATATTCATAGGAACACCCTTCTCTGACAATAAGAAAACTTGGTTCTCATTATCAACACTGTATTTACCTATCTGCTCAATCTTAGAAAAGGTAGTTTCAGAATTGTTAACCTATACCGCTGTGAAAAACAAACCTACTAGGCCAGGCGGAGTGGCTCACACCTGTAATCCCAACAGCTGGGGCAGGAGGCTCACTTGAGCCCAAGAGACTGAGACTAGCCTGGGCAATACAGCGAGATCCAGTCTCTACAAATAATACCAACATCAGCTAGGTGTGGTATTGCATGCCTGTAATCCCTGCTACTTGCCTATAATCTGAGCTACTTAGGAGGCTGAGGTGTAGGGATCGCTAAGCCAAGAGGTTGAAGCTGCAGTGAGTCATGTATGATCATGCCACTGCACTCCATCCAGCCTGGATGACAGAGCAAGACCTCATCTCAAAAAAAAAAACCCTATTAAGTAGAGTTCAATATATATTTAGAGTTTTTTTCTTTAGTTTGAGGGTATATTGTCAAAATACTACATTCAACAGCTACTTGGGGTTAGATCCTTTGTCCCCCCTGCTTCAGTGCAGAAATGTCATTTGAAATACAGTACTTAATACATTTTAAAATAAAAACACAGGCCAGGCGCAATGGCTCATGCCTATAAACCCAGCACTTTGGGAGGCCGAAGTGCATGGATCACTTGAGGCCAGGAATTCAATACCACCCTGGCCAACATGGTGAAACCCCATCTCTACTAAGAATACAAAAATTAGCCAGCATGATGGCATGTGCCTATAATCCCAGCTACTTGGGAGGCTGAGGAGGGCGAATCACATGAATCCAAAAGGCAGAGGTTGCAATGAGCTGAAACTGCGCCACGGTACTCCAGCCTGGGCAACAAAGCTACACTGTGTCTCAAAAATAAAATAAAATAAAAATGCAAACACATATGCAATGGCTTTCAACTGGGAAATGGGCTTTCCTTTCCTATAGCAGCACTTTCCCCTAAGTTGGCTGGTTTCTGAGAAACCTGGGTGCTGTAAAAATTGCAGATATCTAGCCTGGCTTGCTGGCTCATGCCTGTAATCCCAACACTTTGGGAGGCCAAGACGGGCAGATCATGAGGTCAGGAGATCAAGACCATCCTGGCTAACATGGTGAAACCCTGTCTCTACTAAAATATAAAAAATTAGCTGGGCGTGGAGGCGCACGCCTGTAGTCCCAGCTACTCGGGAGGTTGAGGCAAGAGAATCGATCGAACCCAGGAGGCAGAGGTTGCAGTGAGCCAAGATTGTGCCACTGCATTCCAGATTGGCGAAACAGGAAGATTATATCTCAAAAAAAAAAAAAAAAAAAAAAAAAAAAAAAAAATATATATATATATATATATATACATACAAAAAGAAAAATTAGCCAGGCCTGGTGGTACATGCCTATAGTCCAGCTACTTGGGAGGCTGAGGCAGGAGAACAGCTTGAACCTGGGAGGCGGAGGTTACAGTGAGCCAAGATCACACCACTATACTCCAGCACGGGCAACAGAGCGAGACTCCGTCTCAAAAAAAAAAAAAAAAAAAAAATTGCAGACATGCAAGTCACTCCTGGTTATTTGGATTCAGTAACCTGAGGTAGAACCAGGGACTCTGCATTTTTTCAAGTGTTCCCTAGTTGATTCTGATTTTTTTTAAACTGAGACAGAATCTTGCTCTGTCGCCAAGCGGGAGTACAGTGGCACAATCTTAGTTAGCTCACTGCAACCTCCACCTCCCAGGTTCAAGCAATTCTCCTGCCTCAGCCTCCCGAGTAGCTGGGACTACAGGCGTGCGCCACCAGGCCCAGCTAATTTTTGTATTTTTAGTAGAGATGGGGTTCACCATGTTGCCCAGGATGATCTTGATCTCTTGATCTCGTGATCCACCCACCTCAGCCTCCCAAAGTGCTGGGATTACAGGCATGAGAACACAGCCAGATTCTGATATTCTATCAGTTGGGAAACCACTGGCCTGCTCCCTCCAAGCTCTAGTAGCCTCTAAGGCTCAGCCTCTGTCCTGCTGGCCCTGTGCATGTGTTGCTCTGCAATATTCTTAACTCTTTCCCACCTGGCAAATACCTGTTCTAAAAAATACAGCTCAGATCTCCCCTCCTCTGTTAAGACTTCACAACTCCCCAAAGATGGCCAGACATTCAGTCTCCTAAGCTCCCATAATAAATTACTTTTTATTATTATGGAATAATTCAAATGTATTTAAAAACAGAAGAACAAGCCAGGCACGGTGGTGCTTGCCTATGGTCCCCCTTTGGGAAACTGAGGTGAGAGGATTTCTTGAGGCCAGGAGTTCAAGAACAGCCTGGGCAACATAGCAAGACCCTCCTGCCCCCATCTGTACAAACAAATTTTTGAAAATAGCTGGGCGTGGTGGCACATGTCTATAGTCCCAGCTACTTTGCAGGTCGAAGTAAGAG
This sequence comes from Ateles fusciceps, assembly GCA_036589455.1. Lineage (NCBI taxonomy): Eukaryota > Metazoa > Chordata > Mammalia > Primates > Atelidae > Ateles > Ateles fusciceps. The sequence continues at coordinate 2,700,075 of JAZHEH010000929.1, read as the reverse complement.
GATCACTTGATCCCAAGAGTTAAAGGCTATAGTGACTTATAATTGTGCCACTACACTTTAGCCTGGAAAACAGAGCAAGTCCTTGTCTTTCTATAGTCCTCTGTTACAGCTGTCCTCACAAAGAGTAGAATTATTTGTCTGTCTTTTACATCGGCAAGGAGACTTATTCTGTTCCTCTTCCTCTGATGAATTCCCAGCCATGAGATCTGGTACATAGCAGGTGCTCACAAAATGTTTGGTCTACGAATATTTTCAGCTTCAAGTCTGTGGCTCAAAGATGGTCTAAGTACTTTTCCATAACTCATCAGAAGAGAGACTGAGCAAGTTCAGATTGCCAAGAATTTTCTGGTAAGTATTCTCATCTTGAAATGAAGTCCATTTCTTCCTGCTCTAGGCTAAACCTGTATGTTATTGTTCATGCTGGTAAGTGAATGCTGTTTCCATACCAGACTTGGTATTTTTAGCACTCCTGTTATGATAAACTCACAGTAACCTCAAAAAGAACAAATCAAAGTCAACTTTTTGCCACAGGAAACCAGCTCACACTTACTGTTTTGCAACATGCCAGGAGAGAATAATAAAAAGATGAGACCTTTTGCTCACAGATGGTGAGGCCAACTCTCAAGACAGTGGAAAAATGCAGCAGGAAGCGTTGGATCTGGCCACTAACTTATTAAGTAAACTGGAAAAACCCCCAACACTTAAACATGGCAAGCACATGCACGAGGACAGCAGGTAGCTGAATTGTGAATGGAGCAACAAAAAACATCTACCTGTGAGTGGTGGCCCAGGGCAACATTGGAATCAAAAGCCTGATGGGTGCCATAGGGGCAGGCATGCAGGCAAAAGGACCCTGTGGGGACCCCAGCAGGCACACTGCTCTTCCTCTACAGTGGAACAAATGACCAGACAAGCAAAAACCACTCATGCAAAAAATACTTATTTATCGAACACCTACTGTGTGCTTCATTAGGAAATGGTGAAACAGTCAGGTTTCTTTGTGAGGTAGTCTTAGGTATGCATCCCAGCCAAGCACCTTGTCCCCACTAGGAATTCCTAAGGCATCATCAGTCACATTAGTCATGTTCCTAGAAAGAATTGTGGAAACAAATTCCAAGCACTGGGAACATGGAAAACATGCATGCCTTTCAAGACAAGACTGGTCACATATGATGGTACATCCAAAAGAATATTAAATTATGCTGCCAAGAAAACCAAAGAGACCGTTCTATGCATGCTACACAATCTTTCCCTATCATTTATGCTATCAAGTGTCAACAAGCAAGCTCCCAACCAGTGTTTCAGTTTGATTACACAAACCCAAACACACATGGGTATAATTGTTAACTATTTTCCAAAAGATACTAAAAAACTTAACAGTAATTCCCCTAGAAACGCAGAAGACAAAAACATAAGGAGGGCTTAACAGATAAAACTTTTTACACCTTCAAAAAGTTTGAAGACTTTTTTTTTTTTTTTTGAGACAGAGTCTCGCTCTGTGGCCCAGGCTGGAGTACAGTGGCACAATCTCGGTTCACTGCAACCTCCGCCTCCTGGGTTCAAGTGATTCTCCTGCCTCAGCCTCCTGAGTAGCTGGGATTACAGGCGTGCGCCACCACGTCCGGCTAATTTTTGTATTTTTAGTAGAGTCGAGGTTTCACCATGTTGGTCAGGCTGGTTTCGAGCTCCTGACCTCATGATTGGTCCGCCTCGGCCTCCCAAAGTGCTGGGATTACAGGCGTGAGCCACCGTGCCCGGCCTTGAAGACTTTTTACTATGATGCTTATCTAATAGAAATACAATTCAAACGTTCCTTGGGGAAAAAGAAGACAATTATCTGTGCCTGAATTCAGATAATCTTTGTGTCTCTAATACATATCTGCACCAGAGTTTTCTCTAGTATCACAGTGATTCTGTTTCCCTAACTCACAGAGTGCAAATGTGAAATTTAATAAGATGCAATAATGTAGAGATTTTTATTTTATTTCATTTTACTTTGAGACAGAGTCTCGTTCTGTCGCCCAGGCTGGATGGTGGTGGCACAATCTCGGCTCACTGCCACCTCTGCCTCCTGACCTCAAGTGATTTACCCACCTCAGTCTCCCAAAGTGCTGGAATTATAGGCATGAGCCACCATGCTCGGTGACCCAACTTTTTATACCATTCTAGTTTTCCTCTTTGGCTCTTGTCAGAACATTGCTACACAATAACAATGCCATTGTGTAGCATCAGGAAGGATTTTTTAGATTAAGGTTAGCACACTGAAAATGGAAATAATTTAAAAGTGGCCTTGATTTTTTGCTATTGTAAAGTCAAGCCTCAGTAACGCTCTGACTTCAGGATGTAGGGTGCCTTTGGGTGATATCCAAGTTGAGTGGTAAACTTTGTAGGCACTACTCGTTTCCATGTTCCCGGCACCTAAGTTGATGAATTCTCTCACACTCTTGTGACAATTTTTGAAGTATAGTTGTTATCCCATTTTCCTTTAAGGAGACCGAGGTTGAGCATGGTTGAGATTGCTGAAAGTCATATCCATGGTTTTATACACACAGTCAGAATTTAGACCATGAGGTTTGTTTTACCTGTGGATTTTGTTTTCAACCTCTATAAGATACATCTCTAGGCTGGGCACAGTGGCTCATGCCTATAATCCCAGCACTTTGGGAGGCTGAGGCAGGTGTATCACTTGAGGTCAGGGGTTAGAGACCAGCTCGGCCAACATGGTAAAATCCCATTTCTACAAATACAATAATTAGCTAGGCATGGTGGCAGGCACCTGTAATCCCAGCTACTCGGGAGGCTGAAGGAGGAGAATCACTTGAACCCGGAAGGTGGAGGTTGCAGTGAGCTGAGATGGCGCCACTGCACTCCAGCCTGGGCGATAGAGCAACTCAGTCTCAAAAATAAATAAATAAATAAAAGAAATAGGCTGGGCATGGTGGCTCACGCCTGTAATCTCAGCACTTTGGGAGGCTGAGGCGGGCGGATCCCGAGGTCAGGAGTGTGAGACCAGCTGATCAACATGGAGAAACTGCATCTGTACTAAAAACATAAAATTAGCCGGGCGGGGTGGCACATGCCTGTAATCCCACCTACTCGGGAGGCTGAGGCAGGAGAATCGCTTGAACCTGGGAGGTGAAGGTTGCGGTGAGTCGACATGGCACCATTGCACTCCAGCCTGGGCAACTAAAACAAAACTCTGTCTCAAAAGACAAAAAAAAAAAGAAATACACAAAACAGGTAAACCTTTTAAAGTCGTTAAAAGCATAAAATTTAGGCCAGGCACAGTGTCTTACTCCTGTAATCCCAGCACTTTCAGAGGCCAAGGTGGGCGGATCATGAGGTCAAGAGACCATCCTGGCCAACATGGTGAAACCCCGTCTCTACGAAAAATACAAAAAAAAAATTAGCCAGGTGTGGTGGTACAGGCCTGTAGTTCCAGCTATTCAGGAGGCTGAGGCAGGAGAATTGCTTGAAACCGGAAAATGGAAGTTGCAGTGAGCTGGGATTGAGCCACTGCACTCTGACCTGGTGATAGAGTGAGACTCCATCTCAAAAAAAAAAAAAAAGTATAAAATTTAAAAATGCAGAAAGACATTGCACAGGAAAGAACTTTATTACATTCTCACTGACTACTCAGAATGCAGAAACCTGAGATTGGATGGTTAACCTAATCCTTTCATTTTAGAGTTGAGTAAAGAAAATCCTGAAGATGCAAGATGACTTATTTACCCCAGGTCACAAAGACACTTAAAGGCAAGTATATTTGGCAGAAGGTAACGTCACCTGGGGAAGCTGCCATACTCTCCTGGAAAAATTCAATGAGGTCAAATTACTGGAGAATCTCATTTATATGACTATATAAATAACCAAGCAAAATATCCAAAGAAGTATTTCTTAATATAAGAATGAGGTCAGGCCAGGCACAGTGGCTCACACCTCTAATCCCAGCACTTTGGGAGACCAAGGTGGGAGGATCATTTGAGGTCAGGAGTTCAAGATCAGCCTGGCCAACATGGTGAAATCCCATCTCTACTAAAAATACAAAATTTAGCCAGGTGTGGTGACACACACCTGTAATCCCAGCTACTCAGAAGGCTGAAGTGGGAGAATCACTTGAACCTAGGAGGTGAAGATTGCAATGAGCCAAAATAGCACCACCATACTCCAGCCTGGGCGACAGAGGGAGACTCCATCTCAAAAAACGAAAAAAGACAAACACGGTGGCTTATGCCTGTAATCTCAGCACTCTGGAAGGCTGAGGTGGGTGGATCACCTGAGGTCAGGAGTTGGAGACCAGCCTGACAAACATGAAGAAACCCCGTCTCTACTAAAAATACAAAATTAACCGAGCCTGGTGGCACATGCCTATAATCCCAGCTACTCGGGAGGCTGAGGCAGGAGAACTACTTGAATCTGGGAGGCAGAGGTTGCAGTGAGCCAAGACTATACCAATGCACTCCAGCCTGGGCAACAAGAAGGAAACCCTGTCTCAAAAAAAAAAGAAAAAGAAAAAGAAAATGGAGGCCGGGCACAGCGGTTCACACCTGTAATCCCAACACTTTGGGAGACCAAGACGGGCAGATTACTAAATCACAAGATCAAGACCAGCCTGGCCAACATGGCACTCCATCTCTACAATACAAAAATTGGGCCGGGCGCAGTGGCTCACACCTGTAATCCCAGCACTTTGGAAGGAGGCCAAGGAGGGTGGGATCACAATGAGGTCAGGAGTTTGAGACCAGTCTGACCAACCCCAGCTCTACTAAAAATACAAAAATTAGCTGGACTCAGTGGTGTGAGCCTAATATCCAAGCTACTCGGGAGGCTGAGGCAGAATTACTTCAACCTGGGAGGCGAAAGTTGCGCCAAAGCACTCCAGCCTGGGTGACAGAGCTGGACTCTGTCTCCAAAAATATAGGGGTAAACAGTCAACCACAAATCATCTATTGCAGAGTTGAAAAGTGTACACATCCAAAAAAAGAGAAAAAAAAGCACGTATCTTCATGGATGACATAGTTCTCTAGGAATTACTCTGTGCCAGGCGTTTTGCATGTATATCACCTAAACCTCACAAAGGTCCTCCGGCAAGTGCTATTAAACACCACCAGCTGCAGAGGGGGAGTCTGAAGCTCAGGGAATTTAAAGTCAGTGGCTCAGGATCACCCATCTAAAAAAAATGGCAGAACGGCAGAACCTGCTGGAAGCCAGGTCTGTTTTGATTCCAAAGGTCTTGTTCTGAACAACCATGCGCCACTGCCTGCCACACAAGTCATAAAGCTACTGTTTCTTCCTCAACCACCTGTCCACTCCTCCAGCCCCGTACTTTCTGATGCTGATGGCCAGTAGCGTCTGCATTAAATATTCACTTTGCTCCTAGATACCAGTTTTGTCTCCTTAGTTCAATGACCCCTGTGATGTTGAGATGAATGATTAAATATTCTGGAAACTGCAGAGGGTTAAATCAGGATGTCTTCACCTCAGCACACTACTGACATTTTGTGCTGGATAACAATTTGTCCCGGGGGGGGCTGTCCTGTGCACTGTGGGATATTCAGCAACATCCCTCTCTTCCACCCACTAGATAGGTGCCAGTAATATCTCCCCACCCAGCTCTAACAACAAAAAATGTTTCCAGATACCGCCAAACGTCCCCAGTTGAGAATCACTGGATTATGGTAAACTCAAAGGGCAGCTGACTCCTTTCATAAGCAGCAGTTAGAGATACTGAAGTCAAACCCAAGCCTTGGCCAATTAGCGGTCATTGTTTCCTGAGGGCTTTCTATGTGGGAGGCAGTGGGCAACAAGCTTCTCCCAAAGGGCCCAGGCACTGCTCCCACATGGAACCCCAGACTGGAGAGGACTCTGCTCTGACTGCTGGCACCTCTTCCACACCTGCTCCCACTGTCAACAGGAGGCATTTTTTGAGTGCAGCCCATTCACAGGCAAGACTCATTCCTGCTCAACCCATGTAATTGTTTCCATACAAATGGATATTTGGGACTTTCAAATAATTCATCCCTCCAGGCGGGGTGGCTCATGCCTGTAATCCCAGCACTCTGGGAGGCTGAGGCTGGCGGATCATCTGAAGTCAAAAGTTCGAGACCAGCCTGGCCAACATGGTGAAACCCTGTCTCTACTAAAAATAAAAAATTAGCCGGGCATGGTGGCACATGCCTGTAATCACAACTACTCAGGAGCCTGAGGCAGGAGAATCACTTGAACCCAGGAGGCATAGGGTGCAGTGAACCGAGATTGTGCCACTGCACTCCAGCCTGGCGACAGAGCAAGACTCCATCTCAAAAAAAAAAAAAAAAAAAAAGTTGCTCAATCTGTAACCTGTGACACTATCACCTTAGGCTCAACTTTAGAGGGAGGCCATTTCAACAAGTAAAAAAAAGCAAAAGTCATTAGAACCCAGAGCTCAATGGTGGACCTCACCTTTCACGTGCGTTTCTCAAGTGATCACTGGGAACTAGCTAATGAAGAATGCCACCCAAGGCAAACATCACAAAACCATCTGAACCTTACAACCAGATTTGCAGAAATCAGCCAAAAGATCTCCCTGGGGAAGTGCGGGGGCTCTAGCCACCTGGCCGGCCGCGATGCATTCTGGGTAAGGAGCACCACCAAATCCAAGATGGCGGCCAGCAGGAAGCTGATGAAGGACAACCCTCCGTATGATGAGGGGGCCTTAAGAATCGAAATAAACTTTCCAGCAGAGTACCCATTCAAACCACCGAAGATCACATTTAAAACAAAGATCTATCACCCGAACATCGATGAAAAGGGGCAGGTCTGTCTCCCCAGTAATTAGTGCTGAAAACTGGAAGCCAGCAACCAAAACCGACCAAGTAATCCAGTCCCTCATAGCACTGGTGAATGACCCCCAGCCCGAGCTTTCGGGCTGACCAGCTGAAGAATACTCTAAGGACCGTAAAAAATTCTGGGCCGGGCGCGGTGGCTCACGCCTGTAATCCCAGCACTTTGGGAGGCCGAGGCGCGCGGATCACAAGGTCGGGAGATCGAGACCACCCTGGCCAACATGGTGAAACCCCGTCTCTACTAAAAATACAAAAATTAGCTGGGTGTGGTGGCGTGCGCCTGTAATCCCAGCTACTCAGGAGGCTGAGGCAGAATTGCTTGAACCCGGGAGGCGGAGGTTGCAGTGAGCCGAGATCGCGCCACTGCACTCCAGTCTGGCGCCTGGCGACGGAGCGAGACTCTGTCTCAAAAAAAAAAAAAAAAAAAAAAAAAAAAATTCTGTAAGAATGCTGAAGAGTTTACAAAGAAATATGGGGAAAAGCGACCTGTGGACTAAAATCTGCCACGATTGGTTCCAGCACGTGTGAGCAGAGACCCCGTGCAGTGCATTCAGACACCCTGCAAAGCAGGACTCTGTGGAAACTGACACGTGCCACCGCCTGGCATTCGCTTGTGGCAGTTACTAACTTTCTACAGTTTTCTTAATCAAAAGTGGTCTAGGTAACCTGTAAAGAAAGGATTAAAAATTTAAGACGTTCTTAAAAAAAAAAAAAAACACACTTTCTACAAAAAAAAAAAAAAAAAAGACCTCCCTGAGGAAAGTTGTGCTTTAGGCCTACCTTGAAGGAGAAAGTAGTCTGAAGTCGTGCGCTTCAGGGCAGCCTTTGCTTTCTCACTGCTCCAGTCCACCTCCAGGGCTTCTTTAACAGGGCAGAAGACCACCTTCTATGAAAAAAGGCAGAATTGCTTAGGAATAAGATATGCTGGCTTTCAATCACAGGGCAGTCGTTCTCCATCTCAGAAAAATCTCATTATTTAATATTTGCTGACCATTAAAAGCAGCAGAGGTCATTTGATCCAAGGAATGCTTGTTGAGCACTCACTGTGTGCTTCCCTAAAGACTGGGGATAGACAACACGTACGAAGACAGAGCCAAGCTCCCACAGACCTGCTTCCATTCTGGCTCTTTAACTTTGGTGGGCCGAGGGTAGTGGCTCACGCCTGTAATCCCAGCACTTTGGGAAGCCACGGCGGGTGGATCACCTGAGGTCAGGAGTTTGAGACCAGCCTGACCAACAAGGTGAAACCCTGGTTCTAATAAAAATACAAAAATTAGCTGGGTGTGCTGGTAGGCGCCTGTAGTCCCAGCTACTTGGGAGGCTGAGATAGGAGAATCGCTTGAACCCGGAAGGCGGAGGTTGCAGTGAGCTGAGACTGAACCACTGCACCCCAGCCTGGGTGACGGACTGAGACTCCATCTAAAAAAAAAAAAAAAAAAAAAAAAAGCGGGGCGCAGTGGCTCACACCTATAATCCCAGCACTTTAGGAGGCTGAGGCGGGCAGAACACAAGGTCAAGAGATGGAGACCATCCTGGCCAAAATGGTGAAACCCCGTCTGTACTGAAAATACAAAAATTAGCCAGGTGTGGTGGTGCACACCTGTAGTCCCAGCTACACAGGAAGCTGAAGCAGGAGAATCACTTGAACCCAGGAAGTGGAGGTTGCAGTGAGCCAGGATCATGCCACTGCACTCTAGCCTGGCAACAGACTGAGACTGCATCTCAAAAAAAAAAAAAAAAAAAAAAAAAAATTAGCTGGGCATGGTGGCAGGCACCTGTAGTCCCAGTTACTTGGGAAACTAAGATAAGAGAATCGCTTGAACTCAGGAGGTGGAGGTTGCAGTGAGCAAGATCACACCACTGCACTCCAGCCTGGGCAACAAGAGCGAGACTCCATCTCAAAAAAAAAAAAAAAGATAGTATACAAGATGTTTTCACTGTCCTCAAATCTTTTGGTCAGTGGGTCTGTTTGACCTCAAAAGATAAGTCATGAAGTCAGCCTAGTGACATTTTATGCCTGCTATGTAGACTGCCAGGCCCTTCTTAACAAGTTTTAAAATACAGATCAAGCCATTTGCAGTATGGTTTGGGAATGCCATCAGAATGAGGAAACAAAGTCTCACCAGGCAGGTTTCAAAAATTACCAAGAGCTCAATTTAGAGTCTTTGTTGTTTGCCTGACTATAAGCAATGAACCAACTGATATGTTAGGCAACTACACGAAGTGGAGTCGGGGGTTGAGGGTTGTGTTTTAGAGTCTCAGTCCCACGCAGGTCTTGCCTATTAGCTAACATTTTTAGGGCCTGGGGCAAGAGTATGAATGAAGACCTACAAATCATGTCTACATATTTAGCTATAAATCACACTAACAAGCTATTAAATGAAGTATATTGTACTATCCTGTCTTGACAAATATGCCTTCTTCATAACCACCTGGAAGGCCTGAATCAAATTTGAAATTTTCACACTCCTTAGGAGTTCTGTGCCAGAATAAGGCACATCGGGAAAGCTGGCCCCCAATCTGTGCCCACTTATCTTCCCACGCCTGGCTCTGTCCCACAATGCTGGTGGCTCTGCCCTTGAGCGTGGCTAGCCAGCTCATCCTTTCTCACCAAACCCCTACACTTCTGGCCTAAGCATTCAGACACTGTGACAAGGCCTGCACTGCACAGACAAAACAGGGAAGCAGCTCACAAAAAGTCCTGAGAAGCTTGGAGTTGTCTGGGCAGATTTCAAGGGGCCCAGGTATCCAGAGTGTGGTCTACAACTGGAAGGAGAAAAGGTCTGGGCTCTGAGTGGGTATACTGCCTTCATTTCCTTGACCCAACAGAGTCCAGTGCACTGGGGGCCAAGAAAAGAGGCCCTTTGTGCCTGTGTGTACCAGCAGACCTACTTATTGCCAGCTCTTCATGTAACTTCTGACGTTCATCAAATTAATTTACTTATCTTGGGCCTGTGGCTGACAACTGGGAAGGAAGCCCCCAGTGGCCCTGTCTGTAACAGGTACTAGCCGCCTAGCCACAGGTGACAGCCAGAAGTAGGCACATGGCCCCAGCCAGGCCAATCAAATCCTCTCTCCTAGGAACTGAAAATGTGAAAGCTGGAATGCAGACATGCAGATACACATTAATGACAATGCTCTAAATGGAAAGTTCACAAATTCCTAATGCCCCTGGGACTCCCCAGTGACCCTGGTGTTTATTACTCCTCTCAAATAACAATAGTTATTCAGTGCTTCTTGTACTCCACTTAGTATCACTTTTGATTCAAACTAACTCATAAAAATTAAAAACAAAACAGCGGTGGCTCCTGCCTATAATCCCAGCACTTTGGGAGGCTACGAGGTCAGCAGTTCAAGACCAGACTGGCCAACATGGTGAAACCTGAAACCCCAACTCTACTAAAAAAAAAAATACGAAAATTAGCTGGGCATGGTGGCTCGTGCCTGTAATCCCAGCTACTTGGGAGGCTGAGGTAGGAGAACTGCTTGAGGCCTGGGCTACAGAGAGAGACTCCATCTCAAAAAAACTAAACAAAACTTAACCAAGCTGCCTAATCTGTAGCAGCAGATGCAAATGGTGGTAGGTACCTGCCTTACCCACTCCACTGGCATTAGGTTTATAAAGAAAAAATACACCTGACAATGCCTTCAGGGAATCAGGGGTCTTTCAGGTGAGGTACCCCAAAGTGTCTGCCAGTGAGTAGCATCCACTATCAACTGGAATGAACACCCGGAAACAGGTAACTTACACGCCTCCACTCCTACACTTCCTCAGCTCAAGAATGCCTGAGCCACTCCCGTCCACCATCTGTTTCCTTGACATACAATTCTGGGCTTAAGGATTTCAATCTAGATAAGACCAATAACAAGGCGGGACTCACTAGCTCACGGCAGTAATCCCAGCACTTTGAGAGATGAAGGTGGGCAGATTACCTGAGGTCAGGAGTTTGAGTCTAGCCTGGCCAACATGGCGAAACCCCATCTCCACTAAAAATATAAAAATTAGTGAGGTGTGATCGTGTGTGTGCCTGTAATTCCAGCCACTCGGGAGGCTGAGGCAGGAGAATTGCTTGAACCCAGAAGGCGGAGGTTGCAGTAAGCAAAGATTATTCTGCTGCACTCCAGCCTGGGCAACAGAGCAAGACTCCGTCTCAAAAAACAACAACAACAACAATAAAAGACTAATAACAAGCCCTCTTACAGCATTAACTGACCTCCTCTCCTCAAATGGGGATCAGTTTCCTGAGACAGGAAAAGGCATAGCACTGAACAGACTAGACTTTCAGTAAATACTCATGAGCTGATAGAATCCGATCTGCTTTTCATTTGCCAAAAAACCTGAGTAAATTTTAAAAGATGAATTCTCCCATAGCCCATCAACCATCAAATTATGGGGTTGTGAGGAGTCATTTAGAACAGTAGGAAACTGCAATAACCTCAATATACCAGGAGACTGGTAAAATAGATTACAACTAGGCAAGAAGAGAAAAATGACAAGGACATTTAAAATCATGCGCTCCAAAGTAGATGGAAAGATGAAAAAAAGCAAAAGACAAAACCGCATACATACATATACATATACAGGCCAGGCGCAGTGGCTCATGTCTGTAATCCCACAATTTTGGGAGGCTGATATAGGCAGATCACTTGACATCAGGAGTTGGAGACCAGCCTGGCCAACATAGCAAAACCCCCTCTCTACCAAAAATATAAAATTTAGCCGGGTGTGGTGGCACCAGCCTGTAATCCCAGCTACTAGGGAGGCTGAGGCCAGAGGGTCACTTGAACCTGGGAGGCGGAGGAGGCTGTACCACTGTGCTTCCAGCCTTGGCGATAAAGCAAGACTCTGTCTCAAAAAATAAATCAATAAATAAATGGCATAGTACTTGCCTATACTCTATGCGCGCATCCTCCCACATACTTTATTTTTGAGACAAAGTTTCGCTCTGTTGCCAGGCTGAAGTGCAATGGCACAATCTTGGCACACTGCAACCTCCACCTCCTGGGTTCAAGCGATTCCCCGGCCTCAGTCTCCCAAGTAGCTGGGATTACAGGTGCGCACCACCATGCCTGGCTAGTTTTGTGTTTTTAGTAGAGATGGGGTTTCACCATGTTGGCCAGGCTGGTCTCCAACTCCTAACAAGTGATCCACTCACCACAGCCTCCTAAAGTGCTGGGATTTCAAGCATGAGCCACCAAGCCCGGCCTCCCATATACTTTAAATCATCTCTGGATTACTTACAATAGCTAATGCAATTGCTACATAAACAGTTGTTGCATTGTTTAGGGAATGAGGCAAAAAAAAAAGTCTGTACATGTTTGGTACTGACAGACACAATGTTTCTTCCCAAATATTTTATTATTAGGATAATTTTAATTTTCTTCCTTTTTTTGGATGTACTCCAAGGATGCCAAATACTTTTGATCCACAGTTGGTCGAATCCATGAATGTGAAACCCATTAATAAAGAGAGGCAACCATATATATTGTATGTAATGGTATACAATAGTTAGTGCCCCATTTTGTTATATATGTGCTTAGAAAAACACTGAAAAGAATGTTAGTCATTATTTGATAAGAGGATTAACATTTCATTAACTTGTTCTATATTTTCCACATCTGGAATTATGAACTTATTTCACTTAAAAAAAATTTTGAAAAGCGGCGGGAGCAGTGTGGGAGAGGGGTTGGAGAAAATAAAAATTTAAAAAAATACATCTATTTTTTGAGACAGTGTGTTGCTCTATCACCCAGGATGTAGTATAGTGGCACAATGTCAGCTCACTGCCGCCTCCACTTCCCAGGCTCAAGCAATCCTCTTGCCTCAGCTTGCCAAGTAGCTGGTACCATAGGCACACACCACCATGCCCAGCTAATTTTTATATTTTTGGTAGAGATGGGGTTTCACCACGTTGCCCAGGCTGGTGTCGAACTCCTGGGCTCAAGAGATCTGCCCACCTTTCCTTCCCAAAGTGCTGGGATTGCAGGCATGAGCCACTGCACCCAGCCTTATTTTACTTCTTAAACCAGGCTGAACATTTGTAACAGGTAATGAAATTCTGCATATAAAGATGAATATAATCCCCCAGGTCCTACCCAATCAAAATTTCTGGGGTAGGGGAGGTGAGGGTGGGGGTAGAGGGACCAGGAATCTTTAAAAAGCTTTTAAAAAGTATTCTAACAAATGACAACCACAATCAAAACACATTTTTCACACTCAACAGAGTGGAAAAAAAAAGCCTGAAGTTGCCAAATGTTACTGGTACATACTGTCGGTTCGGGAATATAAATTGATAAAACCACTTGAGAGTAACTTAACAGAGTCTGGTAAAGCTGAAAATGCCCCTCATCTTAATTTTACTCCCAGGTACATATTCAAGAGAAATTAGCACAATTGCCCAAGGAGATCATCTATAAACACACAAACAAAATGCTTATGCAGCACATCATTTGTAACAGCAAAATCTTGCATACTCAAATGCTCATAAACAGAAAAACAGATACATAAATAGTAATGTACATATGCAACAAATACTCTAGCAAAAAACAAAAACAAAACAAAAACCAAAAGAAATGCCCTGCAGGGCTGTCCATGAGAACTTGCAGTGACGATGGAACAGACTGTAATCTATGCTATGCAATAGAGATGCCAATAGCCACATGTGCTTACTGGCCACTTGAAATGTGACCAGTGAGACTGAGAAACTGAATCTTTTATTTTACTTTAATTAATTTAAATAGCCACCTGTGGCTAGTGGCTACCATAATGGACAGCAAAGCCCTAAACAACATATAAACAGATGGCCTCACAAATGTGTTGCTGCTTTTTAAAAGCAGGTGGCACCATGCATACAATATAAAACCAAAATTTTTTTTTTTTTTTAAATATGGAACGCTTCACGAATTCGCGTGTCATCCTTGCGCAGGGGCCATGCTAATCTTCTCTGTATCGTTCCAATTTTAGTATATGTGCTGCCGAAGCGAGCACAAAACCAATTTTTAAGCTTAAAAGCATGCAAAGCAATTCTATATACTGTGTGGAAATACATACATAAGTAGTTAGAAGAAATTCATGGGAATGAGAAACACAACTGAGGAGGGTGGTGACTTCTGTTGGAGGGAGATCCAGAGGATCTCACCACACCAGTAACGTTTGATGCTTCAAATTGAGTGGTAGGTCCATCTGATGGAGAGCTAAATCATTCTTGATTTACGCCTAAAATATTGTATAATAAGTTCTATGTCACTGTTTATATTTATAAACACATGATAAAACAAGAAGCCAAGCAGGGCTGTATCTGCCCCTTCCAGGTGTCTTTTTTAGTCCACACAAATGTACTAGCAGCTCTGGGGTTACTTACCTGGTGAGGGTACAAGGAGGAGAAACAGGCAGAAGACAGAGAAGCAGCACACAGACTGGTATGAAAGTACTACAAATGTTAGTGTTTTTAAGGTGGATAGTGTTTGTTTTGTTCTGTTATCTTCATTGATGCTGCATATCTTCTTTTGTGCATTAAATATCACAATACAAAAATAGATAATATAGGCTAGGTGTGGTAGCTTATCATCTCAGTACTTTGGAAGGCACCAAAGCAAGAAGATCGCTTAAGGCCAGGAGTTCGAGACCAGCCTCAGCAACGCAGCTAGAGAACCCATCTCAAAAAAAAAAAAAAAAGAAAAGAAAAAGAAAAAATTTGCAGGGCATGGTGGCACACACCTGTAGTCCCTGCTAACTTGGGAGACAAGGATCCTTTTAGCCCAGAAGTTCAAGGCTGCATTGAGCTGTGTTCACGCCACTGCACTCCAGCCTGGGCTACAGAGTCACACCCTATCTCAAAAATAAATAATATATAAAATTAAATATATATATAGATAGGCTAACACTACCATCCCCAACCCTAACTAACTCTCCTACCTGGAAAACCTGCTATCAGCATTCCACCAAACTCTGCAAATTTACACCCCCTCGCTGCCCTATTTCCACTCCTTTGAACCAAGTACTTCTGATATTAATAGCAGGATTCTGAACCTCTCTGGCCTGAGGGTTCCAGTCCAGGCAACTGACTCGGTTCTCAATATTTCTGGGCGAGTCTATTGCCTTCTTTGGTATTCTGTCTCTCAGCTTAGCTCTAATGACCTAAACCACGAGAACTAATACACTAGCAAGTTAATTCATTTCATTGGTAACAAAGAAGGTTACTTCAATAATCCTTTTTTAAAATGAGAATAATCAGGCAGGGCATGGTGGCTCATACCTATAATCCCAGCACTTTGGAAGGCCAAGGTGGGCAGATCACTTGAGGCCAGAAGTTGGAGACCAGCCTGGCCAGTATGGTGAAACCCCATCTCTACCAAAAATACAAAAATTAGCCAAGTAGGTGGCGCACAACTGTAGTCCCAGCTATTCTGGAGGCTGAGGCAGGAAAATTGCTTGAACCCAGGAGGTGCAGGCTGCAGTGAACTGAAACTGTGCCACTGCACTCCAGCCTAGGCAACAGAGCGAGACTTCATCTCAGAACAATAATTTTTTTCAAATTAAAAATTAGCCAGTTGTAGTGGATGCCGTTAGCTCCAGCTACATGGGAGGCTACAGTGAGCAGAGTTTGAGCCACTGCACTTCAGCCCGGGTGACTGAGTAGTGAGACTTGCTTCAAAGAAAAAAAAAGAAGAAAATAATCTCCTCCAGGGTTGTTGGATTATGCTGCAGTTGAGAGCCACCAGAATATAGGGAACAAATATTCCCTAGATATGACTGTGCTAGACACTGGACTAGGAATCTAGCAGTGAACAAAACTGCCTTCCCCTATGGAGCTTAAAATCGAAGGGGAGGGACAGAGACAAGCAATCTCAAGGGCCATCACAGCAGTGTAAACCAAGGTACCACATGAAAGAAAAAGAACCCGACTGTTTCTTTAATGATGGGTGTGAGAGAGGATGAGAAGGTTGTCAACAAATTGCTCAAAAGAATGAATCACTCCTCAACTGTGGAATTTCTCAACGAATTCATGAAAAAAGTATTAACAGTATTCCAAATTAGTCACCTATTTCAGGAGCAGAGATAAAATTAAATATGTATTTCTAGCAGCAGGAACAAACCCTACTTTGTGTTTAATTTTTAAAGAGCTATTAGAGAGTAACCACTGTCAGAAATCTCGTCATCTCTGGCAGCACCTAACACAAACAACTCACAATAAAGAAACGTGAACACGGGAGCATGACAGCGGCCTCTTACCCTAAAGGTTTTCCAGAATGATCCCAATGTTCACATATTTTATCCCACCATCCTCATAATATGTCACACGACCCTAGAAACTCCAAGGGGGACTCCTCGTTGTAAATCATAGCATGAGCCTGTGCCCTTACCCACTGTCTATACTCTCGCCCCCTTCTGCAGCTGTGTGACCTTGGTTAGGTCACTGAATTTCTCGTAGCTTCATCAGCTGTAGGTAGAGACAACAGGATGTGGACGTGATTCCCTGCACTCAACACAGTGCCTTGCATACAGTAGGCATTCTGCAACTCACAGAAAGAGCTGACTGTGGCAGTGGGGGCAGCCAGAGCAACTCTGCCCCTATGTCTGTCTTTCGGTTTATCCTACTTCCTCGGACGGAGCACTGCTCTCGGCTCTGGTGCCTGGCAAGCTTGTCCCTCACATGCCAACACAAACAACTCTTCCTCTGGGAAACCTTTTTGGGCACTTCCTCGCCACCACCTCACTGCTCTCTCCTCTGTCTCTTGCACATCAGTGTCCATGTGAGCCTGGTCCCCAAGACCTGATTGTCATGAAATCCGTTTGACAGCTTCTCCTGGGCGCCACAGGAAGCAAACAAACTACTGAGCACCTATTTCTGGGCTAGGCATTTTCCTAAGGCCTTATTTATCAGAACGGCACAGGTGCCAGAAAGACCCACTATCTTCCTAGAGGGTGTGAAAACCACAGGCTGTTTTTCCTCTTTGTTTTTTAACGTTACTAATTTAGGAGCGCCAAGTGTACCTTGAAGCAAAAGTGGCTTCACAACCTTTGGTTAAACTAAACCTAAGGAAAGGGGGGAGGGAAGGGGAACCCTAACCAGAAAACCTTTCACAGGAAACAGGAAGTGGCTGCTTCCCCACCCCCACCCTGCACTTTCTGAGCACAACTCAAGTAGTTATTCTGTACAATTAGGCAAAAGGGCAGCATCCAAATCAAGGAATCTTTGGTGTTGGAAGAGAACCTCGAAATCACAGGGCCATCTGTGCCAAAACGGAGGAGGCATGTTATCACAAGGTGGCAAAGCCATGGCCAAAACCCAGTGCAGCCCAGTCTGTCTGCAGGGCCCTTGCTGAGGCCGCACAAAGGCAAGGTTTGGAATCCCGGGGATTGTCAGCAGGAATGCACTGAATGCCTCCTAACCTTAAGGGCTCAGGGTTGGAATTCAAGCCTGAATTGTTCCAGTGTAACAGCTGACTAACAATGTCAGCTGGGGAATATTTTGATACCTTCCAACTCAGCTCCACGTAGGAAGAGGCTGCACAAAAACCCCTGTGCCTATAGGGCCCTACAGAATGGTAGGCAAAGGCCTGGGCTGCCTACATTCCCCCTCATAGCGAGATAAAGTGGCTCTCAAAAGAAGTTTCCAGATCCACCCCAGTGGGCACCATCAGAACTGACTCCAGGGAAACTTCCAGCTGTGAATGGCTAACAAAGCTGGGTACTCTCTCCATTTGAATGTGAAAGACCCGCCTCAATCAGAGAAGGCCCTTAAGCCATAAAACCCTTCACACCAAGGCCAAGTGTCACACTTGTAAGAGGGTGTGATTTATAAACTGACAGCACCCACAAAGCAGCTTTTGTATTCCTCCGTTAGTTAACAATTTATCTCCCCCCACCAAACTCACAGGAGCTATTCAGATAAATCTTGACTGGGCCTCAAAAAGAAAGAAAGGCAGAAAGAAAAGGACCCAAGTTTTGGCCAAAACACCAAGGTTCACTCTGGATAATTATGGTTCTGTGAATAGACACTAAAATTAGGGCTTAATTCCTCTGTATCACACTTACAGCACCAAACTACTCCAACACAAACACAAAAAGCAAGAGAAAGAAAATCTCCAACGCCGCCTTGCTGGCGAGTCTGAGAGTTCCACTTCTGTGGTTTTCTGCAGTCTCTTTTGTGGTTTCTGCACTCTTTGGAATCCCCCCCCGTTAGCGTAATTTAACTCAGCATTCTGCCCAGCTGTTTTTCTTTCTCAACATTTAAATCTACAAAGCAAAGAGTAAATATGGGCTTGGTCATGTCTTTCCTCTCAGTTCAATGAAACCAATTCTGGCCCCTTCATCTTGTTTTCCCCATCGCATGGTTCCCATCTCAGATTCCAGCACTAGCTACAGAAACTATCATTTTCTGATCCCTTCTCCACTCCTTTCTATAAATGTAGTTATTACACCTGATCGAAATAGAGGCTGAGCACTTAACATAAACTACATTAATATGAATCTGATAACATCTGTCAACATCGAAGGCTTTTCTTATTAAAGGCTGTTTGGCAAAGAGAAAAAAAAAGGCAGAGAAAACTTTTTTTTTTCTTTGAGACAGAGTCTTGCTGCGTCACCAGGCGCCAGGCTGGAGTGCAGTGGCGCGATCTCGGCTCACTGCAACCTCCAATTCCCAGGTTCAAGCAATTCTCCTGCCCCAGCCTCCCGAGTAGCTGGGACTACAGGGGCACACCACCACATCCAGCTAATTTTTGTATTTTTTTAGTAGAGATGGGGTTTCACCATGTTGGCCAGGATGGTCTCGATCTCTTGACCTTGTGATCCGCCCGCCTCGGCCTCCCAAAGTGCTGGGATTACAGGCGTGAGCCACCACACCCGGCCAAAACTTTTTTTTTAAGCAGCAACATACCAGCCCTGGCAAGAATAGCAAGACCCGGTGTCTACAAAAAAATATTTTTTTAATTTGCCTGGCATGATGGTGAGCACCTGTAGGCCCAGCTACTCGGAGACTGAGCTGGGAGCTGAGAGGATTGCTTGAGCCAGAGAGGTGGAGGCTGCAGTGAGGCATGGTCACACCACTGCACCCCAGCCTGGGCGACAGAGCAAGAGCCTATCTCAAAAAAAAAGCAGTAGCAGCAAAACAAAAACATTTCAACTTTAAACTGGCTAATGCCCACTTACAGACCTTACTAAATTGTCAATGTGGGGGGAAAAAAAAATTTGTACACAAATAATGGCCTCTGCTCAAAAAATGGTCTTTCTGATACTACTCCACACACCAGAGGTCAAAACTGGTGGCCCCCAGACCACAGAAGTCCCGCAGGCCTGTTCTTTTGGCCCTGATAGTGCCAACCAGAACACATTCAAATAGATTTGAGCAAGCTGACAGTATTAAGAAGTTTGGAGTCGAGCACGGTAGCTCACGCCTGTCATCTCAGCACTTTGGGAGGCCAAGACAGGTGGATCATCTGAGGTCAGGAGCTCAAGACCAGCCTGGCCAACATGGCAAAACCCCGCCTGTACTAAAAATACAAAAAAAATTAGCTGGGTGTGGTGGCGGGCGCCTGTAATCCCAGCTACTCGGGAGGCTGAGGCAGGAGAATTGCTTGAACCTGGGAGGCGGAGGCTGTAGTAACTTGAGATTGCACCATTGCTCTCCAGCCTGGGCAGCAAGAGTGAAATTCCATTTCAAAAAAAAAAAAAAAGTTTGGGAAAGAGCCTACAAAAGTTCGCATTTCTAATTGTTTTGAAAAATCTCATCTGGAATCACTGGGCCACATTCCCTCACAGCAACAGCTGGCTGACACTAAGCTGTGGCAGCCTCCCTTTAGATGAGACAAGCACTGGCCCCACCCCTTCAAGAAGTGCTTGCTCTTCTCCCTTTCAGTCGTCATTGCCTGTCACCTCCAAGGCCACAGAGTTTCTGACCTCTGCCCCCACATTTCACATACCTTTTTCACCATCGTCGTCTCAGAAGAATCAAGTTTTGCTCTCTTGGTATCAGGCCCATCTTCTACTCCTTGGCTAACTTTGGCAACTTTGGTTTTCTCCCTAGAGGGTGACAAGGGGAGGGAATGTTTTACCCTAGGAATCATGTCACTAGAATCAAAAAAAGCCTCTCCAGGTCACAGAATAGGATGGTGGTTAAGGGCAAAAGCTTTGGAGTTAGATCTGGGTTCAAATCCTAGCTCTGCCATTAATAACCTGATGAATCACACTGTTGGGCACTCAGGAAATGCCCGTGGGAAAAACAGAGCAGCTTAAGTTGCTCACCATACTCCCCCGGCACACAGCCGCTCTCAATAAACCAAAGTGATTACTCTGTAAACACTCTACTTAAATCATGAAATAAACAGCCAAACTTGGCCCAGTGTGGTGGATCACGCCTGCAATCCCAGCACTTTGGGAGGCCAAGATGGGTAGATTGCCTGAGGTCAGGAGTTCAAAACCAGCCTGACCAACGTGGTAAAACCCCATCTCCACTAAAAATACAAAAAAGCAGCCAGGCGTGGTGGCACACACCTGTAATCCCAGCTACTTAGGAGACTAAGGCAGGAGAATTGCTTGAACCCAGGAGGTGGAGGCTGCAGTGAGCTGAGATCACACCACTATATTCCAGCCTGGGCAACTGCGTGAAACACTGTCTCAGGGGGAATAAAAAGCCAAACTTAATTCTGCCCCTCTGCAGTGGGCAGCTTATGTTAAAATAATCTGGATTGCTTTCCACCACTATGACTTCTTTATAATATGCCCAAAGAAGCCCATCTCTACCAAAAATACAGAAATGCGCTGGGCGTGATGGCAGGTGCCTATAGTCCCAGCTACTCAGGAGGCTGAGCCAGGAGAATCACTTGAATCTGGGAGACGGTAGAGGTTGCAGTGAGCCAAGATCATGCCACTGCATTCCAGCCTGAGTGACAAAACTCCATCTCAAAAAAAAAAATAATATACCCAAAGAACTAGATTATCCTAAAGCCATAAAACACTAGAGTTAGGAGATGTCTGAAACATGAGTATCCTTTCACCATCTTGATTTTACAGGCAAGAAACTTGGAGACCAGAGAAATTTCAGTGACTTGCCTGAGAGGCTGAACAAAAGAGTAGTTCTCAGTCTCCTGGTAGGAAGCTCCTACCTCACAGAGCCTCTTTTTCCCTCTCAATTAGTAAGTTGGAGGTTTTTGGAGGGGTGATCAGAAACTGCAGCCAAAATATCTAACTCATATGGTTTTACAGTATCATATCATCTGCCATCTTTCACCCAGAGACTACAAGGTCTAAACACTGCAGGTCCTGTCATGTGAGAATTACCAAGTTCTGCAGCCTCAATGTTTAAAATGAGAGGATGAAGTCTCTGTTCTACCAGAAGAGTCTCTCTGCATATTGGAAACCTTTTCCAAGGCAGACTTTGGCTGAATGTGCCTCTAGAGTCACCCAACTAACTATTTTATACTCATTTTACTATATCTCAATTTGAAAACATGTAAGCCAAAGCTGGGGAGCAAATGTTTACAATCAGAGCAAGCCTTCACTATGTAGAAAATGGGACTTCACCAGCTGAAGCACAGACTGATCAAACAAACACCCATGTGGTGTACTTGCATTGCTGTAAAACTCTGCTTGCTTTAGACTTTAGATTTAGGCCATCATTTTGGAGAGCAGAGACATACCTCCTAAAATTCTGAACCCACAATCTATTGTATTCGATAAGCTGTTAATGACTTGGTTTCAGAATGGTCTAAGTATTATAATCAAATTCTTTCCTTAGATGGTTTTGTTTTGTTTTTTTGAGACAGTCTCACTCTGTTGCCAGGCAGGAGTGCAGTGGCGAGATCTCAGTTCACTGCAACCTCCACCTCCCAGGTTCAAGTGATTCTCCTGCCTCAGCCTCCTGAGCAGCTGGGACTATAGGCGTGCACCACCACGGCCAGCTAAATTTTTGTATTTTTAGTAGAAGATGGCATTTCACCATATTGGCCAGGATGGTCTTGATCTCTTGACCTCGTGATCTGCCCACCTCGGCCCCCACAAAGTGCTGGGACCACAGGCGTGAGCCACTACGCCCAGCCCAGTGGTTGTTTACTTTTATTTTTTTTTATTTTATTTTTGAGACAGAGTCTCGCTCTGTTGCCCAGGCTGGAGTGCAGTGGCACAATCTCAGCTCACTGCAACCTCCACCTCCCGGGTTCAAGCGATTCTCCCTGCCTCAGCCTCCCAAGTAGCTGGGATTACAGGCTCCTGGCACCACACCCAGATAATTTTTTGTATTTTGATTAGAGACAGGGTTTCGCCATGTTGGCCAGGCTGGTCTGGAACTGCTAACCTTGGGTGATCTACCCGCCTCAGCCCCCGAAGTGCATAATTTTAAAAAAATGTATATAAAAAAAAAAATGTTACGTTCTCCCCCTCCTCTCCCAACACTTACTCCACAAACTCATGCTCTCCTAGATTGGCAAATGTGTATCCATGGTAGCCAAAAACATCTCCTGTAAAGAACTTGATGCTATTTTTGTGACAGATCTGGTCAACTTTAACTATGA
This sequence comes from Ateles fusciceps, assembly GCA_036589455.1. Classification (NCBI taxonomy): domain Eukaryota; kingdom Metazoa; phylum Chordata; class Mammalia; order Primates; family Atelidae; genus Ateles; species Ateles fusciceps. The sequence continues at coordinate 2,677,741 of JAZHEH010000929.1, read as the reverse complement.
CATCCCTGGAACAGCAAGTCAGACACACCTGCAGAAAGAAAGAAATTGGCTGGCTGTGAGTTTTGCAAACTGTGAATCACTGCCCTGATGTCTAAATAAATCTTAATGAACAGTCACTCTGGGCATGTTTCAAACTGGTACAACAGGTTCTTTGGGTCCCATGGTTAGAAGACAAAAGAAAAGTTGCAGGTTTCAGGGTGTAGAAAATATAAGTTATGAGACCGTCATGTTCTGCAGCCAAAATAAAATGTGTTTAGCTAAAAAGAGCCATTCAATGAATGTTTTCTGTAATCCATGAACATATATATACCTCATAGTTTTCATGAAAAGAAAATAACTTAGCAAGTTGTTTCTAAACTATTAAATCTATTAAAATCCAAATAAGCTACAGTGAGAAGCAAAACCAGTTTTTTAAATTGACTCAAAGGTCATGTTTAAATACAAGGGCTTTTTTTCCCCTTCTTTTGATTGATATGTTAAGATAAAGAAGATAAACAAGTCCTGTTGAGATCATTTTTCCACAGATTGCAGTGTGAAACTTTATCTGAATTTAAGGACAAAAGAAAAGGTTATAGACCAAGTGACCTTCCATTCAGACTTAGACAATGAACTGGTGATTCACTCAGTGGAATTATCAGTGTTGCTCTGGGGTTTGTAGGTTTATTCCAGTAAGTTGAGGTATTGGAAATGGCTAAGTTCTCCTGCTCAAAATATCATCTTTTCAGGAGAAGCTTTGTGATCATGGTCAAAAGACAACTTCCAAATTGCACATGCTTTCTCCTGAACAAAAGGACATTTTCACTTGACAGACCCTCTTTGCTGTTGTCTAGCAGCCTGAATACTGAAATAACACTCACAGAGACATGTGTTCCTTTGGTGTTTCAAAGGATGCAGCCACCCAAGGAAAAATCCCATCTAAAAGGTAAGAAATCCACAGGTGAACATGCAATCAATTGATCAAATGGAATCCTGCAGAGTCTAAAGTGACTGTAAAACCTGCAAGGACCAGCCAAACATGGCCCACAAGGCAGTCAACATGGCCCCACACACGCGCATTACACAATCAACTGGCCTCACACTTCAGTTTTAACAAATCCTCTTTCTAATTCTACAAGTTCAAGGGACACCTGGAATAAAATAAATGTGGTTACTACAGATAAGAAAATGAAGACTTGCAGGCCGGGCGTGGTGGCTCACGCCTGTAATCCAAGCACTTTGGAGGCCAAGGCGGGCAGATCACCTGAGGTTAGGAGTTCAAGACCAGCCTGACCAACACGGTGAAACCCCGTCTTTATAAAGAAAAAAAAAAAAAAAGAAAATGAAGACTTATGCTGATGGCATGGCTCAGGAAAAAAAAAAAAATAGTAGTAAGAAAATGAAGACTTGGCTGGACGCGGTGGGTCACATCTGTAATCCCAGCACTCTGGGAGGCCGAGGCAGGCAGATCACCTGAGGACAGGAGCTTGAGACCAGCCTGGCCAACATGGTGAAACCCCATCTCTTAAAAAAAGAAGAAGGAAAAGAAAAGAAAGAAAATGACTTATGTCCAAATGGAAAGTGTCCCAACATCTTAAGTTAAAAAACAGAAGGACTAGGAAAAAGAAAACAGGACAAATTCACAGACGATCCATCCTTCCAAGCTCATATTTGAACAGATGCACAGATGAAATAGAAAAGTGTAAAAAACAGGCTGGGCGTGGTGGCTCACGCTGGTAATCCCAACACTTTGGGAGGCCAAGGCAGGTGGACTGCCTGAGGTCAGGAGTTCAAGACCAGCCTGACCAACATGGTGAAACCCCGTCTCTACTAAAAATACAAAAAATTAGCCAAGGATGGTGGCAGGCGCCTGTAATCCCAGCTACTCGGGAGGCTGAGGCAAGAGAATCGCTTGAACCCAGGAGGTGGAGGTTGCAGTGAACTGAGATCGTGCCATTGCACTCCAGCCTGGGCAGTAAGAGCAAAACCCCTTCTCAAAAAAAATGAAGTATAAAAAACAAACTAGCCAATCCAAATTCTAACCTCTAACATAATGTAATGGGGTCTTTCATTTAAAAAACTAGTAGCTCATCTGTGACTATTTCACAGTTATCAAGATTTGTTAAGCTTTTCCAGAATACAGGGAACTATGTCTGAAAGGTCACAGACACTGACAAAGAGTTTATCCTTTCACCTCCGTATAGATTTGGCAGTGAAACCAAATGAGGTTGGATATGCCTCATTTGGCTTATGACTACAGTGATTTTTCTCTAGTTATCCATGGCAACATGGTCAACGTGACTGTGAGAAACAGACAGACAGACAGACATAGACCAAGATCAGGTGTGCTTTTTCTTAAGACAAAACACAAGCTGTAGTTTGATATTTCTAACAAAAGAAAAGTCTTTGCCACAGAAATCAATCACCAACTTGTTAAGTTTTCAGAAGAAAACATTTGCAATAACATGGATTAAAGGTATGTGCAAAGATTCTGGAAGGAAGACAAAATACCAAATATGAAACCTGGCCTAGGGGGACATATGCCCAGAGAAGAAGCCAGCAGACAGGAAGTCACCAACAGTTACAGCAGATCCAACAGACTGGACCTCTCTAGCAACATATTCATACAATATACTAAGCCTAAACAACAGAACAGCTTACAAATTTTCTTGGGAAAAAGCTCAGAATTTGGTATTTGAATGCGCTCAGACTGTTTTAAGATTTGAAAGCATATATACAACTAGTACCTTAATTTGTTTAATTTCTACAGCAGATCTTATACTAAGAAACTTACAGCATCAAATTGAGTGAAAAATGACTCTGGTTTCTTCTCTATATCCTCAGTGTCCACCTTCACATCCACCATTGGGTTAAGATTCTGAGCTCGCTCCAAAGAGGCTTCAGCCCTATTTCGGCCAACAGACCCAGTACGAATCAAGAACTGAGCTCCGGGATCTTCTGGAGATACCTAGAAATAATAGATTATTTTTTAATTCTTGAATTTTTAGGGAAAATAAATCTCAAAGACAATCTTTAAATTTTAACGGACAGCTAAAATACCTACCACCTAAATTGTATTATTGTTCCTGTAGCAATTTGCCTTATGCGGGCTTCCTTCTAAGGCTTTAAAACGACTTTAAACTTTTTTAACTGGTCATTGATGGTTAAAGAGCACCCCCCTTGTGTTTATAAAGAAAATTCACTCTCAACAGAAAAATGCATGCTTTCTTCTTCCATGCAAATTTGTAACTGCTAACAAATAACTGATTACCACTGTTAAGAATTGACTAAATTACGTAGCATGTGCCCAACTATTTAAGCATTCAGGGAAATACACAAGCAGCTTAAAGGATTAAGTCTCTGTCTTTCAGTGGTTTAAAAGTAGACCACACTGGCACAGTAGCTCACATCTGTAATGTCTCCAGTGGTTTAAAAGTAGACCTTCCAAAAGGGGGAAAAAAAAAAAGAAAGAAAAAGGAAAAGAAAAAAAACAAAAAAAAAGAAGGGAACAAAAAAATAAAAAATAAATAAAATACATTTTTTTAAAAGGTAGACCTTCCTGGCACAGTAGCTCCTATCTCTAATCCCAGCAATATGGGAAGCCAAAGCAGGAGGATCACTGCTTGAGGCCAGAAGCTGAAGACTAGCCTGGGCAATATACTGAGGTCTGTGGGTAACACCCCATATAGGTACCGAGGAATGAGAGCTAAGCAGAACCCTGGCACAGTTAGGGCTTGAAGAATATCTCACTTTATAGTGTTACTACTCAGCTATTTCCTTTTATATAATCCTTTACATAATCATATATTAGTTTTTAGAATTAGGGCTTGAAGAATTCCTTTATATAATCCTCTATATATAATCATATAATAGTTGATAGTATGAGTGCCTAAAGAATATTTCCCTACATAATATACCTATAATTATATCTGAGTTCATAATCGGAGGAATGCCTAGAGTGGACACAGTACAGAGCATGAATTAAGGAATAAGCAGCTTATAATCAGAGGAATGCCTAGAGCAGACACAGTGCAGAGCATGATTTAAGGGAAAACAGTAATACCAGGACAAGAATCCACGGCCCAGGCAGCAGCGTTCAGTATTGTAAAGATACCCGCTGTATGGCAGGCTTGGGGTGAGAGCCACTCCTCCTGATAAAGGAGTTGTAGGACCTTGCTCCAGTTCTTGTGGAAGGCTGTCCTCAGACCGGCAATCCACCTTGGTGACTGTGAACTTTATCAGCTCTTGCTACTGTGCTGCTCGAAAAGCATCTTCCCATAGAACCCATTGGAAGCTGCCAGAAGGTGGCGGTAACCTTGACAGCTCTGTCACTGCCATGTGACTTAAAGTATCCTCCTATAAATCTTCTTAGAGTAGTTTGCCCATAGATAGAAGTATTGCACACTGTACCCTCTTCACCGCGCACGGCCCAACTTCAAGCCTCCGTGACCTAATGGGGGTGGACCCCTTACTGCACATGGCCCTTGCCTTCATGGGAATGGGTCCCTTGCTGCGCACTGTCCACCTCCTGGCCTAGGTGACCTAATGGGGGTGGACCCCATGTTTTATTGCTCACAACCCTATCACCATCCTTAAAGATGATTTCACTCACTGCCCTGCCCCCTAACCTATACACAATAAATACACATGCTTCTGGACATTCGGGGCCTCGCCTGACTCCGCTTATACGTGGCTTGGCCCCCTGAGCCCAGTTGCGTTTTCCTTGTACTTCTGTGTCCTATCTCTTTATTTCCCGGATCCTGCACCTCAGCACAGCATAAGGCACACCCCACGACCCTGTGGGGCCCTCAGCCCTACAGAGGCCCCCTCTCAAAAAACAACAGAAAACTGAAACCTCATGAGAAAACTTAAAATATATATATATATCAAATCAGTGCAAAAATCAGACACAATTAAGAATGCTTGAAATAAATTTTTTTTTTTTTTTCCGAGACGGAGTCTCCCTCTGTTGCCCAGGCTAAAGTGCAGTGGTGCGATCTCGGCTCACCTGCAACCTCTGCCTCCCAGGTTCAAGCAATTCTCTGCCTCAGCCTCCCAAGTAGCTGGGATTACTGATGCCCACAACCATGGCTGGCTCATTTTCGTATTTTTATTAGAGACGAGGTTTCACCATCTTGCGCAGTCTGGTATTGAACTTCTGATCTCGTGATCCACTTGCCTCGTCCTCCCAAAGTGCCGTGATTACAAGTGTGTACCGAGCTGAAATGAACTTTTTGTTAATGCAGACAATGACCAGGCATGGTGGCTCACACCTGTAGTCCCAGCACTTTGGGATGCCAAGGCGGGCAGATCACCTGAGGTCAGGAGTTCAAGACCAGTCTGACCAACATGGAGAAATCCTGTAGCTACTAAAAACACAAAATTAGCCAGGCTTGGTGGTACATGCCTGTAATCCCAGCCACTGGGAAGGCTAAGGCAGAAGAATCACTTGAACCCAGGAGGCAAAGGGTGCGACGAGCTGAGATGCGCCATTGCACTCCAGCCTGGGCAACAAGAGCGAAACTCTGTCTCAAGAAAAAAAAAAAACATATAGACAGACTATGTCACCCACGCTAGAGTACAGTGTCTATTCACAGGCAGGATCATCGCACATTGCAATCTCAAACTCCTGGGCTCATCTTTCCAATTAGCTGGGCTACAGGTGTGAGCCACTACATCCAGTTTCTGAATGAACTCCTAAATTCGATTAAAACTCAGAGAGGAGGCCAGGCAAGCAGGTTCATGCCTGTAATTCCAGCACTTTGGGAGGCTGAGGCAGGTGGATCATGAGGTGAGGAGATTAAGGCCATCCTGGCCAACATGATGAGACTCCATCTCTACTAAAAGTACAAAAATTACATGGGCGTGGTGGCACATGCCTGTAATCCCAGCTACTCAGGAGGCTGCGGCAGGAGAATCACTTGACCCGGAAGGCAAAGGCTGCAGTGAGCCAAGATGGCACCACTGCACTCCAGCCTGGGTGACAGAGCAAGACTCTGTCTCAAAACAAAACAAAATGCAGAGAGGAGGAAAGATGAGTGGGGACTGGACAGAGAAATAATTTCACCCCTAAGGCTGAACATCAGCACAGCAGAGCCTCAAAGATAGGATAATATAATCCCCTAACAGCCACCAGTAGGATTAGATTCCATACTGCTCTCAAAGCATTTCTTCACACATCAAACATCTAATTTAACCATTCCAGCCTTGGCCAAGTGAGACTCCACCTCAAAATACAAAACAAACAGCAACAAGAAAACATACAGTTGAGCCCAGAAAGTTCAAGATCAGCCTGAGCAACACCACGAAACCCAGTCCCTACAAAAAAAAAAAAAAAAGCTAGCCAGGTGCAGTGGCTAATTTTTGTTAATGCAGACAGACTATGTAGTCCCAGCTACTGGAAGGCCTAAGTGGGAGAATACCCTGAGCCCAGGAAGTTGAGGCTACAGTGAGCCACGATCATGCCCACTATATTCCAGCGAGGATGACAGTGGAACGTCTCAGACAGACAGAAAGAAAGACAAGAAAGACAGAAAAAGAAAGAAAGAAAGACACATACAATTATCATTTCATCAATGTGAATTTTTTTATCTTGAGACAGAGTCTCGCTCTTGCTCTGTCGCCAGGCGGGAGTGCAGTGGCGCAATCTCGGCTCACTGAAACCCCTACCTCCTGGGTTCAAGCAATTCTTCTGCCTTAGCCTCCTGTGCCTCATTCTCCTGAGTAGCTGGGATTACAGGCACACACCATCACACCCAGCTAATTTTTGTATTTTTAGTAGATACAGGGTTTCACCATGTCGGTCTCAATCTCCTGACCTCATGATCTGCCCGCCTCAGCCTCCCAAAGTGCTAGGATTATAGGCCACCGCAATCGGCCTCAATGTGAATTATTATTAGTATCAGTCCACAGATCACCCCTTCCTTGCTATGCTCTCCTCCCTCGCTACACATTCTAGTCTCAATCTGGGCCCTCTTAGTTATGGCTGTCCCCAAGATTCCATCTCAGAACCACTCATCTTTTCACTCTTGTATAGCTTGATAAACCTTCTCAGTGCCTGTTTCAGTTTCTACCAAAATCTGCTCTTATTTTTCAAATGACTCTTTCTCGTACAAATTTCTTCCTGATCTACCTGAGTATTCCCTTATTCCCTACTGCACTGCCCACCTGCCATTTCCTCTCAGATATCCACAGGCCCTACATGTCTGCCTTTTGTGTGTGCTATCTCTGGAGTCCACCAGTCACCCATCCAGTCATTCAAGCCAGAAGCCCGGTCTTCATATCTTTGCTCTTTCCATGAGAGTAGTCCATAGTGAGGTGGCTAAGAACATAGGAGTCAGACACCTGGGTCCTGGCCGTAACATTGACTACTGGGGCCTTGGATGGGCCAGTACTTTTATTCCTTTTACTCAGTTTTCCTATCTGTACAGCAGGGATGATAATGGGTCCTCGATCTCAGATATGTTGCGAGGACTCAATGAGATAATACAACTGCAGCTCTGAGAACAGGGCCTAGCCCCTTCAGTGTCAGCTGCTCTGGTTATTCCTGGCTTTCCTTAAGCTCCCATATACAAACCTCCCAATTCTACCACCAAAATCATCCCTCACCTAAACTATTAAAAACTGCCTTCTGAGATACGTTTGTCACTTAGCTCCTTTCTGCCTGTGGACGCCACCGAAAAGGCATCCTTAAAGTCTCTCTTCTCCCTGTGATCATGTCTAAGTAAGAGTCTCCTGAAGAGCTGGAACAGCTGAGGAAGCTCTTCATTGGAGGGTTGAGCTTTGAAACAACCGATGAGAGCCTCAGGAGCCATTCTGAGCAATGAGGAACGCTCACAGACTTTGTGGTAATGAGATCTAAACACCAAGTGCTCCAGAGGCTTTGGGTGTGTCACGTATGCAACTGTGGAGGTGGATGTAGCCATGAATGCAAGGCCACACAAAGTGGATGGAAGAGTTGTGGAACCAAAGAGAGCTGTCTCAAGAGAAGATTCTCAAAGAACAGGTGCCCACTTAACTGTGAAAAAAATATTTGTTGGTGGCATTAAGAAGACACTGAAGAACATCACCTAAGAGATTATTTTGAACAGTATGGAAAAATTGAAGTGATTGAAATCATGACAGAGGCAATTGCAAGAAATGGGGCTTTGCCTTTGTAACCTTTGATGACCATGACTTCGTGGATAAGACTGTCATTCAGAGATATTATACTGTGAATGGTCACAACTGTGAAGTTAGGAAAGCCCTGTCAAAGCAAGAGATGGCTAGTGCTTCATCCAGCCAAAGAGGTCGAAGTGGTTCTGGAAACTTTCGTGGTGGTCGTGGAGGTGGTTTCGGTGGGGAATGACAACTTTGGTCGTGGAGGAAACTTCAGTGGTCGTGGTGGCTTTGGTGGCAGCTGTGGTGGTGGATAGGGTGGCAGTGGGGATGGCTATAATAGATTTGGTAATGATGGAGGCAATTTTGGAGGTAGTGGAAGCTACAATGATTTTGGCAGTTACAACAATCAGTCTTCAAATTTTGGACCCATGAAGGGAGGAAACTTTGGAGGCAGAAGCTCTGGCCCCTATGGTGGTGGTGGCCAGTATTTTGCCAAACCATGAAACCAAGGTGGCTATGGCGGTTCCAGCAGCAGCAGTAGCTATGACAGTGGCAGAAGATTTTAATTAGGAAACAAAGCTTAGCAGGAGAGGAGAGCCAGAGAAGGGACAGGGAAGCTACAGGTTACAACAGATTTGTGAACTCAGCCAAGCACAGTGGTGGCAGGGCCTAGCTGCTACAAAGAAGACATGATTTAGACAAATACTTGTGTATGGGCAAAAAACTCGAGGACTGTATTTGTGACTAATTGTATAACAGGTTATTTTGGTTTCTGTTCTGTGGAAAGTGTAAAGCATTCCAACAAACGGTTTTAATGCAGATTGTTTTTCTTTTTCTTTTTTTTTTGGCACCCATGCTGTTGATCGCTAAATGTAATAGTCTGATCATGACACTGAATAAATGTCTTAAAAAAAAAAAAAACTGCCTTCTAAGTGGTCTTCTGCCCTGTATTTTGTGCCAACCATAATTTATACAGTAATTATTGATCTACATATAAAGCCCAAAGCTGACCATGTCGCCCTTCCTGTCATTTGAAAGGATGGGAATTCAGATAATCTGCACCACCCTGAGGATTAAGTAAAAGCTTACAGTGGGGCTTCTTAGGAGGCCCCCCTGACTTGTACCTCACCTGCAACCTGTCCCCTACCAACCAATTTGGGTCTCACACTCTTAAAAACACCAAACTGCTTGTTATCTTCCACTTCAACCACACTGCTGGGTGCCTTTGTGACACTGCTATGTTCCCTGCCTAAAGCGTGGTGGCTCACACCTGTAATCCTAGCACTTTGGGAGGCAGAGGTGGGGGGATCACCTGAGGTCAGGAGTTCAAGACCAGTCTGGCCATCATGGTGAAACCCCATCTTTAAAAAAATAAATAAATAGGGCCAGGCACGGTGGCTCACGCCTATAATCCCAGCACTTTGAGAGGCCGAGGCGGGTGGATCACGAGGTCAAGAAATCGAGACCATCCTGGTCAACATGGTGAAACCCCGTCTCTACTAAAAATACAAAAATTAGCTGGGCGTGGTGGCGTGCGCCTGTAGTCCCAGCTACTCGGAAGGCTGAGGCAGGAGAATTGCTTGAACCCAGGAGGCAGAGGTTGCGGTGAGCCGAGATCGCACCATTGCACTCCAGCCTGGGTAACAAGAGCAAAACTCCGTCTCAAAAATAAATAAATTAATTAATTAAATAAAATAAAACACAGGTCCTTAACTTGAAAAACCCTCCTTGTTCTTTAAAACTTAGCTCAGATCAGGACTCCAGGAAATCTTTCATGTCTCGCTTCCACAACCTGAGTCGGGTAGCCTACTCTGGTTTCTGGCGGGGGGGAAAAAAAGGGCTGGGGGTGGGGAGGGAAGGGAAAAAAAAAAAAACTTGAGAGCACGCAGAAGGTGCTCTCAGATGCTTGTTGAATGTACACTAACATGCTCTAAGATGGGTGCAGTAGCTAACACCTGTGGTGTCAAATTCACACTGTTCTTTGATTGGCCTCCAGTGTTGGATTCTTACAACCAGATGAAGTAGTAATGTAATCCCAGCTACTAGGCAGGCTGAGGCAGGATGATCACTTGAACCCGGGAGACAAGAGGTTATAGAGAGCCGAGATCGTGTCACTGCACTCCAGCCTAGGTGACAGAGTAGGACTCCATCTCAAAATAAAATAAATGAAATAAATAAAATGCCACTGAGGCATGGGAATGTAGAGAGAGAAGCACTTATTTTCACCTTGAAGAGGAGCCTGGTCAGAGAAAGCTACATTGGAGTTGAGCACTACCATTATCATATTAATCAAACAGCATTATCGTCGGGCCGGGCACAGTGCCTCATACCAATAATCCCAGCACTTCAGGAGGCCAGTGGGTAGATCACTTGAGGTCAGGAGTTCAAGACCAGCCCAGCCAATATGACGAAACCCCATCTCTATTAAAAATACAAAAATTAGCCGGGTGTGATGGTGCACGCCTGTAATCCCAGCTACTTGGGAGGCTGAGGCAGGAGAATCACTTTAACCCCAGAAGAAGAGGTTGCAGTGAGCTGAGATCGTGCCATTGCACTTCAGCCTAGGTGTCACAGCGAGACTCTGTCTCAAAAAAAAAAAAAACACATAAACAGCATTATGTCAGATCATTACTCCCAATTACTGGATACTTGTTAGGTTCAAGCACTATGTGAAGCAGTCTGCACACATTCTCTCCGATCCAGTGTTTTTCAAAGTGATGTCAGTAGAGCATCTAAATCATAATCTCCTGAAACACCTTTTATTTATTTATTTTTTTTTTGAGGAGTGGAGTCTCACTCTGTTGCCCAGGCTGGAGTGCAGTGGTGCTATCTCAAATCGCTGCAACCTCCACTTCCCAGGTTCAAGCGATTCTCGTGCCTCAGCCTCCTGAGTAGCTGGGATTACAGGCACACACCAACATGCCTGCCTAATTGTCATATATTTTAGTAGAGAAAGGGTTTCCCCATGTTGGCCAGGCTAGTCTCGAACTCCTGACCTCAGATGATCTGTCTGCCTCAGCCTCCCCAAAGTGCTAGGATTACAGGTGTGAGCCACTATGCCCAGCCCTAAAACATCTTTTAAATGTACATACACCTGAACTCATCTCAGACCTAAATGAGAATCACTGGAGGTGAAAGCTATGGCATCACAAAGCCTCCAGGCCACTCGGGATTTTCAGTTAGTCAGGTCATTTTTAGGCACAAATTGGAAAAACACTTCTCGACTCCTCTGTGACGGGCCTCCATTTTGGATTCTTATAACCAGATGAAGCAGTAATGTAATCTTCAGCTACTAGGGAGGCTGAGGCAGGAGGATCGCTTGAACCTGGGAGGCAGAGGTTGCAGTGAGCTGAGATTGCATTACTGCACTCCAGCCTGGGCAACAGAGTAAGACTTCGTCTCAAAATAGAAAAATAAAATAAATAAAATGGAAGAGGACACTATGTGAGACAGAGAAATCAAGCACCACCAAGGGAGACATTATTAACTTGGTTTTACAGACAGGCAAGCTCAAGGAGGTGATGTGAGTCTCCACTGCTCCTCCAGCTAGATGTGGTGGAGCTGGAATTAAAACCCAGCAATAGCACCTTCAATCTCCAGAGGCAATGTTCTTTAACGTTAGCCCTCCTTTCACAGCCCTTAAGGCACAAGTAGGAACTCACAAAATCTGCAAGTCTTCATACTGGAAAGCGAAGCCAGAGAAGGAGAGTAATGAGCTGACAACAGCGCACCTGTTCGTGATCCAGCATGGTCAGTCCTTTCACTCCTGCCAGGATGAGATTCTTGGCAATTTCAGCCCCCAGTCCTTTCATGCCGACAAGAAGCACCCGGGAGGCCCGCAGCCTGTAAGACAAACATTGTTAACCTGATGATACACAACAGTGAGCTTGCCGAATTACAGAAGAACTAAACAATATGGAAATCATTTTGGTTTGCACTAACTGCAGTGAGGCATCACATCTTGAATCTAGGAAAGAGACAGGCTCCAATCCATACTGCACAGAACAATTCATTCAACAAATATTAACTGAGCACCTACTATGCCCGGCATCCTTCTATGGAGTGGAAATAAGGCAGTGAATCAGACAAACATAGTCCCTGCCCTCATGAAGGAGTAGGAGACAGATAAAACAGATACATAATATGTGAAAAAGTGATGAAAATCAACTGTGACAAGGATCAAGGATGATGGAGGACACTATTTGAGACAGATAAATCATACAAGCCTTTCTGAAGAGGTGCCATACACGCAAAAATCAAAATGAAATAAAGGATAAACACACAGATATTTGGAAGCAGAACATTCCGGATAGAGAAACAGCAAATAAAAAAGCCCTGAAACAGGAGTGCTTGGCACATTATAGGGACAGTAATGACAGAGAGGCTGAAAAGCTGGAACCAGGGGGCCACATCATGAAGGCTCTTACATGCAATGGAAGGATTCTGGATTTTCTTTAAGCATGATGGAAAGCTATGGAAGTGGGAACATGTCACAGTGAAGGTGAGGGAGGATGATGGTAACTCATACTAGCATGACAGCTGAAGAGGTGCTGAGACGAGGCACTAGTTAAGTATAACACACAAACAAAATACATGCTGCCACAAAAAAACGATGTACACAAGAATTTATCTTTTTTTTTTTTTTTTTTTTCTGAGACAAAGTCTTGCTCTGTCGCCCAGGCCGGAGTGCAGTGGCATGATCTCAGCTCACTGCAACTTCTACCTCCCAGGTTCAAGCGCTTCTCCTGTCCTGTCCTCCTGAGTAGCTGGAATTATAGGTGCCTGTCACCAAGCCTGGCTAATTTTTGTATTTTTGGTAGAGAAGAGGTTTCACCATGTTGACCAGGCTGGTCTCTAACTCCTGACTTCAAGTGATCCGCCCACCTCAGCCTCCCAAAGTGCTGGGATTACAGGTGTGAGACACCGCTACCGGCCTTGATTTTCTTTTTAAATCTGTAAAGTGCCAGAGATGAGGCTGAAAAAAGGCAATCAGAGATCAGGCCATGCCAAGACTTGTCTGAGGCCAATAGGAAGCAGAATAAGTCCACTGTATCTTATCTGAAATCTCTTGAACCAGAAGTATTTCAGAATCACAATTTTTCAGATTTCAAAAAGGAAATATAGACTTTACATCGTACATTATGAAACAACCCATCGAAATCTTGAGCAGCATCATATAACCAACTCATTAATAATTCATCAGCAAATGTATTATACATACTGAAAAGGATTTAGTAATAAGTACGAATAGCCTCACATAAATTCAAGTTCTGCTAGCCAATAAGTTTGCTACTAATTATAAATTAAGTAAAATTTAATCACAACATTCCATCCTCGCAAAATGTACCGTTTCTTTCTCTCAATGCCTAGCTAAGCCTTTCCCCCTTCAACACCCAACTCCAATGCCATTTCCTCAAAAAAGCCTTTTTTATCATGGCTGAGTCGACATTAGCAAGCACTCCTCCTCCCCGAACTCTTCCAGCAACAGCTACATATAAAAAGTCCCTGACAATAAATCTCTCCATGACCTACATTCCTACTTAGCTCTACAGACTCTGCTCTGCAGTTTTTTTAAATTCATTACTCAGCCAGGTCTGGAGACTCACACCTGTAATGCCAGCACTTTGGGAGGCTGAGGCCGGTGGATCACCTGCGGTCAGGAGTTCAAGACCAGCCTGTCCAACATGGTGAAACCTGGTCTCTAATAAAAATACAAAAAAAATTATGGCCAGGTGCGGTGGCTCACGTCTGTAATCCCAGCACTTAGGGAGATCAAGGCAGGCAGATCCGTGAGTCCAGGAGTTCAAGACCAAGCTGGTCAACATGGCAAAACCACATCTCCACTAAAAATACAAAAATCAGCCACTAGTGGTGACAGACTCCTGTAATCCCAGTTATTCGTCAGGCTGTGGCAGGAGAATCACTTGAACCTGGGAGGTGGAGGTTGCAGTGAGCTGAGATCATGCCAGCCTGGAGGACAGAGCAAGACTCCAGCTCAAAAAAAAAAAAAAAAAAAAAAATTAGCTGGTAGTGTTTGCTGGCGAGGACCTATAATCCCAGCTACTTGGGAGGCTGAGGCAGGAGAACTGCCTGAACCTAAGAGGCAGAGGTTTCAGTGAGCCAAGACTGTGCCACTGTACTCCATCCTGGGCAACAGACTCCATCTCAAAAATAAAATAAAATAAAACTCATTACTCAACTGCCATGAACACTGAATACCATGTTTACGCTTTGTTTTGTTTTACTGAAACAGGGTCTCATTCTGTGAACACAGACTGAAGTGCAGTGGCAAGATCAGACTGAAGCGCAGGGCTCACTGCAGCCTTAGCCTCCCAGGTTCAAGTGATCCTCCCACCTCAGCCTACCGAGTCCTAGGACTACAGGTGCATACCACTGCATCTGGCTAATTTATGGGGCTTTCTGTAGACACAGGGTCTCACTATGTTACTCAGGCTGATCTCCAACTCCTGGGCTCAAGCAATCCTCCTGTCTCTGCCTCTCCCAAAGTGCTGGGACTACAATCCCAGGCAGACAGATCAACTGAGGTCAGGAGCTCAAGACCAGCCTGGCCAACATGGTGAAACCCCATCTCTACTAAAATTACAAAAATTAGCTGGGCATGGTACCAGGAACTTGTAATCTGAGTTACTCCAGAGGCTGAGGCAGGAAAATCGCTTGAACCCAGGAAGTGGAGGTTCCAGTGAGCTGAGACCACATCAAACTCTGTCTCAAAATAAATATATATACACCCAGGAGGACACAAAAATAATACACATTCACAGCTCCATCATCTATGTACTTCTCTTGACTTCCACATCCACCACCCTAGTCTGAGCGACCATCATTTCTCTCCTACAAAACTACAGCAGGCTGGACGAAGTGGGTCACACCTGTAATCCCAGCAATTTGGGAGGGCGAGGCCTGAGGATCACTTGAGCCCACAAGTCCGAAAGCAGCCTGGGCAACAAAGTAAGACTCAGTCTGCACAAAAAAAAAAAAAATTAAAAGTTAGCTGGGTGTGGTGGCACACACCTGTAGTCCCAGCTACTCTGGGAGGGGGTGGGGGGAGTTTGGTGGGAAGATCACCTGAGCCCAGGAGGTCAAGGCTGCAGTGAGCTGTGATCAAGCCACTGCACTTCAGCCTGGGGAACAAATTGAGATCCTGTCTCAAAAAAAAAAAGAAAAAAAAAAACCTATAGCAGCCTTAAACTTGCTCCTTCTGCTTCCATTCTCACCCCCTACAATCCACCATCTCCCTTCTCAGGAAGGTCTGTTAAAATGTAAACCAGATTGGGCTGGGCGAGGTGGTTCACACCTGTAATCCCAGTACTTTGGGAGGCTGAGGCGGGCAGATCACGAGGTCAGGAGTTCAAGACCAGCCTGGCCAAGATGGTGAAACCCCTTCTCTAGTAAAAATACAAAAATCAGCAGGGCATGGTGGTACACGCCTATAATCCCAGCTACTTAGGAGGCTGAGGCAGAGAACTGCTTGAAACCGGGAGGCAGAGATTGTAGTGAGCCGAGATCACACCACTGCACTCTAGCTTGGGCGACAGAGACAGACTCCATCTCAAAAAAAAAAAAAAAAATGTAAACCAGATTATATCTATCCCGTGCAAAATCTTTCAATGATTCCCTATGCAAGCTCCTTACCAGGGACTCTCTCTCTTTTTTTTTTTTTTTAGACAGAATTTCACTCTTGTTACCCAGGTTGGAAAGCAATATCGAGATTTCACCGCAACCTCCGCCTCCCGGGTTCAAGCAATTCTGCCTCAGCCTCCCGAGTAGCTGAGATTACAGGAAGGTGCCACCACGCCCAGCTAATTTTTGTATTTTTAGTAGAGACGGGTTTTCATCGTGTTAGCCAGCACAGTGTTAGCCAGCACAGTCTCGATCTCCTGACCTCGTGATCCACCCAGTTCAGCCTCCAAAAGTGCTGGAATTACAGGCGTGAGACACCGTGCCCAACCTACTCTCTCTTAATCCGTAACAGTCCCCTCACTTTTTTTTTCCCATGAAACTGACTTTTGGAAGAGAACTAGGATAACTGTCATAAAATGTCCCACATTTTGTACAGTCTGCCCATTTTCGGAGCCTCCATTTCATAAAGGAACTCCAGATTCGAGTTCTCCTATCCCACCTAGAGCCCTCTTAGAGGCAAGTCAATTCGTTCTGTGGAGCCTGCTTCCTCATCTGAACAGAGAAGAACACTGCCCTTCTACTCCAGAGAGCTGCCATAAAACTCAGGTGAAGGCCAGGCACGGTGGCTCACCCCTGTAATCTCAGCATTTTGAGAGGCCAAGGCGGGCAGATTACCTCAGGGCAGAGGTTCAAGACCAGCCTGACCAAATGGAGAAAGCCTATCTCTACTAAAAATACAAAATTCGCCAGATGTGGTGACGCATGCCTGTAACCTCAGCTACTCAGGAGGCTCAGGTAGGAGAATCGCTTGAACCTGGGAGGCAGAGGTTGCCATTGGCTCAGATCACGCCATTGCACTCCAGCCTGGGCAACAAGAGGGAAATTCCACCTCAAAAAAAAAAAAAAAGACTGAGGTGAAAATGCAATCCCACTGCTGGGTATATACCCACCCCCCAAAAAAAATCAGGCCAGGTGTGGAGGCTCACACCTGTAATAGCAACACTTTGAGAGGCCAAGGAGGACCGATTACCTGAGGTCAGGAGTTCGAGACCAGTCTGACCAACAGAGCAAACCCCAGCTCTACTAAAAATACAAAAATTAGCCAGGCATGGTGGCAGGTGCCTGTAATCCCGCCTACTCAGGAGGCTAAGGCAAGAGAATTGCTTGAATCTGAGAGGCGGAGGTTGTACTGAGCTGAGATCATGCCACTGCCCTCCAGCCTGGGTGACAGAAGGAGACTCTCGTCTACAAAAAAAAAAAAAAAAACAAGAGGATACCTGCACACCCATGTTTACTGCAGCACTCTTCACAACACCCAAGACTTGGAAGTAAACCATGTGTCTAACAACACATAGATAAAGACATTGTGGTACAAAGGCTGGGCATGGCGGTTCACGCCTATACTCCCAGCACTTTGCAGGGAGGCAAGAGGATTACTTGAGCCCAGGAGTTGGAGATGAGCCTGGGCAGCATGGTGAAACCCCACCTCCACTAAAAAATGAGCTGGGGCCAGGCATGGTGGCTCACGCCTGTAATCCAAGCACTTTGGAGGCCAAGGCAGGCGGATCACCTGAGGTCGGGAGTTCAAGACCAGCCTGACCAACATGGTGAAACCCCATCTCTACTGAAAATAAAAAAATTAGCTGGGCATGGAGGCATGCGCCTGTAGTCCCAGCTACTCGGGAGGCTGAGGCAGGAGAATCACTTGAACCCAGGAGGCGGAGGTTATAGTGAGGTGAGATCGCTTGAACCCAGGAGGTGGAGATTGCAGTGAGCTGAGATCCCTTGAACCCAGGAGGCGAAGGTTGCAGTGAAGTGAGTGAGATTGCACCACCGCACTCCAGCCTGGTCACAGAGTCAGACTCCATCTTAAAAAACAAAAACTAAAAATATAATTGCATTGTTTGTAACACAAAGAATAAGTGCTTGAGGTGATGGATACCCCATTTACCCTGATGTGATTATTACCCATTGTATGCCTGTATCCCCCAAAATATATCCAACTACTATGTACCCACACAAAAATTTTTAATTTCTAAAAGACTCAGCTGAAAATGGACATGAAAACACTTTAATAAACTAAGACTCTCTGAGATTGTCTAAAAATACAAAGTACAAATTACAGATAACCTCTTCCCTCCCTCCCACAACCCTCAGCCAATGCTTTTCATGTTCTCCACCAAATTCAGTACAGCTCCACTCCCTCAGAATAACTCCTACCTCCCACAAATTTCATGCCCTGACCTTGACTTGTACCTTAGGTCATCTCCCACTCAGAGGCCCCCATCCATTCTTTACTGCTGCTCAGGTAAACCATCCCTATCCCTCTGAAAGTTCCCTAACTACATCCAGTTTTAACATCACCAACTTTGCCCCCACTTCAAACAAAACTACCTGACAATCATGCCTGAGCCTCTGGTAATTTACACTAGCTGTTCTCTTTGCTGGGAAAGTTCTCCCAGATGACCACAGGGCTCTCTCCCTTCATCTAAGTGTTAGTCTCAGTGTTACCTCTTCAGAGCCCTTCCCTGGCCAACCTATCAAGAGCCCTCCCACTTCACCATCCTTTAGTGACTGATCAATATCTATACATATATACATGTTTGTGGATTTTTTTTTTTTTTTTTTTTGAAACAGGGCCTCACTATGTCGCCCAGGCAGGGGCATAGTGGCGCTATTATAGCTCACTGCAACCTCCGCCTCCCCAGGGCTGAGGTGATACTCCCGCCTCAGCTTCTCAACTAGCTAGGACCACAAACTGATGCCACCATGTCCGGCTAATTTTTGTATTTTTGTAGAGACTGGGTTTTTCAAAACGTTACCCAGGCTGGTCTCAAACTCCTGGGCTCAAGAGATTCCCTTCCCCTCCCTTCGACTCAGCTTCCCAGTGCTAGGATTACAGGCATGAGCCACTGAGTCCTCGCTAAGCAAAAATATTGATCAGTGCATGGTGGCTCATGCTTGTAATCCCAGCATTTTGGGAGGCCGAGTGTGGTGCTGGGGAAGGGCTCTCTTGAGGCCAAGGATAGCTTGAGCCTGGGAGTTCGAGACCAGTCTGCAACATGGCAAAACCCCGTCCCTACAAAATATATATATATATACACATACAAAAATTAGTTGGATGATGTGGTGGGGCCTGCCTGTAGTCCCAGCTACTGGTGAGGCTGAAGGGAGAAGATCACTTGAGCCCTGGAGGTGGAGGCCACAGTGAGCTGTAATCGTGCCACTGCACTCCAGCCTGGGCAACAGAGAGAGAGAAAAAACAACAAGCCGGGAGCAGTGGCTCAAGTCTGTAATCCCAGCACTTTGGGAGGCCGAGGCAGGCAAATCATTTGAGGTCAGGACAAGACCAGCCTGGCCAACATGACGAAAACCCATCTCTACGAAAAATACAAAAATTACCGGGCGTGGTGGCGCGAGCCTGTAATCCCAGCTACTCAGGAGACTGAGGTGAAAGGGTATTTTGAGGACGGAGGCTGCAGCGAGCCAAGATCGCCCGACTGCTCCCCAGCCTGGGCGACAGGGCAAGACTGTCTCAAAAACAAAACAGTTGTCCAGGCGCAGTGGCTCCCGCCTGTAATCCCAGCACTTCGGGAGGCCGAGGCGTGTGGATCACCTGACGTCAGGGGTTCGAGACCAGCCTGGTTAACATGGCGAAACCCCGTGTCTGCTAAAATTACAAAAATTAGTCGGGCGTGGTGGTGGGCCCTATAATCCCAGCTACTCAGGAGGCTGAGGCAGAAGAATCGCTTGAACCCGGGAGGCGGAGGTCGCAGTAAGCCGAGATCACCGCACAGCACTCCAGTCTGGGCGACAGAGCGAGACTTCGTCTCAAAAAACAAAAACAAACAAACAAAAAACCCATACCCAAGCTACTCCACAATGTCCCAACTATGTCTCCTGTCCTATGAAGGCACAGCCCCATAACAAACACAAGCAACGTTTTCGGGTGCCGCCCTCCTCCTCCAGACTCTCCGAACCCCTCAAGATTCCCATTTTGAGAGAACTTGTTCCAAAACTCCTCAAAAGCCGCATTCTTTCAGACTGGCCCGCCCCTGATCACCCACAAGAATGTAAGCTCCCTTCTGTCGGGTTAGCCAGTCCAGCCTCCCCCGTGTCCAGCACAGAACAGGGTCCACCACCTCACCCTTTCCACGTTATCCCCAGCCCCTCTAGTCCCCTACCCGCGACCTAAACCCCACAATCACCGCTTTCGGGCCTCGGATTTCCAGAGTTTGAATCCTCCCGCTCCCTCAGGACTCCCCCAACGCCCCCTTCAGAGGCCTCCCACCCTTCGGAACGGCCCTCCCAACATCCTGAGACGTCCCCCACTTCCTAGACCTTCCAGAAACATCCCCAATCAACTCCTCCAGTCCTCTCAAGAGCGAGACGATCCCGGTGCACGTAATTCCGGCCGCCTCCCTTCAAATCACACCTTCCCGCTCCCTCCCGGCCGCAAAAGCCTCAGACTAGACGCCCTCTCCAAACCGTCGGCGCCTCAAGCCGCGCCGGCCCTGACCGTTTCTGGGCCTCAAGTCCCCACAGGCGAATCTGCCGGTCATACTGCGCCGCCTCCTCCTCGCTAATGCCGCCGCCAACCTCCTCCTTCTCCACCATGGCTTCCACCTTCAGCTCCGGACCAGCTCACACCAACCGCCTACCCGCCCTGCGCGCCTAACCGCCGCCGGCAGCACGCCCGCAGTGCTTCTGCGCATGCGCAGATCCCCCCACGCCTGCGCAGTACCTCGACCTTGGAGCCTGGAACCAAAAGTACCTCACGAGATTCACGGGCGGTCCGGCTACTGCAGGTCACGTGACACAGGCTCCACCCAATCCTAGCCCCAAAAATGGCGCGGCTTAAGGCCCCTAGGGCGATACCCACGTGGTCACTTATGAGTCTCTTAAAATTCTGAAAATATTTTTTTCTTTTTTCTTTTTTTTAATTTTTTTAATTTACATTTTTTTTTAATAAGACGGGGTTTCACCATGTTGGTCAAGCTGGTATTGAACTCCCGACCTCAGGTGATCCGCCCGCCTTGGCCTCCAAAGTGCTTGGATTACAGGCGTGAGCCACCACGCCCGGCCAAAATTCTGCAAATATTTAAGGAGTGGACACTGAGATACCTGCAATAGGGTTATTGTAAAATAGAGTATTGAGAGGATGGGCGCAATTGCTCACGCCTGTAACCCCAGCGCTTTGGGAGGCCGAGGCGGGCGGATCACCAGGTCAAGAGATCGAGACCATCCTGGCCAACATGGTGAAACCCCATCTCTACTAAAAATACAAAAATATCTGGGCGTAGTCGTGTGCACCTGTAGTCCCAGCTACTCGGGAGGCTGAGGCAGAAGAATTGCTTGAACCCGGGAGGCGGAGGTTGCAGTGAGCCGAGATCGGGCCACTGCACTCCAACCTGGGGGACAGAGTGAGACTCTTGTCTCAAAAAAAAAAACTCATGCCTATAATCCCAGCACTTTGGCAGGCTGAGGCGGGCAGATCACCTAAGGTCAGCAGTTCCAGACCAGCCACGCCAACATGGTGAAACTCCGTCTCTACTAAAAATACAAAAATTAGTTGGGCGTCGTGGCGCATGCCTGTAATCCCAGCTACTCAGGAGGCTGAAGCAGGAGAATGGCTTGAACCCGAGAGGCAGAGGTTGTATTAAGCTGAGATTGCACTACTGCACTCCAGCCTGGGCGACAGAATGAGACTCTGTCTCAAAAAAAAAAAAAGATGTTTTTCAGATCCTGAATTCCAGCAAAACAACTGATGCCAACCAGTGTGAAGACTCCCACAGAGGAACCACATCAACAGGAGAATAGAGTTTCTTTATCTCCCCGTTCCGTCACTGTAGGGTTTAGCCCCCACAGGATTCTGTGAGCCCCTTTTTACAGGTGTGGAAACGAGAAACTGTGGAAATAAAAGACACAAGACACCGAGAAGAGAAAACAGAGCTTGGGCCCAGGGGTCCACTGTTACCCAAAGCACAGAGTCTGGCAGTGACCCCGAGTGCCTGGACTCTCTGACTTTTATTAAGTACAAAGCAGGGGGCAGGGGAAGTAGGGTGAGTTATTGGTGGTTAGTGATAGGGTTAAGTAAATTACATGTTTTAGAGTTGGGGGTCCAGGACTTTTCGGTAGCCAAGGTAAGGAGAAAACCTAATTCGTTAGCACTTTTTCCATAGTTGTTAAGAAATAACAAAGACTTTAAGATTTATGTTACTATTACTAATTTTTTTTTTTTTTTTTTTGAGACGGAGTCTTGCTCTGTCACCCAGGCTGGAGTGCAGTGGCATGATCTCGGCTCATGGCATCCTCCACCACCTGGGTTCAAGTGATTCCCCTGCCTCATCCTCCTGAGCAGCTGGGACTACATGCACGCGCCACAACACCTGGCTAATTATTTTGTATTTTAGTAGAGACGGGATTTCACCATGTTGGCCAGGATGATCTCCATCTCCTGACCTTGTGATCCACCCACCTTGGCCTCCCAAAGTGCGGGGATTACAGGTGTGAGCCACTGCGCCTGACCAGTAATTTTTATTTTTTAAGCAAAAGAGAAACCAGGTGCAGAAGCGGGACATGAAAGTAAACATGGAATGTGACTGCTGAAGCACAGCATTACAGAGACAGGTAAGCCCCCAGATGTATGTGGGCCTCCCTGACAGTGGTCAGACCTTCCCACAAGGCTTGGAGAAGCGGAGTTTTCTCCTAACGCCCCTGAGGAAGAAGACGTTTTGGCCATCTTGGACGTCTCCTTCCCTAGCTGGCTAAACAGCGGGCGTTTTCCCAGCGCTGGCGCTGCCGCATAGCCGAGGTGCCCTCCAGAAGCCCTTATGTGGGCATGACAGAGGGTTTAGAGCATCTTGCCTTAGGATTGCTTTGTTCACAATGTTACCTTAGTTTTATGCTTTATTACCCAATAATTATTAGTAAAATTAAAAGGTTATATTAAGTATATGTATCTGTATAATTATATGTAAATAACTATGTAACTATATATGATTATATATATAAATAGCTATGCTTATATTTCTAATTCATTTCTAATTCAATATTTATATAGGAATAGGCTAAGGCTTTAAACCCTTACCATGGCACTTGTGGGGTTCCCCCACACACCCATGGCTTCACCCTTCACTCTTCAACCAACCAAAGACCTTCACACTTCAACCTACTCCAAAACCCTTAAAAACCCTAACCCCAAACTCCCTGGGGAGGTGGATTCATGGTTTCCTTCCATCTCCTCCCTTGGTTTTCAGTGGCCCTGTGATTAAACCTCTTTCCCTGCTGCAACCTGGCGTCTCCTACCATTGACTTGCTGTAAAGCTTGGGGCAAAGGACCTACGACGGTTTCAAAAACTTTCAACAGGCCAGGCACAGTGGCTCATGTCTGTAATCCCAACACTTTGAGAGGGTCACTTGAGGCCAGGAGTTTGAGACTGTCAAACACAAGCCAGACCCTGCTATAAAAATTATAAAAATTAGGCCAGGCATGGTGAGTTATGCCTATAATCCCACCACTTTCGGAGGCTGAGGCAGGAAGACCACTTGAGGTCAGGAGTTACAGACCAGCCTGGTTAACATGGTGAAACCCTGTCTCTACTAAAAATACAAAAATTAGCCGGACATGGTGGCACATGCCTGTAATCCCAGCTACCCAGGAGGCTGAGGCAGGATAATCACTGGAACCTGGGAGGCGGAGGCTGCAGTGAGCCGAGACGGCACCACTGCACTCCAGCCTGGGTGACAGAATGAGACTGAGTCTAAAAAATAAAAAATAAAGTTCTGACTCCGAAGCCCTTGCACTTTGGTGTGCCACTTCCTAATGTTAGAGGTAAATACCGGTTACAAGATCAAATAACCTCTTTGTGCAGCAAAAGGCATTTAGAATTCACAGAATGACCCAACCACAGAAGGCTGCATCAAGGGCCTTTTAGATAAGCCTCTGAAAATAAATGGTGCTGTTTAGTTCCCTTATATTATTAAAGGGAAATATACATGGATTATAGACAGAAAAATAGAGGCTGGGAGCAGTGGCTCACACCTGTAATTCCAGCACGTTGGGAGGCCAAGACAGGCGGATCGCCTGAGGTCAGGAGTTCCAGACCAGACTGACCAACATGGAGAAACCCCATCTCTACTAAAAATACAAAATTAACCGGGTGTGGTGGCACATGCCTGTAACACAGCTACCTGGGAGACTGGGGCAGGAGAATCGCTTGAACTCAGGAGGCAGAGGTTGCAGTGAGCCGCGATTGTGTCATTGCACTCCAGCCTGGGCAACAGGAGTGAAACTCCATCTCAAAAAAAAAAATAAAGAGAAAGAAAGGAAAAGAAAAGACAGTAATCCTGGAGGTCTATGGCATATAATAATTTGTAATTGGTTAGGGAGTGACCCGGATTCTTACCTGTGCCCATACAGTAACACCTGTAAAATGATCACTTTGTGAAAAAGAGCTCTGAAAATAGAGCTCATTGCTCTACTTTTTTATAGTTTATGGGAAAAAATAAATGTAATGGTATAGCCTCATATCTGGAAATACACATCTTTTTTATTTACTTTATTTTATTATTTTTTTTTCTAGAGACGGGGTTTCTCCGTGTTGGTCAGGCTGGACTCAAACTCCCGACCTCAGGTGATCTGTCCGCCTTGGCCTCCCAAAGTGCTGGGATTATAGGCGTGAGCCACTGCGCCCACCTTACTTTTTTTTTTTTTTAATTTTTATTGATGTGAAATTCACCTAATATAAAATTAGGCAGCATTTTGAAGTGCACAATTCAGTGGCTTTTAGTACTTTTACCATATTATGCAACCACCACCTCTATCTAGTTCCAAAACATTTTCATTATCCCAAGAGCGGCGGCATAAATCTTCTAAATTGTCAGTAGTCAACCATGACTTTGCTATGTAAACAATTTCAAAGGCACTGGAATAGTTCAGTGTTACAGCTTACTATAATTTAGTATAAATTGTCATTTTGCCACTTTTTAAGAGCCATCATGGCTGGTCGCGGTGGCTCACGCCTCTAATCCCAGCACTTTGGGAGGCTGAGGTGGGCGGATCACCTGAGGTCAGGAGTTCGAGACCAGCCTGACCAATATGGTGACACCCCATCTTTAAAAAAAAAAAAAAAAAAAAGAGTTATCATTAACTGTAGCCGTTAGGTGATTATTCATTAGGAATGCTATATGCCAGAACATCTTGGCATGCCTGGTTCCTGTCCTCTAGTCTCAGTAACAAACCCCCTCATCATTATGACGATGAAAAAAGGTAAGTTTCCAAAACGCTCCCCAAGGAAGCAGTACTGTACCCTTGAGAACCAGGTGACAACCAAAACCCAGTGGCTAATTTTCCTTAATAATTTCCAAAATGTCCTCTAGGGGGCAACATTATCCCTTGAGAACCAAGTAGACCAGTCATTCCTCTTCCAGTCTGGATCTCAGTGACTCTCACCTCTTCAATTAATCTACGGTTGGATTATCAAGGAAGAAAGGGAAAAAAACTATGGGTTGGTGGTCAGCAGGCTCCAACACAGGGAATGCCTCTTTTTGGCCAAGGGTCTCCTCCTTTGTTCTCCAGGTGTCTCCAGGGGTCGTTGCCAAATGATGGTGCTTCTTCCACCTCTATAGCAACGTCTTTGTGAATCCTCCTCATCCCCCAGTGTGAAGAAACCACCCTACAGCCATCCCAGGAACCAGAGAAAAGACAGGTCTTTCCTTAGCATAATAATGTACTGGCCAGGCGCAGTGGCTCACACCTGTAATCCCACCACTTTGGGAGGCCAAGGCAGGAGCATCACTTAAGGCCAGGTGTTCGAGACCAGCCTGGGCAACACAGTGAGACCCTCCTCTACAAAAAAAGAAGAAAATTAGCCAAGTGTGGCGGTGTGCACCTGTGATCTCAGCTACTCGGGAGGCTAAGGCTGGAGGATCACTTGAGCCCAGGAGGTGGAGGCTGCAGTGATCTGTGATGGTGCTCCTATACTCCAGCCTGGGTGACAGAGCAAGACCCTACCTCATCATCATCATCATCATCATATCGATGTACCAAGAGCAGAAGGAAACAGGTGCTGTGGAAGTATTAGCTGACTTATGTGCATTTGAGGAGGTTCAATTAAAAAAAAAAAGGCCGGGCGTGGTGGCTCACACCTGTAATCTCAGCACTTTGGGAGGCTGAGGCGGGAGGATCATGAGGTCAAGAGATCGAGACCATCCTGGTTAACATGGTGAAACCCTGTCTCTACTGAAAATACAAAAAAATTAGCTGGGCGTGGTGGGCGCGCCTGTAGTCCCAGCTACTCAGGAGGCTGAGGTACAAGAATTGCTTGAACCCGGGTGGCGGAGGTTGCAGTGAGTCGAGGTCGTGCCACTGCACTCCAGCCTGGCACCTGGTGACGGAGTGAGACTCTGTCTCAAAAAAAAAAAAAAAAAAAGGAGGACCTGCCAGCCCAGAGATGCTTTGGAGGTATGAAATACAGGGCAATCTGCTGAAACATTCATTCATTCTTTCTTGCTTTTCTTTCTTTCTTTCTTTCTTTTTTTGTGTGTGAGACAGAGTCTCCCTCTGTCATCAGTTTATGGGAAAAACTGGTGACAGAGCAAGACTCTGGAGTGCAGTGGCACAATCTTGACTCACTGCAACCTCCACCTCCTGGGTTCAAGTGATTCCCCTGCCTCAGCCTCCCAAGTAGCTGGGACTACAGGCGCGCGCCACCACGCCCAGCTAATTTTTTTTTGTATTTTAGTAGTTTCACCATGTTGGTCAGGATGGTCTCGATCTCCTGACCTTGTAATCTGCCCATCTCGGCCTTCCAATAGTGTGGAGATTACAGGCGTGAGCCAGCATGCCCGGCCGTTGCTGAAAACTTTCATCCCCTACCCACCCACTCTTCGATGGAAAAGGTGGTAAGAAAGAGCCTTTGGAACTTTGGGGGCAGCTTGTATCATGGCCGGGAGACCTGCACTCACTCATCAGTGAAGAGAACTGTAAGGCTGGTGGAGCACAGCGCAAGAAGAGCTCCTTTAGCTGGTCCAGGATGTGGCGCAAACGACTCTGCCATTTAGATTTTATAACCCAGCAGATGCAGCTCAAAATATGTGTGTGCAGTGGAATACACTGTCTGTTCTTTCTTTCTTTCTTTCTTTTTTGAAACAGAGTCTCCCTCTGACATCCAGGCTGGAGTGCAATGGCACGATCACAGCTCATTGCAACTTCCATCTCCCAGGTTCAAGTGATTCTCATGCCTCAGCCTCCTGAGTAACTGGGACTACAGGTGTTCGCCATGACATCCAGCTTTTTTTTTTTCTGAGATAGAGTCTTGTTTTGTTGCCCAGGCTGGAGTGTAGTGGCACAATCTTGGCTCACTGCAACCTCTGCCTCCCGGGTTCAAGCAAATCTCCTGCCTTAGCCTCCTGAGTAGCTGGGACTACAGGCATGAGCCACCACACCCGGCGAATTTTGTTTGTTTGTTTGATTTTTTGAGACCGAGTCTCGCTCTTGCCCTGGCTGGAGTGCCATAGCGCAATCTCAGCTCACTGCAACCTCTGTAATCATGAGTTCAAGCAATTCTCCTGCCTCAGCCTCCCGAGTAGCTGGGACTACAGGTGCCTGCCACCACGCCAGGCTAATTTTTTGTACTTAAGTAGAAATAGGGTTTCACCGTGTTGCCCAGACTGATTGAAAACTCCTGAGCTCAGGCAGTCCACCTGCTCGGCCTCCCAAAGTGCTGGGATTACAGGTGTGAGCCACCGTGCCCGACCGAAAATTTTGTATTTTTAGTAGAAATCTGGTTTCACCACATCGTCCAAGCTGGTCTCAAACTCCTGACCTCAAGTGATCCGCCCACCTTGGAATCCCCAAAGTGCTAAGATTACAGGCACGAGCCATTGTGCCTGGCCCCTTTTCTTCTATTATGGACATTTAAGCAGTTCCCAGTTAGGGGCTATTTCTTCTTTTTCTTCTTATTTTTCTTTTTTTTTGAGAGGGAGTCTTGCTCTGTCACCCACCCAGGCTGGAGGGCAGTGGCGTGATCTCGCCTCACTGCAACCTCCACCTCCTGGGTTCAAGTAATTCTTCTGCCTCAGCCTCCTGGGTAGCTGGGATTACAGGCACCTGCCACCATGCCCGACTAATTTTTGTATTTTAGAACAGATGGGGTTTCACTGTGTAGGTCAAGCTGGTCTCGAACTCCTTACCTCAAATTATCCACCTGCCATGGCCTTCCACAGTGCTGGCATTACAGGTGCCAGCCACAGCGCCCAGCCAGTTAGGGGTTATTTCTTTTCTTTTCTTTTTTTTTTTTTTGAGGCAGTGTCTCTGTCACATAGGCTGGAGTACACCGGTGCCATCAGGACTCACTGCAGCCTCCACTTCCCAGGCTCAAGCGATCCTTCTGCCTCAACCTCCTGAGTAGCTGGGACCACAGGTGTGAGCCACTACCACGACACCCAGCTAATTAGAAAAAAAAAAATTTTGGCCAGGCATGGTGGCTCACGCCTGTAATCCCAGCACTCTGGGAGTCTGAGGTGGATGGATCACTTGAGGTCAGGAATTGGAGACCAGCCTGGCCAACATGATGAAATGCCATCTCTACTAAAAATAAAAAAAATTGAGTCGGGCAAGGTGGCTCATGCCTGCAATCCCAGCACTTTGGGAGGTCGAGGTGGGCAGATCACAAGGACAGGAGTTCAAGACCAGCCTGGCCAGTATGGTGAAACACTGTCTCTACTAAAAATTAAAAAAAAAATTAGCCAGGCATCATGGCTTACACCTGTAATCTCAGCTACTCTGGAGGCTGAGACAGGAGAATGGGTTGAACTGGGAGGCAGAGGTGGCAGTAAGCGGAAATGGCGCCTCTGCACTCCAGCCTGGGCAACAGAATGAGACTCAGTCTAAAAAAAAAAAAAAAAAAAAAAATTTGAGTTAAAGTACAAACCACAGTGATTCCAAAAAAAAAAAATCTTTGTTTTCATAGACATGGTCTCACTATGTTGCCCAGGATGGTCTCAAACTTCTGGGCTCAGGGATCCTCCTGCCTTGGCCTCCCAAAATGTTGGGATTACAGGCATGAGCCACCAGACTATTTTCCTTTTTCCTTTCTTTTCTTTTATTTCTTTTCCTTCCTTCTTCCTTCCCCTCCCTCCTTCCCTTCCTTCCTTCTTTTCCTTCCTTTTCTTTTTCTTTCTTTCTCTTCCTTCCTTTTCCTTCCTTCCAGACTGGTATGGAACTGAGATCAAGTGATCCACCAAATGGAGCGCCCAAAGTGCTGGGATTACTGGTGTGAAGGGCCTATTTTATGTATTTCTTCTGAGACAGATCTCTCTCTGTTGCCCAGGCTGGAGTGTAGTGGCACCATCTCAGTTCACTGCAGCCTCTGTCTCCTGGGTTCAAGTGATCCTCCTGACTCGACCTCACAAGTAGCTGGGACTGCAGGTGTGAACCACCATGCTTTGTTAGTTTTTTTTAAGAGACAGGGACTCACTATGTGGCCCTACTTGTCTCAAACTTCTAGGCTCAAGCAATCTTTCTGTCTCTGCCTCCCAAAGTGCTGGGATTACAAGCATGAGCCACTGTACCCAGCCCGAAGTGATTATTTATAGTCACAGCAGTGTAAGAGCATTCCAATCATTCCACATTATCATTTCATACCTAGTTTAGTCACAATGTGGAATACTCTAAAGAAATGAGAATGAATGAGCTATAACTACATGCCACAAATATAATACGGAATGAAAGAAGCCTGGTACCAAAGAGTACATATTATAGGTTCCATTTACTTAATTTAGTCTTATTTTTTAAGACGGAGTTTCACTCTTCTGCCCAGGCTGGACTGCAGTGGCATGATCTTGGCTCACTACAACCTCTGCCTTCCAATTTCAAGCGATTCTCCTGCCTCAGCCTCCCTAGTAGCTGGATTACAAGTGCCCACCACCACGCCTGGCTGATTTTTTTGTATTTTTAGTAGAGACGGGGTTTTACCATATTGGCCAGGCTGGTCTCAAACTCCTGAGCTTGTGATCTGCCCGCCTTGGCCTCCCAGAGAGCTGGGATTACAGGCGTGAGCCACAGTGCCCAGCTATAGACTCAATTTTTGTGAGAAAATTAAGACAAATTAAGAGAATATTTATGGACATGCTTAGAAGTTAGAATGGTGACTGCCTTAGAGGGGGCAGTGACTACATGGGGACAGGATGGGACTCTGCTCAGCTTATAATTTTCTGTTTCTTGATTTAGGTGCTGGTTATATAGAATATTCACTTTGTGTAAATGTGTCAAACTGCATACCTGTGATTATATGCTTTTCTGTATGCGTGTTATTCTTCAGTAAAAAATAGGCTGAGGCTGAGGCTGGCAGATTATCTGAGGTCAGGAGTTTGAGACCAGCCCGGCCAACATGCCAAAACCCTATCTCTACTAGAAATACAAAAATTAGCCGGCTGTGGCAGCAGGCGCTTGTAGTTCCAGCTGCTGGGAGGCTGAGGTGGGAGAATTGCTTGAACCCAGAAGGCAGAGGTTGCAGTGAGCCGAGATCACACCATTGCACTCCAGCCCGGCCGACAAGAGTGAAACTCTGCCTCAAAATAAGTAGATAAATAACAGTGAAACTCAGTCTCAAAATAAATAAATAAAATAAATAAATAAATAAAATTATGAAATAAAAAAGTCAGCCAGGTGCGGTGGCTCACACCTGTATTCCCAGCACTTTGGAAGGCTAAGGCGGGTGGATCACCTGAGGTCAGGAGTGCGAGACCAGCCTGACCAACACGGAGAAACCCCATCTCTACTAAAAATACAAAATTAGCCGGGCGTGGTTGCACATGCCTGTAATCCCAGCTACTCGGGAGGCTGAGGCAGGACAATTGCTTGAACCTGGGAGGCGGAGGTTGCAGTGAGCCAAGATAACTCCACTGCTCTGGCAACAAGAGTGAAACTGTCTCAAAAACAAAAACAAAAACAAAACAAAACAAAAAAAACAGCTGGGTGCGGTGGCTCACACCTGTAATTCTAGCAGTTTGGGAGGCCGAAGTGGGCAGATCACAAGGTCAGAAGTTCAGTTTGCAAACAGCCTGGCTAACATGGTGAAACCCCAACTCTACTAAAAATACAAAAATTAGCTGGGCGTGGTGGAGTGTGCCTGTAATCCCAGCTACTTGGGAGGACGAGGCTGGAGAAATGCTTGAACCCGGGAGGCGGAGGTTGCAGTGAGCCAGGATCGCACCACTGCACTCCAGCCTGGGCAACAGAGCAAGACTCCATTTCAAAATAAATAAATAAATAGGCTGGGCGAGGTGGCTCATGCCTGTAATCTGAGCAACTTGGGAGGTCTGGGTGGGGGGATCACTTGAGGTCAGGAATTCAAGACCAGCCTGGCCAACATGGTGAAACCCCATCTCTACTAAAAATCACAAAAAATTAGCCGGGCGTGGTGGTGAGCTCCTGTAATCCCAGCTACTTAGGATGCTGAGACACGAGAATCATTTGAACCTGGGAGATGGAGGTTGCAGTGAGCTGAGATCGTGCCACTGCACTCCAGCCTGGGCAACAGATCGAGACTCTGTCTCAAAATAAATAAATAAATAAAATGAACATAAAAATAAAAAAGTCAGCTGAAGCGTCAGAAGGGCTTGGTAGACTATGTTCCATCATGTTCCATCATGACGCTGAAGTACAGGGAATTCCTGCTCGGTGGGGTTTTCGTTTTCCCCATTACCTGAAAGCAGATGTCCATCTAGAATTATGGAATGGCACCACTGAAGCTTCAGAGATGGAGCCCCCTCAGGACCGTACCTTGAAAGGAAAATGGCTGTCCGCTGAGATGTGGCCTATGCCCTCAGTCAGTGGCCTTGTCCATAGCCCAGCATACATGGGGTTGAAAAATCAAGGTGTAAAGCAAGGAACAGCACCATCCACAATCACACATAGTGAGCCAGTTTCGTGTCCTTCCTTTCCATTCCCACAAAGCTGCAATATTAGCTCTTGGTGTGTGAAAGAAATTCTTTTTGGACAACATAGTTATGAGCATGTATGAACATTTTATTACAATCTTACATGAAAGGAAATAAGGTCCCTTGTAAGCCTATTAAGATCACTGTAATAGGGCCTTTTTGGTTTTTTTTTTTGAGATGGAATCTTGCTCTGTCACCAGGCTGGAGTGCAGTGGCGTAATCTTGGCTCACTGCAATCTCCTACTCCCAGGTTCAAGTGATTCTCCTACCTCAGCCTCCCGAGTAGCTGGGATTATAGGCACCCACCACTGCACCCAGCTAATTTTTGTATTTTTAGTAGAGATGGGGTTTCACCATCTTAACCAGGATGGTCTCAATCTCTTGACCTCATGATCCTCGAGACTTGGCCTCCCAAAGTGCTGGGATTACAGGCGTAAGCCACTCTGCCCGGCAATGGGACATTTTATAGGAGAAGAGAATCATTAACCATTAGATAGGAGATTGGATCCAGAAAGACGATAGTCTGGGTAAGGATAACACAATTCTTGGCTGGTAGTCCGTCAGCTGACTGTCAACTGGTATACCAGGTGGGATGGTTGGGGGCAGCACCAGCCTCTCAATTTTCATCCACTGAAAATTTACTGTAAGCAATTTATCAGAATTTTTTTTTTTGAGTCGGAGACTCACTGTATTGCCCAGGCTGACGACCTGGGCTCACTGCAACCTCCGCCTCCCGGGTTCAAGAGATCTCCTGCCTCAGCCTCTTGAGTAGCTGGGACTACAGGCACCCGCCACCACGCCCAGCTAATTTTTGTGTTTTTAGTAGAGACAGAGTTTCACCATGTTGGCCAGGATGGTCTCAATCTCTTGATCTCGTGATCGGCCGGCCTCGGCCTCCCAAAGTTTTGGGATTACAGGCGTGAGCCACCACGCTCGGCCAAGATTTTTTTTTTTTTTTTTTTTTTTTGAGATGGAGTCTCACTCTGTCGCCCAGGCTGGAGTGCAGTGGTACGATCTCAGCTCATTGCAACCTCCACCTCCCGGGTTCAAGGAATTCTCTGCCTCAGGCTCCCGAGTAGCTGGTATTACAGGTGCCCGGCACCGTGCCTGGCACCACTCCTGGCTAATTTTTGTATTTTTGGTAGAGACGGGGTTTCAGGGTTTCACCATCTTGGCCAGGCTGGTCTTGAACTCCTGACGTCGTGATCCACCCGCCTTGGCCTTGCAATGTGCAGGGATTACAGGCATGAGCCTTTGCGCCCGGCCGACTCTTATTTTTTTTTAAATTTTTTTATTTTCACACATCACAATCTGACGACTCTCTTAAAAAAAAAATCTTGCTGCGCTCTTTAGAACTAATCCTATGACCTTGAACCAATTAGTTAAACACCTAACTTCAGTCTGCAAATGGGAATAACAGCAGCTTATCTTACGACGGTTGTGAGGGTCAAAAAATTTGTTTGTACACAGTCTATGACACCGGCCAGTGTTTCCACCTTCGCTATTTGAGAGCCTTCCATGGGTCCCACACCCCAGGTCCTTAAACTTCCCTGAGGGCTTACCAAGCCCCGCCCCTTTCGCCTCCCGAGGATGACGTCATCGACTGAGTTGTCGAGTGACGCTACCTCCGGGCCGGCTGGGCTTCATCGCCTCTTCTCCGGAAACCTCCGACTCTTGGCACCTGGCCTCCAGCTTTCGGTTATTTTTATTTTCTCTCCACAGACTGATTTCCTTCCCCCTCCCATTCTCCCACCTAAAACTATCGGCTCTTCCCGCCTTCCTTCAACTAGCAATTTTCGGTTCTTCCTTCTTGGTCTCGGGCGACTTTCTGAAAATGGTTTATTCTCTTAATTAATAGCCTCTCCACCCCGCCAGTTCAGCTCATTCATTTAATCGCATTATCCTGACTGCTTCCACCCCCTGCCACCCACCAGGACACCGCCTTCGGCTTTTTCCGGACCATCACAGTTTCTCCTCCTTCCCCCGGTCCGATCGGCTTAGGCTATTTCTGGCTGTCCTAGGTTTCTCTTACTCTCTAGCCCCACCCCTATCACCACCTTCGGCTCTTTCCGGCTCTTCCCCACCGCCTCCGGTCTCTCGCTGAGCTCCTTTCGGCTATTTCCGCCTCCCCTCGGCCTCTCCCTTTGCCTTCGGCTCTTTCCGCCAGCCTTCGGGCAAGCGGTCTCTACCCCTCTCCTGCACGTGACACGGCCTCCGCCTCCGCCTCTCAGTTCCCCCTCCCACCTCACCCTTCCTCCCGCCTCAGCCTCTCGGCTGGTCCGGGCCGAGTCGCCATTTTGTGTCAATTCCTGATTGCGGCGGGGGCCGGGCAGCCGGGGCACCCAGGGCAGCAGACAGGGAGACAGTCGGCCCGTCTCCTCTCTCCCTCAAATCCTTTAAATCCTTTTTTTTTTTTATACCCCCCCCCCCCCCCCGCCTCGCTCGCTCTCCTCTTCTCCCCCTACCCTTCGCTTGCTCCATCCCGCGCGGCCCGCGCTCATTACACCCAACCACCCACCAGTGTCCGTGTCTCCCGGGTCTCCCGCCCCCGGGCCCGCGGGGGTGCGTGGGGGGGGCTCTCGCCCCGATGAGGGCCCCGCGCCAGTGAGCGAGTGACCGCAAGGGTGGGCGGCGGAGAAAGCAGGCGGCGAGCGGTCCGCCGAGGCCTAGGCCGAGCGGCCTACGCGGAGGTCGGCGCAGAGGTGATTCCGAAACCGAAAAAATATATACCCCATTCCCATCAGGAGCCCTCCGAGCTGAAGTGTGCCCCTCCCCGCCACGCCCAAGCAGTCCTTTTTCGTGCATTAACATCCCCTCCCCCCCCAAAGGAACTATGGAGGCCGCGCCCGGGACCCCCCCCGCCGCCGCCATCAGAGTCGCCGCCGCCGCCATCGCCGCCGCCGCCATCAACGCCTTCGCCTCCTCCGTGTTCCCCTGACGCCCGCCCGGCCACCCCGCACCTCCTCCACCACCGCCTCCCGCTCCCTGACGACAGGTCAGGCCCCGGCCGGGCCGGGGCTGCGTCCCCGGGGGGAGGAAGAGGAGGAGGAGGAAGGGGGGCGACCGCCATGTTGGGCCGGGCCGGGAGGAGGAGGAGGAGGAGGAGGAGGAAGGGCGGGGTCGGTGGGTGTCTCTCGATCGCTCGCTTGCTCGCTCTTTCTCGCTTGCTTTCTCTCCCGGCCTCATGCGTTTCCCCCCCCTCGCGGCGCTCGCCCGCTCTCCCTCGCTCTCGCTCTGTCTTTTTTGGGCGCCATGCTGAGGGGAAGGTGAGGAGGCGCCCCTCGGACCCCCCGCGCCCGCCCGCCCGCCCTGGGGAGGGGGCGCCGGGGGGGTGCTGTGGAGGCCCACGGGGGTCCTGGCTGCCCCTGCGCCCGGAGCTCGCAGCCACGGGCCCGCCTGCCCGTCGCCTGGCTTCGGGGAAGGGGTTGGGGGAGGGGCTCCGGACCCTTTTTAGGGGGATCTCCAGCAACAGCCCCCGCTCTTAGGGGTTTGGGGTTGGGGGTCTCCCAGCCCCCGGCAGTATCCTTTCTCCTGGGGGAGGCACACCCTGCCCTACTTGGGTGATAGGTACCTTAGCTTTTTTAGGAGGCAGAAAGTGGGGGTTCGTTCAGGTCCTTTCTCCATCCTTCTGATGGGGGGTCCTTTGGGGGGTATGGCACTTCTAATTTTTGGCGGGAGGTGTTTTCTAGCTATTCCCTAGAAGGCAGAATTGGGGAGGGGGAGAGATGCATCTCCAGCCCTTTTGATGAAAACCCCTGCCTATTTTTTGAGAGAAGACTCTTCCCCATGTTTTTACTAAAGGGCAGGGGTCCTCTCGCCTTTCGTAGGTGGGTGACGTGAGGGAGGGTTCTCAGCCTTGTTTTGGGTGGGGGAAGGTTTGGTTTCCCCTGCCTTGTAGGGGAGAGGAAGTTGGTCCCGCGCTTTCTCCTGTGGTCCCCCCCTCTTTGGGGTAAAATGGGGCACCATCTCTTCCGGAAGAGAAAAGGCGATTTCCTTGTGCTTTGGCAGGGGGTGAAAGGAAGCGCCCCCTTCCCTAAGTGCGAAACTCGGCCCCCCTCCCGCCCTTCTCTGGCTGGCGAGTGATAATGGGGACAGCTCGGCGCGTTTCAGGGCGAGGTTGGGGCCCCGTTTCCTTCCCCCTGCTCGAGCAGGAGGAGTTGGGGTGCAGGGTTCGTGCACTGTTTCCTGATGGGGCAGAAGAGGCGGCTGGAGAGTAGGTTTGGACACGGACGGTGGGTTTCAGCCGGCAGGAAAGCGAGTCTTGGAAGGAGTGGGGGGTGGAGAGGGGGAAGAGAACGCGCTGGACAGATGGCTACCCCGTCGCAGCCCTGGCTGGGGAGCCCCTCAGGAACCTCCCTTAGCCGGGGGTTTCAGCCAGGGCTTCCCCTGCCAGACTCCACGGCCCCTTCTCCGCACTCCCCACCTCCCCTTTCCCCTTTCTCCTTCACAGACCATACTTTGCCTTTTAAAGAAATGCCACCCACATTCAGAGACACAAGTGCAGCAGTTTGGTGAGCTTTTACAACATTTTTTTTTTCTGTTTTGTTCTAATTAAATGTATCGTCCTGGGAATCGCAGCCCATCGCAGCCCGACTCCAGTTCAAGGAAATAAACAGATTAGCAAAGGTCTGTTCGCTAAGCCCACGTTGGGCTTCCGGCCCCCTCTCCGGGGGCAGGTGCATCACTCAAAGGTGCTTACACGCTTTATTCGACCTCTAAGGAGTTCTCTTATGTCAGAAGTGTATGTCTTACAATGGGTTGGGATGGTAAGTAGCCTCTTTATTGAGTAATTCAATGATCTCCCTCTTTTTCTCCCTTTCCTGCCTGCCTTCCTCCTCGCCTTTAGACCAAAGCGATGCTTGAGAGTGAATTGATGTGTTCGAATCAGGATTCTAACCCTGTTGAGCCCTTTTAGACTTGCACATCCTTTCAGTGTTTAATTTTTTAAATTTGACGTACACAGTTTTCTCAAAAAAAAAGAAAAAGTGTGTTACTGTAACATGACAAAAACCGATGTAAAAGGCCCGTATGTTTTCAGACTCTGGCGTCCCCTCTTTCCATTTCAATCCATTGCTTTGTCTCCAGCCTTCATCTTTGAAGAAAGTGGATACTTCAAGTCCATTTATAGGAGACAAGCTTACTTAATTTGATTTATGATACATGTATTCAAGTTAATGGTTTCCCCCCCCCCCCCCCCCCCCAAAAAAGATTGGTTCAAGTAGCTCCAATTTTCTCGTTTACTCCAATGTCTCTTGTGGTGATGGACCTTAAAATTAAGCAAGTCATTTGTAAAGTACTGTTGAAGCACAAAATCTGTAAACTCTGTCAAGCCCCCACCTCTGCCTGTCTCCACTGCTCCTTTGTTCGAAAGCACATGTCTGTGAAAAGTTGATGCAAACGTGTTACACGCCCAGTCATGTTGGAGGGAACACCTCCTCCAGCCCCCAGTCCCCCCCGTCCCTACACGTTAACAAGGAAAAAAACAGCAACAGAAATGACTTGCAGAACCAAACACCGTACTTCTGATGTGTTTTACAAGCATAAGTTCCGTTAAAAGACAAAACACGTTGAAGTTGCATTTTCCCTCTTTCCCACTTTTGATCCCTGGCATACTTTGAGAGAGAACCCTGGCCCTCTTCAAAAGACCCGTTTCCTTTTTTCCCTTCTTACAAGGAAAAAAGGTCCCACACATGTAGATGAGGAAACTGCAATTCAGTAGGCCACTTGTTTTCTTCCTCTTAATATGTTCACAACTGCTGTGGAGTGGTTATCCTAGTGATGATGTAAAATCAGTTATGGGAGGAAGAAATCTCCAAGCTCCATGGTATCCTGCAAAAAATGTCTGAAGCACGAACCGAACAAACACTTGATTCGGGGCACTGGGTCAGCCCAAAATGAATTGCACTTACTTGAAGTTTCCCATCCTTTCTAAAATTCCTTCTCCAGGAGCGGAGAACAGAAACTGGATGACTGAGGACCCAGTTCCAAAGGCTACTAAGTTGCTTATTTAAATTGACTTTTTAAAAAACGTTAAGGAAATGAGGTTTCTTTTGTAAGTGAAATTTTTAGCCATCATTCAATGAATTTGAAACTATTTTCCCAAACATTTAAAAAGCTCACTGGCATATCAACACAAGGGTTTATTGTTTTCTGTTCTCAAAGGAATCTCTTCTGTTAAGACCCAGAGGTCCCAGTAATTAAGTCAAAAACTGTATTTTGGTAATCTTTGTTTTTGAAATGTCACAGTACTGCCTTTCCCCCCAACCCCAAACTGATGTACCAGTATTAGTTAAAAATCAAATTAATGGATGTTGCAAAAAAGAAAGAAAAGGGTGTCACTCAGAATCCCTGATTTAAGGAATTTTACTATACACATAACCTTTTTCATTTTTATTTTCTCTGGGTGAGAGATTTAACTTGAAAGCAATTCAAAGTCTCCTAGTAGAAACAGTCCATTGTGACCATGGAAATATGGATGTTCTGGTCATAAAACCACTTTATTTTTTTAATTCCCCTCAAATTTGCTCTTCAAAAGAAAAAAATGCGATTCCCCAAAAGGACTACTTCACAGCCTGTCCCTCTCCCCCCAGGTACAATTTTGCTCTGCTCTGAAGGTTTAAAGTTTTGATTTCTTTATAAGCCAGAGTTTTCTCTAAGTACAGCTACCTATTTTAGTAAGCCACTGCTGTGGTTTTTCCGAAGCCGGGAAGGCCGATCCCAAGGGAATATTATTTTGTACCTGTGGACCTGGCTGTTCACTGCCTGGCAAGTTAAAGATGAACAGTTTTGACTCTTGCATTTCCATACAGTTGAATGTAGAGCAATTGCATATTGGGCCTGGTTAGTAATTTATTTAGCAATGCCTCCACCTCTGCTTCTTGCTCTTAGATCTTTTTTTTTTATTTCTTTTTCTTTTTTTTTTTAATATTTATTTTTCTTTTTTTTTTTTGTCATGAGGAATCCAGCTACAGAAAGCGCTTAGATCTTTTACCTTCTTCCCTGATGGGAAAGAAATGGCTGTCTGAGTGTCGTTCACTTCCTTTGGTTATGTTTTTATGGCTATCTGGCCTCTAGAAACTTCTCTCCATAAGAGGTCAGATCCAGTTACAGTAAATACCTCTATGGTGAAAATTGCTAATGAAACTATTTCCAAGTCTCCATGGATAGCTATCAAGTCAAACCAGATTCTAGAGAACCTAATTTTGGTCCCCCCCCCAAAAAAAAAAAAAGTACTTCTAGGCCAGAGCAACTGTTTCTCGGATCCGCGAAAGGTTGAGTGACAGCATTCGAATAGCAAGCAAAGTAGCTGAATTGAGCAGGGCGCTTAACCTGTACCTTGGCAGGACGGCTAAGAAAAAAAGGATGACTCCTGAGATTTCTGGTAATTGGTATTTATTCAGCAGATCAGGGACTGTAGGCTCAGCCTCATTGGTGGAGGAGATCCTGTCCGAATACATGGTTTGAAGCCAGTTTCATAATTAAAACCTAATAGGATGGAAAAGCTGCCAGTTTGTCTGGGTGGCATGTCAAGTTCATGAGGATAAGTTAAGGTAAAAATGAGATTGTTCAGGGGGAGCCAAACTTGATGGGTTTGACTTTCCCAATGTCTTGGCCTAGTCTTTGCTGCACAAGGCGTTTGCTTTTAGTGGTGAATGCAGATGCAGTCTTGAAGACATTTATGCGGTTTTGCTGGTGATGTAATGAGGTGAGATGGGCAGTTTTTAAATTGATTTCTGGCACATCACCCCTTGGGGTGACTCTTAGTAGTTGCTGACAAAAATGAAGATACAGCCTCTTTGTTGGTGCTAGGTTTAGTTGTGTGCTGTTACTTTTTTTCTTAATGGAACGTAGGATTATTTGCTCAGAGCATAGTTTGCTGCTTCTGGCCAAACTGGTCTACATGAAGGATCTTTCTCTTGATTTTTTTTTTTTTTTTTTTTTGCCATTTTGCATCTGTATGAATAGGTGACTCAGGGCCGTGTTTGTCAGGCAACTGGTGACATCTTTGTGAATGTCGGAGGTGGCAACAGGATGTGGAGGAAGACCGTGGACTTTGGAGCCAGATAAAACTGTTCAGGCCTGGCTCCTCCTGCTGTGTGCAGTAGGCACTGAGTATAAACTGCCCACTTCTCAGGGTCCTTGTGGTCAAACGGGTGCATTTGGGGACACCCACACAATGCCAGCATTCAGTGAGTCTTCCTGCTTTCCCTACTAGAGAAGAATTCAAGGCTGGGCGTGGTGGCTCATGCCTGTAATCCAAGCACTTTGGAGGCCAAGGCGGGCGGATCACCTGAGGCCGGGAGTTCAAGACCAGCCTGACCAACATGGTGAAACCCCGTCTTAAAAAAAAAAAAAAAAAGAAAAATTTGAAACAGAACTTTTGCAGTCAGTGTGTAAAGAGAAGTAAGGATAACCTATTTTTGAAGGAAGTGCATTTATCTTTTACCTCTTAGGGTTCTGGTCAGCTTATTTAATCGCAGGGAGCCCTGGGGTTGACAGCAAGTGGAAGCCATCTTAGGACATTTTTTCTTGCTCAGTGTCTTTTTATAGATGCTCAAATGGTCATACTGTCTGGAGCTCATGCTGACTGTACCTCCTGCGTTCATCTTTTGCAATTAGAACCTGAGTCAGTGCTGCAGTCTCGGTCAGGCTTCTGAGAACTGGGAAGTCGGGGATCTGGAGTCTCACACCACTGCGAACTAGGCAGTTTCTCCGGGCAAGTCCTTTACTCTCTCCAGAGAGGAATGAGCAAGGTTTCATCCAGCTCCAGGATTCTTCACTCCTTTGGGATCTGGCCAAGTCAGTTAAGGTTTTGTTCATTCAGTAAGCTCCTCCCGGGCTTTTCTTAGAGTAGAAAAGTTTTCTGAGTGTTTAAAGAACGCTTCTCTCCTGAAGACTTTATTTAGAGTTGGGCAAGGGTTGTTACTGCCTTTACCAGGCCTCGTATTCCCTTCCCGGGTGTCTGACCTACCTTCTACAGTTTCTGGCCATGATAAAGGGTTGCTGCTGCTATTGCAGCTCACTAATACCCACTTAAAAAGCAGATGACTTAAAAATTAATTTGACGGTTAGGCTCAGTGACTAGATCACAGGCAGGCCCTTCAGGTTCCCGGTCATGCCTATCAGTGGTCCCAGAAAGGACAGAGTGAACTCCAGAGCCAAAAGCTTTTTTGCTTTTTCTCTTTTATTGAGACAGGGTTTTGCTCTGTCGCCCAGGCTGGAATGCAGTGGCACAATCACAGTATTAATAGCTCACTGCAGCCTTGAACTCTTGGCTTCAATGATCCTTCCACCTCAGCCTCTCATAGCGCTGGGATTACAGGTCTAAGCCACCATGTCTGGCCTGGGTGCTGCTGTGTTCTCTCCACACGGGAGTGGCCCTCTGCTGTTAGATGGTGGAGAGTGATGGGCAGTGGACAGCTATGGTTGGGGAAGTCAGAACAAACTGGATGTGATTCTTGAGTTCATCTCCTAAGTCAGTGCCTTTGTCTTCCAAACGGGTGACAGTGTCATTTGTGCACAGTTGACCTGAAGGTCAGTGATTACCTGCCAGGGCCCTTCTGAGTGCTTCTCATGTGTTAGCTCATATAACTTTACCTCTACCCTTCGAGGAGAAACTGAAACAGAGAGGCAGAGTCAGTTGTCCCAGGTCACAAAGCAAGTGTGTGCTGCAGGCAGAGTTAGAACCCCTGGGCGGCTCGTACCCAGACCTCATCTCTGTACATACCGTTATGCTACGCTGGACCTGGTGTGGTATTTTTCAGACTGCAGGGCATAGCCACTAGTGGGATATGAAGTCCCATTATTGATTTTTTTCTCCTGCATTGGAAAACCAAGGTAATGGAAGAGGAAAGAAAAGCAGAATGCATTTAAATGTGGCTTCTGGAAAGTTTTGTTTGGGAGAAATGCAAAGAAGCAGATGTGGGTCAATGTCAAAAAGTATGAAAGCTGTTGCATCCAGCCAAGGGTTGGCAAACTATGATTCTCGGGCCAAAGCCAGCCCACCCATCCTGTTTTTGTAGGTAAAGTTTTTGTTTGTTTGTTTTGTTTTAAGACTAGAGTCTTGCTCTGTCACCCAGGCTGGAATGCAGTGGTGGGATCTCAGCTCACTGCAACCTCCGCCTCCTGGTTCAAGCGATTCTCCTGCCTCAAGCTCCCGTGTAGCCAGGATTGCAGGCTTGCGCCACCATGCCCGGCTAATTTTTGTATTTTTAGTAAAGATGAGGTTTTGCCATGTTGGCCAGGCAGGTCTTAAAGTCCCGACCTCAGTTGATCCGCCCTCCTCGGCCTCCCAAAGTGCTGGGATTATAGGCGTGAGCCTCTGGACCTGGCCAGTAGGTAAAGTTTATTGGCACACAGCCATATTCATTCATTTAGATCTTCGGTGGCTGCTTGTGCGCTATAGCAGCAGGGTTGAGGAGAAAGTTGCCACAACGTGCTATGGTATGCACTGTCTGCCTGCACAGCAGCCATTGTCATAATTTTTGTGGTAGGAGGGAATGAAGAGGGAATATAGGTATTCCATTTAAAGTTGGCCCTCGAGACCCCCTCCTCAGTCCACTGTGGCTCCATCCTCCCTGCGTTCCACTCCTTCCAGTAAATGTAGAGGCCCGAGCCTAGGCTTTTGAACCTTTAAATGCAAGGGATTTTCATTCATTAGAAGTAACTGGAGACTTCTTGAGGCCCGTGTGGAAGTGGATCACAGCCATCACATCCTTGCTATGGCCTCACCGAGGGAGTTGGGCCCAGACACTAGTGTCACTTGGCTAAAAGTCCATTGCAGGTGGCTTGGATTATTGCCCTCCTCATTTTCCTAACAGACACCAGGGCTTAGGTTTCCTTGGGATTCCAGGCAGGCCCTGCCTCTCCACAGCGAATGAGAGCAGTCACGGTAACCGAAACCCGTGGGCCACACAGGCAGGCTGCATCCGAGGCAGGGCCTGTCTCTTCTGCTCATTCTGTGCATCCATCATTTTCAGCCTTACATGGAATCCCTTGATAGACACTTGAATGAGTTTTTGTCAAAGTTTTAAGTGATACAGGTTGCTGAAAAAGGTGTCTTGGAAATTTGCTATTGTTTTTGTTGATGAAATAGAGCAAAATGGTAAGAAAGCTAAGATTGATACTTCATGTAGAATATGCACAGAGCATGCACCCATTCTGTACCTGGTCCTGTTCTGGGCCCTTGGAAACTTGGGGTTACGGTGAACCTAATTCTTGTCTGCCCCTAAGGAGCTCACAGGTAACTAGAAATTAACAAACAGGTTGTATACAGATAATTGCAGTTCTTCATAAAAAATTGTTACTATTATTTTTTTGAGACAGTCTTATTCTGTTGCCGGGTGGGAGTGCAATGGCACAATCTCCGCTCACTGCAACCTCCACTTCCTGGGTTCCAGTGATTCTCCTGCCTCAGCCTCCTGAGTAGTTGGGATTATAGGTGTGTGTCACTATGCCCATCTAATTTTTGTATTTTTAGTAGGGATGGGGTTTCCCCATATCGGCCAGGCTGGTCTTCAACTCCTGACCTCAGGTGATCCATCTGCTTTGGCACTTCTAAAGTGCTGGGATTACAGACGTGAGCCAGTGCACGTGACCAATAAATTCTTTAGGTGGTACGTGAACAAATCTTAAGAATCTTGGGCCCAGATCTCTTGTTTATTTTTTTTATTATTATTATTTTGTTGTTGTTGTTGTTGCAGAAAGATGATTTTATTTAGGTAGAGAAGAGAGAAGAAAAGGAGAAGAGAAAGACTTCCACGAAGAGTGTGGAAGGGGATTCCAGAGGGGAAATCCAGGAGGGGAAAGGGAGCTCCCACCATGTGGGATGTTTATTTTTATTTTTATTTATTTATTTTTTTTGAGACAGAGTCTTGTTCTGTCACCAGGTGCCAGGTTGGAGTGCAGTGGCACGATTGTGGCTCACTGCAACCTCCGCCTCCCAGGTTCAAGCAATTCTCCTGCCTTAGCCTCCTGAGTAGCTGGGACTACAGGCGTGTG
This sequence comes from Ateles fusciceps, assembly GCA_036589455.1. Lineage (NCBI taxonomy): Eukaryota > Metazoa > Chordata > Mammalia > Primates > Atelidae > Ateles > Ateles fusciceps. Next base: position 2,634,079 of record JAZHEH010000929.1, on the reverse strand, counting down.
CCACCGCGCCCAGCTGATTTTTGTATTTTTTTTAGTAGAGACGGGGTTTCACCATGTTGGCCAGGATGGTCTCGATCTCTTGACCTCATGATCCGCCCACCTCAGCCTCCCAAAGTGCTGGGATTACAGGTGTGAGCCACCACGCCCGACTTTATTTTTATATATATTTTTGAGATGGAGTCTTACTCTGTCGCCCAGGCTGGAGTGCAGTGGCACAGTCTTGGCTCACTGCAGCCTCCGCCTCCTGGGTTCAAGAAATTCTCTTGCCTCAGCCTCCTGAGTAGCTGGGACCACAAGTGCATGCCATTACACTGGGCTAATTTTTGTATTTTTAGTGGAGATGGGGTTTTACCATGTTGGCCAGGCTGGTCTTGAGTTCCTGATCTCAAGTCATCTGCCTGCCTTGTCCTCCCAAAGTGCTGAGATTACAGGCATGAGCCACCACGCCCAGCCTGAAACCCCATCTCTACAAAAAAATACAAAAATTAGCTGGGCATGGTGGCACATCCTTGTAGTCCCATCTACTTGGGAGGCCAAGCTGAGAGGATTGTTTGAGCCCAGGACGTCAAGGCTGCAGTGAGCCATGATCGCACCACTGCACTCCAGCCTGCGTGACAGAGCAAGACCTTGTATCAAGGAAGTAAAAATAAAAAATTATAAATAAGGAGAGTCTTAGTTCATAAGTTAAATGATTAGGCTTTCTCCTCTGGAGTAATAGAAATCGGTCCTTCTTAGATGAAAACCATGATCTTTGCAGCTTTAAGCCATCTGAAGCTTAGTTGGCATCAGAAGGTGGTTAGAAAACTCTTCATTGCTGAGAAGCAAATTCCAGAGGTTCATCTGTCAGGAGTAACTTGGATCTGAGGGATAGATACCTTTGCTAAGAATACAAATACTCAGAGCTCATAGGAGTGGAAGAATAGCTACTCAGGCAAAGAAAATGGCATCTTTGTCTCCACAAGCTTCCTCTAGCCAGCTGAGTTTTTCATGGTCAGCCTGTTTGAAGCTCTACAGAAATGTTCTGCCTAAGAGGTCTGCGTGCTTGGACAACCCCAGAGTGGACGCTGCACACTTGGAGGCGAAGGCATTCCTTTCATGTTAGGGGACTTTGGAATTTCACTTCCTGGGATTTGTATTTCTTTCTCTTTGTGTTAGGATGAGTCCTATTTTTTTTTTTTTTTTGCCAGAATTCCTTCAGTCTTTCCCTGAGCCTCTTATGCTCTATCCGGATGTCTTTGGTCAGATTTTTGAAATGCTACCATTCCGTTCATTTGATATTGGAAGGACTATATTGGCCTTGTGTCTTTGCGTTTGGGTAGGTTTTACTCCTAAGCGTTTATTCTGGGTGAGATTCCTGCTAAGTGCTTGCATTACATGGCCTCATGGGAGTCTCCCATGACACCATCCTGGGGGACTCCATGGTTGCCTCTGCTGCACAGTTAAGGAAACTGGGGCGCAGAGTGTTTAAGGAATTTGCCCAGAGTCTTGGTACCTCATTCTGGCATTTCTTGGAATACTGATTCGTGAAGTCTGTTTTATGTATGTGTATCTTATTTTTCCCCCCACTCAATTATAAATTTCAGGGTGGGTGATGTTTTGTCAGTTGAGTTGTTTAGCAAATTCATCTTTTCGACTGACGTAATTTGTAGTTGTCATAAGGGTAGAGGTTAAGAGCTGGTCTTTGCATCGGAAAGTAGTGGACTTTGTTTCTAGTTCTGCTTCTTCCTGCTGTGACCCCATGCGCAAATTCCTTCCTGTTTCTGAGCCTCAGTGTAGGCCTTGGTGAGGAGTTTGTGAAGGCCTCCAAGCCCGGATTCCAGCTCTCTGCTGGGAAATTATTAAATAACTGCTTGGGGACCTTGCAGCCTCTCCTCACCTTGCTGAGTTGTCCCACTTGGAACTTTTTTTTTTCTTTTTTATTATGGAAAAAAAATTTTTTTAAAATTATTTGTAGAGGCTGGGTGCAATGGCTCATGCCTCTAATCCCAGAACTTTGGGAGGCCAAGGCAGGAGGATCGCTTTAGTCCAGGAGTTCAAGACCAGCCTGGGCAACATAGAGAGACTCTGTCTGTAAATTATTTGTAGAGATGGGGTCTCACTGTGTTGCCCAGGCTGCTCTCTGACTCCTGGGCTCAAGCAGTCTGACAAGGTCTCACTGTGTTGCCGAGGCTGGAGTGCAGTGGTGCAATCACAGCTCACTGCAGCCACGACCTCCTGGCACAGTCGGTCCTCTCACCTTAATTGCCTGAGTAGCTGGGACTACAGGCGCATGCCGCCAGGCTAATTGTTATATTTTTTGTTGAGAAGGGGCTTCCCCATGTTGCCCAGGCTGGTCTCAAACTCCTGGCTCTAGTGATCCGTCTGCCTTGGCCTCCCAAAGTGCTGGGATTATAGGCATGAGCCACTGTGCCTGCCCTACACCTGTAGATTCTTCAGTATGAATCTCTAACTTGAGGATTTTTTAAAACCTCACTATAGGCCGGGCGCGGTGGCTCACGCCTACAGTCCCAGCACTTTGGGAGGCCAAGGCAGGTGGAGCACCTGAGCTCAGGAGTTGGAGACCAGCCTGACCAACATGGTGAAATCCTGTCTTCTACAAAGAATACAAAATTTAGCTGGATGTGGTGGCAGGTGCCTGTAATCCCAGCTACTCGGGAGGCTGGTGAATGAGAATCGCTTGAACCCTGGAGGTGGAGGTTGCAGTGAGCCGAAATCACATCACTGCACTCCAGCGTTGGTGACAGAGTAAAGACTCCATCTCTAAACAAAACAAAAAACCTTACTATGAAACTCATTCCTAACAGAATTAACAGTTAACATCTCAAATACCCGGTCTGGGTTCAGATGGCTCTAGTTTCTCCTACAGTCACATCCGCCAGTAGGTGTGTTCGTATCTGGATGCCAGCAGTGGGCAGACTGTCTTACATTGAAGTGAGAGGTGTGGGAACAGGGTACAGGTGCTGATGACTGGACTTCCCTTCACCAGTTTTGTGCCTCCCACTTGGGTGGTTGCCTTGGTGTGGGCGCGTTACTGTGGAAATGGCATGACGTCACAGAGCATGCTGTGATGACATCTGAGAATGTTGAGGAGACGGAGACACAGAGCGCAGTTGTTGATTTCTGATTGATGAACCTAGATAGTAACGACACTGAAAAGCATGTGCAAGACCCAGAGGTTTATTTCAAGAATTTCCTGACTCTGAAAATCCCTCAGTGAGGTTTCCCCCTGTGGTTGCTTCACTCCATCCTAACCAAGGGAAGGTCTCGGGGGCCTTTCTTAGGCATGAGCACTGAGCGGAATTTCTAAAGCAAAGGCCCTGTGCCTTCACTTCTAGTAAACGACTGTCCCGCAGAATTGGACTTGGGGATACTGGACTTCTGCAGTTAGGCCGGTTGTTAAACATTTGAAGAGGCGACGCCTCCTTGTAATTTTCGTAATTTTGTCCCTGGTTAATGGGTCATTCAGAGCCTACCCAGGCAATTTGTTGAGAGTCTGGGCAGTTAATGATCATAACCCTGACCTTCACATTAACCTAGCCGCCTCTTATCAAGGGCTCTCATGATCTTAAGGTAACAGCTGCTGTTCCCAAGAGTTTCCATCTTTTTTGTTGTGCTTTGTTTTTTTTTTTAACCCCTTGTAAACCAGGTCAATCCACAAACCCCAGGCCCCTTTCAGCTTTCGTCCAACCCTCTTGTCTAGAGAGCTGCCATGTTGCCAAGCTTCATTTCTGTAAGAGGCCTCAGCTCTCCCTAAGCCTTTTTCTCATGATAGCCACTTGGTGGCTTCTGGTACTGCCTAGATTAGAGCTGAGGAAAGGGAGATGTCGCTTTTGTCAGTTTTGTCAGCAGGACGAAACTGGGTTGGGAAAACATACTGCATGCGTGGTCGGCACCAAGTGAAACAAGAACTTGTTGGCCCAGTCAGCAGTGTCCGTCAGGGAGAGCTGGCTGTAGCTTTGTTACAGAGAACACGCTTCCCAGCTAGCATTCCAGCTAGTTAGGGCTTTCCGTGGAGAGGTGCCCTCATGCTAACTGGTTCTTACAACCAACAGCTGCTCCTTCCTTTGTGCCAGTCCCTCATGTGTCAAGGGCTTTATCCCTATTATCTCTTAATCTTCACGGCCCTCGAGATAGGTGCTGTTGTTATCCCAGTCAGTAGATCAGAAAAGCAAGGCTTGGGTTATAGACCAGGCGTACTCCAGAGAAGAGGTGGAGCTAGTTGTGTTACTTGGTCTGCTGAAAGAAGCATGATGCTCTGTAGGCTGCTGGGTGAGGCAGTATGAAATATCTACTTGGAAATGTTATGTCTACTTTGGACATGAAATACGTTTTTTTTTTGTTTTTAAGACCGAGTCACTCTGTTGCCCAGGCTAGAGAGCAGTGGTGCGATCTTGGCTCACTGCAACCTCTGCCTCCCAGGTTCAAGAGATTCTCCTGCCTCAGCCTCTTGAGTAGCTGGGATTATAGGTGCCTTCCACCTCGCTGGGCTAGTTTTTGCATTTTTAGTAGAGACGGAGTTTCGCCATGTTGGCAAGGCTAGTCTCGAACTCCTGACCTCAGGTGATTCGCCTGCCTTGGCCTCCCAAAGTGCTGGGATTATATTTTCTTTGTTTGTTTGTTTTGTTTTTTTAAGACACAGTTTCACTCTGTCTCCCAGGCTGGAGTGCAATAGCATGATCTCAGGTCACTGGAATCTCCGCCTCCCACGTTCAAGTTCTCATGCTTCAGCCTCCTGATTAGCTGGAATTACAGGCACCCACCATCGAGCCCAGCTAATTTTTGTATTACTGGTAGAGACAGTGTTTCGCCATGTTGGCCAGGTTGGTCTTGAACTCCTGACCTCAAGTGATCTGCCTGCTTTGGCCTCCTGAAGTGCTGGGATTACAGGCATGAGCCCCCAGGCCAGCTTAGACATGAAGTATCTTTACTAAGTGCTGTTTTTGCCAAGCCCATGTTGTCTGCTGAACCCAGCATGCTTGTGGACCCTATAGAGTCGGCCTGTTCCTTAAAGTGGGCGTCCAGATCTGTTCTTTGACCCAGTGGGAGGAGCAGCCAGCTCTGAAAATGGAAACTGAAACGCCCTGGAGCTTTGTCCAGGAGGCAAGGCGTGGCCTTTTCCCATTTCCTCCTGGGGGCCAGTTCCAAGTCATCTCTCAGGGTGGTTGCTTTCCTGTCCCAGAGGGCCCTGGCAGCAGACCGAGTGCAGCCAAGCCAGGCATTGCCAATCCAGGCTCTGGGAATAGAGCATCCCTGCACGGGCCGCTGCGGCAGGCTTTTCTCTTGCTTGCTTGTCTCAAGAGAGTTTGGCAGGTCTAGATTGAAAAGATTAGCGCAGTGGGGCTTCCCCAACGTTTCTTGGGGGATTATGTCGCGGTCTATTAAGCGTGTTCCCTGGGTATTTAATCCCACTCTGACACGGATTTTGCCGGCGTTTGTTAGTGGCACCGCTGAAACCTGGTTGCTGTTTTGTGGAGACCGCTGTTGTGCCGTCGCGCCGGTGGCCCACAGGATTCCCAGTTGGCTTGATTTCCTTCCTTTGTTTTTGAATTCTGTTGAACAGAGTCCGAAGAATGTAGTTAAGACCTCGTATTCATGCAGGACGTTTAGCTGGGAGGGCATCTTGAGTGTCGTGAGGGGGCACCCCCTGAGGTGACCATTGGCAGAGGTTAGCCTAGGGCTCGGAGGGGCTTGAGGGCATGACATGGCCAGATGGCACTGAGAGTGCAGTGATCTGTTCATTGTCGCCATCTCGGTGCCCCTTCATCAACCAGTAGCAATTTAACAACAAAAAATCCTCTATTTCTCTGCCTCTCAACTCTAGGGAAACAAAATTTCAAATGGTCACAGCCTGTTTTATGAAAAGTTGTATGGTTGATTCTCTTTCAGCCCAGACATGTCTGGAACTGTTAATATTGATAACATGCAGAATTCCTCTTTGGCTCAGGTCTTTGTAGGGTGGATTTGAATGCTGTACCTCTCTACCTTGGTGAGTCCTTTATTTTTTATTTTCTTTTTAGCTCCCATTTACAAAGTGAGTCCTTTCTAGAATCATTCTGGATGATAGTTAAGGCTCTTGGAGTTCCTTGGATGGTCTTTTGTCCTCTGCCCCCCAAGTGTTTACATGTAGGGTAGCCTGTATCTTCATCTAAGCCAGCAGGTGGCATTGGGACAAGGAAGGAGTCTTTAGCTGATCCTGGGCAAGACTGTCGCCTGCCGTGCCGTGGCGTTGGACGTAGGGGAGAGGGGCATGCTGAGGCTGCCATCTGCCTGGGCTTAGCTGACCCGGCTGTGATGAACATGCACCTGCCTTATGGACCAAGTTTCTTGTCACTTGTATCTTTTTCCTATGAGGACAGTGCAGAAAAGGAGGTAGTCAAACAACTTGGCACAGATTTGGCATTTAAAATATTAGTGGCCTGGGGGGTGATCATGTCCCTCCCAGCTTTATCCCTCTAGGCTGAGGTGTGGACAGTGATGTTGCCCTTGGCTTTCCTCTTCGTGGAACCCCGGCCTGTACACCTCCAGTCTGTCGTGGGACTTCTCCCGCTCAGTCTTTCTGTCTCTCCCCTGCGTTTGTCTTGAGGTGTGGCCCTGGCCCGCCCGCAGTGTTCCCATCAGGGTGCCACCTCCCAGTGTCTGCACAGCTCTCTGGCAGTGGGAAGTTTGCCATGTCACTGAGTAACAGCTTCTCCCTTGGGACAAAGCCAGTTTCCCCAGTCTGGTGGCCCTTTCGGTGTGGGTGAGGCATCCAGTGGGGGCTGTGCCCCACGCTTGGTTTCTGTGGGCCGCACCCCGGCTGGAAGGTGCCTCTCTTCTCTAGGACTGCGGCCTGCGTCTCTGCCCCGTGCCATGTTTGCTAGTTGGCGAAGCAACATGAGGCACTCGTGGGTCAGGTCACCTCTCTGTGTTGTTGCCTTTGAAGCAGCAGAAAGTTTTGTGTTCTGCATTCTGTTTCGAAAGCTGCCCTTGACCTCTGCTGAGGGGTATCCGTGGGGTATCCGTGGGGCTGGTCCACTTGGGTTTGAAATAGAACCTATCCCCTTTGAATTGGGAATGAGAGTTCACAGAAAAAACCCCTCTTGAGGCATTCCTTGATGTTTGGGTAGCAGCCTGGAGGCAGACAAAGGGAGAGACATGAGTGAAAGGGCAGTGGAGGCTCCTGGGAGGAGTCTGCCGTGTGCGCGGGAACCTGCAGGCAAGCGCCCTAATGCACTGGCTCCCGCCTGACAGCCGTGGGCCTTTCTGCCCAGATAGCTCCGTTTCTGGTTAGTCTTTTGGGGCCTGGCCTCGTGACGTTTCCCTCCTCACATCACCTCTCTTTGTGTCCCAGTTAATTGAGATGGAAGGAGTTGGATGCTCTCATGCAAGCCTTTTTGTAGTCGTTCATGGGGAACTTGGGAAACTTTTTAAAAGTTTTCAAAAAAATTGTTTTTTTCCTTTACCACCTCCTGTACTTGCGAGCACTGTGTCTGTGGGTTTGGCTCAAAAACTGGATTCTTTTCCACCGGCCCCCCTCCTGAACCCATTCCCTCCCCCTCCCCCAGCCCATAGATATTTACATATACAGGATGTCCACTGGGCAGGGTCTGTCATGTTTAAAGTCCTTGGGGTTGGGGTGACCTGGGAGAGTGGGAAGAATATAGGATGGGGGAGCCAGAAGGGGTTCCTGGTACCTAGAGGTGAGTCAGAGGAGGGAGAGAAAACCGGAGCAGTGTCATTATGAGGCCTGCCTGGGACTCATCCCCGTCCTTCAGCTGCTCAGTGTCTGCCTGCCTCCAGCCCAGAGGTGTGGGACTGACGAGGGTGCGTCAGACCTGTGACCTGGGACTCAGAGCCTGTTTCCAGTGGTTCTCATGGGGCTTTTGTAATCAAGTACTTTACGGGTTCTTAGGCCACAGCCCAGGCCTGCCTGCGGGTGGGTCCAGGTAGCCCCTGTTTCAGAACCACAGCCCTCTGCACAGTGCACAGCCACCACCCTCAGCCTCAGGTGGCACTGATGCCCAGCTCACGGGTCCAGGGCCCAGCAGGGGATCCTCGGCCTGGTAAGGAGGGGATGCGGGTCTGTGCTCCCCCGGGAGAGGCACTTCTGTGGTCAAGCCAGGTGCAGAATTGCTTCAAGTGCTTCCAGTAGAACTGTGTGGGTTTCTGGACTGTGGGGCTTCCTGGAAGTTCTGCAGCATGAAGTGTTGTGAATCCCCAGGAGGGGGCTTTTCCCCACTTCCGTGACCTCAGCACCTTGTTGGTTTCTTCTAGAACACTAGTCCTGTTTGGAAATCTGGCGTGGATGTGTCCCGGTGTTGGTGGTAATGCCCTTAAACTCCTACCCCCTCCCCCCAGCCAGGTTGGACTGGAGCAAGCATAGTTTTTCTGGGGCAGGATAAGGGATGGAACAAGAGGCCATGGCCCCCGCATCCTCCCAGGGTCTCTCCTAGCTCACAGCAGCCAGGCCCTCAGTTCCTGTCAGCCTTGGCCAGCCCAGAGCCCTAGGAGGTCTCTCAAACCCTGTGTTCATGGTGGCTTTGGGGTTGGTTTGTAGGGAAGATGGAGAGTTGGAGGAAGGCGAGTTGGAAGATGATGGGGCAGAGGAGACCCAGGATACCTCCGGAGGGCCCGAGAGAAGCCGGAAAGAAAAGGGGAGAAGCATCACAGTGATTCGGACGAGGAGAAGTCTCACAGGAGACTGAAGCGGAAACGGAAGAAGGAGCGGGAGAAAGAGAAAGGAGGTCGAAGAAGAGGAGGAAGTCCAAGCACAAAGTAGGTCCGGGATTCGCCGGGGCCACCACTGCCTGGCATGGGGCCTGGCTGAGAGCCCCAGGGGCTGAGCTTTTGCTGTCCGCCCCAGAGGGCACTGTTAATGCCTTTGCTTATCTCAAATTGGATAAAGACCTTTTAAAAGAGTTGGTAGCTTATGCTCCATTGCCACTAAGTGCCCCAGGTGAGGTGTTTCGGGTGAAGCGCAGAGCCCTGCGGCACATGCCAGCATAGGTTGTCCAGAGGCTGACTGCGCCTGAGTGGCCTGCCTGCAGCAGGGTCACCGAGTCTACTTCCCCTGTCGTTACAGCGCCATGCTTCTTCTAGCGATGACTTCTCTGACTTCTCAGATGACTCGGATTTCAGTCCCAGTGAGAAAGGGCACCGCAAGTACAGAGAGTACAGCCCCCCATATGCGCCGGTGAGTGACGGGCGCGCCCCTGCTGAGCTCTGGGGCAGGAGGAGTCGAACTGCTTGTGTTTCTTGAGTGCTTGGCAGTGTTCTGGGCATTTTATGTGGATCTGAGTCCTGGGCCATTAGGTATTGGTTTAATCCCTGTTTTATGAGTGAGAAAACCGAGACTTAGTTTCAGCAAGGCAGGCTGGGCAACAAAGCGAGACCCCTGTTTCCACAAAAAATATAAAGCAATTAGCCAGCTGTGCCTGTAGTCGCAGCTATTCAAGAGACAGAGGTGAGAAGATCCCTTGAGCCCAGAAGTTCAAGGTTGTAGTGAGCTGTGATTGACTACTGCACTCTAGCCTGAGTGACAGAGTGAGACCCTGTCTCAAAAGGAAAAGAAAATTTCAACAAGCTTGCACTGCTCTGAAGTAGAGAAGCTGAGATTTGAACCCAGGCCCTAGCTGACCTCCATCATGCTCTTGAGTCTCTTCTGTGCGGCCTTGGCAAGGCTCTGTATATCTCAGAGAAAGATGCTGACTGGTCCACGTCATGCCTGGCGGGCTTCTACTGTTCAGAAATGACCATTTATGGGAAATTGTCGAGAGAATGAAATGTTCTCCAGTGGTCAGTAGGCAGAGGTTCATACTCACCCATTGTCGCTCTCGTTTCAAGCAGCAATTTAAACTATTTGTTCGGTTTGTATACCATTTCACCCTCAGAAAATCCCATAAAAGAAAAGAAAATCATCTTATTATTACTTTACCCAGTATTCCTTGGCACGTGGGTCTCCAGGTTTGGATGAGAAATGATTTATTTATTTATTTATTGAGATGGAGTCCTGCTCTGTTGCCCAGGCTGCAGTGCAGTGGTACAATCTCAGCTCACTGCAACCTCCATATCCTGGGTTCAAGCGATTCTCATGCCTCAGCCTCCCGAGTAACTGGGACTTAACAGGTGCCTGCCACCACACCCAGCTAATTTTTGTATTTTTAGTAGAGATGGGGTGTCACCATGTTGGCCAGGATGGTCTCGATCTCCTGACCTTGTGATCTGCCCGCCTTGGCCTCCCAAAGTGCCGGGATTACAGGTGTGAGCCATGTACCTAGCTAAAGTTAGTAGGTCTTTAAAGCTGTCCCAGGTACATGACTCAGCAACATTCATCACAACAGATGATTCATTGCCCAGTACTGTAGTTGAGATTGATCTACTGGTGTAGGTTTGGACTTGAAACCTGAGGGACGCAGGAAATGGAGGGAACATCACAAGCTTTTTTTGAACATAGAGCTGGAGGCATTTTAAAGATCTGCTAAAGTACTTGTATGTGTGTCTGTATCTAGCTGTATTTTGCATTGTCCTGTTTTTTTATAATACGGATTATTTAAATTAATAGACTTTATTGTTTAGTTATTTATCGAGATGGGATCTCACTCTGTTCAGGCTGGAGTGTGATCTCGGCTCACCGTAGCCTTGAGCTCCCTGGGCTCAGGTGACCCTCCTGACTCAGCCTCCTACGTAGCTAGAACCGTGTGTGCATGCCACCACACCAAGGCTGGTTTTTGTATTTTTGGTAGAGATGGGGTTTCGCCATGTTGGCCAGGCTGGTCTCAAACTCCTAGGCTCAAGTGATCTGCCTGCCTTGGCCTCCCAAAGTGCTGGGATTACAGGCGTGAGCCATCACGCCCGGCGATACATTGTTACTCCTTAGAGTCGTGTAGTTCTTTGGGTTTTGCCTAATGCATACTTTATTGTTACATATTCACCTTTACTCCATTGTCTGGATATACCAGTTTGTTATCCATTCACCTGTTGAAGGATGTCTTAGTTGGTTCCATTTTTATGAATGTCTTTAACTTCTTCTAGTACCACTTGGCATTACCACACTTTAGAAAGCATCATTTGAGACGGCTGTCTAGCCTGGCTGCCAAGCAGGCCGTTAACTGAATTCCAGGGCCCTAGGAACATTGTGACTGAGCAGCCTCCACCTGCTTCCCAGGCCCCTCCCCGTGTGCTTGCCCTGCATCCTTAGGAAATGCTCCCTTCTCTTCCCCCTCGTTCCTTAGGGATTGGGAGTCTGTGGTTGTGTTTTGTTTCAAGCTCTGGTCCTTTATGAAGAACAGAAACACTTGGGCCCACTGCTTCCCCCACTCCCTGGGATGAAAACCAGTCCCCAGAGGGGCTGGGGACCAGCAGTGCAACCCAGAGACAGTAGCCCCACCCAGACAGACATGTCAGTTTAGGGAATGGTGGGGATCTTGGTAGTCTGCACCTGTAGCTGTGGGATCCGGCTTACCTCCTCTCCCGTTTCTTGGACACAGTCCCATCAGCAGTATCCCCCATCGCATGCCACGCCCCTGCCCAAGAAGGCGTACTCCAAGATGGACAGCAAGGGCTATGGCATGTATGAGGACTACGAGAACGAGCAGTACGGGGAATACGAGGGCGACGAGGAGGAGGACATGGGCAAGGAGGACTACGACGACTTCACTAAAGAGCTGAACCAATACCGGCGCGCCAAGGAGGGCAGCAGCCGCGGCCGAGGTGAGCCTCACCCTGGCAGTTTCTCCTCCGGGGAATCAGAGCCACCGGGGCTGACCCGGGCGACCTGGCCTCACAGAGCCTCAAGTCTGGTCACTTAGAGTTGGGGTAAGTATATGAAGAAGGGCCAGGACCTACACGGGCATGGCACAGAGGACCGGAGAGATCACCCGCTGAGCTGTGATTGGGGAGGTACCAGGCTGGGGTGAGGCAGGGAGAAGGCTAACTTGCCTGAAGGGTCACTTCCTGGTCAGCTGCGGGGGAAGAGGGGACAGTTTCTCTCTCACTGGGGCCAGGGTCACTGACAGCTGGCTGCCCCACCCTCAGCAGTGCTCCCCACATTCTCCCAGCCCCATCACCTGACAAGGTGTGACTGCAGTCCTTGCCACTGCCACGCCTCTGAACCTTGAACCTGCGTCCTTTGGGAGGTAGAGGAGGGTTGAGCACCAGAGACATAGTAATCCTGACTGGCCTCTTAGAACTGTCTCAGCCGCTGCAGTGGCTCATGCCTGTAATCCTAGCACTTTCGGAGGCTGAGGCAGGCAGTTCACCTAAGGTCAGGTGTTCAAGACCAGCCTGGCCAACAATAACAAGAACCGTTGAACCATCTCCTGCCAGAAAGACCACCCAGCCTGAGAGTGGCTTCTGGAATCTTCCAGCGCAGTGGTTCTCAGGCTTGTGAGCCCTGCCTGAGGTCCATATTCTTGTTTCAATAGCTGCTCATTCATTTGTTCTTCTAGCAGTCTTTCTTGGACACCTCCCCTGGGGCAGCCCTTGTGCTTTGGGGAGATCCTAGACCACTGCTGTCCAGTAGAAATAGAATGCAAGCCACCACGTCGTTTACATTTTCTGGTGGCCACATTTAAAACGTGAAAAGGACACTGGCTAGTCCTAGCTACTTGGGAGGTAGAGGTGGGAGAATCACTTGAGCCCGGGAGTTCGAGGCCAGCCTGGGCAATACAACGAGACCCCATCACTCTTTGTTTGTTGGGAGACAGAGTCTTGCTCTCACCCATTTTGCAGTGCAGTGACATGATTTAGGCTCACTGTACCCTCCACCCTCTGCCTCACCGTTCAAGGGGTTCTCATGCCTCACTCCCACAAGTAACTGGGATTACAGGCATGTACCACCACGTCCCGCTTATTTATTATTATTATTTTTGAGATATAGTCTCACTATGTCACTCAGGATGGAGTGCTGTGGCAGCATATTGGCCCTCTTCAACCTCTACCCCACAGGTTCAAGTGATTCTCATGTCTTAGCCTCCCGAGTAGCTTGGATTACAGGCCTGTGCCACCACGCCTGGCTTTTTTTATTTTTAGTAGAGTTGGGCTTTCACTGTGTTGCCTAGTTTGGTCTTGAACTCCTGAGTTAAGGCAATCCGCCTGCCTCAGCTTCCCAAAGTGCTGGGAATACAGGTGTGAGCCACTGCGCCTGGCCTGAGTTTTTGTATTTTCAGTCAAGATGGGGTTTTGCTATGGTGGCCAGGCTGGTCTTGAACTCCTGTCCTCAAGTGATCTGCCCAACTGTGCCTCCCAAGGTGCTGAGATTACAGGATTGAGCCACTGCACTTGGCCACTCTTTTTTTTAAGTGAGGGAAAAGTAAAACCAACTAACCTAATATTAATAACCTATTTTCAGCCTAATACATTTTAAATCTTATTTCAACATGAGATATTTTATATTGTTTCTCACTTGCTTTTTTTTTTTTTTTTTTTTTGTGAGACAGGATCTCCCTCTATTGCCCAAGCTAGAGTGGTGCAATCTCAACTCACTGCAATCTCTGCCTCCGGGTTCAAGCAGTTATCCACCTGAGCCTCCCGAGTAGCTGGGATTACAAGCGCATGCCACCATGGCCTGCTAATTTTTATAGTTTTAGTAGAAATGGGGTTTCACCATGTTGGCCAGGCTGGTCTCGAACTCCTGACCTCAGATGATCCGCCCACCTCAGCCTCTCAAAGTGCTGGGACTATAGGCATGAGCCACCACACCTGGCCCCCCCTCTTTTTTTTTTTTAGAGAAAACTAAGTCTTTGGAGTCCAGTGTATGTTTTGGACTCTTGTCTAAATCACAAGTCCAAACTATAGGGCCAGTCTTATCAAACATCAAGGCTAGCATCTTGTAGTTTGGACCTGCCATGTTAGGTGCTCCTTAGCCTGTGGGCTGGTGTTTGGCATATTAGATAGTGCAGCTCTAAGTGGAGAAGTCCCTGTGAGGAAGGGCAGTGAGGACTGGAGCAGCTATGTGTCCAGCATGCTGAAGGGCCCCCATTGAGAGAACCAGGGGTCTAGTAGCCTACCTGGGGCATCTGGGAAGGCTTCTTAGAAGAGGAGGAGGAGGAGGCTGAAGTGATTGACTTCAGGAGCAAAAAGTGGGTTGTCTTCTTCCTTGCCGGTGGCATCTGCTCCCCCTGGAGGCTCACTGTCTGAATCTCCTTGCAGGCAGCCGAGGCCGGGGCCGGGGCTACAGGGGCCGAGGAAGCCGTGGAGGATCACGAGGCCGTGGCATGGGCAGAGGCAGCCGAGGCAGGGGCAGAGGCGTGGGAGGAGACCACCCGGAGGACGAAGAGGATTTCTACGAGGAAGAGATGGACGTAAGGTTTCCTCTGGTCCTGGGGATGTCAGGGTGAGGCTGGTGGGTTCTCCGGGCCATGAGCAGTGCTGGTAGAGGCTGTGAGGCTAAGGTAGGAAGACACATGGCCTTTCTGAAGGAAAGAAATCCTCAGAGGGCAGTTGTATGTGTTTAAAATGTTTATCATTTTGGAATAGATAAAACCTTCATGTGGTTTAAAGCAGAAAACATACTGGCCAGGTGCGGTGGCTCATGCCTGTAATCCTAGCACTTTGGGAGGCCGAAGCGGGCGGATCACGAGGTCAGGAGATCAAGACCATCCTGGCTAACATAGTAAAACCCCTTCTCTACTAAAAACAAAAAAAAATTAGCCAGGCTTGGTGGCACACGCCTGTAATCCCAGCTACCTGGGAGGCCAAGGCAGGAGAATCACTTCAACCTGGGAGGGAGGTTGCAGTGAGCCGAGATTGCGCCACTGCCCTCCAGCCTGGGCAACAGAGCAAGACTCAGTCTCAAAAAAAAAAAAAAAAAAAAGCCAGGTGCAGTGGCTCATACCTGTAATTTCAACACTTTGGGAGCTGAGGCAGGTGGATCACAAGGTCAGGGGTTCAAGACCAGCCTGGCCAATATTGCGAAACCTTGTCTCAAAAAAAAAGAAAAAGAAAAGGTATCAGAGGATGTACTGTGAAAAACATCCTGTCACTAGAGCCAAGTTTCCTGAAAGTCCTCTAGAGACATTTTTTGCCTGGCCAGCCAGGCACATGGCCCTTTATCCCTGCCCCCACCCAGGAGGAGGAGTAGTGGGTGCACTGCACCTGCCGACCTGGTCCTACCAACAGGCTTTCCACACCAGTCCACGGCCACTGCCCACTCCCTCTTGGAGCCACACAGCGATGTGTTATGTAGGGAGAAGCTGTGCTGGGTTTACCTATTGGGTCGGGTTTTCAGAGTGAAGACTGCAGGGGGAAGGATTGGGACCACCTGCCGTCAGGCCGTGTGGTGACAGGTTCCCTGGGTGGTCACCGTCCTTCAGAAAGGGGCAGTGTGTAGGTGGGGACAATGCTGGTGGTTCCTACCCAACGCTGTCCTGTCCTCCTCTGCGGATTCCAGTATGGAGAGAGTGAGGAGCCAATGGGAGATGATGACTATGACGAGTACTCCAAGGAGCTAAACCAGTACCGCCGCTCTAAGGATGGCCGTGGCCGAGGTAGGCAGGGCCCTGGAGGGGGACACATTGGTTGGGGCAGGGATTCTAGCAGTTGCTGGATTTGAGGGGGGTACGGGGGGTGAGGTTCAGCAGCTTGTACATCATCTTCCCTCCACAGGGCTAAGTCGAGGCCGTGGCAGGGGCTCCCGAGGTCGAGGGAAAGGGATGGGCCGGGGCCGAGGCCGAGGTGGCAGCCGAGGAGGGATGAACAAGGGCGGAATGAACGATGACGAGACTTCTATGACGACGACATGGGCGTGAGTTGACTCCACTCTGATCTGATGTTTGGGCCAAGGTCGCTTCTTAGCCTTTTTTTCCTTTAATGAGTCGTTCTGTGAAGCTGATCCTGCCCCCTTGCTGCCGTCAGCCACCCCACAAAGGCCTGGCCAGCGTTAACCAGCATAACCAGTGATGACTTGTGTTATCTTGGAGAGATGCGTGCTGCTGAGACCCTCTGTGTTTCAAACCATGTCATTAGCAGCACCTGCACCCTGCAGCCATACCTAACACATCTCTGAGGTTCAGAAGGTTCTAGATGAACTATCCTGTTAGGCCTTGGGGGTTTTGCAGGGAGGCCCATGCCGCCACCTCTAGGTGTGTTGGACTTGTTCCTCTACAGGTGTGTGGAACTTGAGACTTCAGTGGCTAACAGCTGCAGGTGCTAGAGCTTTTCCTAGCTAGGCACCAACACCCCAAACCGTGGGGCTCAAATGCGTACACAGCCTCAGTGTTAGATGCAAGCTGCCCATCGATGCTCTTATGAGCTCTTAAGGGAGTCCTCATCCCCTTCTCCCATGCTTCTCATTAACCCCGATCCCATCTCCACCCTTCCCTTTCATCCCCCTTCACATCCACACTGTCTGCTGCAGGACGGTGGTGGTGGAAGCTACCGGAGTCGTGACCATGACAAGCCCCCACCAGCAGTCGGACAAGAAAGGCAAAGTCATCTGCAAGTACTTCGTGGAAGGGCGCTGCACCTGGGTAAGGAGCGCTGAAAGCTCCCGGGTGCCTCTAGGAGGCCAGCAGCTCCCAGAGGACACGGGGCTTCCAGAATGTTCTGCAGCTGTGGTAGGGTGGGTGGGAGTGACTTTGTGGTCCTTGTCCTTGTGGACCCTTGCTGGTGCTGAGAGCTGCCTGGGGGCCTGAAAGACTGTGGTTACTTTTTAGAATGAGGAGGACCCACAACAAGATGAGTGTTTTTGGTTTTAGGGGAATTTTTTGGCCAAAATTTTCACCCATATAGCCTGAAATGTAATGATGAAGGTTGATGTGAATGCAGAGATGCCGCTTATCCTGGTTAAGTTACTGCGCTTCAGGTTTTCAGAGGGAATGATTAAAGCATCCAGATAGAAGAGGAGGGGGAGATGAGGTTAACCTTGGACTTCATAGCAGAGTTCAGTGTCAGAAGATGGACCCGAGTTCTGAAGGAAAAGTGTAATAACCCAGTGTTAGTTCAGCTGCTAACTTCTTATCCCAGTGTTAAGGCAGCAACAGGCACCAGCAGATGTACGCTCAGGGCACACTGCACCCCTGCAGCTGTGTTGGGAGGAAACAGATGCCTCAAGCAAATAATGTTGTGTATAAAATAGTTTTTTTTTTTCCTTTTGAGATTGAGTCTCTGTCGCCCAGGCTGGAGTACAGTGGCATGAACTCAGCTCACTGCAACCTCTGCCTCTCAGGATCAAGCAGTTCCCATGCCTCAGCCTCCCGAGTAGCTGGGACTAGACTCACGCCACCAAACCTGGCTAATTTTTATATTTTTAGTGGAGACAGGGTTTCGCCATGTTGGCCAGGCTGGTCTCAAACTCCTGACTCCAGGTGATCCACCTGCGTTGGCCTCCCAAAGTACTGGGATTACAGATTTGAGCCACTGTGCCCGGCCAGTATTTCTTATTTAGTTACAATTTATATTCTTTTAAGAAACATGAAATACATATAGGCAAAAACAAATGAGTATACCCTGGGCAACATAATGAGACCCCCATCTCTAAAAAAAAATTTTAAAAGCCCAGTGTGGTGGCGTCTGCTTATAGTCTCAGCTTCTAAGGAGGCTGAGGCGGGAGGATCTCTTGAGCCTGGGAGATCAAGGTGGCAATGATCTGTGATTGCGCCACTGCACTTCAGCCTGGGTGGCAGAGTGAGAACCTATGTGAGAAAAAATAAAGGCTGGGCGCGGTGGCTCACGCCTGTAATCGCTGCACTTTGGGAGGCCAAGATGGGTGGATCACCTGAAGTAAGGAGTTTGAAACCATCCTGGCCAACATGGTGAAACCTCACCTCTACTAAAAATACCAAAATTAGCTGGGTGTGGTGGTAGCCACCTGTAATCTCAGCTACTTGGGAAGCTGAGGCAGGAGAATCGCTTGAACCTGGGAGGCAGAGGTTGCAGTGAGCCAAAATCACGCCATTGTACTCCAGCCTGGGTGAGGAGAGCAAAACTATCTCAAAAAAAGAGAGAGAGAATAGGTGTTTCTAAGAGTTAGGGGGATGGATCAGCTGCTGTCTTCAGTTCACAGTGATGGTGAGTGATTCCTGAGGACTAAGTGGTGAGGGATGGAAAACAATCCTGGGTTTCACCCAGGTGTTGTGTTGTTTTGTTCAGCTGGAAATAAAGGAAACCTTAACTCCACTGGCTTCAACACATAGACATTTGTTTCTCAGAACCAGGACTCTAGAGCTGGGTGGGCTGTACCTGGCCGTGCAGTGGTCAGGGGCACCCTGGGGACCTAGGCTCCTTCCTGCTTGCTATTCTGCCATCTTTAAACATGTGGCTTTTGTCTGGGCATGGTGGCTCAGACCTGTAATCCCAGCACTTTGGGAGGCTGAGGCTTACAGATCACTTGAGGTTGGGAGTTCGAGACCAGCCTGACTAACATGGAGAAACCCTGTCACTACTAAAAATACAGAATTAGCCGGGTGTGGTGGCGCATGCCTGTAGTCCCAGTTACTCGGGAGACTGAGGCAGGAGAATCGCTTGAACCCAGGAGGTGGAGGTTGCAGTGAGCCAAGATCACACCATTCCATTCCAGCCTGAGCGACGAGAGTATAACTTCATCTCAAAAAAAAAAAAAAATGTGGCTTTTGTCCTCACGGTTACATGATGTCTGCTGTGCCTCCTGGCATCACATCCAGGCGCTAGGAGGAAGAAAAATGGGCAAAAGGATTTTCTTTAAATTCAGGAAGTGACCAGTCTTGGTGGCTCATGCCTATAATCCCAGCACTTTGGGAGGCCAGGGTGGCAAGATCAGTTGAACCCAAGAGTTTCAGACCACCCTGGGCAACATAGTGAGATGCTGTCTCAGCAAAAAAATTTCAAAACATATTAGCTGGCTTGGTGGTGTGGGCCTGTAGTCCTAGCTGTGGGAGGATCACCTGAGCCCATGCGGCGACGCTGCAGTGAGCCGTGATCGTGCTGCTGCGCTCCATCCTGGGCAACAGAGGGAGACCCTGTGGGCAACAGCCTCTGGGACCTGTGCTTCCTAGACCTGTCGTCCTTTCCCAGGGGGGATTCATTTCTGTCCTTGGCCACTCACGCACAAGCAGTGACAGTATTTCTTCCCTGTGCAGGTAGAAGTAAGCGAGAGCTCCCCACGTCACCACCTTAACGTTTTCATTGCTTCTCTTCTAGGGAGACCACTGTAATTTTAGCCATGACATTGAACTCCCAAAGAAGCGAGAACTGTGCAAGTTTTACATCACTGGATTTTGCGCCAGAGCCGAGAACTGCCCCTATATGCACGATATCCTTTGGTGCCAGCATCTGGTCCGAACGAGGTGCAGGACTTCCCTGTCCTTTGACGGTAGTAACAGCTGACCTTCCTTTGCTGTGCTTTCTCTCTCTGTGCCAACAGCTTTCTGTGAGTCTCCATCTCATCTGACCCTCCACATCCGCCCCTCAGAGGGCTCTGCCTTTCCTGTCCTTCCAGGGAGTAAATGGAGATGCACATGCCGCCTGTTCTGTCTTCTGTAGGCTCCCAAGACTGGCCCATACCATCGCCTGAGATTCTTCCAGGTGCTTTTATACCTTGGGCAAGTCATTTAACTTCCTCAGTCTGGTTGACGATCTGAGGATGCAGCCCCCAGCCAGTGTGGTGGGGCAGGAAGTGGTCTGCAGTCTGGAGTACCAGGGTCTCTCCATGGGTCTGCTGCCAACCCACTGAGCAGCCCTGAGCACCTACCCTCACCTCTCTGGGCTCAGTTTCCTCATCTCCAAAACAAAAGGAGTTGGATTCTGCCTTTGGGAGGGCTCTGTGAGATGAAGCGTTTACCTTAATTTGCCATGAACGCGATTTCCCGTGTAAGCTGTACCACACCACTGGGAACTGCATCAATGGTGACGACTGCATGTTTTCCCACGACCCTCTGACCGAAGAGACCAGGGAGCTCTTGGATAAGGTAATGTCCGGGGTCCGGGGCCCACAGGAACCGGGACATGTGCACCCCGGGCCTCAGTGCTGTAGCCTGCCTGTCTAGCCTCTGTAGTGCCCAGCTGACTTTATCTGGAGTTGGGCCATTCTAAGGAGGACTTGGGGACTGTGTTCTCTTCTGCAGGTAGTTGAGGTGGGCACATGTGTCTTGTGTTAGGCCAGGATACGCTGTTGCTGTTTCCCTGGCGAAAAGGCCAAATGAAAGGAATACTGTCTGATGTGCTTCCAAGCATGAATTGTGATCTCTTAGCCCTCATTTAGAGAAAGCCCACAATACACAAAGATACACAAATCACCTGTAACTCCAGCACTTTGGGAGGCTGAGGTGGGAGGATTGCTTGAGCTCAGGAGTTCGATACCAGCCTAGGCATGTAGTGAGACCTGGGACCTTGTTTCTACTAAAAATTAAAAAATTGGATGGGCTGGGCACAGTGGCTCACACCTGTAATCCCAGCATTTTGGGAGGCTGAGGTGGGTAGATAACCTGAGGCCAAGTTTTCAAGACCAGCCTGGCCAACATGGCAAAACCCCATTGCTACCAGAAGTATAAAAATTACCTAGGCGTGGTGGCACATGCTTGTAGTCACAGCTACTCAGGAGGAGAGGTTGCAGTGAGCTGAGATTGCACTACTGCACTCCATCCAGCCTGTGCAACAGACTGAGGCTCTGTCTCAAAAAAAAAAAAAAAAAAAAAAAAATGCAGGCCAGGTGCAGTGGCTCATGCCTGTAATCCTAACACTTTGGGAGGCCGAGGCAGACAGATCGTGCGGTGAAGAGATCAAGACGATCCTGGCCAACATGGTGAAACCCCATCTCTACTAAAATACAAAAATTAGCAGGGCATGGTGGTATGCGCCTGTAGTCCCAGCTGCTCGGGAAGCTGAGGCAGGAGAATCGCTTGAACCTGGGAGGCGGAGGTTGGAATGAGCCGAGATTGTACCACTGCACTCCAGCCTGGTGCCTGGCAACAGAGCAAGATTCTGTCTCAAAAAAAAAAAAAAAATGGCCAAGTGTGGTGGTGCATGCCTGCAGTCCCAGCTACTTGGGAGGCTGAGGTGGGAGGATCTCTTGAGTCCAGGAGATCCAGGGTGCAGTGCAGCCATGATCATGCCACTGCACTCCAGCCTGGGTAACAGAGCAAGACCCTATCTCAAAAAAGACACAAAAAACCAAAGGTATACAAAGAAGAGGCAAAGGTTGTATTTTGGTGGAAAAGTCAAACGTTTCTGTGCAACTCTCAGGGCCTCCCATTATACATTAGAGAAAGTAGAGGGAAGCTGGGGGATCTCTAAGAGGGGCCTCCCTCGGGGGAGGTGTCAGGGCTTCCCCTCTAGCTGGGTGACATTTGAAACTCATCCTGGCATTCGTTGTCTTCCCTGAGGAGTCTGGCTGAGGACGTTGGGTTAGGGTTAAATACCCAAATACCAGTCCTGGGTTTCCCAGTTCATCTGAGGATGAGTGGGTGCGGGAACAGGTGTCTTTTATAATGAAGCTTTCCTGCCTGCCTTCTAGTTCACAGAAGGTTCGAGGAGATTGGCTGTTTTTTGAGAATGGAAAGGATCAAGGCATCAGCACATCTGCCAGCTTCCAGAGTCCGTCCGTCAGTGACTGTCTTGTTAACGGTTGTTAGGGGCACCCCTGTGAGGGGTGCAGGGAAGGCCCCGTGCAAGCAGATGTAGAGAGAAGGCCAGTCCCTCTGGGGAGCCTGCTGCCCTGGGGTTGGTTGGTTGGTTTTGTTTTGTTTTTTGAGATGGAGTCTCACTCTCTCACCCAGGCTGGAGTGCAGTGGTGCGATCTCGGCTCACTGCAATCTCTCTCCCGGGTTCAAGTGATTCTCCTGCCTCACCCTCCCGAGTAGCTGGGACTACAGGCACGTGCCACCACACCCAGGTAATTTTTGTATTTTAGTAGAGACGGGGTTTCACCATGTTGGCCAGGATCGTCTCGATTTCTTAACCGCGTGATCTGTCTGCCGCAGCCTCCCAAAGTGCTGGGATTACAAGCGTGAGCCACCGCACCGGGCCTGCCCTAGGGTTTTGTAATCAGTATGTACCTGGAGTCTGAGCTGTTTGATTCCGGAAGCAGTGGTCAGTCAGAGTGGCCTGACTGTTTGAGAGTACTCAACAATCTCTGACTGAGGACTGCCCCCTGCTGGAGGCTCCCCAAGTTTGTGCTCCAGGACAGTCCTGCCCATAGGAGCACCACAGAGTCACTTCGTTCATTTAAAAATTTCCAGTAGCCACATTAAAAAAAAGTAAAAAGAAACAGGCAAAATTAAATTTTTTTTTTTTTTTGAAATGGAGCCTCGCTCTGTTCCCCAGGCTGGAGTGCAATGGCACCATCTCTGTTCACTGCAACCTCTGCCTCCCGGATTCAAGCAATTCTTCTGCCTTAGCCTCCCAAGTAGCTGGGATTATAGGCACCTGCCTCCACGCCCAGCTTTTTTGAGAGGGAGTTTTGCTCTTGTGATCCAGGCTGGAGTGCAATGGTGTGATCTCAGTTCACTGTAGCCTCTATCTCCTGGGTTCAAGTGATTCTCCTGTCTCAGCCGCCTGAGTAGTTGGGATTACAGGCGCCTGCCACCATGCCCAGGTTTTTTGAGAGGGAGTTTTGCTCTTGTGACCCAGGCTGGAGTGCAATGGTGTGATCTCAGTTCACTGCAACCTCCACCTCCCAGGTTCAAGTGATTCTCCTGTCTCAGCCGCCTGAGTAGTTGGGATTACAGGCACCTGCCACCATGCCCAGCTGATTTTTGTATTTTTAGTAGAGATGGATTTTCACCATGTGTGTAGTTTCAATGGCTAGGAAAAAAAATTTTTTTAAGTGGCATTGAGGTTACATTTGATCTCCATTGGCTTCATAGAAAGTGCCTATGAAGCCAACAGAGATCAAGTATAATGGTACTTTTGAGCTCATTAAAAGTAAATTCTATATCAAGAAATGTTTTCTGAAAGCAAAACTTGATGTTTGCCAAAGTTAGAGGGTTGTAGGTTTCTGCTTCGGAATAAGCACAGAGACCCCTTCCCTAATTCATACCTTCTAAATTTATCTGAGTGCTTTAAGCAGCTCTTGGCATTATATCTATATGTTTTTGTGTGTTCTCTTTGGTACCAATTTTTCTTTTTTTTTTTTTTTCTGAATCGGACTTTCACTCTTGTTACCCAGGCTGGAGTGCAATGGTGCAATCTCGGCTCACTACAACCTCCGCCTCCTGGGTTCATACGATTCTCCTTTCTCAGCCTCCTGAGTAGCTGGGATTACAGGTGCCTGCCAGCATGCCCAACTAATTTTTATATTTTTAGTAGAGATGGGGTTTCACCATGTTGGCCAGGCTGGTCTTGAACTCCTGACCTCAGGTAGTCCATCTGCTTCAGCCTCCCAAAGTGCTGGGATTATAGATGTGAGCCACCACGCCTGGCCTCCATAGACATTTTGAAAGCATCAATATCATGCATGCCCTGTTACAGGTTAGACATGCTGTCAAACCAGGACAGAGCATCCCAGAGTCCAGCTGTGATGGGAAGAAAGCAGCAGTCACAGTAACCATCTTGGAAGGGCCTAGATTAACCCTGGTGAAAAGTGTGGGGTGTCCCCTGTTGCCTTCTTGCTAGGACAGCTATGGCCTTGGTCCATCAGAGCTGGGGACCCCCTTTAGGACTAGGCCCTTACAACCCTTTCGTGAAGCATGTGTGCTCTTAATCCTCTCCACCCTCTTTGCCTTCAGTTTTATTTTCCCGCTTCTTGGTGATGTTTCCATCTGTCTAGAAATGTCCGTTCTCAGCCATCACTTCCAAGTTTGGAAACTTGCCTGCATTTGGGGTTGGTCGTGACGCTTATGTGGGGAGCAAGTGGTTAAGAATAACAGAGATTCCCTACACCAAGTTTCATCTGTTTGTAACATTTTGCCCCATTTGCCTTATTTTTGTGCTCTTACATTTTAGTCTATATGTGTGTGCATATCTTTTTTTCTTTATCTGTTTTAGAGTGAAGTGCATATGTCAGACCTTTACCTTCAGTACTTCAGTTACACGTACATTTCGTCTAGTCAGGTTTATTAAGCACAGTTTGTTTCTAGTAAAATTCTCCCTATTTAGTATATAGTTCTATGGGTGGTTTTTTTTTTTTAATTGTTGTTGTTTTTGAGACAGTCTCACTCTGTTGCCCAGGCTGGAGTGCAGTGGCGCAGTCTGGGCTCACCACAACCTCAGCTTACCGCAATCTCGGCTCACCGCAACCTTCACCTTCCAGGTTCAAGTGATTCTCCTGCCTCTGCTTCCCGAGTAGCTGGGATTACAAACACGCACCACCACACCCAGCTAATTTTGTATTTTTAGTAGAGTCGGGGTTTTTCCATGTGGGTCAGCTCGAACTCCTGACCTTGGGTGATCCACCCACCTTAGCCTCCCAAAGTGCTGGGATTACAGGTGTGAACCACCGTGCCTCACCTAATTTTTGTATTTTTAGTAGAGACTAGGTTTCACCATGTTGGCTGGGCTGGTCTTGAACTCCTGACCTTAAGTAATTTCCCAGCCTCGGCCTCGCAAAGTTAGGCATTAGCCACTGCACCCGGCCGTATAGTTCTGTGAGTTTTGACAAAGATGTTGAGTCATGTCACCACCTCACAAGATGGATGTAGGAAACCCATTCTGTCACCCCAGAACCTCCACTGTGTCCTTTATAGTAAATGTCTCCCCCACATCTCCAGTGCCTGGCAACTGTGGATCAGAGTCTGTCTTGTGGTTTTGCTTTCTCAAGGAAGTCATATAAATAGAATTGTGAGGTAAACAGCCTTTAAGAGTTTGTGTATGTGTGCACGCACTGCATCTGGCTTCTTGCACTTGGTATGAAGCCTTTGAGATCCCCCTCGTGGTGTTGTAAGTACCAGTTCATTACTGTTTGTTGCTGTGTAGTGCCCCACCGAGTGGATGATTAAGTTTGTTTATCCAGGCATCTGTTGACAGACATTTGAGTTGTTCCCAGTTCAGGGCAAAAGCTTAACGTGGTAACCAGCGGCCTGGAGCTTATTCGCATGGCCTGATGGGGCTCAGCCCTCATGCCTCTGCACCTCTACTAGTGTCACTTTTTGCTTGCAGAAGGTGACTGACTTTTGGAAACTCCTCTGATCACTGAGAGTCTGTCTTGGCTAGAGAGGTTTTGGCATCCAGCAGGGTGCTAGTGGTCTCAGCTGGTGGTGCTCGGCTTTGCTGGTGGAGGGGGTGGGGACAGAGGTGCCCTCCACGGGATCTGTGCTGGCAGGACCAATAGGCAGTTGGGGTTGACTCCACAGTTGACTCCATGGTGGAGTCCACCAGTCAGGGCCTGAGCTTTCTCCGCTGCACTGGACCCAGCCTCTGGAGTCCAGGGAATGTAGGGCAGGGTACATTGGTTTGTGTTCTGTGCTTAGCCATTCAGTTGATCAGTCTCTGTGCCTTGTTTGTGACAGGCACTGAGGGTGGTGAGGCAGGGGTAGGTCCTTGGGCAGATGCTGATGACACATGGGGGTCAGGCCATGAACGGCAAATGCGGGAGCCCAGGACTGTAGCAGGGCTCTATTCACGAGGCAGGTGTTCAGGAGGCTCTGTGAGGAGGTGAGCCTGGCGGCCCCAGGGTATACAACAGTCGGGACTGAAGAGGAGGAGGAGGTGCAGGGTAGCAGAGGCAGCACAAGCCATGGCGGCACACACAGTTGAGGAAAGGCCTTCGGGCCAGGAGGAAGTGAGCTGATGGCAGTGCTGAAAGCAGCAGTGCTGGGACCAGTGCAACGCTCTGGGCTCCCTCAGCAGACTCATCTCAGGTGGTGGTGCCCACACTCCGAGGGCAGATGCGGATTCCGCCTCCGCGGGTTCCCCCTGTGCTGCTGGTTCACACAATGACCACACGTGGAGTAGCAGGGCTCAGAAGGACAGAGGGGTTCCACCGCGCCGTTTCCACCCCTCCTCCATGAAGCCACATTCTTGCTGGAGCCTGGGGTTCCAGGGTCTAGGTACCATCTACCGCCGCTAATGGCTAGGAGAAACAAAAGCTGCAAGTGCATAATTCCCACCAGGGGGTCGTTTCTGTCACCCCTGCTGCTCCCGGGCAGAGAGGCAGGACTAGTTTATCCTGACCCTGTTAGGATAAGTGTTAGGGCCCACTAAGGGATCTGTGCTGGGGTCCCCCAAGATGACCCAGAGCAACTTGCTGGGGAACTCAACGGCCAAGATTTTACTGCAGTGAACGGACACAGGCAAACTCAGCCACAGGAACGGGTGGGTGAGGGCGCCTGGAGGAAACAGGTGCGTGCTCTGAGTCCTCTCCCTGTGTGAGTCTGTTCACAGGAGCTGTCCAGCAGGGGCAGGTCCACATAGACCAGAAGCAGAGTGGCTGCTGGGGGCTGGGGGCAGGGCAGGTAGTGATTGCTTAGTGAGTACATGGTCTCTTTTGGGGTTGATGAAAATGTCCTAGAACTAGGTAAAGGTGGTGGCTGCATTAATCATGCACTTAATGTTTTTTTTTTTTTTTAAAGACGAGGTTTCACCATGTTGGTCAGACTGGTCTTGAACTCCTGACCTCAGGTGATCTGCCTGCCTTGGCCTCCAAAGTGCTTGGATTACAGGCGTGAACCACCATGCCCGGCACTTAATTTTTTAAATTTTTATTTGTTTGGTTTATTTATTTATTTTTTGAGACAGAGTCTTGCTCTGTCGCCCAGGCTGTAGTGCAGTGGCATGATCTCGGCTCACTGCAGCCTCCGCCTCTTGGGTCCAAGCGATTCTCCTTCTTCAACCTCCTTAGCTGAGATTATAGGCGCGTGCCACCACAGTCGGCTAATTTTTGTATTTTTAGTAGAGACGAGGGTTTCACCCTGTTGGCCAGACTGGTCTCCAACTCCTGACCTTGTGATCCACCCATCTCGGCCTCCCAAAGTGCTGGAATTACAGGCGTGAGCCACTGCGCCTGGCCTATTTTTTTTATTTTTGAGAAAAGTCTGGCTCTGTCGCCCAGGCTGGAGTGCAGTGGTGTAATCTTGGCTCACTGCAACCTCTGCCTCCCAGGTTCAAGTGATTCTCCTGTCTCAGCCTCCTGAGCAGCTGGGATTAAAGGTGCCCACCACCACACCCAGCTAATATTTTTGTATTTTTAGTAGAGATGGGGTTTCACCATGTTAGTCAAGCTGGCCTGGAACTCCCGACCTCAGATGAACTGCCTGCTTCAGCCTCCCAAAGTGCTGGGGTTACAGGCATAGCCACCACACCTGGCCTTATTTATTTGTTTTTGAGATGAAGTCTCCTCTGTCGCCCATGCTGGAGTGTAGTGGTGTGATCTCGGCTCACTGCAGCCTCTGCCTCCCAGGTTCAAGTGATTCTCCTGCCTCAGTCTCCTGAGTAGCTGAGACTACAGTCATGCGCTACCAGCTAATTTTTGTATTTTTAGTAGCGATGGGGTTTTACCATGTTGGCTAGACTAGTCTTGAACTCCTGCCCTCAAGTGATTTGCCCACCTCAGCCTCTCAACGTGCTGGGATTGGACGTGAGCTCCCGTGCCCGGCCATTCACTTTAAATGGTTAAACAGTACACTTTGTTATGTGTATTTTGCCACAGAACAGGAATAGCGCCACCTGCTAGCTGGTCCCCCAAGAGTGGAACAGAGGTGACTGATGGTGATGTTTGTTACAGAGCCATTGTGGTCATTCGCTTTATGCCTTAAGATCTCAAGGTCCTTGTACTGCAGACTTTTCCTCATAAACTTCAGCTCTCAGCGCTGGAGAGGTGTTTCCAGCCCGACCCCTGTCCACACCTTCTTTTGTTCTGTCTCACCTGCAGATGTTGGCTGACGATGCAGAAGCAGGTGCTGAGGATGAGAAGGAGGTGGAGGAACTGAAGAAGCAGGGCATCAACCCCCTGCCCAAACCACCCCCTGGCGTGGGCCTCCTACCCACCCCCCCCTCGGCCCCCTGGCCCTCAGGCTCCAACCTCTCCCAATGGCAGGCCCATGCAGGGTGGCCCCCGCCCCTCCCCCTCCCCCCTCCCCCCACCACCAGGGCCCCCTCAGATGCCCATGCCGGTGCACGAGCCCCTGTCCCCGCAGCAGCTGCAGCAGCAGGACATGTACAACAAGAAGATCCCCTCCTTGTTTGAGATTGTGGTACGGCCCACGGGACAGCTGGCTGAGAAGCTGGGTGTAAGGTGAGTGCCCTGGGCTCCTGTGGCAGGCCAGGGCATGCTGTCCTGGGCCCAGCCAGGCTTCTCTTGTCAGGGCAAGCCTGGCGGGGGCAGGGTCTTGCCTCTCTCCCCTAGCTGTGGGAGTCCTGGTCTGTGGCCACTGCCCTCCTCTGCAGCTTCTCTCACAGGTGCCTTTTTCCTCTTCTAGGTTCCCTGGACCTGGTGGACCTCCAGGGCCAATGGGCCCTGGGCCCAACATGGGACCCCCTGGGCCAATGGGTGGTCCAATGCACCCTGACATGCACCCCGACATGCACCCTGACATGCATCCTGACATGCACCCTGACATGCACCCCGACATGCCAATGGGCCCTGGCATGAATCCTGGTCCACCCATGGGTCCTGGTGGCCCCCCAATGATGCCCTATGGTCCTGGGGACTCCCCCACATTCTGGAATGATGCCCCCCATCCCGCCAGCCCAGAACTTCTATGAAAACTTCTACCAGCAGCAGGAGGGCATGGAGATGGAGCCGGGACTCCTGGGGGATGCAGGTATGCAGGGCTCCAGGCATGGCTGCCTGGGGCTGTGGGCTTTGTACAGTGCAGTAGAGTTGGGGGAGATGTGATTTCTCTTTCTTCGTCCGAGTCTCTTTGAAAGCATGACTCCAGACTCCATCTGTGTCCCATTTAACAGTTGAATGTTTTCAGTGACATAGGATTCATTATTCTGTTGAGGAAGAAAGGAGTATCCTGTTTATTATCAGTATAGGTTTTTTTTTTTTTAATTTTGCAAGCTCTTTCTGGAATCGGAAGTGTAGGAAGTTAGAGGCAAGAGAGTGCAAGGGTGTGAGGCTGAGAGGACTCAGTTAGTAGTGGCCTGGCAAAAGCTGCCTCCTTCCAGACAGTTCTCGGCTTGGAGCTGCCAGTGTCCACCCCAGGACTCCAGGTTCTGTCCTCATTACCGGCCGTTTTCCTTCATTCTTTCCTTTCGTTTGCGTTGTAACAAACATCCAGTGAGCAGAGGGAGTTAGATGACGCCGCTGCAGCTGTCGGGGATGCGGTATGCAGCCCTCCGGAGGAGGAGGGCCAGGCACGGGAGGCCACCACTGCCCTTGCTCAGTTGCATCTCTGTGGAACAAGGCAGGTGGCAAGTGTGTAGACAGAGGAGTTGGCTCCTTTCAGCAGTGGCCATTGTTAGAAGAAAAGGTGGGGTACCATGGGAGTGGGCCACAAGGCTCAGTGCCTCCATGGGGATGGTCACAAAAGTCTCTCTGAGAAGTAAAGCAGCACTCACAATGTGAGGAATGATGGGACCTCCGAGGGCAGCGGGTGGGGGCGCTGTGTGGACCTGGGGCAGCTGCTGGCGGCTGTCCTGGGCGGAGGCAGCAGAGCAACTGCTGGAATGCAGGGCAGGGCTTAGGGTTTGGGAGTGGTGCTATGGGCCAGTGTGAGCCCTGTGTGTTTGGCAAGGTGGGCAGGAGCGGCATGGAGGATGGGGTGCTGGACATGGGCATAGTCACTGCAGGGTGCCTGCCCATCTGATGGCCATGTGATAATTTTGAGGGGGTGGTTTCAGGGGCGTCAGGGAGAGGCTCATGCTAGAGATGAAAATGTGAACATCTTTGGCTTTGGGTGGTGTGTGGATCTGGGAGAGCAGGTACTTGGGTGAGAATGGGTGCTTTAGAAAGACGAGAAAAACAGGCTGCCACAGGGAGGTACGGGGGTTCCCTCAGCTCATCCCCCCTTTAACAAATGCGTCTGAAAGGTACATGGGAAAAGCTCTGCTGGCGGGGGAACCAGAAATCGGTCACGCTATTAGGAGTAGGTGTCTCTAGAGTAATTGTGTTCCATAAAATCCTCCTTCTGACATGGGCGGTCAGTGGTTTCTGGTGTGTGCACAGACTGTGCGTGAAGGGGGGACCCTCGGCTGTCTGGTTCATCAAGTGGGTCCCAGCTCTGTGCCGGATGTGTCATAGAGCAGGCTGGCCCATCAGGTTCACATGACGAAGTTGAAATGAATGAAGGCTAAGTTACAGGTGCACTCTGTAGACACCACGTTTCAAATGCTCAGCTGCCGCAGGAGGATGGAGGCAGCCACATGTTGCCCTGCAGGCCTAGACCATTTCCGTCACTGCAGAGTGTTCTGTGGGGCAGCACTGACTCCAGACTGCCCCCGCCTTGGTGACTCGCTGTCTGTCATGCTCACATCTTTCACACACACACAACATGAAAGAAGGTGTCGGCCAAGCCTGCTCTCCCCTCCACACCTGCTGCGTCCCCACGTCAGCCTGTGCCGCTGCCCACAGCTCTTGGCTCGGACACTGGGGGAGTGCGTAGGTGAGGTGGCCTGTGCCCGTGCTTACCCTGCAGGAGTGGAGACAGCGCTGGCCCCGTGCTTCCTGAGACGCCTCCTAATGCTGTGCAGTGCGAGGGGGAGGCGCTCTGGAGCCTCTGCTGACCTGTGGTCAGAGCAACACTTGGGCCCATTGCATTCTCTTTTCCTGGCTTCTGGTGTTGAGTGTGGTTGAGTTCACTATGAGATGCACGGTGTTTCCTTACTGATTGTTAGAAACTCCTGTCCATCCAGAATCATTAAGTACAGGAAAGAGTGCAGGTTCCACTCTCAGCCTCTCCAGAATTGCCCTCCCAGAGGGACTGTTTCTGTCTTTTCAAAGCTTTCTCATCATGTTTTATAAACGTACATCTGATGTCCATCCTGTTTCCACCTCATAAGCGTTCGCCCCCATCACTCAGCCCTCTCTGTGAACCTCATTCTTCACATAGGCAGGGCTACCCATTGGTGACTCCTTTCCCCTGAGACCTGGGGCGGGCAGGCAGGGGCAGGCTGTGCGTCCTCTCCATCGCCATTGGGGTGGGCTTGCAGTGAGGGGCAAGGGGGGCTGGAGTTGGCGCCTGGAGGCCCTTCCCGACATGAACCCTCGGTTCTTCCCTGCCACAGAGGACTACGGGCACTACGAAGAGCTGCCAGGGGAGCCTGGGGAGCACCTCTTCCCTGAGCACCCTCTGGAGCCCGACAGCTTCTCTGAGGGAGGGCCCCCAGGCCGGCCGAAGCCAGGCGCCGGTGTCCCTGACTTCCTGCCCTCAGCCCAGAGGGCCCTGTACCTGAGGATCCAGCAGAAGCAGCAGGAGGAGGAGGGGAGAGAGCGAGGAGGCTGGCTAGAGCAGCAAGCAGGACCGGGAGAATGAGGAAGGCATGTGTCCGCCCCAGGGGCAGGGGCACAGGCCCCGGGAGCGGCGGTGGTGGGGTATGCCAGGTCGGGTTTCCTGTCAGGAAGGAGCCCGTGGCCAGGGAAGACCCCTATCCAGGGCCATGAAGCCGGGCTAGGGCTGTTGCTTGTCCCTGAGAAAACTGGCAGGCAGGGATTCCTTTCTGTGTGGCTCCTGGAGAGACCGTGATCCCATGGAGTACGGTGGAGGGCTGATCCCCCAGAGGAGACGGTGGCCAGGAGGATTGACCGCCTGCGCCCTGCCAGAGGGGGCTCTAGGGAGACCCTCACAGCCCCCGTTTTCCTAGACCATGTCTCAAGGAGCCAACAGATGAGATAGTCATTGAAATTAACCAGTAATAATCATAGTCACGAGCCACTGAGTCTCAGGTGCTGTGTGGTTGACTCAGTGGTGTCCACATGGGGTGAAATGACAAGTGGTGTCTAGATCCTGAAGCCAGAGGCCACAGGTGGCCCTGACAGGAGCCAGTGGGACAGCAGGAAGTGGGCTGCTCCCTGGTGGCTAAGGCTGTGCTGGCCGAGGTTTTGCTTGAGTCCATGTCTGAGTCTGCCCAGCTGGCCCTGCCTCTTACCAGCCGGTAGCTGTGGTTGGTCCACACCGGCCCTTCCCTGGGACATGGGGACATCTCGAGCTGGCTTGGGGGCAAGTGTCTGTGAGTCCCAGGCCTACCTAGCCAGAGCTGAGTCAGTGGTGGCTGCTACCAGGACCTCCTGAAAGAGGTGCCCACAGCCGGACTTGCCACAGTGAGGGCTGAACTATCCCTGAGGGGGGTGAGGCGAGGCAGCAGAACTCTGGGCTAGGAGTCCCAGCCCAGTCCTGGCCCTGACCCCGATTTAATGGAACCGTGCCTCTGTTTTCACATCTGTCAAATGGGCGTGATAGTATCACCACCTCTTGGGTGGTTGTGAGTTATTTAAATAAACAACACTTAGTGCAGTGTCGCCGCTGAGGAGGCTGGGGGCACAGCACAAATGAAAACACCTTAGCACCCTGCGTCTCCTCTGCCGCCCGCTGAGGGGGAGGGGTCTTAGAGAGGAGGTTCTGAGAGGCACGAGCAAAGGAGCCACTCGTCGGTGGGCTGCTATGGGGTCTGAGGGGGCAGGCAATAGATGCGACCACTCACCCCTCCCTGCTCCTCTGTTCTTTCCCCAGGTGACACCGGAAACTGGTACTCAAGTGACGAGGACGAGGGTGGAAGCAGTGTCACCTCCATCCTGAAGACCCTGAGGCAGCAGACGTCCAGCCGACCCCCCGCTGCAGTTGGAGAGCTGAGCAGCAGTGGGCTGGGGGGCACCCCGCCTCCAGAAGGGGCACCCCGCAGGAAGCCGGCTGGCTGACCCTCGCCTCAGCCGGGACCCCAGACTCACCCGTCACGCGGAGGTTTCTGGTGGGTCTGGCCCAGGGGATTCGGGACCCTCAGATCCTCGGCTGGCTCGAGCCCTGCCCACCTCCAAGCTTGAAGGCAGCCTTCATTCCAGCCCTGTGGGCCCCAGCAGTTCCAAGGGGTCTGGGCCACCCCCAGCGGAGGAGGAAGAAGGGGAGCGAGCTCTGCGGGGAGAAGGCTGTGAACATTCCCCTGGACCCACTCCCTGGGCACCCGCTGCGGGACCCACGGTCACAGCTGCAGCAGTTCAGCCACATCAAGAAGGACGTGACCCTGAGCAAGCCCAGCTTCGCTCGCACCGTGCTGTGGAATCCCGAGGACCTGATCCCCCTGCCCGTCCCCAAGCAGGATGCAGTGCCCCCCGTGCCTGCCGCCCTGCAGTCCATGCCCACCCTGGACCCCCGGCTGCACCGCGCTGCCACGGCAGGGCCTCCCAATGCTCGGCAGCGCCCGGGCACCTCCACGGACTCTAGCACACCGGGCGCCAACCTCCCTGACTTTGAACTTCTCTCTTCGCATCCTCAAGACAGTCAATGCCACCGGCTCCTCTGCCACCCCTGGCTCCAGCGACAAACCCAGTGACCCCCGGGTGCGGAAGGCCCCCACTGACCCTCGGTTGCAGAAACCCACAGACTCCACAGCTTCCTCCAGGGCTGCCAAGCCCGGCCCCACTGAGGCGCCCTCTCCCACCGCCAGCCCAAGTGGGGAGGCCTCCCCCTCCAGCCACCGCTCCCTACGACCCCCGCGTGCTGGCAGCCGGTGGGCTGGGCCAGGGTGGAGGCGGCGGGCAGAGCAGTGTGCTCAGCGGCATCAGCCTCTATGACCCGAGGACTCCCAACGCGGGGGGGCAAAGCTGCAGAGCCGGCCGCCGACCCAGGTGCCCAGCCCAAGGGTGCCGAGGGCAATGGCAAAAGCTCGGCCTCCAAGGCCAAGGAGCCCCCTTCGTTCGCAAGTCCGCCCTGGAACAGCCAGACACGGGGAAGGCCAGTGCCGATGGGGGCGCCCCCACGGACAGATACAACAGCTACAACCGGCCCCGGCCCAAAGCTGCCACAGCCCCCGCTGCCACCACCGCCACCCCGCCCCCGGAGGGTGCCCAACCCCCAGCCCGGGGTGCACAACCTGCCCGTGCCCACCCTCTTTGGGACGGTGAAGCAGGCGCCCAAGACAGGCTCGGGAAGCCCGTTTGCTGGTAACAGCCCGGCCCAAGAGGGCGAGCAGGATGCGGCGTCCCTGAAGGATGTTTTTAAAGGCTTCGACCCCACGGCCTCCCCTTTTTGCCAGTAGTGTCCAGCCAGAGCCATGGCTCCAGCCGCCCTTTCCAGGGTGGCATTCAGGGCATCACCCAGGGTGGGGATCTTGGGGGGCAGGGGAGGCAGGCTGGGTGTTCCCTTTTTCTTTTCTCCTTTTCCTTTTTTTCTTTGCTTCTCTCTTTTTTTTTTTAGTAGTGCTTTCTGTGAGACTTATAAATTGTATATAACTATCTTAAGTTCTGGTCAGTGTGGCGGGTGCTCGGGCTCCTGCTGAGCAAACTGTCTCATGCCTGGCCTCAGCCCCCGTGGGCTCTGCCTGGCCAGGCCTCGCTGGAGGTACAGTGGGTTTTCTGGGCAAAGCATGGCCCCTTCTCTCTAGGACAAACGGAGCAGTTGGTGTCTGGGAAGGCACTGAATGCTCCTCACCCTGTGCCCGAAGAGACCCAGAACCCAGACCTCGGCAGGGCCTGTGTGGAAGCAGGTACAGGTGTTTCTGGAACCGTAGGGTTCACCATCAGTGTCTCTTCAGTGCAGGGCGTGACAACCCACTCGAGATGGTGACAGTAAAAAGGTATTAAAAAGCCCTGAGTGGCACTCCAGGGTCTCCTGGCGCATGCCTGCTCCTGTCCCTGGATTGGCATGCAGGCCCTCTCCGCCACCCTCCATCCAGAGCAAGCAGATGCCCCCCCGCCCCCAGCCTGCAGCAGAAGCCTCCAGAGTGAGAACTGGACCCAAAGGCAGTGGGGGCCAGTGTGGGGCGGGGCCCTGAAGAACCGCCTCAGGGAGACAGCCCCTGGGGGCACGCACGAGTTTTCTGTCAGTATTACCCGACCTGTCACATCGGCCACACCCTCCTCGCTCTGCACCAGGGTCTGTCCTGGTCCTCAAGCCACACACCCGCTGTACCTGCTGCAGCCCGGTCCCGGAGAGCTCCAGGATCCGTGCAGTGGCTGCTCCGCCAGGTCCCAACAGCAGGGGTCCTGGGGTGGCTCCTGGCCAAGTGTTTATTGTGTCAGCTTTCCTTGCACTTCCTCACACTGTGTGACCTGCAGGGCACGAGGTATTGATGTGTTTGGGTTTCCTCTCCCAAGGCAGCAGATGCAGGGGTTCCGAGGTGTGTCGATGTAGCATTTGTGGACACTTCCAGAAAGGGGCCTAGGGAGAAGAAGCCTGCAACCAGGGCAGGGGAGGGAGAGTCTGTGTTGCCCCCCACACTCCCACCCTGGCTGACGGCCATCCTCGCCCACAGAGCCCAGGAGGAGGCCCACCCATGGACACAGCCCGGGAGATGGATGCACGGGGCGCTGGGGGAGACCTGCTGGCCTCTTGCCTCTGGGCCTTGGGCAGCCTCAGGAAGTGTGCGCTTGTGGCTTCATGTGCCCGTCTCCCTGACCCACCACGTGACTGCAGGCCCTCTCTTCATGGCTGAGGATAAGGAGACCTGGTCACCTGCCAAGGAATTTCCCCTCCCTCCTCAGGGCAGCTAAACAAGGCTCCTATCCCACCCCAAAAAGAGAAGAATGAAAAGCTCATAGTTTGGGGCCAGGAGGCAGGGTGTCCTGCAGGGCTGCACAGCCCTGAGGAGTCAGCGCTGGGATCAGGTTGGTTGGTTGGTTTGTCTTTTTGTCTTTTTTTTTTAAAGCAATCATTAATGAGATTTGTCTTCAGCCACCAGTGTTGGCCTTGAAGCGGAGGGCGCAGCCCTTGGTGTTTGTAAAATTAGTATCAATACACAGTGTGGCAGTGTTTTGTTTTGTTTTTTTTTTCTCAAAAATTTTCTTCTGTAAAAGAAAATTAAATATTTTTTAAACCGAAATCTGTGGATAAAATAGAAGCTGGAGCCCTCCTCTTGGAATATTCAGCCTAAGAACCTCATGGGAGTATGAATTCACTCGAAATTCTCATTTGCCATCAGGCCGAGCTTTTAAAGAAAAATTATCCTTTAACCAGGATTGTAACAAAAGTGTAAATACTATTTCAGAGTTGAGAGTTGGTGGTGCAAATATGTATATAATGAACTGTATTTTTACAATGATCGTCGCATGACTATTTCACACCCTTTTTATACTCCATATCTGTCTTCCAGAAACGTCACCTGCCTTCTCTCCTGTGGTCTCTTAATCCAATAATTGTATTACTGCCATTAAAGGATGCAGTTATTTTAAAAAGCTTGTACGTCTGGTCTCTCTGGGAATTAACGAGGAGGGTGGAAGGTGGCTGGGGCTGAATCGTGGACCTGTTCTCTCAGCGGTCGGCCTCAGGGTAACATTCATGGGGACACTGAGGGACAATTTGTGCCTCCAAATAGCATTGGCTGTTCACAGCAGACGGCAGTGGGTCATCTACTGGCAACACCCCAAGGTCCCTGAGCTGCTGAGCTGGCCACTGTCAGCATTGGGATCCAGGGATGACCTGTACAGGCCTGGACCTGCCCCCTCAGTTTTCATAGACAAAGACTATTCGCACAAACAGGACAGCTGGGCTGTCTTCTAGGGAGGAGGAGAGCTTTAGCAGGTACCCTACCCATGTGATAGCCAGGGGCATTCTCTGTAAAAAGATCTGATGTCGAAACATTTTGAAATGCCTCAACAAATACGAAGGATGGATGGATAGATGGCTGAATGCCTGGTAAAGCAATGCAGTTTGGACACGGTGGCTCACACCGCTAATCCCAGCACTTCGGGAGGCTGAGGAAGGAGGATCCCTTGAACCCAGTAGTTCGAGGCTGCAGTGAGTTAGATCACCCTATTGCGCTCCAGGCTGCGCAACAGAGTGGGAGCCTGTCTTTTGTTTTGTTTTGTTTTTTAATTTTTATTTTTTCTATTTTTTTTCTTATTTATTTTTATCTGACTCATTAAAAAAAAAAGGAAAAAGAAAAAGGCCAAGACCCAGATACAAGGTTTTTTTGGGATTTACATGAGGGAAAGAGAGCCCCTCAGCGGGATGATTCGCAGAACTGCAATGGCTTTAAAAAGTCATGCAGTTGGCTGGGCGTAGTGGTTCACGCCTGTAATCCCAGCACTTTGGGAGGCCGAGGCGGGCGGATCACAAGGTCAGGAGTTCAAGACCAGCCTGACCAACATGGTGAAACCCCGTCTCCACTAAAGCTACAAAAAAGCCGGGTGTGGTAGCGCGCGCCTGTAATCCCAGCTACTTGGGAGGCTGAGGCAGGAGAATCCCTTGAACCCGGGAGGTGGAGGTTGCAGTGAGTTGAGATCACGCCACTGCACTCCAGCCTGGGCAACAGAGCGAGACTGTCTCAAAAAAAAAAAAGACCTGTAAGAGTGGACGATGTGGCTCAGGAATTGCGTGGAGTCCGAGGACCATCCCCATTGGAGGAAGGTATGGAGGCTGAGGGAGGGCAGAGATGGGCACCAGCTCCAGGGCGTGGTTGAGGCTTCCACAGCCCAAGGTCACCTGGACACTGGGACCAACAGCTTGTGCCAGGTGCTCTGTGGGTGCCTGCCCTGATCCACTGCCCAGATTCTACAAGTGTTAACTGTTTCCTGTATTTGCTTGTTTTTGTTTTAGTTTTTCTTTTTCTTCGTTTCTTTTTTTGTGGCAGGATCTCGCTCTTCACCGAGACTGGAGTGCAGTGGCATGATCTCAGCTCACTGCAACCTCTGCCTCCCAGGTTCAAGTGATTCTCCTGCCTCAGCCTCCCAAATAACTGGGGACTACAGGTGTCTGCCGCCATGCCCGACTAGTTTTTTTTTTTTTTTTTAGACGGAGTCTCACTCTGTTGCCCAGGTTGAAGTGCAGTAGCGCAATCTCAGCTCACTGCAACCCTGGCCTCCTGGGTTCAAGCGATTCTCCTGCCTCAGCCTCCTGAGTAGCTGAGATTACAGGCTCGTAGCATCACACCCGGCTAATTTTTGTATTTTTAATAGAGACGACATTTCATCATGTTGGTCAGGCTAGTCTCAAGCTGCCAACCTCAGCTGATCCGCCCGCCTCGGCCTCTCAAAGTGCTGGGATTACAGGCATGGGCCGCCGTGTCTGGCCGGCTGATTGGGTTTTCGGAATTCCATTTTGGCATTCCACTGGTATTAGCGCCCCAGGGCTGCCTACATATCTCCACAGCCGAGTGGCTTAACATGACAGCAATTTGTTCTAGAGGTCGGAAGTGCACCATCAAGGTGTCCACAGGGCCAGGCTCCCTCTGAGGCGCTAGGGGAGAATCCTTCCTTTCCACTCGAGGCTTCTGCTGGCTGTGGGCAATCCTGGGCTTGCGGTGACATCGCTTCAATCTCTGCCTCCATCTTCCCCCGTCTTTCTCTTCTGTGTCTGTGTCATCTGCTGTCTCTTAGAAAGACTCTTGGCTGTGCAAGGTGGCTCACGCCTGTAATCCCAGCATTTTGGGAGGTCGAGGTGGGTGGGTCACGAGGTCAGATAGAGATCATCCTGGTCAACATGGTGAAACCCCGTATCTAACTAAAAATACAAAAAAATTAGCTGGGTGTGCTGGCGCATGCCTGTAGTCCCAGCTACTCAGGAAGCTGAGGCAGGAGAATCACTGGAACCCAGGAGGCGGAGGTTGCAGTGAGCTGAGATCATGCCACTGAACTCCAGCCTGGGCAACAGAGCGAGACTCCGTCTCAAAAAGCAAGCAAGCAAACAAACAAAAATTAACTAATATCCTGTTTCCCAGCCAAGTGTGGTGGCTCACACCTGCAATCCCAGCACTTTGGGAGGCCAAAGCAGGATTGCTTGATGCCAGGAGTTCAAGGCCAGCCTGGGGAACATAGGGACAACTCCCCCCCCCATCTCTACAAAATGCAAAAAAAATTAGCTGGGTGTGGTGGTGCACACCTGTAGTCCCAGCTACTGTAGTCCCAGATGCTCTTTGCGGTTCAAACAATTCTCCTGCCTCAGCCTCTGCAGTAGCTGAGATTACAGGCACACACCACCATGCCCAGCTAATTTTGACGTTTTTAGTAGAGATGGTGTTTCACCACATTGGCCAGGCTGATATTGAACTCTTGACCTCAGGTGATCCACCACTCTCAGCCTCCCAAAGTGATGTAATTACAGGCGTGAGCCACCACGCCCGGCCTTCTCTCTCTTTTTTTTTTTTTTTTTGAGACGGAGTTTCACTCTTGTTGCCCAGGCTGGAGTGCAATGGCATGATCGTGGCTCCCCACAACCTCCGCATCCCGGGTTCAAGCGATTCTCCTGTCTCAGTCTCCCAAGTAGCTGGGATTAAAGGGGTTCACTACCACAGCCAGCTAATTTTGTATTTTTAGTAGAGACAGGATTTCTCCATGTTGGTCAGGCTGATCTTGAACTCCTGATCTCAGATAATCCACCCACCTCAGCCTACCAAAGTGCTGAGATTACAGGGGTGAGCTGTTGCACCCAGCCACAAATGTATTCTCTTTCAGAAGTCTAAAACCAATATGTAGCCAGGTGTTGTGGCTCACGCCTATAATCTCAGCACTTTGAGAGGCCAAGGTGGGAGGATCTCTGAGCCGAGGAGGAGTTCGAGACCAGTCTGGGCAACATAGCAAAATCCCATCTCTACCAGAAAATACGAGTTAGCTGGGTGTGGTGGCTCACCCCTGTAGTCCCAACTACTCTGGAGACTGAGGGGGGGATCTCTGGAGCTGGGGAGGTCTAGGTTGCAGGAGGCCATATTGGCACCACTGCACTCCAGCTTGGGTGACAGAGCAAGATCCTGTCACGAAAATACAAATTAAAAAAAATAAAATCGGCAGGGTATAGTGGCTCACACCTCTAACCCCAACACTCTGGGAGGTTGAGGTGGATGTATGGCTTGAAGCCAAGAGTTTGAGGCCAGCCTGGGCAATATGGTGAGACCCCATCTCTACAAAAAATACAAATATTAGCCAGGTGTGGCAGTGTGTGCCGGTGTTCCCAGTTACTGGGGAGGCTGAGCCCTGGAGGTGGAGGTTGCAGTGAGCCTAGATCAAGCCACTGCGCTCCAGCCTGGGTAACAGAGTGAGACTCTATCTCAAACAAAATAAAAATAGATAAATAAATAAAGAAAAGAAAAAAATAAAAGAGGCCAGGCCTGTAATCCCAGCACTTTGGGAGGCCAAGGTGGGCAGATCAGGAGGTTGGGAGTTCGAGACCAGCCTGACCAACATGGTGAAACACAAAAAATTAGCCGGGCATGGGAGTATGCTCCTGTAATCTCAGCTACTCAGGAGGCTGAGGCAGGAGAATCGTTTGAACCTGGGAGGCAGAGGTTGCAGTGGGCCGAGATTGTGCCGGTGCATTCCAGCCTGGGTGACAGAGCAAGACTCTGTCTCAAAAGCTAATCATAAAATATAAATAAGTAAATAAATACATACATACATAAAAGAAAAAAATAAATAAAACGAAACTGTTGGGTGGGTTGTGTTCCTCTCACGGTGCTCAGAGGAGAATTCATTTCTTTGTCTTTTGCAGCTTTTGGAGTCTGCCTGCGTTGTCTGGTTCCATGTAGTGAAGAATTTAACCTTCCCCAAAGAGTGGTAAGACCTTTGCCCTCTGTGTCTTCCAGGTCCCCTCCTCTAAATCCCTGGAATGTCATTTCTGATAAGATTATCTTGGTTTACCTAGAGGCCTTGGGCCAACTAGTTAGTCACAGTGTGACTCAGGGAGGGGCTCTGGGGTCACAGGGTATCAGTTGGCTCTGGAAGGGCTGGCGACTGAGGTCAGCCTCAGTCTCAGGGAGGACAACTGGGTTTACGTGTCTCAGGGGTAATAAAGGT
The DNA here is from genome assembly GCA_036589455.1 of Ateles fusciceps. Classification (NCBI taxonomy): domain Eukaryota; kingdom Metazoa; phylum Chordata; class Mammalia; order Primates; family Atelidae; genus Ateles; species Ateles fusciceps. The sequence continues at coordinate 2,593,440 of JAZHEH010000929.1, read as the reverse complement.
TCTCCCACAGTGAGGCTTCCACGAGCTGCCCTGGTCGACAAAGCTCCACGTGCACTGTCACACGATGTTGCTGTAAAGTGAGTGCTGTCTATGTTCTCCGGGGGACAAGAGGGCTGGGAGCCTCATGACCGGCCCCTGCCCCTCGGCTGATTTTCACCTGTATTCTTGGACTATAGCATTCCATTCTTGGAATATCCCATAACTGGGAGCATGACCGCTTTCAATGAATTCTGTGAATTCTTTTTTTTTTTTGGAGATGGGGTCACTGCCCTCCAACCTGGACAACAGAGCAAGACTCCATCTAAAAAATAAATAAATAAAAATAAAAAATTATTTATTTATTTTTGAGACAGAGTCTTGCTCTGTCACCCAGGCTGGAGTGCAGTGGCGCTATCTCAGCTCACTGCAATCTCTGTCTCCTGGGTTCCAGCGATTCTCTGCCTCAGCCTCCTGAGTAGCTGGGATTACAGGCACATGCCACCATGCCCGGCTAATTTTAGCATTTTCAGTAGAGATAGGGTTTTACCCTGTTGGCCAGGGTGGTCTCCGAATCTTGACCTCAGGTGATCCGCACACCTCGGCCTCCCAAAGAGCTGAGATTACAGGTAAAAATTATTTTTTAAAAAATTTTTTTCTGAGATGGAGTTTCGCTCTTTTGTCCAAGCTGAAGTATGATAGTGCGATCTCAGCTCACTGCAACCTCGGCCACCCGAGTCAAGCGATTCTCCTGCCTCAGCCTCCTAAGTAGCTGGAATTATAGGTGGGTGCCACCATGCCCAGCTAATTTTTGTAGTTTTAGTAGAGACGGGGTTTCTCCATGTTGGCCAGGCTGGTCTCGAACTCCTGATCTCAAGTGATCCGCCCGCCTCAGCCTCCCAAAGTGCTGGGATTACAGGCGTGAGCCACCGTGCCTGGCAGGTAAAAATTATTTTTAATGATAGGGTCTCTCTATGTTGCTCACGCTGCTCTGAAACTTCTGGGCTCAAGTGATCCTCTTGCCACAGACTCGCAAAGTACTGAGACTATAGGCTGCAACTACCATGCCTGGCCCCCCACAAAAAATTTAAACATATCCAGGCTGGGCGTGACAGCTCATGATGAAACCCCTTCTCTCCTACAACACAAAAAATTAGCCAGGCGTGGTGGTGTGCGCCTGTAATCCCAGCTACTTGGGAGACTGAAGCAGGGGAATTGCGGGAACCCGGGAGGGAGAGGTTGCCATCAGCCAAGATGGCACCACTGCACTCCAGCCTGGGCGACAGAGCAAGACTCCGTCTCAAAAAAAAAAAAAAAAAAGTTTGTTGCATTAGAGAGAATGTCCTAGTCTCAGAAATCTTCAAGCACCTCAAAACCAAACCAAAAAAGACATTTATTTTCTATGTTAAGCGGGGGTTTGCAGTCTGGGAAAGCTGCACAGATGGCAGGGACTAAGCCAACTGCCAAGCAGGGCTGCGTGGGGTCAGGCAGCTCTCAGGACATGAACCAGGAGGCAGCTTCCACATTTCATTCTTGCTCAGACTGGAGGGTGAGCTAGAAGTTCAGGGGCTCATGGAAGGAGATAAACCTGACTCACGTTTGCTCTAGACGAAGCAGCGGTCAGATGGGGGCAGCTAGGCTAGGCAAGGTGGCTCACGCCTATAATCCCAGCACTTTGGGAGGCTGAGGCAGGAGGATCGCTTGAGCCCAGGAGTTCGAGACTATCCCAGGCAACATAGGGAGATCCTGTCTCTACAGAAAATGAAAATAAAAAACAAGAAAAGGCTGGGCGTGGTGGCTCACGCCTGTAATTCCAGCACTTTGGGAGGCTGAGGCGGGCGGATCACCTGAAGTTGGGAGTTCAAGGCCAGCCTGACCAATATGGTGAAACCCTGTCTCAAAAAAAAAAAAGGGCAACTGTGAACTCTTGATCAGAAAAAAATGTTAAAGCTGGAGGCAGTGGCTCCTGCCTGTAATTATAGCACTTTGGGAGGCCAAGGCGGCCAGATCACCTGAGATCAGGAGTTTAAGACCAGTCCGGCCAACATAGTGAAACACTGTCTTTAAAAAAAAAAGAAAAAAGACAGGGTCTCACTCTCTTGCCCAGGCTGGAGTGCAGTGGCACAATCATAGCTCACTGCAGCCTTGATCTCCTGGGCTCAAGCAGCCCTCCCACCTCAGCCTGTGAGGTGGACTTTTAATTAGCTGGGACTGCAAGTGTACACCATTACACCCAGCTAATTTTAAAAATTTTTATATAAAATGAAGTTTCAGGCCGGGTGCAGTGGCTCACACCTGTAGTCCCAGCACTCTGGGAGGCCGAGGCAGGTGAATCACTTGAGGTCAGGAGTTTGAGACCAGCCTGGCCAACATGGCAAAACCCCATCTCTACTAAAAATACAAAAATTAGCCTGGCATGGTGGCACACGTCTGTAGTCCCAGCTACTTAGGAGGCTGAGGCCAGAGAATCGCTTGAACCCAGGAGGCAGAGGTTGCAGTGAGATGAGATCACGCCATTGCACTCCAGCCTGGGTGACAGAGCCAGACTCTGACTCAAAACAAACAAAAAACGAAATGAGGTTTCATTTTGTTGCCCAGGCTGGTCTTGAACTTCTGGCCTCAAGCCATCCTCCCACCTCAGCCTCCCAAAGCACTCAGATTACACGCATAAGCCCTTGTGCTCAGCCTTCAAAGATGCTTTAAATGTGCATCTGGTGATGTTCCCCAGTTTAAACCCACCAATGAGAGGAAGACCTTCCAGAGCCCTCCACTGCCCCCCCAGGACCTTGGCTACAAGGCCTGTTAGGCCACGCCCCTCTTGAAATCAGCTCCTTTATCTTCTATTGGGTAGGGCTTGGATTCGATGAGGAGAAAGGGTAGGGGAGCTACCAAGGGGATTAAGCTTGAGGAGGGAGTTCAAATGGACTGCACTGCACAGCCCGCAGGTTGGCCATGAATGCAAAGCTTTAAGTGGGATTAAGTGCAAGCTGAAAATATTCCAGACACATTTTTCACATTCTTGGCTAGTGAAATGGTTTATGCTGATGAGAGAAGGTGAAGCTGAATAGCTGAATACCAGAATGGGTCAGGGCAGAGAAAACAAATCCGCCTTAAAGAGATAGATCTTGGCTGGGCCCTGTGGCTCATGGCTCTAATCCCAGCACTTTGGGAGGCTGAGGCGGGTGGATCATCTGAGGTCGGGGTTTCGAGACCAGCCTGACAAACATGGAGAAAACTGTCTCTACTAAAAATACAAAATTAGTCAGGCGTGGTGGCACCTGCCTGTAATCCCAGCTACTTGGGAGGCTGAGGCAAGAGAATCTCTTGAACCCAGGAGGCAGAGGTTTAGGTGAGTTGAGATGGTGCCATTGCGCTCCAGCCTGGGCAACAAGAGCGAAACTCTGTCTCAAAAAGAGAAAGAGAAAAAGACACAGATCTTTTCTTAAAAAAAATTTATGTTTTCTTTTTTTTTTTTTTGAGACTGTCTCACTCCATCACCAGGCACCAGGCTGGAGTGCAGTGGTGCAACCTGGACTCACTGCAACCTCTGCGGCCCGGGTTCAAGCAATTCTCCTGCCTCAGCCTCCTGAGTAGCTGGGACTACAGGCGCGCACCACCATGCCCAGCTAATTTTTTTTGTATTTTTAGTAGAGACGGGGTTTCACCATGTTGACCAGGATGGTCTCAATCTCTTGACCTCGTGATGCGCCCGCCTCGGCCTTCCAAAGGAACAATTTTTTTTTTTGACACGGAGTTTTACTGTTGTTGTCCAGGCTGGAGTGCAATGGCAAGATCTCAGCTCACCACAACCTCTGCCTCCTGGGTTCAGGTGATTCTCCTGCCTCAGCCTCTGGAGTAGCTGGGATTACAGGCATGCACCACCACACACGGCTACTTTTTGTATTGTTAGTAGAGACAGGGTTTCATCATATTGACCAGGCTGATCTCAAACTCCTGACCTTGTGATCTACCTGCAGCCTCCCAAAGTGCTGGGATTACAGGCCTGAGTCACCACCTACATTAATTGTTTTTTGGTTCTCTGTCTATCCCAAGAATGTTATCACCCTCAGGACATGAATATTTATAATTTCTTTGTTGTTTGCTGCTACATTCCCAGTGCTTCAAACAAAACCTGTCACACAGTAGATACTCAACAAATATTTGCTGAATTAATAAATGGGAAATCTACCTTAGGGAGACTGGAGATCATTGGTTATCCTGGTTTCAGTTTTCTAGGTGAAATACAATAAGGATTTGGACGACGGGAGGGATCGAGAGAAATAGATAGCTGTTGATAAGCTCACCTATCCACCTCTATGTCTCCCTGCCACAACACATCCTCTATTGAGAGACAGAAGGATCTTCTTTTTTTTTTTTTTTTGAGATGGAGTCTTGCTCTGTTGCCCAGGCTAGACTGCAGTGGCTACATCTTGGCTCACTGCAACCTTCGCCTCCTGGGTTCAAGCGATTCTCCTGCCTCAGCCTCCCAAGTAGCTGGGACTACAGGCACCTGCCATCACACTCGGCAAATTTTTGTATTTTTAGTAGAGACATGGTTTCACCAGATTGGCCAGGCTGGTCTCAAACTCCTGACCTGGTGGTCCACCCGATTTGGCCTCCCAAAGTGCTGGGATTACAGGCATGAGCCACAGCACATGGCCAGGATCTTCTTATTTATTTATTTATTTATTTATTTTTCTTTCTTTTTTTCTTGGAAGCACAGGCTGCTATGTCCAGGGAAGGCTCTTCTTTTTTTGAGGGGGGATGGAGTCTCGCTCTGTCTCTCAGGCTGGAGTGCCGTGGCAAGATCTCGACTCACTACAACCTCTGCCTTCCAGGTTCAAGTAATTCTTGTGCCTCAGTCTCTGAGTAACTGGGATGACAGGTGTGCACCACCATACCTGGCTAATCTTTGTATATTTAGTAGAGACAGAGTTTCACCATGTTGGCCAGGCTGGTCCCATACTCCTGACCTCAAGTGATCCACCTGTCACAGGCCCCTATAGTGTTGGGATTACAGGCCTGAGCCACCACGCCCAGACCTTTATGCATTAAGATCTTCTTAATGCATAAATTAGAACATTGTCTGCTCCTTCATAAATCCTCCATGGCTTCCCAGTGCACAGGATCAGAAGAACATGGATTTAAAGATTTTTTTTTTTTTTGTATCATAATAAATAAATAAATAGAGCTGCAGGGCCAGGTGTGGTGGCTCATGCCAAATTAATGCCATGGGTTAATGATCATGATATATTTGTGTGTGAAGAAAAATTAGGCCAGGCGTGGTGGCTCACGCCTGTAATCTCAGCACTTTGGGAGGCCGAGGCGGGCGGATCACCTGAGGTCAGGAGTTCAAGACCAGCCTGGCCAAAATAGGGAAACCCTATCTTAAAAAAAAAAGAAAGAGAGAGAAAAATTAATGTGTCAGGTGGCATCTTATTTTACATCTGCGTAGAAGAAAGAGAGGAATGTAACAAAATGGTAGTAGTAATCACTCATTGGTGGAATTACTAGTGAGGTTTACTCTCCTCTTTGGGATCCTGGAGATTTTGCAAAGGTTCTACTATTAAGTGCCCCACGTTTTGTTTTGTTTTCTCGCCATTGGAATTAACGTTGTTAATACAAACTACAACAGGTGTTCAGCATGTACTTCGTTAAAAAAAAAAAAAAGGATTAAAAACTACAAGTCCCTGCAGACATCTCGCTGACGTCTTCTGAAGATCGGCCTTCCCCGAGTGCAACGATTTCTGGGATTCGTAGTCCAGTGACAAAATCAAGGAGGGACGCGCACTACCGGCCTAGATGACAGAGGAGGGAATCACTATCTTTCTGACCAATGGACAGTTCACGCCGGGCCTGAATGGCGAGGGCATAGCCAATGGGTAAGCTGTTTAGCCTGAGTGACGTGGGTTGCAACCTACTGGAGACCCGTGGGGCGGTACGGCGCGCAGCGTCAGTAGTGCGAATCATGGGAGGCGGCTGGTGGTGGGCTCGGGCTGCCCGCCTGGCCCGTCTCCGCTTCCGGAGGTCGCTACTGCCGCCTCAGCGGCCCCGGAGCGGGGGCGCCGGGGTCCTTTGCCCCTGGCCACGGCCCCCGCGCCGGGGCTTCGCCGCCCCCCGGTGTCCGACCTGGACCGTGCAGACGCCTGGCTCCTCCGGAAGGCGCACGAGACAGGTCAGTGGCTGGGGTTGCGGGCGGTGTGGCTGGGACGGGGGTCCTGGGCGCGCGTGGAAGCGCGACGGGGACCGGGCTCGGCTGCGAGAAGGGCTTCCGTGTGAGCGCAGGGAAACGCAGGCTGCAAGAGCGCAGGTGCCCGCAGAGGACGGGCTTGCGGCGAGGACGGGGACCCCGGGTAACGGGGCACAGTAGGGATGGGAGGGGGTTGTCGGGTTGCTCGAGGCAGCCTCGTAGAATCGCGCCTGACGTGAGGAGAGGGGCTTCCAGGGAGAGCTTAGGGTCTGTGTAGTTGTATACAAAAAGGGTCCGTTCGGATTGCAGGGGCCACCACTGTGTAGAGAGCGGGAGTGTGGATCCCCGCAGAAGAGAGGGGAAATTCAGGATTGGAGGAGGGGACAACCAATAGGGAAAAACCTCTCAGCTGATTGGAAGGGGAGGTGATCTTGGCTGCAGGGGGAGGAGCCTGTAGCAGAGGCGAGGTCCAGAATAGAGCAGACTAGCCATCTTTATTATTTTTCAATTTTTTTAAATGACATTGTCGGCTGGGCGTGGTGGCTCACGCCTGTAATCCCAAGGACTTCGAGGCCAAGGCGGGCGGATCACCTGAGGTCGGGAGTTAAAGACCAGCCTGACCAACATGGTGAAACCCTGTCTTTATAAAATAAAATAAAATAAAATAAAATAAATGACAGTGTCTTGCTCTGTCACCTGGGCTGGAGTGCAGTGATACAGTCGTAGCTCACTGCAGCCTTGAACTCCTGGGCTGAAGCCGTCCTCCTGCCTCAGCCTCCTGCTTAGCTGGAGCTACAGGCACACACCACCGCACCCAACTATTTTAATTTTAATTTTAATTTTTTTTTTTTTTTTGAGACATAGTCTCCCTCTATCGCCAGGCTGGAGTGCAGTGGCGTGATCCTGGCTCACTGCAACTTCCGTTTTCCGGTTTCAAGCCTCCCGAGTAGCTGGGACTACAGGCATGCACCACCACGCCCGGCTAATTTTTTGTACTTTTTAGTAGAAACGGGGTTTCACCATGTTGGCCAGGATGGTCTCAATCTCTTGACCTCGTGATCCACCTGCCTCGGCCTGCCAAAGTGCTGGGATTACAGGCATGAGCCACCGCGCCCAGCCTTTTTTTTTTTTTTTTTTGAGACGGAGTTTCACTCTTGTTGTCCAGACTGGAGTGCAGTGGCGCGATCTCGGCTCACCGCAACCTCTGCCTCCCAGGTTCAAGTGATTCTCCTGCTTTGGTCTCCTGAGTAGCTGGGATTACAGGCATGCACCACCACGCCCTGCTAATTTTGTCTTTTTAGTAGAGAGGGGGTTTCTCTGTTAGTAAGGCTGGTCTTGAACTCCCGACCTCAGGTGATCCGCCTGCCTCGGCCTCCCAAAGTGTTGGGATTACAGGCGTGAGCCACCGCGCCTGGCCAGGACTGGGCATCTAGATATAGGATGTGGGGGGCTGTCCACACCAGGGACTTGAATGGAGATGGACGTGGATGGGATTGGTCGAGGCCATACTCAGTAGGAGATGGCGGCATTTGAAGGGAAAGGCAGGGCAAGGCTAGAGAGCAGGCTTGGGTTAGGAAACAGTTTGTCTCAGAGTTTTGAGAAAGAGTGAGCCGGCAGGCTGTGGGGGTACACGTAGAGGGGAAGGGGTTGGCCAAGATGGCTTTTTTTTTTTTTTTTTTGAGACAGAGTCTTGCTCTGTCGCCAGGCTGGAGTGCAGTGGTGCAATCTTGGCTCACTGCAACCTCCGCCTCCTGGGTTCAAGCGATTCTTCCACTTCAGCTTCCAGAGTAGCTGGGACCAGAGGCATGTGCCACCATGCCCAGCTAATTTTTGTATTTTTAGTAGAGACGGGGTTTCACCATGTTGGCCAGGATGGTCTCGATGTCCTGACCTCGTGATCCGCCCACCTCAGCCTCCCAAAGTGCTGGGATTACAGGCATGAGCCACCGCGCCCGGCCCCAAGATGGCTTCTGAGAGTTTGGAGGTTCAGCCACTTTGGTCCTAGATTTTTCTCCATATTCTGCAGGAACCATAATCTCGAATCCTTTTTTTTTTTTTTTTGAGGCAGAGTCTTGCTCTGTCAACCAGGCTGGAGTTCAGTGGGAGGATCTCGGCTCACTGCAACATCTGCTTCCCGGGTTTAAGCGATTCTCCTGCCTCAGTTTCCCGAGTAGCTGGGACTACAGTCGTGTGCCACCACACCCAACTAATTTTTGTATTTTTAGTAGAGATGGGGGTTTTACTGTATTGGCAGGCTGGTCTCAAACTCCTGACTCATGATCCGCCTGCCTCAGACTCCCAAAGTGCTGGGATCTGCAGGTGTGAGCCACCGCGCCCTGCCCTTGAATCCTGAGTGTTGCAGAGTTTGGGGGGAGAGGGGCTCTACAGTGGCGGCCAGAAAGGGTCTGGGGGCTGTGGTTAGGTGAGGGGCTTCCTGGAAGAGGTGAGGATTTGGGGTGGGCTTGCCTTGTGGCTGGGACGGGTTGGGGGGAGCTGGAGGCCCCTTACTTTGGGTGAGGGTGATTGAGGCAGGGTTGCAGGTGATGTTAATCCCCCCCATACCCCCCTCCCTCCAGCCTTCCTCTCCTGGTTCCGCAATGGCCTCCTGGCATCGGGCATCGGGGTCATCTCCTTCATGCAGAGTGACATGGGTCGGGAAGCAGCCTACGGTGAGTGCAGACCCCCACTCTTTCCCCCTCAGGGATCCAGGGAATGCACAGCCCCTGACCCCTGCCCTGGTGAGGGTAGACTCTATCCCCCAGTAGTAAGTACAGAACCCCTATTCTTCCCCTACCAGATGACACTCCTCTCATGGGTACTAGGCCCACAAGTGGGTGGCCTAGGACATGGTTATGGTCCCCTCCCCCTCCGATCTGATTCTCAAAGGTACAGTCCAGCCACTGCCACTGTTCCTGTCTCCCCCAACGCTGGGTTTACTCCAGACCGTCCCCCACCCCTAGGGATACCTTTTCCTCCCCCAACCCCCAGACTTTGGGCCTGGCACTACCCTGCCTCTCCCGCAGGCTTCTTCCTGCTGGGCGGCCTGTGCGTGGTGTGGGGCAGCGCCTCGTACGCGGTGGGCCTGGCGGCGCTGCGGGGACCCATGCAGCTGACGCTGGGGGGGCGCGGCCGCGGGCATGGGTGCCGTGCTGGCCGCCAGCCTGCTCTGGGCGTGCGCCGTGGGCCTCTACATGGGGCAGCTGGAGCTGGACGTGGAGCTGGTGCCCGAGGACGACGGGGCGACCTCCGCGGAAGGCCCTGATGATGCGGGCCCGCCACCACCTGAGTGAGCCACATGGCCGCGGGGCTGGCAGGCGCTGGGCCGCGGCGCCCGAGGATTGGGACATTAAAACCTGACCTCCCCCTCCTCCAGATGCCGAGTGCTGGTTCGTGTTCCTTGGGGAAGGGCGGCCAGGAGCGGACTAAGCCGGGAGGCGGGGAGAGGGAGACGAGGACCCGCGGGGAGACAGAAACGGACAGAGGAGCCCACAGCCTGGAGCCCAAACCACTGCAGGGGGAGCCGGCGTTTAATTCTAGGGCTACGGGCAGAGCAGGGCCGCCGTCCTGGGGGGGGGCCCCCCAGCCGTCGCAGGGTCCAGCGCCGGCGGCTCTGCCAGTTCTTAGTCCCCCCTTCCGCGGCAGCCTGGTGCCCACAGGCCCCGGGTAGGGTAGGCCTAGGGGCGGGTAAAGGCCTCCGGGAGCGCGGGGCCTGGGCCCAGCCTCTGCAGGTGCGGGTACACCAGGCCCAGCTCTGCGGGGCCGTAGCGGATGGCACCGGGTGTGCACAGGCCCCGCACCACGGGCGGCAGGAAGCCCGCATGCAGGAGGGTGGGCGGGGAGTCCCCCGGGAGGTGCCAGGCCCCATGGCCGCACTGGGTCCTGCTTCAGGGCCCCGCCCGGATGACAGAGGTGAACTCGGGCCGCGGTGGGGCCGGGTGGCCGGAGGGATCCTCGTCGCCACTGTCCTCTGAGCCTTTGGCTTCCCTCGGGACGGGCTCCACTTTGATGCGTTTGCCCTGCGTCTGGGGGGCCTCCTTCTCCAGCGAGGCAGTTTCCTTCCCTTCCGTTGGAGGCTCGGGCTCTGGAAGAGGAAGACGCTGAGAGCTTGTGTGTGTCCCTAGCCCTCAGTCTTCCCATCTGTGGAATGGAGCTGTGCTCAGTGGGCCAGGCCTGTAGTTCTCAGCTGGGAGTGGTTTTTCTTTTTTTTTGAGTTGGTTTTGCTCTGTGGCCCAGACTGGAGTGCAGTGACACGATCTTAGCTCACTGCAACCTCTGCCTCTGGGGTTCAAGCAATTCTCCTGCCTCAGCCTCCCAAGTAGCTGGGATTACAGGCATGTGCCACCACACCCAGTTAATTTTTCTATTTTTAGTAGAGATGGGTTATCACCATGTTGGCCAGGCTGGTCTTGAACTCCTGCCCTCAGGTGATCGGCCCACCTTGGCCTCCCAAAGTGCTGGGATTACAGGCGTGAGCCCCATGCTGTCTAGCTGGGAGTAGTTCTGTCCCCAGGAGACAGCTGGCAATATCTGGAGACATTTTGGGATGTCACAGCCCTGGGGAGGGTACCGTTGGCATCTAGAGGGGGAGAGGCCAGGGGTGCTGTGAAATAAACATCCCAGTGTCCCCCCAGCACAGAACCATCTGGTCCTGAAATGTCAGTAGAGCCGAGATCAAGAAACCCTGGTCTAGACTTGTGCTGTTCAATGCAAGTTTCCAGGATAGAGCTTTCTGTGGTATTGGAAACGTTCGACATATGAACTGTCCCATGAAGCAGCCACTGGCCACATGTGGTCACTGTGCACACGAAATGTGGCAGGTGTGGGTGAGGGCATGGATTTACTTATTTTTTTTTTTATAAAGTAGAGATGAGGTTTCTCCATGTTGGTCAGGCTGGTCTTGAACTCCCGACCTCAGGTGATCCGCCTACCTCGGCCTCCCAAAGTGCTGGGATTACAGGCGTGAGCCACCGCGCCCGGCCATGGGACATGGATTTAAAGTAGTTTTTTTGCGGGGCTCACGCCTGTAATCCCAGCACTTTAGGAGGCTGAGGCGAGTGGATCACCTGAGGTCAGGAGTTTGAGACCAGTTTGGCCAACATGGCAAACCCCATCTCTACTAAAAATACTAAATTAGCCAGGCGTGCTGGCGGATGCCTGTAAACCCAGCTATTTGGGAGGCTGAGGCAAGAGAATCACTTGAACCCAGGAGGTGGAAACGGCATTGAGCCAAGATTTTGCCATTGCACTCCAGCCTGGGCAACAAGAATGAAATTCATCCCCCTAAAAAAATAAATTTTTTTGAGACAAGGTCTCAACCTGTCACACAGGCTGGAGTGCAGTGCAGCCGTCACAGCTCATGCAGCCTCTAACTTGCAGGCTCAAGCAGTCCTCCCACCTCAGCCTCCTGAGTGGCTGGGACTATGGGTGTGCACTACCACACCTGGCTAATTTTTAAAATTTTTTGTTGAGACAGGGTCTCACTATGTTGCTCACACTTTTTTTTTTTTGAGACAGAGTCTTGCTCTGTCACCAGGCTAGAATGCAGTGGCGCGATCTCGGCTCACTGCAACCTCTCCCTCCCGGGTTCAAGCAATTTTCCTGCCTCAGCCTTGTGAGTAGCTGGAATTACAGGCATCTGCCACCACACCTGGCTCATTTTTTTTTTTTAAGAGATGGGGTTTCACCATCTTGGCCCGGCTGGTCTTGAACTCCTGACCGCGTGATCCACCCATCTCAGCCTCCCAAAGTGCTGGGATTACAGGCGTGAGCCACCACACCCGGCCCCACCTGGCTCATTTTTATATTTTCAGTAAAGACGGGGTTTCACCATGTTGGTCAGGCTGGTCTCAAATTCCTGACCTCAGGTGATCACCTGCTAAGCCTCCCAAAGTGCTGGGATTATAGGCGTGAGCCACTGTGCCAGGCCCTAAGTTTTGTATTCTTAGTAGAAACGTGGTTTCACCACGTTGGCCGAGATAGTCTCAATCTCTTCACCTCGTGACTGCCCACCTTGGCCTCCCAAAGTGCTGGGATTACAGATGTGAGCCACTGCGCCCAGCCTGGATTTTAATGTACATATAAATGGCTGCCTGTGGCTAGTGGCTTCTGGACTGGACAGCCAGGACCCAAAGATTCCTTGGTGTTTCCCAGGGGCTAAGGTGGGAGGTGGGGCTCACCTGTGGGCTCTGGCCCCGGGCTGGATGCGTCCTCGCAGGCCATGCTGGCTGGAAGCTGGAAAGCGTCCAAAGGAGTTGGCCACCCTCAGCGTGGCTGGGGACAAGATGGATACACACAGTTAGGAGCAGGGGTCCTTGGCCATCCAGGGCTCCCTCCTGCCCCTCCCAACAAGTGCGGACACCCCAACGGGTAAATGTGGGAGCCCTACCCCTGAGGCATTTACAGGGCTCGCCACCAGATCCCTAAACTCCAGGTTGATCTCTCTAGCCCGGCTTGGCTCTCTAAGGCCAGACCTGTACAGCTGGCAGCCACCTGGATGTTGTCACCTGGGTGTCCTCTGGCGCCTCATGCCCATCTGATGTCTGTGTCTTCCTTTCAAACCTGCTGTTCCTCTACGGAGCCCAAATCCAGACCCAGCTAAGCCAGAGACCGGGCAGAAGATGATCTCCTCCCCTCCTCCCCCATAGAGTCGGGCACTGCCCAGGGCTGGCTCCAGCCTTTGCCCTCATCCTCCAGCGCCCATCTTGTCCCTCAGTGCCTCCCTTCATGGCAGCGAGAGGGGTCTCTTTCCTTGTTTTTTTTGAGAAAGGATCAAAAAAAAAAAAAAAAAAAAAAGGCTGGGCGCGGTGGCTCACGCCTGTAATCCTCGCACTTTGGGAGGCCGAGATGGATCACGTGAGGTCAGGAGTTCAAGACCAGCCTGGCCATCATGGTGAAACCCCATCTTTTTTTTTTTTTTTCTTTTTATTTTTTTAAAGATGGGGTTTCACCATGTTGGCCAGGCTGGTCTCGAACTCCTGACCTCAAGTGATCCACCCACCTCAGCCTCCCAAAGTGCTGGGATTATAGGCGTGAGCCACCACGTCCTGCTGGTGAAACCCCATCTTTAAAAAAAAAAAAAAAAAAAAAAAAAAAAAAAAAAAAAAGAGAAAGGATCTCACTCTGTTGCCCAGGCTGGAGTACAGTGGTGCGATTTCAGCTCACTGCAGTCTCCGCCTCCTGGGTTCCTGCCTCAGCCTCCTGAGTAGCAGAGACTACAGGTGCCCACAATCACACCTGGCTAATTTTTTTATTTTTAGTAGACACGGGGTTTCACCATGTTGGCCATGATGGTCTTGATCTCCTGACCTCATGATCCGCCCGCCTTGGCCTCCCACAGTGCTGGGATTACAGGCGTGAGCCACTGCACCTGGCCTCATTTCTTACTGCTTTCTACTCCAGCCTCAAGCACTACCTTTAGGGTTAGGCTGCTGCTCGGAGCCCTTCCTCTGCTTCAACACCCGTCCCTGCTTCTGGCTTCTTGCCATGAGTTGCTCTGCTCTGCTCTGCGGGCTTCCCCTAGTAAGAGCCTGCTATGGCTCCCCAGAACCCCAGAGTCAAGAGTCCATGGTCAGGCACAGTGGCTCACGCCTGTAATCCCAGCACTGTGGGAGGCTGAAGTGGGCGGATCACTTGAGATCAGGAGTTCGAGACCAGCCTGGCCAACATGGTGAAACCCTGTCTCTACTAAAAGTACAAAAATCAGCCGGGTGTGATGGCACATGCCTGTAGTCCCAGCTACTCAGGAGGCTGAGGCAGAAGAATCACTTGAGCCCGGCAGATGAAGGTTGCAGTGAGCCAAGGTAGCGCCACTATACTCCAGCCTGGGCAACAGAGAGACTCCGTCTCCAAAAAAAAAAAAAAAAGTCCAGACCCTCCACCTGAGCCTGAGGAGGCTGTCTGCCTGCCCCAGCCTTCCTCAGAGATACTGTCCCCCTCCACCTGAGCCTGAGGAGGCTGTCTGCCTGCCCCAGCCTTCCTCAGAGATACTGTCCCCCTCCCCCTGGCGACTCCTCTCTGTCTCCTGCCACCAAGACTGTTCCACTCTGGGCCTCTGCCCGCACCATCCTCCCCCACCTTCCCCTTCATGTATGCAGACCCCTCAGGCTTGTCCCGAACTACAAGCCCTCCCTGAAGCGCCCCACCCGAGGTGGGGAGAGAGCAGGGCCCTGAGTCCCCTGCAGGAGGGGGTGGGCACAGCCCTTACCTGAGCACGTGGCTGACCCAAAGCACATGGTGCTCCCCCGGGGCTCTTCCCGCCGCCAGCCACCGTGGCCACAGACTGCAGCCACACGAAGCCCCCAGTGCGCTGCAGCCAACGGTAGTAACCCGTCATCACCTGACCCTTGTCCAGCACTGGGCCCAGCCCAGGGGTGGGAGAGACGGGAAGGGGTGGGGTGGGCACAGGGGCAAGGCAGAGACAGGTGGAGAGGAGGAGACAGGAAAGGCAGAGTGAGAGAAAGCAGCAGGGAGAGAAGGCAAAAGCAGAGAGAGAGGCAGAGTCAGAGAGACTGAGAGGTAGCCCAGCAGCGAGGCCTCTTGGGTGTTTGAGAGACCCCACAGCCACCCTGACTCCCTGATACAGCCTGAGCCACTGCTTAGTCTCCTTGCTGCTCTTCCAGTGCTATAGGGAGCCCCTGGAGCTGTAAGTGCAGCAGGAGGGACTGTGGGCAGCCCTGAAGAAGGACTTTAAGGGACCAGGGAATAGGGTACTTGGGTTGGGGTGGTGGTAGGCAGGCGTGGTGGGTGGAGGCGGGTCTCACAGTCCACATGGCTCTGGCGGATCCTGGTGGCATCCTGTCCGTGGACGAACTGGTAACAGCTGCGGCCCACCAGCTCTGAGGGCCCCAGGTCCATGTGGTCGCTGACTCTGGGGGGTGACAGAGAGAAGAGGGGAGAAGGAGAGAGTCCAAGACCACGGGGTGGGGGGAGAGGCAGAGTTGGCTCCAGAGTCCCCTGGGGTTCAGAAGCTTGCTGTAAAATTGGTACAATAACAGTGTCGGCGGGCATGGTGGCCCATGCCTGTAACCCCAGCACTTTGGGAAGCTGAGGTGGGTGGATCACCTGGTCAGGAGTTCGAGACCAGCCTGCCCAAGATGGTGAAACCCCACTACTACTAAAAATACAAAAATTAGCCGGGCATGGTGGTGCATGCCTATAATCCCAGCTACTTGGGAGGCTGAGGCAGGAGAATGGTTTGAACCCGAGAGGTGGAGGTTGCAGTGAGCCAAGATCATGTCATTGCACTCCAGCTTTGGTGAAACAGCAAGATTCTGTCTCAAAAAAAAAAAAAAAAAAAATGGCTGGGCACAGTGTTCAGGCCTGTAATCCCAGCACTTTGGGAGGCCGGGGGCGTGTGGATCACCCGAGGTCAGGAGTTCGAGACCAGCCCACCCAACATGGCAAAACCCCATCTCTACTAAAAATAACAAAAATCAGCCAGGCATGGTGGTGGGCAACTGCAGTCTCAGCTACTTGGGAGGCTGAGTTGGAAGAATTGCTTGAACCCAGGAGGTGGAGGTTGCAGTGAGCCGAGATTGCGCCACTGCACTCCAGCCTGGGCAACAGAGTGAGACTGTCTCAAACAAAAACAAAACAAACCAAAAACCATAAAACAGCATCCCTCCGGGGGTAGCTCTCAAGATTCACGTGGATGGTAAGTGGCAAGGCCTCAGAGCGTGGCACTATTTCACCACTTAATCCGTCTCCACTGTGGGGTGCAGGAGAGGAAATGGATGAGACACGAGAGGCCAGAGAGAAATGGGCTGAGACAGGCAGAGCTCTGCAGCTGGAGGAGGCTCGGACCCAACACACAGCCCCTTCCATCCCCCAAGGGATCCCTGGGCCAGGCTTCTGCCCTGGTCCCCTGCCTTCCCTTCCCTTCTCCCCCATCACCCTGCCCCTCCACTGCTCTTCCGCCTCCCATGGCGCCCCAGTGCCCTAGCCTGCAGACCCAGCACCCCCTCAACTTCCCATGTACCCCAGATCTCCAGTGCCCCCATCCACCCGCTGCAGCCCCCAGCCCCGGTACCTGCTCTCACAAGCAAGGATGGTGAGACCCAGGCTGAGACGGAAGACGATCATGTGTCCGTGGAGTGGCAGCTCAGCCAGGGGAGCTGGGGGCAACGTGTGCCCGAGGGCCACAAGGCCCAGGGCATGGGCCCGAGGCGCCCAGTCACGTGGATGACCTGCTGGTGTTGGGTGTGGTTGGAGGAGGGGCGGGGCAGGCCAGTGGGGCTAAGAGCATCATCACCAGGGCACTGGGCAGGGTTCCATCTGTCACCCACAGGTGCTGGGGAACTCACTGGGCAGTGTGTGACCCTCCAACCCGGTTCCCTAAGCCATCTGAGCCAGTGAAGCCACCAGCCTGGTTCCGTCACCCTGAGGTCAGGGACATGACTGGCTGGAACGCAGGAACCTGACTGCGTTGTAGCAGTCAGGTACAAGGGGTACACCCACCTTGTACCCCGAGGCCTTGACGTGCAGCCCCCCTCTTGGTAAGCGTGGATTTCATGCGGACAAGAAGGAGCGCTCCTGGACCAGGGAGGAGGGGGGGCACCTTGGTGAGGCTGGCCTCTGGGACGGAGAGTGAAGGAAGGTTATGGGGTCCTGAAGAGGAAACACACAGGCCACCCCAACCCCTGCAGAGCCAGCTGGACACAGACACAAGATGCCCACGGGGCCACGGCCGCACTCAGAGGCATGCCTGAT
Source organism: Ateles fusciceps (assembly GCA_036589455.1). Lineage (NCBI taxonomy): Eukaryota > Metazoa > Chordata > Mammalia > Primates > Atelidae > Ateles > Ateles fusciceps. The sequence continues at coordinate 2,576,567 of JAZHEH010000929.1, read as the reverse complement.
GATTTTACAAGCTCACGGGGGTAGTACGTGGTCTCCCCTATGTGGCAGCCATTAAGGTTTTTTTTTTTTTTTTGACTGAATCTCACTCAGGCTGGAGTGCAGTGGCATGATCTCGGCTCACTGCAACTTCTACCTCCTGGGTTCAAGTGATTCTTCTGCCTCAGCCTCCCCAGTAGTCAGGATTACAGACGCACACCACCATGCCCAGCTAATCTTTGTTATTTTTAGTAGAGATGGGGTTTCACCATGTTGGCCAGGCTGCTCTCGAACTCCTGACCTCAGCTTCCCAAAGTGCTGGGTTTACAGGTGTGAGCCACTGCGCCCAGCCCCATCTGCATCTTTCTAATGGTTCAACCTGCCCCACCCTCCCCTGCTCTGAGCCTGCCATAGCTCCCTAAGGCCTTTAGAAGAAAGCTCACCGCTCAAGCTCCATCTTCCAGGTCTCAACACAGACATCTCCAAGAAGCCTCCCTGACCCCCAGGCTGGGGCAGCCATCCCCCTCTGGGAGCCCAGGTGGGTGGGGCTGGAGCTGTCACGGGTCACTACCGAGTCACCAGGACGGGATTTGGGGAATAGCAACAAAGAAGACTCACAAATCCAGATCCTTCTGTAAACCCCACAAAACAGTCTTAAAAATATGCTCACACAGATGACCCAGTGCCTCAAACTCAGGTACAGATGCAGTCCCATTCTCCAACAGCCGGCACGTGTTGGAGCCATCACCCCACGATTGCAAGCACAGCTGATATCTCAGATGTTTTTGGTGTTAAGCAAACCCAAGATTGGAAAATCCTATTTACAGGATGTTAGCCTCATAGGCCCCCAACATCTCAGAGCTAAAAAGAGCCAGCAGGGTAATCTGCAACACCCGCCCTCCCATACGCAGTGGGAGTGGAAATTTCCACTGGAGAGAAGGGTTAGGCGTGCTGACCCCAGAGCAGACAGACCTGGGCTGGAATCCAACTCAGTCACTTACAGCTGTGTGACCTGGGGCAATTAACTTAACCTCTGCGCTGTGCCTCCATTTTCTGCTCTGTAAAATGGAGATGACAGTTCCTGCTTTGTGGGGCTATGCTTAGGATCTAATGCAAAAAAAAATTTTTTTTTTTTTTGTGATGGAGTCTCACTCTGTTGCCCAGGCTGGAGTGCAAAGGCATGATCTCGGCTCCCTGCAGCCTCCACCTCCTGGGTTCAAGCAATTCTCCTGCCTCAGTTTCCCAAGTAGCTGGGATTACAGGTGCTTACCATCATGCCTGGCTAATTTTTGTATTATTAGTAGAAACAGGGTTAGACCACGCTGGCTAGGCTGGTCTAGAGCTCCCAACCTCAGGCAATCTACCCACCTCGGCCTCCCAAAGTTCTGGGATTACAGGCGTTAGCCACTGTGCCTGTTGTTTTTTTTTTTTTTTGAGACAGAGTCTCACTCTGTCGCCCAGGCTGGAGTACAGTGGTGTGATCTCCTCACTGCAACCTCTGCCTCCCAGGCTCAAGCCATCTTCCCACCTCTGAAGTAGCTGGGACCTGTATTCCCCCTTCCACCTCACAAGTAGCAGGTGTCGTCATGCCCAGCTTTTTTTTCTCCTTTTTGAGACCGAGTTTTGCTCCTGTTGCCCAGGCTGGAGTTCAATGATGAGATCTTGGCCCACTGCACCATCCACCTCCCAGGTTCAAGCGATTCTCCTAACAGCCTCCCGAGTAGCTGGAACTACGGGCACCTGTCACCATGCCCAGCTAATTTTGGATTTTTAGTGGAGACGGGGTTTCTCCATGTTGACCAGGATGGTCTCGAACTCCTGACTTCAGGTGATCCACCCGCCTCGGCCTCCCCAAGTGCTGGGGTTACAGGTGTGTGCCGCCATGCCTGGCTTTTTCTGTAGAGACGGGGTTTCACTATGCTGCCCCGGCTGGTCTCCAACTTAAGTGATCTGCCCCCGCCTCCCCCGCCTCCCCACGTGCGAGCAGCGGAGCCAGGCCCTAATGTAATTACGTAATTATGTATTTAAAGGCACAGCCTCGTGTAGATGCCCAATAAGTCTGCCTTGTAATTAATTTACTTAAGCGTCTCCCAACTCCTTTCAGCAGCCAGGGGTGGTGGGTGGGGGGCGGTCTTTCTGTAGTTCAAATTTTGGGGAGCTTGCCAATTTTAAGGAGCCAAGTCTCACCGCCTCAATTTAGACTCCGATTCCTTTTGCAGAGATTCGTTCTACCCAGCTCTAACTTCAGTGCTTTTTGTATAAACGAGGCAAGGCTGGAAACAGAACACGGGGCGTCTCCCGACCTACCCTCAGACTACATTCTTTGGGGGCCCTTAGAATTACCGATCTCGGGGGTATCCGCAAGCGAAGAGGAAGAGGAGGAGGAGGAAGAGGAGGCGGAGGGCGGGGTTGGGGGGCCGGGGGTCGGGGTCCGCAGTCCCAGTTGCTCCAGCACCTCCGAGTGGTCTCCAGGGTGGATGTAGTCGAAGACGCTGCTGCCCGTCATCTCCACCTGCCGGCGAAGGAGAGGAATACAGGGGCTGGTGGGGTGCGCGCGCAGTCACTCGCCCGCCCGCTGGGTTCAGCCTTATTTGCCCGCACGCAGGTGCGCCTCGTGCCAGTGTGTTTTTGTTTTTTTTTTTAAGGAAAAAAAATTATCTTTCAAACGTAAGATACAAACTTAGACTCTTCTCGCTTCATGCCCAGTGATTAGTAAGGATTTTTCCCCTCGCCCACTCTATTAAGGGGCTGTGTGAGGGAGTGGGGCGTGGGTGGGGAGGTGTCAGAGCCTCCGTTTACCCAACTCCTGCTTACTCACTGCCACCCCCATACAGCAAACAACTGTGCCCTGGCATGAATCACAGAGTGTCCCAGCAGGAATGAGATTCAGGATAAAAACAGTGGTTTTTAAGCTCTTAAAGGAGTTAGAACTTTTCAGACACTTTTACATTCAATTCTACCTCCTAAATCTCTCTTCCAGCAGTCCTCTTCTCTCTGCCTCCCCCAGTCCAGGCCCCCATCTTCTCCCCACTGTCTGTCTGCCCCAGCGTCCTCACTGGTCTTCTAACCTGCAGTACACTCAAAGATGCCTCCGCAAGTTAACTTACCTGACCGCCACGGCTGCCGTGACTCCCGCTGCCCCTCAGCTTGTCGGGGGGGCAGGGGGGGTCACATGATTATCTCTGTCTATTATCCCTCTGGGCTCCTCCCCCTCATTAATCCGCCCAGCCCAGCTTCAAGCCTTTCCTTCTTTTTTTGAGACGGAGTTTCGCTCTTGTTGCCCAGGCTGGAGTGCAATGGCACAGTCTTGGCTCACTGCAACCTCCGTCTCCCGGGTTCAAACGATTCTCCTGCGTCTGCCTCCAGAGTAGCTAGGACTACAGGCATCTGCCACCACACCCGGCTAATTTTGTATTTTTAGTAGAAACCAGGTTTCACCATGTTGGCCAGGCTGGTCTTGAACTCCTAACCTCGAACTCCTGACCTCAGGTGATCCGCCCACCTCGGCCTCCGAAAGTGCTGGGATTACAGGTGTGAGCCACCATGTCCAGCCGAGCCTTTCCGCCACTCTTCCTCCGTCCCCTCCTCTTGTCCAAATTCCCCCTCCTTTTGGTGTCTTCCTTATCCAGGAATCTCACTGAAAAGCCGCTCACAAGTTGTCAATGCACTGAGTTTCCCAAATTTCCTATTTGCCAAAAATATTTGTAAAAACAATCAAAGTTGATAGCAATTTGTATTGGAGGGACCGGCAAAGCTGAAGGTGCCTTGAGATGCCAGGGCTCCACGGATGGGGCTTTCAGTAGGTCTTCCTGCCTTCCTTTTTTTTCTTTTTTCTTTTTCCTTGAGACGGAGTTTCACTCTTGTTGCCCAGGCTGGAGTGTAGTGGTGCAGTCTCGACTCACTGCAACCTCCGCCTCCCAGGTTTAAGTGATTCTCCTGTCTCAGCCTCCCAAGTAGCTGGGATTACAGGCACCTGGCACCACGCCCAGCTAATTTTGTATTTTTTTTTTTAGTAGAGGTGGGGGTTTCTCCATATTGGTCAGGCTGGTCTTGAACTCCCGACCTCAGGTGATCTGCCCACCTCAGCCTCCCAAAGTGTTGGGATTACAGGTGTGAGCCTCTGAGCGCAGCCATCTGCCCTCCTTTTACTTACTCATTAGCCTCCAGCTGCAGGAGCTGAGGTGAAAACAAAGGCCTGAGGTAAAGACAGAAGCGCAAGCTGGCACACAGAAAACCTTCCAAAGCCGGCAAACCTCAATCCCTTCCAATACTAATTGCTCTAAACCTTTATTTTTTGTTTTTGAGGCAGAGTCTTACTTTGTTGTCCAGGTTGGAGTGCAGTGGCTCCGTCACAGCTCACTGCAGCCTTGACCCCATGGGCTCAAGGGATCCTCCCACCTCAGCCTCCTGAGTAGCTGGGACTACAGTGTGCCAACATGCTGGACTAATTTTTAAGTTTTTTGTAGAGATGGTGGGGTTAGGGGCGGAGGGATGTTTCCGAGATGTTGCCCAAGATGGTTTTGAATTCCTGGCTTCAAGTGATCCTCCTGCCTCAGCCTCCCAAAGTGTTGGGATTACAGGCATGAGCCAGCATGCCCAGCATCTCAACCTTTAAAATTGTTAAGAAGAAACAAGTGTTGGTAAACATGGTGCACCTGGCCTGCCAGTCATTGGCAAACTGATGTTTCAATGAACCTGCTTTTCTCAGATCCACCTGTGACTTTTTTTTTTTTTTTTTGAGATGGAGTCTTGCTCTGTTGCCCAGGCTGGAGTGCAGTGGCATGATCTCGGCATACCGCAGCCTCTGCCTCCCAGGTTCCAGCAATTCTCCCGCCTCAGCCTCCCGAATAGCTGGGATTACAGGCATGCACCGCCATGCTCAGCTAATTTTTGTTATTTTTAGTAGAGATGGGGTTTCACTACTAAAAATTTAAAAATTAGGCCGGGTGTGGTGGCTCACGCCTGTAATCCCAGCACTTTGGGAGGCCGAGGTGGGCAGATCACTAGGTCAAGAGATCGAGACCATCCTGGCCAACATGGTGAAACCCCATGCCTACTAAAAATACAAAAAATTAGCTGGGCGTGGTGGCGCGAGCCCGTGGTCCCAGCTGCTTGGGAGGCTGAGGCGGAGTATCACTTGAACCCAGGAGGTGGAGGTTGCAGTGAGCCAAGATTGTGCCAGTGCCCTCCAGCCTGGCGACAGAGCAAGACTCCATCTCAAAAAACAAAACAAAACAAACAAACAAACAAAATCAGCCGGGCATGGTGGTGCACGTCTGTAGTCCCAGCTACTCAGGAGGCTGAGGCAGGAGAATTGCTTGAACCTGGGAGGTGGAGGTTGCAGTCAGCCAAGATTGCGCCACTGCACTCCAGCCTGGCGCCTGGCGACAGAGCAAGACTCTGTCTCAAAAAAAAAAAAAAAAAAAAAAGAAAAAGATGGGGGTTTCACTATGTTGGCCAGGCTGGTCTCGAACTCCTGATCTCATGATCCACCCACCTTGCCCTCCCAAAGTGCTGGGATTATAGGCGTGAGCCACTGCACCTGGCCCCACCTGTTACTTTAATAGCCCTCCTCTGCCTACGAGGATGAACCATGCTGGGTGCCATGTGGGGTGCCAGGAACACACTTTGGGAGACCACAGAGCTCTGGTCCATTTTTCTTGGTGTGGTGGTGAGGCCAGGAGACAGGAAGGGGATGCATGGGTCGGGCAAGGGAGAGGGTGGCTGAGCCAGTCCAGGAGGTCCACTGGGGGTCCCTTACCTGTGAGAGACCCAGATAGATGGAGACTGTCTCTGAGATGTAGAGGAATTTTCCTTCCTGGTTCAAGGCGAACACAAAACCATCCAGCGACTAGAGCCGGGGAGAGACAGGGAGGGGGAAGGGGAGGACCTGGTGTTCCTCCGTCCAACGGCCAAGTGGTAAAAGAGGTTCTGAGGCCTGGGTCTCCGCCTGAGGCGGATTGTTCTGGTGGGGAGGGGGCTTCAATGGCCCTCGGAAGGGGCAGGGAGGAGGGGGGATCCTGAGCATTCGGCTTCCCAGTCCAGGGGCCCCCCCCCCGCCCCGCCCCGCCCCGCCCCGCCCCCACAATGGGTGGATGCTGAAGAGGCTGTTGGTCACCAGAGGCGGCCGCTAGGTGGCAGCAAGGAGCAGCAGGCGGGGACGGGGCCTCACTCACCTGTAAGATGTGTCCTCCCAGGTGCTGCTCGAAGACTTCGGAGATCAGCGCTGCGGGGCCGCGGCGGCCTGGGGCTGGGGCAGAGGGAGAGATGAAGCCAGGGCCTGTTGGTCTGGCTGACCCTGCGCGGGGCAAGGCCCCCGGGAGCCAGTCTACAAGCCTCCCTCTCTTCCCCCAAGGCTTGTAGACAAGTTGGGGTATCGGGTCACCGTGGAGGAGAGACCTGGGGTGTGGGACACACAGGTGGGTGGGACAGTGAGTGGCAGACTGTGACTCACAGAGACAGACTGGGGGCAGGGGGTCATAGAGGGATTCATTCATTCACCCACCCGTTCTCTCAACACCTACTGCCCCGGCATCCTGCACTGGGCACTGCTGGGGGTGCAGCGATGACCAGGACAGTCCAGCACCGCTCTCCCCCACTGGGCTCTCACACCAAGGGCGACTCAACAGCAAGCGAAAAACTAACATTTTCTGCTTAGGGAGCCTGTAAAAATAAATACAGCCTGGCGCGGTGGCTCACGCCTGTAATCCCAGAACTTTGGGAGGCTGAGGTGGGTGGATCACCTGAGGTCAAGAGTTCGAGACCAGCCTGGGCAAAATGATGAAACCCCATTTCTACAAAAATACAAAAATTAGCGGGGCATGATGGCAGGTGCCTGTAATCCCAGCTACTCAGGAGGCTAAGGCTGAATAAATTGCTTGAACCTGGGAGGCGGAGGTTACAGTGAGCCGAGTTGGGGCCATCACACTCCAGCCTGGGTGACAGAGCAAGACTGTCTCAAAAAGAAAAAAAAGAAAAGAAAAAAAAAAGGACCAGGCATGGTGGCTCATGCTTGTGATCCCGGCTAATTTTTTTGTGTTTTTAGTAGAGATGGGTTTTCACCATATTGGCCAGGCTGGTCTCCAACTCCTGACCTTGCGATCCACCCACCTTGGCCTCCCAAAGTTCTGGGATTACAGGCATGAACCTCCGCACCCAGCCCCCAAAATATATTTTTTTAAATGGGCAAAGGACTTGAATCAAGATCTCTCCAAAGGAGATACACAAATAGCCAACAAGCACAAGAAAAGATGCTCAGTATCCTTAAGTCATTAGGAAAAAGAAAATCAAAGCCACAACGAGACAGCACTCCACACCACTAGGACGGCCAGCATCAAAAAATCAGAAAGTGGCGGGCGCAGTGGCTCATGCCTGTGATCCCAGCACTTTGGGAGGCCAAGGCGAGCAGATTGCCTGAGCTCCAGAATTTGAGACCAGCCTGGGCAACACTGTGAAACCCTGTCTCTACTAAAATATAAAAAATTAGCCAGGTGTGGTGGCACGCACCTGTAATCCCAGCTACTTGGGAGGCTGAGGCAGGAGAATTGCAAGAACCCGGGAGGCGGAGGTTGCAGTGAGCTGAGATCGCACCACTGCACTCCAGCCTGGGTGACAGAGCGAGACTCCATCTCAAAATAAATAAATAAAATAAAAATAAAAATACCAAAAAAATGAAGAGACGGAGAGACACAGGAAAAGAGTTACCGAGAGAGACAGAGATGGCAACTGAGACCGAGACGAAGTGAGAGCCGTGCCCCTGCCCATCCTCCCTACAGTCAGCAGCTGGGATCCGGAGCCCTGTGCTGGGGGTAGGCAGCGCCTGGCTGTCCCAGAGCCTGTCCCCACCCCAGGACCTCTGAGTGACCCTGGCCCTGCAGAGGACAAACCCTGAGGGAGCTCCAGGCCCAGCGCTGGGGGCGGGAGGCCAGGGGACACACTCGGTGACCTTGAGGATCCCCATGTGCCTGCCTCCTATGGAGCTGAGGGGACAGGTCTCCTGTCAAGCCCCAGCGCTGCCCCTCCCTGACTTTGTGCCCTGGAACCAGCCTCTCTGCCTCTCTGTGCCTCAGTTTCCTACTCTGTCAACCAGGTTTGCCAGGAGCGGTGACTTCCCAGGCTGGTTACGCACTCAGTTCACTTTACAGACAGAAAGGGCCGGCTGGGGCCTGGCAGAAGCAGATGCCACGGCACAGAGCTGGGATTGGCATTAATAGTGTGATTACGATTGTTATTACCCCACCATCAAAACACCAGGCAGCGAAACCCCGCCCCTCCCCCACAGGCACGCAGCCCCGGTACCCCAGCCCCTGAGCGTCTGCGCTGAGCCTCCTCCTCCCGGGAGTACCCCACACCCTCCTGGCTGTTCCTCCCTGCTTCCACCTCCGCCTGGAGCTCCAGGAACAATTACTGGGGGCTGGGGGACTGACGGGGACCCCCTCCCTCAAGATAGAGCTCGGAACCAGCCGGGTGACAGGCAGGAACAATGCTGCCTGCTAATTGTCGCAATTTTCCCCTGTCATTTTTGCTAATTCCTTCATTTTCCCTCTCCCAGGATCAGCCTGGGTCAGACTGAACCGCTGCAATTAACAACATTAATGGGCACGTCGGGATTGGGGGTGGGCTGGGGGGGCTTGGGGACCTGCTGTTCCCCCATCCCAGGGCCCGGTCCCCTGTGACGGGGACCCCCAGAGCCTCCTTCTCATCCCTGACTGGTGTGTCTTTTACCCTCAGCCTCCACCTCCCGGTCCCACCAACATCCCGATGGCTCCCACTGTTCCTGCCTCTCCCTCTCCCCTCAAAATGTCCCCACTCATCTGTCCCCCAAATTTAGTAGGAGGCTTTTCACTCTTTCCCCATCCGCCCTCCCCCACGTCCAAAACCCAAACATCACTGATCCATTTAACAAACACTTGCTGTGCATCTTATCAGAGCCTGTTCAGTGTCCTCAGCTCCTGCACAGAAAGGGAGCACTGAGGGGCAGAGAGATGGGAGGCCGGGGCAGAGAGAGGGGGAGGCCAGGGGCAGAGAGAGGGGGAGGCCAGGGGCAGAGAGAAGGGGAGGCCAGGGGCAGAGAGAGAGAGGCCAGGGGCAGAGAGAGAGGAGGCCAGGGGCAGAGAGAGAGGAGGCCAGGGGCAGAGAGAGAGGAGGCCAGGGGCAGAGAGAGGAGGGAGGCCAGGGGCAGAGAGAGAGGGAGGCCAGGGGCAGAGAGAGGAGGGAGGCCAGGGGCAGAGAGAGGGGAGGCCAGGGGCAGAGAGAGGGGGAGGCCAGGGGCAGAGAGAGGAGGGAGGCCAGGGGCAGAGAGAGGAGGGAGGCCAGGGGCAGAGACAGGAGGGAGGTCAGGGGCAGAGAGAAGGGAGGCCAGGGGCAGAGAGAGGAGGGAGGCCAGGGCAGAGAGGGGAGGAGGCCAGGGGGCAGAGAGAGAGGAGGGGAGGCCAGGGCAGAGAGGGGAGGAGGCCAGGGGCAGAGAGAGGAGGGAGGCCAGGGGCAGAGAGGGAAGGGAGGCCAGGGGCAGAGAGGGGAGGGAGGCCAGGGCAGAGAGGGAGGCCGGGCAGAGAGAGAGGGACTCAGGGGCAGAGAGGGGGTACTTAGGGGCAGAGAGAGGGGGACTCGGGTAGAGAGAGGGGGACTCAGGTGGGGGGTACTGTGGGACAGAGAGGGGGTATCTGGGGGCATAGAGGGGGAACCAGGGACAGAGAGAGGGGGGATCTGACGGCAGTGGGGGATGCAGGGGTTGGGGGGAGATCCAGGGGGCACAGAGAGAGGGGGTATCTGGGGGCAGAGAGAGGGGGAACCCGGTGGGGAGAGAGGGGGATCTGATGGCAGTGGGGGATGCCGGGATTGTGGGGACATCCAGGGGCAGAGAGGGGGTATCTGGGGGGCAGAGAGAGGGGGAACCCAATGGAAGAGAGAGGAGGGATCTTGTGGCAGGCATGGGAAGACCCAGGGGCAGAGAGAAGGGGGAAGACCTAGGGGAAGACAGACAGGGGACCCAGGGGCAGAGAGAGGGGGGGAACTGGGTACAGAGAGTGGAGGGACCCTGGGCAGAGAGGGGAAACTGGGGCAGAGGGCAGAAGCCAAGGCCTCTTCCAAGTTCCCAGGTCTCTGCTGTCACCTACCCCCTCTCAACTGCCTGGAAGGGCTGTGCTGACCCTGAGTCCTGGAGAGGAGAGGCTGGGGCTTCATCACCCAGGAAGTCTGGGAGAGGGGTCCCTCACACGCCCGATCGTCAAAGCGCCGCAGGCCTGAGAGCTGCGTGGGGGGTGGGCATCATGGGGTGGGGCAGTGCCAGGTCACCTCTGCCTTAACTTTCCTCAGCCTCATCTGTAAAATGGGTGTATAATGATAGAGCTGAATGGGTTAGCGCATACAGTAGGTGCCTAACACTGGCAGCCGCTGCCACCATTCTTTCTTTGTTCTTTTGAGACACAGTGTTGCTCTTGTTGCCCAGGCTGGAGTGCAATGGTGTGATCTCAGCTCACTGCAACCTCCACCTCCTGGGTTCAAGCAATTCTCCTACCTCAGCCTCCCGAGTACCTGGGACTACAGGCGAGCGCCACCATGCCCATCTAATTTTGTATTTTTAGTAGAGATGGGGTTTTCACCATGTTGGCCAGGCTGGTCTCGATCTCTTGACCTCGTGATCTGCCCGCCCCGGCCTCCAAAGTGCTGGGATTACAGGCGTGAGTCACCAAACCTGCCTTTTTTTTTTTTAATTTTTTTATTTTATTTTATTTTTTTTATAAAGACGGGGTTTCACCATGTTGCTCAGGCTGGTCTTGAACTCCCGACCTCAGGTGATCCACCCGCCTTGGCCTCCAAAGTGCTTGGATTACAGGCGTGAGCCACCACGCCCGGCCCTTTTTTTTTTTTTTTTTTTAAGTTGGAGTCTCGCTCTGACACCCAGACTGGAGTGCGGTGGCACAATCTCAGCTCACTGCAGCCTCCGCCTCCCGGGTTCAAGTGATTCTCCTGCCTCGGTCTCTCTAGTAGCTGGGATTGCAGGCATGAGCCACCACGCCTGGCTAATTTTTGTATTTTTAGTTGAGACAGGGTTTCACCACGTTGGCCAGGCTGGTCTCAAACTCCTGACCTCAGGTGATCCACCCGCCTCGGCCTCCCACAGTGCCGGGATTACAGGCGTGAGCCACCGCCCCGGCCGCACTATTTTTTCAGCATGAGTACAGTTAACATGGAGGCCCCTCTGCCTTTCGGGTGGTTCCTCGGAGGCCGCCCTCTGTGTCTCCCACACCCACATGCATTTTAAGCACGTCCCAGGGGTTGGGACCTGACCATGTCATCTGCGTCCCACCGCCCATGGCCCCAGTCCAGTCTAGCTACCCTGCCTGGGCTGCCACAGTCTCCTCCTCACCGAGCTCCACCCTCACCACCTCTGCAGCTCCCCTCTCACTGCAGGTAACAGCCAAACCCCTACCATGGCGCAAGTCGCTGTGTACAGCGTGTGTGGCCTGCACCCAGCAAGCTTACCCCCGCCTGCCTCAGGGCATTCGCACTTGCTGTTCCCTCTCCTAAGCCACTCTCTTCCAGCTTTTCTCACAGCTGCTCCCCACACCTCCTTGGAGTCTCATCTCAAAGGTTACTTCCTTGACCAAGCGCAGTGTAATCCCAGCACTCTGGGAGGCTGAGGTGGGAGGATCACCTGAGGTCAGGAGTTCAAGACCAGCCTGGCCAACACGGTGAAACACTGTCTCTATTAAAAATACAAAAAGTAGCTGGGTGTGGTGGCGCGTGCTTGTAATCCCAGCTGCTTGGGAGGTGGGAGAATTACTTGAACCTGGGAAGTGGAGGTTGCAGTGAGCCGAGATTGCACCACTGCACTCCAGCCTTGGGGACAGAGCAAGACTCTGTCTCAAAACAAAACAAAACAAACGTTACTTCCTCAGCGAGGCTGTGCCTGACCTGTGAGCTAAGAAGTCAGCCCTTGGCTGGGCACAGTGGCTCATACCTGCAATTCCAATACTTTGGGAGGCCAAAGTTGGCAAATCACTTGATACCAGAAATGTGAGACCAGCCTGGGCAACGTGAAGAGACCTCGTCTCTGTGAAAAAATGCAAAAGGTAGCTATGTGTGGTGGTGCGCGCCTGTAGTCACGGCTGCTTGGCAGGCTGAAGTGGGAGGCTCTCGAGCCTGCTAGGCAGAGGTGGCAGTTAGCCAAGATTGCACCACTGCATTCCAGCCTGGGCGACAGAGCAGGACCTTGTCTTAAAAAAATAAAGATGTCACCCTTCCTTCCCTCATCTGCCACAGTCACTCAACAATTTATGAAGCCCTCATTGTGTCCCAGACACTATTCTAGGCTCAGCAACGAAGGGGCTGTTGGTGAATGACACAAAATAACAAGATAAATCCAGAGAGTGTCAGATGACAGTAAGTGCTACGTGAAGAAAGAAGGCTGTAGTTGAAGGGAGGCAGAGAAAAAAAAAAGGCCGTAAAGGCTGGATGTGGTGACACATGCCTGTAATCCCAGCTACTGGGGAGGCCGAGGTGGGAGAATAGCTGGAACTGGGGAGGCGGAGGTTGCCGTGAGCTGAGACGGCACCACTGCACTCCAGCCTGGGCAACAAGAGCAAAATTCCGTCTCCGAAAAAAAAAAAAAGGGGGTCAGGAGTTTGAGACCAGCCTGGCCAACATGGTGAAACCTGTCTCTACTAAAAATACAAAAATTAGGGCGGGTGTGGTGGCTCATGGCTGTAATCCAAGCAATTTGGAGGCCAAGGTGGGCGGATCACCTGAGGTCGGGAATTCAAGACTAGCCTGACCAACATGGTGAAACCCCATCTCTACTAAAAATTAGCCAGGCGTGGTAGTACTCGCCTGTAATCCCAGCTAAGTGGGAGGCTGAGGCAGGAGAACTGCTTGAACCTGGGAGGCAGAGATTGCAGTGAGCCCAGATCGCACCACTCCACTCCAGCCTGGGTGACAGAGCGAGATTCTATCTCTAAAAAAAAAATAGCCTGGGTGAGGTGGCTCATGCCTGTAATGCCAGCACTCTGGGAGGCCAAGGCGGGTGGAATCAGGGGTTCAAGGCGTCAGGAGTTTGAGACCAGCCTGACCAACACGGTGAAACCCCATCTCTACTAAAAATACAAAAATTAGCCAGGTGTGGTGGCAGGTGCCTGTAGTCCCAGCTACGCGGGAGGCTGAGGCAGGAGAACTGCTTTAACTCAGGAGGCGGAGGTTATGGTGAGCCAAGATCGCACCACTGCACTCCAGCCTGGGCGACAGAGCGAACGCCATCTCGAAAGAAAGAATAGGGAACACTGACATGAGGTCCACGCTGTCTCCTCTCCAGACTCAGAGGCTCAGGGCTAGAGTTGAACTTCTGATGTCCCATTTCACAGATGGTGGACTGAGGCCTAGAGAGGCAGAGACCTAAAACCCATCCCTACAAAACCCTGTTGACCTCCAGACCACGTAGGATGGTTGAGAGGCGGCCTTTGGGGCCAGGCCATCTGTGTGTGAATCCCAGCTGTGTGACCTTGGGTAAACAGCTTCACACCTCTGGGCCTCAGCTTTCCACTTCTGTACCTTGGGAAACATAATAGTGCCTGTCTCCGAAAAGAAAGGTATTTTGTATATAGGGCTTATCACAGGGTCTGACGCATGCATTGTATATGATTATTATTGTTGTTATTATTTTAGGTACTGGGTCTTGCTGTGTCGCCTAGGCTGGAGTGCAGTGGCACGATCACAGCTCACTGCAGCCTCGATCTCCTCGGCTCAAGCAATCCTCCCACCTCAGCCTCTCCAGCATCAGGGACTACAGCCGGGCCCCACCAAACCCGGCTAATATTTTTTTATTTTTGTAGGGACTGGGTTTTGCTATGTTGCCCAGGCTGGTCTCGAACTCCTGGCCTAAAGCGATCCTCCCACCTTGGTCCCCCAAAGTGCTGGGATTGCAGATGTGAGCCATGGTGCCCAGCTTATTACTGAGGAGGGCATGGGAGCCCCCTCCCCTTCAGAGAGCGTGACCAACAGTGCTCTGCTCTGTGGCTTCAGCTGAAACGCTGTCCTCAGCTCCCCCTCTGAACTATGGAAGCAGGTGCTTGGCCTCTTGTTGGGGACCCTGTAGAGCTAGAAATGCCCCTGTCCCCCGATTTCCCAATTTGGGGACTATAGGAGTCCACGCAGCGCCAAGCCCACCCACACTTTCCTGACCCTCCTTCCACCTGGCACTGTGGTGGTGGGGTGGAGGGGTCGATTAGGATTAGGTCTGTGGTCTGCCACGTCAGGGCTGTGACCTCAGCCAGCCCCTGTGCCTCTGAGCCCTGAATGCCCATCCAGGTACCAGGGGGCTAGATGCTGCCGGGACTCTCTTAGCCCCCTCTTTCCCCTCCCCTCCAGCTCGGGGACAATAGGCAAGATGTTTATCCCCCGCCGGCGCACATGTTGTTCGCGGTAATGACAGTAATCAGTGGCGCTAATGTCGCATTCTCTCCGCGCCAGTCAATTCCCCTAATTACCGCCTGGGAAGCCGGATTATTTAAATTTAAATGGTGATTTATTGCGAGCTTAATCAATGCTATTTTCTCTCCCCCCCTCTTCCCCTGGGACGGGGCAAGGAGGGGAATTGTAGCCCCTCCAACTCCACCCTGAGGACACCCTCTTCTCCTGGAGGGGTGGGGATAGGGGTAGGATGGGGTGCCCTGAGACTTCAGATGAACACCACTCACTGCCTTATCCTCATAACCGCAAAGCTGTAACAAACACATAAACAGAAGTAATAATAACAACAACAAAACACGCGGATGCCTCAGTAATAAAGTCTGAGTAATCATAATAAACTCAGATATGTATCTGTGTCTTACAGAGTTTATATTTTTACGTAATCTAGATTATATTGCTTTGCTTATTTCTTTCTTTCTTTCTTTTTTTGAGACGGAGCCTCACTCTGTCACCCAGACTGGAGTGCAGTGGCGCGATCTCGGCTCACCGCAACCTCTGCCTCCCCGGTTCAAGCAATTCTCCTGCCTCAGCCTCCTACGTAGCTGGGACTACAGGCGTGCACCACCACACCTGGCTAGTTTTTGTATTTTTAGTAGAGATGAGTTTTCACCATGTTGGTCAGGCTGGTCTCCAATTCCTGACTTCAAGTTATCCACCTGACTCGGTCTCCCAAAGTGCTAGGATTACAGGCGTGAGCCACCCGCCCGGCCTGCTTTGCTTATTTCTTTATTGCGTCTTGGCCACTAGGATGCCAGCCGCTCCGGGGCAGGGACTTTCATCTAGTTGGTTTCTCCTGCTGGATGCCAGCCCTCAGAAAAGTGCCAGACAGGCAAGAGATGCTCCAAAATCGGCAGCCCCCACCCCCTCCCTCCGCCCCGCCGATCCCCTCCAGCAGCCCGGCAAGGTCACTGCTGATAACGGCATTGGCCGCATATAGGTAGCTTGCTCTGAGCTAGGCACTTCCTGGGACTTTGCAAATAGGATCTGCTTGATTCTCTGTTCAGCCCCCTGGGGGAGGTTGGACTGTTTTTTCCCACTTCACATTAAGGCACAGAGAAGTGAGGTGATCTGCCCGCGGTGGCAAAGCTGGGGGGTGGCTGCGGCGACAGGGGCCCCGGGGCATCTTCCTGAATCTCCCTAGCTCATCCCCCACATCATCCGGTCTCCCTCTTGCTCCTCCAACTGGGGGCTCAGTCTGCATAGTCCTTGAGTCCCTGCTGGGGACCCTCAGGTCGGGGTCCAGGGTCTCTTGCCCGTTAGTGAACAGGCGGCCCGGGCCAGGGTGGGACCTTTGTGTTCCGCTCATGCAGCTGGGAGTGTCTGGTTGTAATAATGACTCCTCTCCCCTAATAAAAAGACGGGAATAGCATTTAGCAGTGACCCCTAGCACTGCCAGCCCCCTGTTTAGGGCAGAATTCACGAATTTTTCCCAACCTCTTGCGCCCATTTCACAGTTTAATAAACTGAGGCTTGGAGAGCAGAAGCCACCTGATAGGGGCACGCAAAGGTCCTGGCTGACTCCAGAGACAAGCAGCTGGGCGAGGGCAGGCCCGCAGCTCAGACCCAGGCTGCGGTGACTCGTCCTGGAGAGCCTGGGCCCCTCGCCCCGCGCATGCGCACTCACCGAGGCCGGCCGGCGGCCCCGCGGCTCTCAGCCCCCAGGGCGGCGCCCCCAGCGCGGCGAACCGGCGCAGGCGGAGGTAGGTGACGCTGAGGCGCACGATGGAAGCCTTGTCCAGCTGGCTCGAGATGGCGCCGGGCAGCGGGAGAAGCTTGGCCAGCTCGAAGAACTCCAG
Organism: Ateles fusciceps; assembly: GCA_036589455.1. Lineage (NCBI taxonomy): Eukaryota > Metazoa > Chordata > Mammalia > Primates > Atelidae > Ateles > Ateles fusciceps. The sequence goes on along the minus strand of JAZHEH010000929.1, from coordinate 2,560,332 downwards.
GTTCTCCTTCCCGCGCCGAGAGCGCGCCGCGTTCCGGGACTTCTCCTTGCGCTGTGCCTGCAGGCTGGGCGGGCGGCGCGGAGGAGGTGTCGGCGCGGCCCGGGGGCTCAGGGGCGTGGGAACTGAGGGCGAGCCGCGCCTCCCGGGGCCTTGGGAACCGGACTGGGGGAGTGGATTCCACACCTCTGGAGGTGGGAGCAGACCGGAGTGTGGATTCTGCACTCCAGCCAAGGGAGTGTCCCAGAACCTCGAGTGTCAGTTCTGGGGGGAAGGAGGAGGCGGTGGGGTGGGGGGGGGAGATTAAAGATGTTGGGCGTGAACTCTTAAGGACCGGGACTGGAAGCAGAACGCAGGGGGACCGGGCTCAGGACGGTGGTTAACTCAAGGTAAGACCTTCTAGCCCCAGTGGGCGGGGCCGGGAGCTGGGTGTGAACTGCCCCTTGGGATGGGGGACAGAACATCGGGTGTGAATTGTCCTCGGGGCCGCCTCCCCGGGGGGGGCGGGGCCGCGGCCAGGGGTGCGGGGCTTTGCTCACCACGGTCCGGAAGGCGCTTTGACCATCAGTCCGGGTAGAGAGTCCCACGGGACGCTGGCGCCGCGGCCTCCCCCGCATTTGACCTCGCTTCCACCGCCACTGCCGGGATAGGGGGCCGCCATCTCCGGGGGGCTCGCTCAGGCTGGCTCCGAACCCCGTGTCTCCTGCAGCGGGAAAGGGCCAGAGGCAGCGCTCAGTGCCCTCGGGAGACCTTCTAGGGAAACTGAGATTCGCGCGGGGCTCAGGGTCCCACCAAGGAGCTGATGTGGGGGGGGGGTGGGCTGGATGGTGCCTCAGTTTCCCCTTCCTGGAGGCCTCGATTCGGAGGCCGCAGCTCCCACCCTGGCCGGTCCGGGGCTGGCGCTCCGGGTGAGGACGTGCCCCGCCGCCGCCTCCCCCGCGCCGCCCGCCAGCGCGCCCGCCTCACGCCCGCGCCGGGCTGGCTCCCGCATACCAATGGGCGCACGCGGCGCGCATACGGATCGGACCGGCCCGCGCGCTGCGTGCCAAGCATGCCCAAGACGGGCGGGGGGCGGGCGCCTCCTGGGCTAGGCATGCACAGATTCAGCCCCTGGAGCCCCCTGCCCCGGGGACCCGCCCCCCCAGGCCCATCCCCAGAGTCCGACTCCCCGGATCTGCAGTGAGCCTGTTTTCCTGGCTGGGCTAAGGAGGCCGGGGGCAGAGGGCAGGGACCCCCATCCTGTGTCCTGCCCGGGGGATTTCCCCCCAGCACCTCGGGGTGGCGCCACCTGTCCGGGCCGCCACCTCCCCCACGACCACAACTTCCTCCCTGAAGACCCCGGCCGGCGTACCCCAGCCCCGGACGCAGCCTCCACAGTCTCTGCCCCAGGACACCCCTAGGATGGACCCGACACGCGGGGCCCAGGTGTCCCCGGTCTCCTGATTCCCTAGAACCAGGAACGTTTTCAGTTAGATCTTCATTCCTCCAGGACCAGGCGTTCAGAACACTCCTTTACCCCTGGAAACAGGCCGCCCCCAAACCTCCCCAGCCAGGTTGTCCAGATGCCCCAGACCCCCGCGCCCAGGTCTCCCAGCCCTGCGTCTCCTGCAGAGGGAAAGGGCCAGGAACCAAACATCCGTGCGCCCCCTTTCCCCAGCCTCGGGATACCCTCTTCCCGACACCCCAGCCCCCCAGACACTGTAGTTCCAGCCCCCCGTTCCTCCGGACCCAGAAGTCCCCCTCCTGCCAGCCGGCAAGCTTCCCCTACCCGCGGGATCGCCAGTCCGGTTAGTTGGCCGCAGAACAGACTCCGGGCGCGGCGTGGGGCCGGCCGGGCGGCTCGGAGGGGCCGCTCCATAGACCCCGGGGTGCGCGGGGCGCAGCGGGACGCGCGGGGCGCAGCGGGACGCGCGGGCTGTGGCGCCCAGCTCTCGGCGCCCACCTCGGCCGCGCAGACTTGGAGACGCGCGGCCAGCGCCGGCGGGCGGGGGCGGGGTCTGCCGAAGCCCCGCCCTCCGTGTCTCCTCCCCCCGGCCCCGCCCCGCTCGCCTTTCCCTGGTAGGGGGCCCGGCTACCCTGGGGTCCAAGTTCCCTTGCCCCAGCGTAACGTCGGGGGTCAGAATGAGAACCTCGGATCGGTGCTTCCCCACCCCAAGAGGGGAACACCGGAGTCCCGGCACTGTCTCTACATCCCTTTGGGAGACAGCTAGTACCCCAGCAGCCCCCTCGGGAAAAGGCGCGTACCCTGCATCCCAGCCCTCTGTACGAGTGGAGACTCAGACGTCAGTGCTCCCTCCAGGAACACAAATCCAAAATTTGAGACCCTCCCTTTACAGGAGAGAACCCCTGGGTATCAGCACACTCTCCCGCCACAGGCCTGGGACTTCCTATCGAAGTCCAACTCTACTTACAAGTCCAGAATTTGAGGTCCGGACCTACTTCTCCCCCCGTCAGGGACCAGGACCCAGCTCTCTAAGGAGATCCAGAGACTAGGATCCTGGGGTCTTATCTCCATCCCGCGCCGCAGGGACGGGGAACCCTGACATCCAAGCTCCCCATTAGATCGTAAATGGGAACTCAGCGGTTGCAGCACCTCGCACAAAGGACGCGGACCCAGGCGTCCAAGCCAGGCCTTCCCCAGTCTGTTAGGAGATCCTACAGCACCCCTAGCTCCTTCCCTCCATGCAGCCCCCACTTCCCGTTCTCAGGGTGCTGCCTGGCATGGGGGTCTCCAGGCACTTAAAAGCCTCTACATGACCTCAACATGGAGAATGAGGATGGAGCGGGGGGTGGGGGAGCGGCATGGTGGTTTACACCTGTAATCCCAGCACCTTCGGAGGCCGAGGCGGGTGGATCATCTGAGGTCAGGAGTTCAAGACAGGCCTGTCTCTACTAAAAATACAAAAATCAGCCGAGTGTGGTGGCAGGCGCCTGTAATCCCAGCTACTCTGGGGGCTGAGGCAGGAGAATCGCTTGAACCCGGGAGGCGGAGGTTGCAGAGCGCAGAGGTGGTGCCATTGCACTCCAGCCTGGGCGACAGAAGGCGAGTCGTCTCAAAAAAAAAAAAGGAAGAAAGAAAAAGAAAATAAGAAAATGGAGCAGGGAGTCTTAGAAGAGGCACACAGGGGCTTGAAGGGAGCACACACTGGCCTCTGGTTGGGCAGATGGGGAAACTGAGGCACACATAAACACCCGTGTGCACTTGCTTGCAAGAACACAGACTCCTTCATGATCATCATAGTTAACAATGAAGGGAGTGCTTATTTTCTGCTAACACTTTATTCTATAGCAAGCTTCTGAGATGGGCTCTGTTACTAGACCCATTTTACAACTAGGGGAAACTGAGGCATTGGGAAGTGATATGGCCTGGTGATGATAGTGGCCTCTAAACAATAGTTTCCTATTTACCCCCGAGAGAGACTTGTTGGGGTTTCAGGGCAGGGATTCGAGCTTAGATCACCGTCTCCTGTCTCCTGACAGTATTTCCTGGCTCTGCAGCCTGGGCCGGTGCCATGCCAGCCATGAAAGGTGCATATGCCATAAATTTACTTCTTCATTCTTTTTGAGACACAGTCTTCTCACTCTGTCACCCAAGCCACACAATCACGGCTCACTGCAGCCTTGAACTCCCAGGCTTAAGAGATCCTCCCACCTAGCCTCCCAAGTGGCTGGGACTACAGGTGTGCACCACCCACCCAACTATTTTTTTAAAAATGTTTTGTTGGCTGGGCGCAGTGGCTCATGCCTGTAATCTCAGCACTTTGGGAGGCTCTTTGGGAGGCTGAGGCAGGTGGATCACCTGAGGTCAGGAGTTTGAGACCAACCTGGCCAACATGGTGAAACCTTGTCTCTACTAAAAATACAAAAATTAGCTGTACTCCCAGTTAGTCGAGAGGCTGAGGGTGGAGAATCACTTGAACCTGGGAGGGGGTGGTTGCAGTGAGCTGAGATCATACCACTGCCCTCCAGCCTGGATGATGACAGAGTAAGACTCTGTCTCAAAAAAAAAAAAAAATGTTTTGTAGAGAGAGGATCTTGCTATGTTGCCCAGGCTGGTCTGGAACTCCTGGCTTCAAGCAATCCTCCCGCCTCAGCCTCCCAAAGTGCTGGGATTACATGTGTGAGCCACTGCACCCGGCCAAAAATACATTTTTCTTTTCTTTTTCAAAACAGAGTTTTGCTCTTGTTGCCCAGGCAGGAGTGCAATGGTGCAATCTCAGCTCACTGCAACCTCCGCCTCCGGGGTCAGCAATTCTCCTGCCTCAGTCTCCCGAGTAGCTGGGACTACAGGCACATGCCACCACGCCTGGCTAATTTTTGTATTTTTAGTAGAGATAGGGTTTCACTATGTTGGCCAGGCTGGTCTCGAACTCCTGACCTCGTGATCCGCCTGCCTTAGCCTCCCAAAGTGCTGGGATTACAGGCGTGAGCCATCGAGCCTGGCCAACATTTTTCATGAAATATTTATGTTGGCCTATAAAGGGTTTATAATTACTTTTTAAATTTAATTTGATTTCATTTTTTGAGTCTTGAGTCCAGTCTGGAGCGCAATGGTGTGATCTTGGCTCACTGCAACAGAGTGAGGACGGAGAATCGCTTCAACCTGGGAGGCAGAGTTTGCAGTGAGCCAAGATCTCACCACTGAACTCCACCCTGGGGACAGAGCAAGACTCTGTCTCAAAACCAACCAACCAACCAACCAACCAAACAAACAAACAAAAAACCAGGCCAGGCTGGTGTCTCACGCCTGTAATCCCAGCACTTTGGGAGGCTGAGGCAGGTGGATCACTTGAGGTCAGGAGTTCAAGACCAGCCTGGGCAATACGGTAAAATTCCATCTCCACTAAAAATTCAAAAATGAGCCAGGTGTGGTGGCGGGTGCCTGTAATCCCAGCTACTCAGGAGGTAAAAGATAAAAGAGCACAAAGCTGAAGTCAGCGGTCCGGCAGCTTGCTCATGCCACCAGCCTGACCGCAGCAGGGCCCAAGGACTGAGAAAATAACTCCCTTCTCTGTGACTGGTGCCTATGTTATCTACAAGCCTTGAAAATATTGCAAAAGAATGTTTTTTCTGCTGCCCAAGGACCTTCCTTGAGTCACGTACTCCACGTTGGCACAAAGCAGCCCCCCTTTAGGAATGCCTCTGACACTAAGTGATTTACTGCGTTTGTTCAGCTTCTGCTACTCTTCCCCTTTTCGTCCTTCCCGCCCTCCTTCGCCAGCATGCTAAATGTGAATTATCTAATCAATGAAAGCCGAAGACTGTAAGGTCAAATGTCCAGCCAGTGGACAATGACTCAGTTTCACTTCTGCTCCCCTTTGGAGCGGTCTGTCTTTAAAAAGGGAAAGAACGTGCTTTAAGGGAGCTCGGCTTTTGGACACGAGTTTACCAGTGCTCCACAGCTGAATGCAGTTTCTTCCTTCCTCACTCTAGCGTCTGAGGGGTTCTGTCAGCAGCTCTTCCTGCAAAACTAAAAATACAAAAAATTTGCCAGGCTTGGTGGTGGGCACTTGTAATTCCAGCTACTCAGGAGGCTGAGGCAGGAGAATCATGAACCTGGGAGGCAGAGGCTGCAGTGAGCTGAGATCAAGCCACTGCACTCCAGCCTGGGTGACAGAGCAAGACTCCATCTCAAAAAAAAAAAAAAAAAAAAAAAAAGAGGGCCAGGCCATGTGGAGATGAAGCCAACATCAGAATATCAGGGTTTGAGATGACATCTCTACAAGCCAAGGGACGCCAAAGCTGGCCAGCACACCCACCAGGGGGAGAAGTCTGAGACCGATTCTCTCACAGCTTCAGAAGCAGCCAGCCCTGGCCAGGTGCAGTGGCTCAAGCCTGTAATCCCAGCAGTTTGGGAGGCCAAGGTGGCAGACTACTTGAAGTCAAGAGTTCAAGACCAGCCTTGCCAATATTGGGAAAAACTGTCTCTACTAAAAATACAAAAATTAGCCAGGCGTGATGGCATACACCTGTAATCTCAGCTACTCAGGAGGCTGAGGCAGGAGAATCGCTTGAACCCAGGAGGTGGAGGTTGCAGTGAGCTGAGATGGCGCCACTGCACTCCAGCCTGGGCAACAGAGCGAGACTCCATCTCAAAAGGAAAAAAAAAAAAAAAAGCAACCAGCGCTGCCGACACCCTGATCTCGGACTTCCAGCCTCTGGCAACTGGGAGAGAAGACATTTCTGTTGGTCCAAGCCACCAGTTTGCGGTCCTTGGTTCTGGCAGTCCCAGCAAGCTAATACCAGGGCGATGGAGAACGATTGCTAATGGCTGCTGGTTTGTTTTCTGGGTGGTGAAGATGTCCTAAAATTGACTGTGGTGAAGGTTGCACAGCCTGTGAATATGCTAATAACCCTGAACACGCTGAAAACCACTGACTATGCGAAAGCAACTGTAAGCGAGTAAAATGTATGGTGTGGGAACTATGTCAATAGAGTGGTTATTAACAGATAAATAACAGGAAAACCAGCCCCAAGGCATTCCCTGTGGAGTTGCTGTCAGCATTCAATGAATTCATTCAATAAATATTTATCAGCTGGGTCTGGTGGCTCCCAGCTGTAATTCCAGTACTTTGGGAGGCCAAGGTAGGGGAATCACTTGAGGTCAGGAGTTCAAGTCCAGCCTGGCCAACATGTCCAAACCCCATCTCTAGTAAAAATACAAAAATTAGCTGGGGGTGGTGCCGTACGTTGTAATCCCAGCTACTAGGGAGGCTGAGGCAGGAGATCGCCGGAACCCGGGAGGCAGAAGTTGCAGTGAGCCAAGATTGTGCCATTGCACTCTAGCCTGGTAGATGGAGCAAGACTCCATCTCAAAAAAAAAGGCTGGGCGAAGTGGCTCATGTCTGTAATCCCAGCACTTTGGGAGGCCGAGGTGGGTGGATCACAAGGTCAGGAGTTCGAGACCAGCCTGGCCAATGTGGCAAAACCCCATTTCTACTTAAAAAAAAAATACAAAAATTAGCAGGCATGGTGGCGGGCTCCTATAATCCCAGCTACTCAGGAGGCTGAGGCAGGAGAATTGCTTGAACCCGGGAGGCAGAGGTTGCAGTATGAGATCACGCCACTGCACCCCAGGTTGGGTGACAGAGTTAGACTCCATCTCAAAATAAACAAACAAACAAACAAAAACAAAATACAAAAATTAGCTGGGCATAGTGCCACATGTTTGTAATCCCACTACTCGGGAGGCTGAGGAAGAAGGGCTTAAACTTGGGAGGCATAGGCTGCAGTGAGCCGAGATCGCGCCACTGCGCTCCAGCCCGGGTGATAGAGCAAGACTCTGTCCCCTCCAAAAAAACCCCAAATATTATTATTATTATTATTTTAGACGGAGTCTTGCTCTGTCGAAAGACTGGAGTGCAATGGTGCAGTCTCGGCTCACTGCAACCTCTGCCTCCTGGGTTCAAGCGATTCTCCTGCCTCAGCCTCCCAAGTAGCTGGGATTACAAGTGCGCTTGACCAGGCCCAGCTAATTTTTGTATTTTTAGAAAAGACGGGTTTTCGCCATGTTGGCCAGGATGGTCTTGATCTCTTGACCTTGTGATCTGCCCACCTTGGCCTCCGAAAGTGCTGGGATTACAGGTGTGAGACACCACACTTGGCCCCAAATATTATTTATTAAGCATCTACTATGTCCCAGACTAGCAGATATCACCGCCCTCCCGTAGCTGACGTGGTTGTGTAGAGCACGCTTGGTACTGTGTCGTGCACATCACCAGCCATGAATACATTTTAGCTTTTGTCACTGAGTGGGGCTGGTTGGTCCTCTCTCCTGAGGTGGCAGAACGGGAATTCTGTAAATCTTGGCACTCCTCACCAGTCTCCGTTCTCTGGAGGCACCACTTATTCATTCCACGAACGTGTACGAAAAGAAAAGGCAAGGCTGGCCACTGTGGCTCATGCCTGTAATTTCAGTGCTTTGGGAAACTGAGGCAGGAGGATTGCCTGAGCCCAGGAATTCAAGACCAGCCTGGGCAACATAGCAAGACCCCTCCATGCTCTCTCTCTCTCCTCTCTTTTGAGATGCAGTCTTGCTCTGTTGCCCAGGCTGGAGTGCAGTGGTGTAATCTTGGTTCTCTGTAACCGTCGCCTCCCAGGTTCAAGTGATTCTCCTGCCTCAGCCTCCCGAGTAGCTGGGATTACAGGCGTGCACCACCACGCCTGGCTAATTTTTGTATTTTAGAAGAGACAGGGTTTTGCAGTGTTGGCCAGGCTGGTCTTGAACTCCTGACCTCAAGTGATCTGCCCACCTCGGCCTCCCAGAGTGCTGGGATTACAGGCATGAGGTGCTGCGCCTGGCCACAAGACCCCATCTCTACAATTTTTTTTTTTATAAAGAAATTAGTAGGTTGTGGTGGTGTGCACCTGTAGACCCAGCCACTCAGGAAGCTGAGGTGAGAGGATCACTTGAGCCCAGGAGTCTGAGGTTGCAGTGAGCCATGATTGGAACATTGCACTCCAGCCTGCGTGACAGAGCAAGACCCTGTCTCTAAAAATGAAAGAAAGAAAGTGAGAGAAAGGAAGAGAGAGACGGAGGGAGACGGAGAGAGAGGGAGGAAGGGAAGGAGGGGGAAGAGAGAGAAGAGAGAAAAAGAGAAAAGAAAGAGAGAGAGAAAAGAAGAAAAGGGCAGGGTGAGGTGGCTCACGCCTGCAGTGTGAACATTTTGGGAGGTCAAGGAGGAGGATTATTTGAGCCCAGGAGTTTGAGACCAGCCTGAGCAGCATGGTGAAACACCATCTCTACCAAAAAAAAACAAACAAAAATTAGCTAGGTGTGGTGGTGTGCATCTGTAGTCCCAGCTACTCAGGAGGCTGAGGCAGGAGGATCCCTCGATCCCAGGAGACTGAGGCTGCAGTGAGCTGTGATTGCGCCACTGAACTCCAGCCCTGGGCAACACAGTAACACCCCGTCTCAAAAACAAAAAACAGGCTCGGCACGGTGGCCTACGTCTATAATCCCAGCACTTTGGGAAGCCAAGGTGAGTGGATCACTTGAGGTCAGGCGTTCAAGACCAGCCTGGCCAACTGGCCAACATGGTGAAACCCAGTCTCTAGTAAAAAAAAAAAAAAAAAAAAAAAAATATATATATATATATATATATATATACAAAAATTAGCCAGGCATGGCGGCAGATGCCGGTAATCTCACTACTCAGGAGGCTAAGGCAGGAGGATTGCTTGAACCTGGAAGGTGGAGGTTGCAGAGAGCTGAGATCACACCACTGCATTCCAGTCTGGGTGGCAGAGCAAGACCCTGTCTCAAAAAAAAAAAAGAAAAGAAAAAGAAAAAGAAACAGTAGTTCATTCTCCTGCTTCTCCGCCAACTCCTCGAACACTTCGCTTCCAATCCCGTTTCCCAGAGCCCGCCTCCCTCCTCATTCCCTGCTGCTCTTTCTAATCTCCCTAAAAAGCCGCCACACGCGCTTTCTACTCTTCCCGGGACAGCCAGGGCTGGGTAGGGCGGCGCTCTGCTGACCCCTGGTGGCCGCATGGAGTAACACAGCGCATTCTCCAGTTGAGGGCAGTTGTCCTGGAGCCCAGGAGCGAGTGCTGGGTGCTGGCCATGGCTTGGGGAGCACAGCTGCTGCCCTCGCAGGTTTGAAGAGGAGTGGGGAAGACAGCGGATAATCGGACACTCACACTGCTGTATGCAACACTGGCGTCATCTGCACCTTCTCTCTCCCGCAGCCTCTTGCCATCTTCAACAAATTCTGTCGCCTTGACCTCCAGGGTACCTGGAATTCCCCGTTCTTTCCGCTGCCACCGGGCTTCTCTGGTCGAATCCACCACGCTCCCCTCCTGGACTTTCAAAGTCACCTCCTCGCTGGTCTCCCAGAATCCAGGCTCAGTCTGCACTGATTTCTCGGTTAGCCTCAGTCTCCAATGTGACTCACTTGCCACTGTTACTGATTCGTCTTTATTTAAAGTGTTGATATTCTGTTCATCATGGATTTTTTTTGCACTAATTTTGATTTTTTTTTTTTTTTTCCCCTGAAAAGGAGTTTCACTCTTACTGCCCAGGCTGGAGTGCAATGGCATGATCTCGGCTCACCACAACCCCCTCGCTTCTGGGTTCAAGCGTCTTCCTGCCTCAGCCTTCCGAGTAGCTGGGATTATAGGCGTGCACCACCACGCCCCACTAATTTTTTTTTTTTTTTTTTTTTTTGTATTTTTAGTAGAGACGGGGTTTCTCCATGTTGGTCAGGCTGGTCTTGAACTCCCGACCTCAGGTGATCCGCCTGCCTCAGCCTCCTAAAGTGCTAGGATTATAGGTGTGAGCCAAGGAGCCCAGCAAATTTTGATTTTTTAAAAAAAGACTTTATTTACTTTGAGATGGGGTCTCAATCTGTCACCCATGCTGGAGTGCAATGGCACAGTCTCGGCTCACTACAGCCTCAACCTTCTGCGATCCTCCCACCTTAACCTCCCGAGTAGCTGAGACTACAGGCACGTGCCACCATGCCCAGCTATTTTTTTTTTTCTTTTTTTGAGACAGAGTTTCCCTCTTGGTGCTCAGGCTGGAGGGCAATGGCGAAATCTCCACTCACTGCAACCTCCACCTGTCAGATTCAAGCAATTCTCCTGTCTCAGCCTCCTCCTAGGATTATAGGCACGCGCCACCACACCTGGCTAATTTTTGTTTTTTTAGTAGAGATGGGGTTTCACCATGTTGGTCAGGCTGGTCTTGATCACCTCAGGTGATCCGCCTGCCTCGGCCTCTGAAAGTGCTTGGATTACAGGCGTGAGCTGCTGTGCCTGGCTTTTTTTTTTTTTTTTTTTTTTTTGAGATGGAGTCTTGCTCCATCACCCAGGCTGGAGTGCAGTGGCTCACGCGATCTTGACTCACTGCAATCTCCGCCTCCGGGGTTCAAGCAATTCTCCTGCCTCAGCATCCTGAGTAGCTGAGCCTATAGGTGCCCGCCACCATGTCCTGCTAAGTTTTTATGTTTTTAGTAGAATTGGGGTTTCACCGTGTTGGCCAGGATGGTCTCGATCTCCCAACCTGGTGATCCACCCGCTCTGGCCTCCCAAAGTGCTGGGATTACAGGCATGAGCCACCACGCCCGGCTCTGCCCAGTAAGAATTTTTTGTAGAGTTGTGGTCTCGCTCTATTGCCCAGACCAGTCTCGAACTGCTGGGCTCAAGCGTCCTCCCACCTTGACCTCCAAAGTGCTGGGATTACAGGCGTGAATTACTGCATCCAACCAAAACATTGTTTTTTAGAGCAGTTTGAGGTTCACAGCAACTTTGCTTTTTGAAAACACTGTGCTGAAATATTTTTATTTTAATGACTGAAGTCTTGTGACCTGTTAAGTTTTGCACCCCAGGCAAGAGCCAAAGCCACCTCCTCAGGGGGCCTTCCTTATCACCCTAAATAGCATCCCTGCTCCCAACAGCTGAACCCTCGTGAACTCCTCTGTCCCGCCTGAATAAGGACACATTCGTTTGTTTACTTGTTCCTTCCACTAGGATGTCAGCTCCGGGCAGGGATTTTTTTAATGGCTCTGTCCCCTGGCACAGAGTAGATAGAAATACACGTTAAATGGATGAATACAAGTGAAATGAAGTACACACCAAGAAAGCACTTTTTTTTTTTGAGACAGAGTTTTGCCCTTGTTGCCCAGGCTGGAGTGCAGTGGCGCGATCTCGGCTCACCGAAACCTCCGCCTCCTGGGTTCAAGAGATTCTCCTGCCTCAGCCTCCTGAGTAGCTAGGATTACAGGTTATCCACCACCACACCCAGCTAATTTTGCATTTTTAGTAGAGACAGGGGTTTCTCCATATTAGTCAGGCTGGTCTCGAACTCCTGACCTCAGGTGATCTGTCCACCTTGGCCTCCCAAAGTGCTGGGATTACAGGTGTGAGCCACAGAGCCCGGCTTTTTTTTTTTTTTTTTTTTTTTTTTTTGAGGCAGGGTCTGGCCCTGTTGCCCAGGCTGGCGTGCAGTGGGGTGCTGACTGCTCACTACAACCTTGACTTTCTTGGGTTCGGCGATCCTCCCACCTCAGCCTCCCGAGTAGCTGGCATCACAGCCGCACACCACCACACTCAGCTAATATTTTTTTTCTCGAGATGGAGTCTCGCTCTGTTGCCCAGGCTGGAGTGCAGTGGCGTGATCTTGGCTCACTGCAACCTCTACCCTCCCCACCCCCGCCCAGGTTTAAGCAATTCTCCTGCTTCAGCCTCCAGAATAGCTGTGATTACAGGTGCTTGCCACCACGCCCAGCTAATTTTTGTATTTTTAGTAGAGATGGGGTTTCACCATCTTTGCCAGGCTGGTCTCAAACTCCTGATCTCATGATCTGCCTGCCTTGGCCTCCCAAATTGCTGGGATTACAGGCGTGAGCCATCATGCCCAGCTGCTAATTTTTAAAAAAATGTTTTGGCTGGGCGTAGTAGCTCATGCCTGTAATTCCAGCACTTTGGGAGGCCGAGGTGGGCGGACGTGAGGTCAAGAGATCGAGACCATCCTGGCCAAAATGGTGAAACCTGGTCTCTACTAAAAAAATACAAAAATTAGCTGGGCATGGTGGCGTGCGCCTGTAATCCCAGCTACTTGGGAGGCTGAGGTAGGAGAATTGCTTCAACCTGGGAGGCGGACGTTGCAGTGAGCGGAGATCGAGCCACTGCACTCCAGCCTGGTGCCTGGTGACAGAGAGAGACTCTGTCTCAACAAAAAAAAGTGTTTTGTAGAGATAAGGTCTCACTTTGTTGAACAGGCTATTCTTGAAGTCTTGGGCTCAAGCAATCCTCCTCCCTTGGCCTCCCAAAGTACTAGGATTACAAGTATAAGCCACCGTGCCCAGCTCAGAAAGTATTCTTAAAGAGCTTACTTTTTTTCCTTTGAGAGCAGAAAGAGACTGTGGCCATACCATCCTAGATGCACCCGATCTCATCTGAAAGCAGAGACCCATCTTGTTTGGGGGAGTCAGGGAGGGCTTTCCCATGGAGGAGTCCGAGGAGCTGAAATCTGCAGGACAAGGAAGAAGTTAGCAAGGTGGGGTGGCCGCAAGGGGGGACAGTGTTGAAGGAGGAGGGGATGGTACTGCAAAGGGCCCGAGGTGGGCAGGCCCTGGGGGAGGTGGGGTGTCTGGACCAGAGTGCAAGGAAAGGCTCCTGGGAGGTGGGTGGGGTGGAAGTGGGACCCTGTGGGAGAGTGCAGGCTTCCTCGAAGGGCACTGGAGATCCCCGGAGGATGTTATGGAGGAGAGGCATGGCTGGATCTGAGATCTGATCTGCCCTCATGGAGACGGGAGTGGGTCAGCACGGAGGGCAGATGTCTTGGTGAGATCAGACAGGGATGGGGTGCAGGGAACAGGAAGGGGAGCGCGCTGGAAGGCACAATGGACTGGGAGGTGCACCTGGATGACTGGAAGAGAGACACCCCGAAGAGGCCCCCAGGGTCTCTCTCTGGCTTGAGGGGGGGATTCTGGGAAACGGACTGGTCTGGAGAAGGGGTCAGGAGTTTGGCTGTGGGTGTGTCACAGTGGAGTCCTCGAGTAGAGTCAGAGGCAGGTGGGTATGATGAGTCGCTTGAAGCGGAGGTCTAGGCTGGAGTCACGTGGGAGAGGTTGGTTTACAGATGGGGCACGCGATCCTCCCACCTCAGCCTCCCAAGTAGCTGGCATCACAGCCGCACACCACCACACTCAGCTAATATTTTTTTTTCTTGAGATGGAAAAAAAAGACAAGGTCGAGATTGCTGTGTTGGACAAATCAGCTGACAGCTTACCATGAGCAAGGCAGCTTGTTGGACCTCGTGGGGGGCCTATCTCGGAGCCACAAAGCTGCCCCCCCAGGGCCGGGCACGGTGGCTCATGCCTGTAATTCCAACCATTTGGGAGGCCGAGGCAGGAGGATCACAAGGTCAAGACATTGAGACCATCCTGGCCAACATGGTGAAGCTCCGTCTCTACCAAAAATACAAAAATTAGCTGGCTGTGGTGGGGCGGGCTTGTAAGCCCAGCTACTTGGGAGGCTGAAGCAGGAGAATCACTTGAACCTAGGAGGCGGAGGTTGCAGTGAGCCGAGCTCATGCCACTGCACTCCAGCCGGTGACAGAGCGAGATTTCGTCTCAAATTAAAAAAAAAAGGGGGCTGGGTGTGGTGGCTCATGCCTGTAATCCCAGCACTTTGGGAGGCTGAGGCAGACAGATCATGAGGTCAGGAGTTCAAGACCAGACTGGCCAATATGGTGAAACCCTGTCTCTAAAAAAAAAAAGCTGCCCCCCAAGGCTCTCAACTTCAGTGCTGGTGGCTGAGAGGACCATGTATAGAAAACAACAAGGCTTGAACATCAAGAGCCAGAGAAGGCTGAGGACAGGGGCTCATGCCTGTCATACCTGTGCTTTGGAAGGTTGAGGCAGGAGAATCACCTGAACCTGGGAGGCAGAGGCTGTAGTGAGCCGAGGTCACACCACTGCACTCCAACCTCAGCAACAGAACGAGACTTGGTCTCAAAAAACAACACAAAACAAAACAAAACAGAAAAACCACTCCTTGGCCAGCCAGCCCCTGGGGCCCACTGCCTGTCCCAGTTCTGGTCTCTCCCTCAACCCAGCTCAGCATGGAGCAGGGCCCCCTGATGGCTCAGCCTTTGCCCAAAGAAGGGAGGAACAGGCTGGGTGCGGTGGCTCACGCCTGTCATCCCAGTGGTTTGAGAGACAAAGGCAAGAGGATCCCTTGGGCTCAGGAGCTGAAGACCAGCTGGAGCAATAGATGGAGATCCCATCTCTACCAAAAAAAAAAAAAAAAAAAAAGCCAGGTGCAGTAGCATGTGCCTCTGTACTCCCAGCTACTCAGAGGCTGAGGTGGGAGGATTGCTTCAGCCTGAGAGTTCAAGGCTGCAGTGCGCCACTGCATTACAGCCTGGACAACAGACCAAGAAGAGGAAAAAGCTAGAGAAGACAGGTTTCTGTCAGCACACATTGAGTACCAGCTGCACATCAGGGGGGATGCGGAGATTTAATTAAAAAAAAAAAAAAAGGAGAAAACCTGGCGTGCCAACGGCGAGTGACCTAAACCCCCAGCAGGTAAATCTTAGATGCTGAGTCAATCTGTGTGGAGAGGTTTAGGGACCCTTTCTGGAGGAAGGCTGGCTTTGAAGAATAGGGTAGGATCTGATGGGCAGGCTGGGGGTTTGGGAAAGGGTGGATGGAAGGAATTTCAGGCAGAGGGAGGTGCTCAAAGCGAAGATCTGGAAGCAGAAAGCAGCCAGCTGCACTCAAAGAATGAGACTTGGCCAGGTGCAGTGGCTCACGCCTGTAATCCCAGCACTGTGGGAGGCTGAGATGGGCAGATTATCTGAGGTCAGGAGTTCGAGACCAGCCTGGGCAACATGATAAGACCCCATTTCTACTAAAAATACAAAATATTAGCTGGGCATCGTGGCGCGTGCCTGTAGTCCCAGCTACTCGGGAGGCTGAGGGCAGAGAATTGCTTGAACCGGGGAGGTGGAGGTTGCAGTGAGCCGAGATCGCACCACTGCACTCCAAGCCTGTGCAACAAGAATGAAAAGAATGAAACTCTGTCAAAAAAAAAAAAAAAAAGACTCATTTTGATGTTGTGAAGTTGGGTTAGAGGAATGGGAGAGAGGGCAGGACGAGTCCAGAGCGTGGGGTCCTGGATGGATGCCAAGGAGACTGGGCTGTGGTCGGTAGGCATCTCTGTTTGTTTGCCTGCCTGGCTGAGAAGCCTGTTCCAAACAGCTGTCTTCTCTAGTGCCAGCCCCTATGGATTGGTAGTGGCTGCCTGGAGAGGGGTGTGGCAGAGCACGGTAATCAGCTAACCATGTCTGCTATGGGTGCAGGCAGGGAAGGATGCGTTTTGTATGCTGAGTTCACTCTTCTGCCATGATGATTGAGGGCAGGGAGGCCATTCAGGGTGTGGGGGTGTCTATCAGAGTCTAGTGAGCTTGACTTCAGGTCGACGCTGGAAGGGAGGCAGAGGGGAACAGCAGAGCCATGCTCAAGTGACGTTTGGGAATCTTAGAAGCAGAAAAGGGTAAGGAGAAGGCTGAGGATAGAACAAACTTAAGCCTGGGAGACTGGAAAGAGGGAGATATTTTCTTTCTTTTTTTCTTTTCCTTTTTTTTAAGACGGGGTTTCACCATGTTGGTCAGGCTGGTCTTGAACTCCCAGCCTCAGGTGATCTGCCCGCTTTGGCCTCCAAAGTGCTTGGATTACAGGCGTGAGCCACCACGCCCAGCCTCTTTTTTTTCTTTTTTTTTAGGCAGAGTCTTGCTCTGTTGCCCAGGCTGGAGTGCAGTGGCGTGATCTTGGCTTACTGCAACCTCTGCCTCCTAGGTTCAAGTGATTCTCCTGCCTCAGCTTCCTGAGTAGCTGTGATTACAGGCGTTGAGTCACCACGCCCAGCTAATTTTTTTTTTTTTTTTTAAATTCGGGGTTTCACCATGTTGGTCAGGCTGGTCTTGAACTCCCGACCTCAGGTGATCCACCTGCCTCGGCCTCCCAGAATGCTGGGATTGCAGGCATGAGCCACCATGCCCAGCTAATTTTTTTTTTTTTAGTAGAGATGGGGTTTCACCATATTGGCCAGGCTGGTCTCAACTCTCGACCTTGTGATCTGCACCTCCTGAAGTGCTGGGATTACAGGTGTGAGCTACCACACCCAGCGGGAGATAGTAACAAGAGTTTTTTAGGGAGTGACCAGAGAGTAGTAGTTTTTGGTGGTGAGGCTTCTTTGGGTAACAGCCCACCTCTGTCCCTGGAGGTGCTGTCCTGGATGACGGTGGTGACGGTGGCTAACTCTGGTCAGGAAAGATGTCCTGGTGCCGACACTGCTCCGAGCCCGGGTCTCTGAGCCCAGGGCGTGAACATGACTTTTGGCTCTCCCCACTCAGAACTTCAGACCTGACCCCTCCCTTGAGAAGGGTGTGAGGTCAGCCACCTCCTGGCCACGAGCCTGCTCATGACCCTGCCCCTATAACTGCCCAGACACTTCCACTCCCACCCAGGAAGTGAACCTGGGCATCTGACTCCCAGTACCGCCAGCGTGGCCTCAGGCCGGAGGGGGAGTGGGAAGGGTCAGGAGCTGCAACTCTGGCGGCCCCTTCCCATGTCTGCCTGCAGCTCCTGTGGCCATGGCGGTCCGTGGGAGGCACGTTAGATGACGCTGAGAACCACAGGAATGACGCGTCTAGGAAGCTGAGCTGGAGAGGAAAGCAGGTGAGAGCCGGGCAGGGGAGCTCCTGGCAGTGAAGGCCCCTCCTTCGGGGGCCTCCTGCTTCCCGTACCCGGCTCAGGTGCCCGGGGGAGACCCTGGTGTGTGCTGCACTGGCTCGGTAAGGAGGAGGGGCCCCCCTTCACTTCTCCGAGGTTTGCTTTTTTACAAGATTGATTTATTAACTATGATACAGATCACATAAGGCCTTTTCAGTTTTTTACACCATTCCCATTGAGACAAGTACAATACTTTGTAGCAAATACATGATTTTAAAAAACAAAACCAAACAAAAACACCTCAGTCAGAGATGCCTCAGCCTTCCTTGAGGGCTGATCATGCACTAATCAGGTTGGAGCCTCAAAAAACCCACCATGTGTTTAAAAAAAAAAAAGTCTGGAAATTAAGCAAACATTCCTAACACCAGCTAGATGTTCTGCTTAAAGCCCCTAAAGTACAGAGAAACCATTGTTATACTTCTTTACACACAGGTCTTCACTTTTGCTGCAAAACAGAATTTTGGGCACACAGCCAGACTACTAACACATTTCAATACCATTAATATGTTTTTGTTTTTCTCAGAAACTCAAAATATTTGTTAATTCAACATATATAAAGATCATTTAACATGTGAAAATACAAGTACCAGAAAAATAAGCTGGCAGCAGCACTATTCCAAATTTTCAAACAAGTTTTATTTCCATACAATTCTGACATTTCCTTTTTTTTTTCTTTCCTTAAATGTACACAGGGAACATGATTCTTTTTATGCAAACAATAACTTAGGCCCTGTCGTGACTACAGTGAAGGGTAGCATCGCTGCCGGCTCGGTGCGGGAGGGCTGCAGGCGGCCGCCCAGGTCAGCGGTGCCCGAGGTGACCCACCGTCTCCTGCTGCTCCCCCCGCGCTCCCGCATCGGCTGCGCTGCACCGACCGCACCGCGGCTGCGCGGCCCCACCGGACCCGCAACAGAAACCGCCCCCTTCCTGGGCCACTTTCTGACCTGGACACACACGACGTGCTCCAAGGGAGGAAGCCCATCCCCATTACACCTCAGAGCCACGGAGCCGGGGACGCTTCCCCCGGCAGCTTCTGCGGCTCCCTGCGCTGCCTTCGAGAAAGCAGCGACTCAACCGGACCCAGCCCCCCGCGCGGCAGGCGCCCTCCTCGCCACCGCACCCTACGTTTTGTAGCTGGTGCCCCCAAAGCAGGGGCTTCTCACAGGAAAGGGTGGGAGGGGAGCTCAGCTGAGGTGACTCTTGACAAGATGCTGCAGCTGGCCTGCTCTAAAGTTGTGGGTGTGTGTCCAGAATGCCTGCTGGCCTGTGGGGGTCTTTACCAAGGGGATGCTGGTAAAGACCCAGGCCTCCCTTCCCTAGGAGCAGCAGGAGCTGAGGCACGGGGACGCCCCCATCCCCTTCTGGCCAGCGGGCTGCTCCTATGATGTCACCCTCTGTCCAGTGACAAGGACAGACACTTTGTGCAGAAGAATCTGGGCCACAGCAGGTGCCCCGCCTCCAGCAGGAAGCAAAACCAAGGCGGTGGAAGCAGAAGAGGAAGGAGACAGACGCGCGAAGCTCTCTCCATCTACCTCCTCAAACGCCAGGCGACGGGCAGGACGGGCACAATGCAAAGTAAATGTGTGCTGTGGCACCCGTGACACAAGCCAAGAATTCTAAGTGGATTCATGAGCCACGCCACCCAGCCTCGGGTCCTCCCTCTGCAGCTGTCCGAGGTCACAGAGCCAGGATCGGTCTTTGGCTTCGCACCAAGGGCTGCTGTCCCCTCACACGCTGTCTGCGCTCTTGCTGGGCGGGGGAGGCTGCCTTGCGTCCCCATTCTGGACAAGCCAGCGCCTACCCGCCCAGTGCTGAGAGTGGCATGAGGGTCCCCTGAGCACCCTCTGTGTAAGCACTTACCAGAGCTTAGAGCTCCAGTGAAAGTGGGGGTGGGTGCAGCACAGTCCCAGCAAGCCCCAGGCACACTCCTCTGTGGTTCCCACTGCACGCTGCCCTGACCGGACGCTGAGGCCCAGCCGGCCACGACTGGCTCCACCACTGAAACGACCGAGGTGTTCTCTAGCCCCTCAGCCTGCAGCAGCAGACGAGGCTGGAGCCGGCAGGGGAAACGAGGAACCCTGCCTTTCTGTGCACGGGGCGCCCACCGGACAGGAGCAGCCAGTCCCTGCCCACCCACCTTGGCTGACTAGGTGCTGCGCTGGGGGTGCCTCAGGCCTGGCTTCAGGTACTTCCGTGAGGGAAGGGGGTAGAAAGCCCAGGTGCTCCTTCTCACCATCCCCTCCCAACCGCTGGGGAAGTCACTGGCCATGGACACATCTGTGCAGTCAGGGGTCAGGTGGCTTGGGCGGTGGCTTGCGTGCTCCTACAAAAGATGTTAGCAGTGTTAGCTCAAGCAGTGAGGGCAGCCGGGCTGCTCTTGCCTGTTCACACAGGGACGGACCAGGCCACCACCTTGCTTTCCCCTCCACCCCCAATTCTGGAGCTGACAGGTGAGCATCACCTCGAGAATGGTGGAGGTCAGTAAATGGAGCTGTTTCCTCATCTGCTTGGGGGCCAGGGCTGGGGGAGTTTGAGATAACGTGCCTGCCAACCTCAGCTAAAACGAAACACAGATGTCACCTTCCAGCCAACCCTGGGCCTACAGAGCCAGGCACAGCTTCACCAGAAGAGACAAAAATCCATCATCCAACATTCACAGAAAACACGCCCGGACCCTGGGTTTGTTCTCCTATTTGTGTTCAAGAGGTGGTAAAACCTGCAAGGGCAGATGAGTGTTTGCAAGCACCTTTGCTGGCCATTGAGAACTAGAGACAGGGAGCCAGCCACCCCGAGGGAGCTCGGGAGCTGAAGGGCCACTCCCGTCTCGAGCCACTGCAGGCGGGGATGGGCAGTGCAGCTGCAGACACCGGAGATATGCCTGTCAGGCCCCTGGAAGATACCACAGATCCTGCTTCTTAAAGTGCAATGAGCCCCAAGGGCTGTCTGGTGTGGGGCCCTCTGTACCCCACTAGCTCTTGCCTGGGGTGCCTCGGGTCAGGCTTCCTGGACACAGAGGCCACAGCCCAGCCATGCAAGTTTGCTGTGTTGGGGGAGAAGAGGTGGGCAGAAGAGCTTTTCCTGGGGCAGTGGGAAGGCGGGGGCCAGGGTGGTGGTGGGTGACAGGCTGGCATGGCACCTCTGGGCCGGCCAGGACCAGGAAGGATGCCCCTTCGAGGGGACCAGCAGACCACCACTCCTTCAAGTGCCCCACCCTGCCACATCCCCATCCACACCCCTGCTGGTGGCCTCCATTTCTGGGATAGAACGATTCAACACCAAACACATCAACCCCAACCCAAGTGCACCTGGCACTTTCCAGCTGTCCCCAGCTCCCCAGCAAGCACCCACACACACACTCACACGAGCGCACACACACATCCCACACACACACTCAAGTAGTGTTTCAATCGCAATGGCCTGTGTTCTGGGGCAGCCCAGGCTCCGGCCTGCTGTGCCATCTCCCTGGCTCTCCCCAGCAAGGGCTCAAACCCTCTTCCTGGGAAAAGGGGGGGATCTGGTGCTTAGACCTCAGTGGGTGAGTGGGACCCAAGCAGGCTCTCAGGCCACAGCTGCAGGCATCCTGGTTTTGCTGCCACAAAGACGAGGGCCACCTCCACCTGTGTGCCTCCCTCCCGGCAGAGGCAGGCGCAGAGTGGAATCTTGAGGTCTGTAGTTTTCTTTCTGTGGTTTCTTCCTTTTTCTTTTACTTAGTGGAAGGGTTTTTCCATTTTTCCTCCTAGTGTTCCTTTGTTTGCGAGGGAATATATGGGGAAGCCTGTGGAGTGGGCCAGTGGGGAGCCCCACTCTCTGCGCTCAGGTACAAAGCTGTCCTCCACCGTTCTCATCTGCAGGGCCAGCGCCCTCAGCAGGTACCTAGTGGTGGCAGAGCTGTGGCCTACATGTCCCTAAGGAGGCCGCCAGCCAGGCTTGCACCCCTACCTTGGGGGGGGTGTGCGCAGATACGGAAGGTGGGAAGAGACGGAGCAACAGAAAGTATTCTCTTCTCTTCGGGGGTTGCCAGCCTGCCCTGGGGCAGGCCTGAATCTCGGAGCATCCTCCTCCCTGGCAAAGGCCAGGGCACTGTCCTGACCACGGGCTCTGTACAAGGGGAGGCGCCCTGAGGCTGGTGTGTACAGCCAGGTGGGGTGGTGGTCCAAGGAACAGAGGGGGGGCACTGGGGCCACTGCCTCATAGTTCAGTCCTCAAAGGAGTCCAAGTCAAAGGACAGGGCCCCATGGCTGCTACCAGCAGCCAGCCCAGGTCTGCAGCGCCAGGCCTAGGGCACCTGCCAGCCTGGCCGGTGGTACCATTGGCTGGTACTCCCACGGAGGTCTTGAGAAGGTGATGGGAAGGCCACTGGCCCTGGCCCCTGCCCCCAGTGGACTTGGTTTTGTTCAAGGCCAAATGCCACCCTGACGGAGAGAGGACTGGTTCTCCTGAAGCCCCAGGCCTTGGCGGCTCACAGCGTGTGTTCGGCTTGAAGCTGGGAGGGAAGCAGTGGCTGCATTGGAGACTGGGGGGGTAGGTGGAGGTGACTGGGGGGGGTGATGGCTGACTCGTGACAGGCGTGGAAGTGAGGAAGGGGACGGTGGAAGCCACGGCAGAGGGGGGAGCTGGGCCTGGCACCGGGGGGCTCGGTGATGGGCCGATTGTAGAAGAAGAAGGGGCACTGCTGGATGAAGAGTTCAATGATTGTCTGGTAGGTGCGCGTGGCTGTGAGGGCGTCCATGGTGCTGAAGTCAGGTCTCATCAACGTGGGCCAGAAGCAGATGGAGAGGTTCTCACTGGTCATGAGATTCACCTTGTTGTTGTGGCTGACCCTGCAGGTGACACCAAACTCAACAGTCAGAACTGAGCAGGCCCTGCCTGGCTCTGGGCACTCATGGTCTTCAGCACCCAGGCCGAGCCCCGCCTGCACACCCTCAGCCAGAGCAGAAAAGGCCATGCATAGCTCTCTCTGCCCTGCCCTGCCCGGAAGGCTGCACCCTCAGTGCCCTCTCCCCTCCAGCCCAGCTCCGCCACATGGCCAGCCTCGGAGAGGCTGCCTGGAGTCCCGCAAGCCCATGGGTGGATGGACCACCTCAGGGATTCACTCTGCAGCCAGCCAAGGCGGTGTCGCTGCTCCAGCTGTGCTGAGGGAGGGAGGCTGAGTACCCTAAGCCAGAGCGCCACCAGATGCCCCTCGGCCAGCAGCCCTCCTCCAGGCACATGCAAGCTCGGGAACAGCCACACGGCCTCCCGCCTGCAGTGTGCTCCCAGCCGGAGGCTGGCTCTCTCCTGCAGGATACCTTTCGAGGTACAGGGTCCCGGCCCTCCCCAGCGGGGAACGTGAATGCTAAGAGAGGACTTTCGGGGGCTCTCAGGTGTTTTTGATTCAGGAGAAGATTTCTGGAGCAACAGCACCAACCAGAGGATCTTCTTTCTCTGCCCGCTTTGGGGCACAGGCTGTACAGGAGGCCCCACGGCCCTGCTGGAGCTAAGTGCACTGTCTGGTGTTGGGCAGGTCTGGGGCCACGTGGGCCTCCCTCAGACAGGAGCAGGAAGGAGGCCTGAGGATGGGCGAGCGGCACAGGCTCTGGGTGCTGAGCCCAGAGGGCCCCACGGGAGGCCGGCCACCACCCCCTCCAGTCCAGGGCCCAATGCTGCTACTGGCTTGAGGACAGAGCCTTGTTCTGCGATGCACGGTCCCCTGGCTGTCCATTTTCAGAAGGAAAATCCACCCGGAAGGCCCTGCGACTTACTTGTTTAGGTGAGAGATGACATACTTGAAGACTTCGTGGTTTTCCTTTGGAAATTTCTTTAATACCTCCTTAAGGGCATGCAGCTTCTGCTCCCGGTCATTGATTTCTGAGGAAAGAGAAAACCAAAGCCCTTCATGGCCGAGGCTGGTGGCCCCCCCCATGGTGTGCTCTGCGATGGGCCTTCTCTGAGGGCAGCCCAGGGCTTTCAGATGACACCAACCCCACTCCTTCCTCAAAGCCTGTGCCCAAGGCTGGCACACCTGGCAGTGGCACTGGCCCAGGGGCCTGGCCCACCTCTGTGTCCCAGGCCCCCGCTGAGGGGCCGCACTGTATGCCTGGGGCTTCCTGGCCCCCGCCACCCGAGACAGAACGATCGGAGAGGCTCCGCCATAAAGAACACCATTCTTTGCTCATCCGGTTGCCCCTGGAGACAGGCATCCCTATGCAGAAAGCCTGCTTGCTTCCTGACCAGATGGAGCTGGGCGGCCGCTGCCATCCACCCACGCCAACAGACCTTCGAGGGAGGGAGGCTGTCATAAGACCAAGGCTCTGTCCTTTTCCTAGATACACAGGGACCCGCCACACATCCCCCTGGTTGGACGGGCTCATGGAAACAGTGGGGGGAATTCTTATGCACTTCATCAAAGGAACTACGCACCCCTTTCCCCAGCACCCACACTTTGCCCATTGAGGAATCCTAATGTCCTGGGGAGAGGGAAACAATGGCCTCGAATCAGCTCGAGAGCCGTGCCAGGCCCAGCTCAGTGAGTCCCACGATCATGTGAGGCAGGAGCTCGTCACCCCATTTGAAGGATGAGGCAGCTGAGGTTAGAAGGTGCAGAGCTGGGCCTGGCTGCGGGCCATGGCCACTGGCCCGACATCCCGGAGTGGGTGTGGCCCACCTTGGCTGGGAAGGGCACCTGGCGAGGCACAACAGTCCCAGAGTCCACCTGGGGCCCAGTTGGCTAAGACAGATTTCTCTGTGCACGCAGAGTCCCTGTGTTTCCTTCTTGGGACTCCAAGGCTCAGAAGAAGCACAGGAGGGTCTCACAAAGGAGATGGCAGCTATCTCACGACTGGCGGCTGTGGGAGGGGGGGTGAAGAAGCAACCGCCAATGGTTGCTAACGGGTCTGGGGGCACAGGCTCCTTTGAGATGGATGGTGGTGCCGTGATGAGACGCACGTGTACTATTCTGCCGATGAATCCGGAAGGGGTGCGGACTCCCTGAACCAGGTATTCTAAAGCTTGTGGCCTCCTAGTCACCTCTGCAGCAGATGATGTGCCCAGAGGGTGAGCTGTGGGAGCTGCACAAGGACCCTGATGAGAGTGAGACCTGAAGGGCAGACAGAACACCAGTGGCAGCAGGCTGAGCAGGGAGAAAGGTCCTGTGGTGGTCTGGAGTCCAGATCCTGACTCAGGTGGCCCTGGGAACAAATCTGCCCCTCTCATACCAACCGTGTCACCTTGGGCAAGTGGCACCTTAGGGTCAGTCTTCTTGTCTGTAAAAGGGGCTTTGGATAGTGCCTCCTTCATTTGGAGACACCCTGCAGTTAAATGAAGAGGTCATAGCTGGACACAAAATACGGGTACGTGGGAGGCGGTCTGACTGGAAGGAGCCTGTCGGAGGGAGGCTGCAGGGCTGGAAGGGGCAGCGCTCCACGAGCTCTCCCAGCAGCCTAACGAGGATGAATGAGACCAGGCAAATCTGCGGCCTTGAGTGTGACTTGATGAGAGCAGTGTTTTGGTAACATCTGTCCATCAGAAATGACTGACAAAGTCCTGGTAACTAGTTATTGGGCTATGAGCAGCTTAATTTCTCTCAATCCAAGGTTTATTTTAAAGGCTCCACCTCAAGGGCACACTCTTTTTTTTTCCTGTCGCCCAGGCTGGAGTGCAGTGGTGTGATCTCAGCTCACTATAGCCTCCGCCTCCTGGGTTCAAGCGATTCTCCTGCCTCAGCCTCCCAAGTAGCTGGGATTACAGGTGCACACCACCACGCCCAGCCAATTTTTGTATTTTTAGTAGAGACGGTGTTTCACCATGTTGGCCAGGCTGGTCTCAAACTCCTAACCTGAGGTGGTCCGCCTGCCTCAGCCTCTCAAAGTGCTGGGATTACAGGCGTGAGCCACTGCACCCGGCCATGAGCACACTGTTTTCTATGACCTTGAGTCTTCAAACAATTCATTGCCATGTTACAATAAACTGCTTATATAAAAAAAGTAACCTGCTGTAGGGAGGACCGGAGACTATTAGAAAATGCAGGCGGCACGTGTGTGGCGCAGACTGTCACTTCATAAAACCATCATGCCCCCTTCCAGCTGCTAGCTTGGCACAGGAGGACATGGGTCTCTCCAAAGGTACCTGCACAACCAAAACACAGCTGTGTTTGTCTTAATTAGGCATCGAGTGGCAGCACCTTTACATAAGAGCCGGGTCTCGCCCCATCCTCTGGCTGGAGGCAGGAATGGGGCTGGCAAAGCCTAGGTCTGCCAGGGACATCTTCTCTTCTTCCTATCTGACAAGCAGCAAGGAGGGTGGCTTTGTTTCTTCCTTAGGCGGTGAGGAGAGGCAGGGGTAGGAGTTACAGAGCCTGCTTTGATAATAATTTAGGGACAGGCCGGGCGTGGTGGTTCACGCCTGTAATCCAGCACTTTGGGAGGCTGAGGCGGGCGGATCACTTGAGGTCAGGCGTTCGAGACCAGCCTGGCCAACATGGCGAAACCCTGTCTCTACTAAAAATACAAAAATTAGCTGGGTGTGGTGGCGGGCGCCTGTAATCCCAGCTACTTGGGGAGGCTGAGGCAGAAGGATCACTTGACCAGGAGGTGGAGGTTGCAGTGAGCTGAGATCGGGCCACTGCACTCCAGCCTGGGTGACAGAGTGAGACTCGGTCTCAAAAAAGAAAAAAGAAAATTAGAGGCCGCCCCTAGAATCCCAGCCTCCTCCTTCATGTGCACCTCAGCTGAGCACCTGCTGAGGAGCCTGTGGGTGGTCTCCTGGCCTGCTCCCCTCCCCCACTGGCTGCCTGGTCTAGGTACTCCCACGTACTGAGCAGCACCAGGAGCTCGCTGGGCAGAGGTGAAGGAGGGCGAGAGGCCCTTCCACTCAAGTCTGGCTCATACGAAAAGCAAGGCCAACCTTGTCAACATCCTTTTGACTCAGCCATATTCACCTCTTCCCTTAAGCAAAGCTTGCCCTCACCCCACCAGGGCCTCTCTGCCGAGGGACCTTCTCCAGGCTCTGGCCGAAGCCTCTCCACATGGCAAAGGCACCAGCGGCTACTTAGATTTGGGCACTGCCCGAGTGCTGGCAGGACAGCCTCACAGCGTTCTTCTTGCAGCCCTGACCGCAGACCTGCATGGAAGGTGGGACTCAGTGTTACCCACATGGTGGCTGAGAAACCCACTCCAGAGGCCAAGCGAAGGCCACAAGGCTGGTAATGGTGAAGATGGATGGGACTCAGTCTGCCAGCTCAGCCCATCTGCTCTGGGTCCCCCAGTCCCCATCTCCCTGCATGTGGCAAAGCCCTCTCTGACTGCAGTAATCCTCTGACAGGAAAGGGGATGGGAGGCCCTCCAGGGTGCTGGCTTCACCAGCTAGGACACCATACTTTTTTCTATACCCACCCTTCCCTGACCCAGGACTAGGGGGTACCAGCAGTGTCTGTGCCTGTGTGGAATTTTCAGTTGCCCTGGTTCGAACCAGGCACAGGTCCCTTCGACAGTCCTCAGCGAGGGAGGAGGTGACTCTGACCCAGAGGCAGGTGGGCCTGAAAGGGGCTGGGCTGAGCACATGGACGGGTGAGGCTGCGTGGTGACAGCGTCTCATTCTTGCCTCGTCAGACAATGCGAACTGTTTTATTCTCAGATTTGGGAGGACCCGTCCTCCTTGGGTCATTGGTTGGTTCGCAGTGGGTGGGGAGGAGCAGATGTTTGCTGGGCCCTCTCCTGCCCGGGCACCATTTTACATGCTGGGGATGCAATGGAGAACAAAATCAAATTCCCTGCTGATCACGGTCTAGTGGAATGAGGGGGAAGGACCCAGCGGGTCCCTCCCTCGTCCAGGAGCTCTGGACCGGCTCCTCGAGGCCTTCCTGGCCCAGCCACCGTCTCCCCCTCCTGACCACCATCCTGGTCCCCAGGAGTTCACGGTGCCTCTGGCCAACTGCTACTTGCTGAGCATGGTGCTGCTGCGGCTGTGCTGCTCCAGCCTGGGTGTGGTCAAGCACAGACTCCCGCGGCTCTGAGCCAGAAGCCTGGGGAACAAGCTGGTGGCCAAGGGCCAGCCCACCCCGTGGACCCTGGACATCTTTTGTCCTGTGGTGCTGCCGCAGGCCGGGGCCACAGTCTGTGTGGACCTGGGTCACAGGGCAGCAGCGCACTCAGGGGAGCCACTCACCATCTTCAGTGGAGCCCTGATCTACAGGGGCCCGCAGCTTCAACAGGGGGGGCCGGCCGCCCGGCCAGGTGTCTACACTGGCCAAAGAAACAGCAGGGGCAATGGGCTCCCTGGGTCCCTGCTGGGACGGGGCCGTCAGGGCACCCAGCCCTGGGTGAGCTACTGCAACCCGGACCTGCCATGATATAGGTGCCCAGGGTGGCCTCTCCCCATGCCTGGCGTGCGCTGGTTTGTGGACTCCCAGGTCCGTTCCTCCAGACTTTTGGTGTGACCTCCATCCCTTTCAGAGTCCCCCCCAGACCCAGACTGTGGAGGGCTGGTCCTCACATCCTTTGCTCCCTCAGCCTGCCATTCGGGAGTAACAACAAGAGCAAACCATCTTGCTCCAGTATGAGGTCAGGGGTAGACAGGAGTCCAAGGGCGCAGGCTGGGAGAGATGGCGGCCTATGGAGGAGACACAGGCTCCACACTGCACTTGCCCTCTGCTTGGCTCAGCTCCCGGTGGCTCTGCTCTTGCTTAGGGGGTGTGGGCTGGGAGCAGCACCTGCTGCTTAGGGCCCCAGCAGCACCTCTTCCTGGGACATCATATTTTTGAACTTAGGGGCCAGTCGACTGAGACAGTAAGAAACGTACAGGGGAGGCATTTTTGGGCCAGTTGAACCAAGACTGCCTGGACATAGACCCAGCAATTTAGTACAATTGAGGCCCCATGAACTCAGGAGGAAGCAGAGGGGACAGCCAGAGGGCACAGGGCCCCTACCGAGCAGCTTCCCATCTCTCTTACGGCACAGACACACCAGGCCTCACACAGCCAGAACACTGATTCAAGGTCACACAAATTGGCGGCAGGGACCCTGTTCCCAAACAACATTCCTGCCCTGGCTGTGCCACGCCACTTGCCATCACTGGCATCCAGGCTGCCAAACAAGCTCTAGGCCCGGGTCTGCTGCTGCCAGCTCAGTGCCTGGAGGAAAGTCCCTGCTGGCCGCCGCTGACCACCTGCACGCCTGCATCACCAGGAAAGGGAAAGCCTGGCTCAAGGTCACAGCCCTGCCGTCATCATGCAGGCTCGTCCGGCCTCTGCTCTCCCCGCCCCTGGGGCTCTCCCCGCCCCAGGTGGTAAACAACTCCAAGGCCAAGACCTCACTCTGTGGGGCCCAGAATGGAGAATCCAGGCTGTCCTTCCCTGGAGACGTGGCTTTGCCTGTCAGCAGGACCTGTTGAGTGTCCTGTCCCATCAGGCTGAGCCGGGGACCACATACGTGTATCCACTGCCATCTGTCCCTGTGCACACGGGGCCTGGCTATCTGAAATTCATGACCCTGTGTGGGTGTGAGGAACACCCCCGCGCCCTTGGGCAGCTATCTGGACAGATGAAAGGAAGGCAGGATCCCCGAATCAGCAACATCCCAAGGCAGCTCGAGAACAAGAGCCCAGAGAGCAGCAGGGCCGTCCCCTGGTGGCCTTGGCTGCACTGATTATCTCGAGCCTAAACGGCCTCATCTGTCAAATGGAAAGGGCGAGACCATGAGCCGGCATCCTGAACCATGCACGGGTCATACATCCCCTTCGACAATCTCATGAAAATGGTCTCTCTCTAAGAAGACTGAGTTTTGTGAGCTGTTACAGGGAGTTAATGGGGACCCTGGAGGCACAGGTCCTTTGCCCATGACCCTCTGGTCTGAGATGGAGCCACCTCTAGCACCCCTTTCAGCACAGAAGCCACAGGGCGGGGCCTATGGACACTGGCTAGATGGGGGCAACTCTGGATAGGCAGGGAGGAGGGAGTCGCCAGAGACAGGGGGAGACACACCAGGCAAGCAACTCTTGAAGGCGGGGCTGGGCTGCAGGGGAGGAGACAATACAGGTAGTACAAGCCTTTTCCTCTGGCTCCTGAAACCCTGGCCCATCTCCCCTGTGAAGCCCTCTTCCTTGTACCTTCCTTGCTGGGGTTTGTGGCTTCAAGCTCAGCTTGCTTTGCCCTGTCTGCACAGAGCTTCAGCTTGCACCCACGGAGGGCAGGTACTCAAGCCCCGGCTTGCCACTCCCTAGAGGTGTGACCCTGGGCGGGCTGTGTCACCTCTGAGAAGCTGCTTCTTCCTCTGTAAAACGGAGATGTATTATAAATACCATCTCCCTCAAAGGCAGATCAGTGGTGGGAATCAAATGCCTTGTGGAGAGCTGGGCTGAGCCTAGGCAGGCACACAAGCCCTGGGCGCTGTGGCCGCTGCTGCTGTTCATTTCCGAATCTCCCACGTTGTCACCTTAAACGTGGTAGGAAAATAACTGGCGAATAATCACAAATGTCTCTATTTGGCAGTACGTTTTCAGCAGTGTTCAATATTGTGAAATTCTGGAGCTAACAAAACCATTTGACAGTGACCTTGGTATTTGTTGTGATGGGATTTGAAACTGGTTCCAAGGCCTGAACACATATAGACACAATTGCTCTCAGGGATTAAGTAGAAAGAGCTGGTCAAGTTGATGTAGCCATGGAAACCCCAGCCAGTCTGGGAAGAGCTACTCTGGGGCATGATCATCTTTTTTCCATTATATCCCTTAACACCGCTAACTTTTGCACCGCCTGGTGTCTGTGGTTCAACTGAACGCAGCCCTGCTTTCGGTCAACTGCTCTGGCCGTGAGAGGTGCTGTGTCAGCACGAGCTTCTCCTCTCCCACCCGCTTAGGTCAGGTTCAAGACAGCAGAGCCCCTGCTGAGTAGCGTGGGGCACAGGAAGCACACAATGGGAAGAGGAAGTGGGAACCTCCATCCTTTCCCAGGCTGCACAGTGACAGCAGCAAGAAGCCACCTCCTGAGCGGTGGAAGCTGCTGTGGGAGGGGCGGCTGATTCCCTATCAATAGCACCTCCCACTCCTGCCTGCCCCCCCCCCCCCCCCCTCCCCCCCGCCGCCCCTACACAAAAAGATGCTATGTCAGCAGTTCCTGCAGAAACAATGGGGTTCTGCTGGGTGCCAGGATTTCATGCACCTCTAGATGGCGCCAAGTCAAGACAAATGCAGACAGGAATCCCCGGCTTCCAGCAAACTGGGTACCAGTCCACACCTTCCTCTTTTCCTAACTCCCCACTGTGAGACAAGCTTCGGTGGAAAGAAAGCTGGCTCCAGAATAGAGATTTCCCTTGCAACTTCACATCTGTGCCTGCATGGAGCCTGCTGGAGAAGTGACTGCTGGGAAAGCCTCTATCTTCAGATGGCATGATCAGAGGAGAAGCCTGCCACGGTCCCCACCCACTAACTCCCCTGGAGAAACGCTGACTCCCGTCTTCAGAAGGCAGATGGGAAGGAGGGCCAGGCTACTCTATGACTGTCGCAGGAATACCACACTCTCCTGCCCCATCCCTGTGGGCTTAAATAAGGTCAGGAGCTGTGAACAATTCCAGTCAGCTAAGAGAGCGGACAGAGTAAGGTGAAGGTGGCATCCAGCTTGTGAAACAGACATCACAGGAAGTGTAGATCCCGGAAGGGTGACTTTGGAGGCCCCACAGCCTGTCAGTATCGAGGCTCTGGCCGTTCAGGGGGTGGGCTTCCTCCACACCTGTTTCCCTCAGATGCTACGAGAGTCAGTGACTCAGGAATCAGGGCCATGCTGATCCGTCACCTCCTTCAAATTTTTGCCTACACCATGAGCCTTGTGAATAAATTGTGCTTGCTTAAAGCTCCCTCTTTGGAGCTGAGCAGTGACAAGATGAGACTAATGTCCTGCCCCCTGAGGGACACCTCTCCTTTCCTCTTCCCCCACAGCCTGGTCGCTGGATCATGGGGTGGCTGTGGTCTCTGGGCAACTGACAGACACAAGGGCTGCTGCTGGGTCTTGGCCTGCCAGAGGCACAGAGCAGGAGGGCTGCTGACCACTTATAAGGTAGTGAGGGCCACATGGTGGGATACTCTGAGAGGTCAGGCCTCCTCTGTGGCACTACGAAAGTCCTGGGAAAGGCTGGCCAGTGAGAAGCCTCACCCACTGGATGGACAGATACCTCTAGAGAGAGGCAGGCTGGGGCAGCAACAGCTGATAAGGCAAGGTAGCATGGCACACAGGGTATCATTAACACCAGAGGTGCTCATCTGCTATAGCATCCAGCAGTCTCCTGGCCAGGGCCACTGGACTTGTCTCTTACCCTCCAGAGCTGGCTTCCTAAGAGGCTGTATGACCTAGACCCACATTAGGCTCATTACATGAGAGGTGGGACAAGACAGGTAAGACGCGGGGAAAGGAAAATAAGACCCACTATTATATAGGCCGTTCACAGCCTCGCTTCTAGGCCTTTCCTAATCGAATTTCATCCGCAGGAGTCGGGATGGTAACAAGGGCAGGACACTAAGGGGCAGGGAAGGTTCAGTCGGCCACGAGCAAAGGAGCCATGTCTGACTCCGAAACCATGCTCTTAACTAATGAGTATGTGGAAGCCTGCAACTCTCTTGACGTAACCCCCCAGATAAGCACCTACGGTCTACAAAGGCAGGAGCCCAATTTGCAAGTCCCATTGGTGTCACTGGTTAATTCCCTTGCCTTCTGTTCTTCAAACCTCAGCTCTAAGAGCCAGTGTCAATTCCAAGGGCAGGGCCTGTTCTCCCAGTGCCGGGCCCTTTCCCCTTCAATCTGCCCCACGCCGGGCCGCCGGTACTCACTGTGTGCCTCCACCAAATCGATCTGCATGTTGTATGGGACCAGGGGGTCAGGCAGTTCTGAGAAAAAGCTCTTCATGGCGCCAGCCACGGTATTCACCGTAAAGTCTTTCTCTGCCAAGTCCAGGTTGTGGTCTGAAAGGAAGTCAGGAGAGTGAGGCCACACCACTCTAAGCCAGGCAGAAGCGACAGCCAAAAGGACAAACTGGGGCCTGGGAGAGGCTGGAGAAACCTCAGGAACCCAGCGATGGCCTCTGGCCTGGCAGGCATTGGACAGGTGGCACCGTGGGAGTGCTAACACGGCTTCCGAGGTTCGGACAGAGGCTGGCCCCAGTCTCTTTCGGAGACCGCTGAACCGCCCCTCCATCACCCTCGGAGCCGCAGTGCTGCCCCCACATGCTGGGTTCCGGTGCTCGGTGCTTGCCCTTATCTGGCTTCCGTGTGCGGTCGCCTCTTCCTTACTCCTCTCCCCGTCACAGAAGGAGGCAGCTTTTCTAAAGGGTGGCTCACTTTCAGGCAGGTCACAAAGATGTTAGCAACCACCATGACTGCCACCTCCATCCTTGTCCCCTATGGTGGGAGGGCAAATAGACTCATTTCTCTCTCTCTCTGGCCCTTCCCAGCCACCAGCACCACTGAGCCATCTCTCGCTTTCCTCCGTGCTGCATTCATACTTCAGTGCATCCCTGATGACGAAGATATCTCTACAGATGCACAGCAGCAGCTTCCGTTGTCGGGGGAGGTAAGCTGTCACAGGATCTTCCACATATACAAATGCATCCCCCACACGGAGGGCTCTACCCTCACTTTGGCCTCATGTCTCCTATCCCACAGATTTTTGTGTGGTCCCCCTCTGCCTGCTGCCAGCCAGCTGAGCCAGACTGCGGTGCTGCAAGGTGCCAGGGCCGCCCACCTGGGGAGTGTGTGTGGTGCCTGCTCTGGGTGATGCCTCTTGCCCTGGCCACAGACGATGGGAACGTGCCCTGCTCTGGTGTGTTTTGCTTCTAGCACTGGGGGACGTGGCTTCTTATCCCACAGTGTGTGATCAATTACAACAGGTAGAGTCTGGCTGCCTGACTTTAGGGCTCTTGAAGCTGACCCAGCTTAGGGGAAGGGAGTCCCCGCCAAGAGCTCTGTAACCTGGGTCTGTATCCCAAGGGCTCAGCTCCTCACACAATAGTCCCTTGCTTTCTCTGGCGCGGGGACTTTGTGAGGAGGGTACATCTGAGGCCCTGGCAAAACAGGATCACCTTTCAACCCGACTTGTATAGTATGTGCCTGCAACTAGCTCCGCATGGCCAGACAGGGAAAACTCTTCAGTGTGGTGAGGGAGGCATGTGCCCGGCAACCTGGAGGAGCATCTGTGAATGGTGGTGTGGGGAGTGGCCCGTGTGACCCAGCCTTGGCAGGGATGGTGCTTCAGTTCACTGACAGGACCTGGTCCCCTCGCCTCCCCACTGGGGCCACACATGGTCTCTTTCTCAGTCTCAGCACCTCGTGGCTTTGGGTCTGTGCTGGCAGGAGTGTCCTGAGGTCCCACAGATAGTCCACCAAGGCAGCTGTGTCTGCCTTGACTGGCTCTGGCCTCCGACGCCTACCCAGGCTGCGCCTTACCTTGATCGAACTGTCTCTGCAGGCTCTCCATCTCCGACTTGTTCCCGCTGACCCTGTAGATGCCTTCTGTGCTCAGTCCTGAGGAGAAACAGGCAGGGTTTAGGAGCAGGAACTGGAGAGCAGAGAACGAGGAGGACTGGGCTCGAAGACAGAAGGAGAAAGCCAGGGGAAGAGCATGAGGCGCCCGACGCGAGAGAGGGGTGGGCCTCAGTACATGCTCGTTCAATTTTTCTAGATACTTCAACCCATTTGCCCTCCATTTTCTTTGTCACTTAAACATTTTAAAGTACTTGTTTTTTGTTTAAAGTATAGCAGCTAAAGATAACTTGTGCTCATATTTTGATGTCTACTCAAGTTTTTCATTTTCATTTAAAAAAGAGGTGGCATATATTTTAACCCATCACTTTCACTTACAAAAGACATTGTGAACTTATTCTAATCACTTCAAGTTCTTATTCTTTTATGTGATTTTAAAGACCTGTAAGCATGAGTTGTGCTGTTAATCACACAGGGTTGGCTGGGTGCGGTGGCTCATGCCTGTAATCCCAGCACTTTGGGAAGCTGAGGCAGGAGGATCACTTGAGGTCAGGAGTTCAAGACCAGCCTTGCCAACATAGTGAAACCCTGTCTCTACTAAAAATACAAAATTAGCTGGGTGTGGTGATGCATGCCTGTAATCCCAGCTACTTGGGAGGCTGAGGCAGGAGAATCGCTTGAACCCGGCAGGCAGAGGTTGCAATAAGCTGAGATTGCCTCACTACACTCTAACCTGGGCGACAGGTGAGACCCCATCTCAAAAAAAAAAAAGCAAAACAAAAACGTCTCAAAAAAAAAAAAAAAAAGAAACAAAAAAAAAAAACCCAGGGTTTTCCAAGTTTTTACTATTAGAAAATTAACTCATGGCCAGGAGCAGTGGCTTGACGCCTTTGGGAGGCCAAGGTAGGTGGATCACCTAAGGTCAGGAGTTCAAGACCAGCCTGATCAATATGGAGAAACCCTGTCTTTACTAAAAATACAAAATTAGCTGGGTGTGGTGGTGCATGCCTGTAATCCCAGCTACTCAGGAGGCTAAGGCAGGAGACTCACTTGAACCCAGCAGGCAGAGCTTGCAGTGAGCCAAGACTGCTCCATTGCACTCCAGACTGGGCAACAAGAGCGAAACTCTGTCTCAAAAAAAAAAAAAAAGATTAACTCAAAACTTTTTTTTTGACAACCATTAAAAGCTTAACAGATAATCAGAAATAGATATTCCTTACTTTGTGAATATACTATTCATGTTCTTGTTAATTTTCCTATTACAGTGGTTCTTATTTTACACCTGTGAACGTCTATGAATATTAAGTAATTATCTCGTTATATATGTTTACATTTTTCCTTTTTCTTATCTGTCTTCTAATTTTGTTTACTGAATTGTTTGAAGTCCACAATTCAAAAAATGTAAGCTTTCAAGACCAGTCATTTTCTTTATGCCTTCCTTTGTTTTTATGCTTAGAATAAGTTTTTCCTATTCATATATCAGCTATTCTGTTTTTCCTTCTTGTTCTTTTTATCAGTTAAAAAAATAATTTCATTTTGTGTTCATTCTGGAACTTATTTGGTATATAGTATGATATAAGAAAAAAGGTAGTAAAAGTCGAATAAGTAAGTTAGAATAAAATATCAAGTGAAGGATGGACTCCCACTCCCTCCCCATCCTCTCGTGGGCCGAGGAGTGCTGTTCAGCTTAGAGTGGGTTCCAAGCTGTGCACTCAGTCCACTTGCCCTGTCCTGGCAGAGGAGGTCCACTGTGTGCCATCAAGATCTAAAGGACTCTGTCTAAAGGATGGTGAAGTTACTGTGAAAACGGACATGGGACCTCATGGCTAAAGCAACCCTGGGTCCCATCTGAAGACTGGCTTTGAGAGACTCTGTCTTACTGAAAGCGCAGAGAGGAAGCCACCACTGAACACCAGCAACAGTGTGGACAGTGGAGAGCACCGCGCCTGGTCAGTCACAGTGTGCACAGTGGAGAGCACCGGGCCTGGTCAGTCACAGTGTGCACAGTGGAGAGCACCGGGCCTGGTGAGTCACAGTGTGCACAGTGGAGAGCACCGGGCCTGGTCAGTCACAGTGTGCACAGTGGAGAGCACCGGGCCTGGTGAGTCACAGTGTGCACAGTGGAGAGCACCGGGCCTGGTCAGTCACAGTGTGCACAGTGGGAGAGCACCGGGCCTGGTCAGTCACAGTGTGGACAGTGGAGAGCACCGGGCCTGGTCAGTCACAGTGTGCACAGTGGAGAGCACCGGGCCTGGTAGTCACAGTGTGCACAGTGGAGAGCACCGGGCCTGGTCAGTCACAGTGTGCACAGTGGAGAGCACCGGGCCTGGCCAGTCACAGTGTGCACAGTGGAGAGCACCGGGCCTGGTCAGTCACAGTGTGCACAGTGGAGAGCACCGGGCCTGGTCAGTCACAGTGTGCACAGTGGAGAGCACCGGGCCTGGTCAGTCACAGTGTGCACAGTGGAGAGCACCGGGCCTGGTCAGTCACAGTGTGCACAGTGGAGAGCACCGGGCCTGGTCAGTCACAGTGTGGACAGTGGAGAGCACCGGGCCTGGTCAGTCACAGTGTGCACAGTGGAGAGCACCGGGCCTGGTCAGTCACAGTGTGCACAGTGGAGAGCACCGGGCCTGGCCAGTCACAGTGTGCACAGTGGAGAGCACCGGGCCTGGTCAGTCAGGCTCCCGAGAGCCACGTGTTGGTTGTCACTGTCACTGCTGCCTCTGGAGAGGCAGCTATCAGGCAAGACAAAAGCAAATGGCCTGCTTGTTTTCTGGGGTCCCAGACTTCTTCAGACTTCAACACTGGAGCAAGAGGCATCAATTCCCTGGCTTAAAGGCTGTTAACTGCACCATCGCTTTTCCCCCCCAGAGAAAAGGAGGTTAATGGACCAATGCCAGGGACATCCTACCATGCAACACCTAGTTACGAAGGAGCTGCCACTGCCGTACTCGCCTGGGAGGAGTGCTGGCACTTTCCAAACCAGAGTGCTCACACACTACGCACTGAGCTAGGTGCTTTGTAGCCATCCACCGTTCGCTTGTTTATTTTATTTTTTTGAGTCGGAGTCTTGCTCTGTTGCCCAGGCTGGAGTGCAATGGTGCAATCTTGGCTCACCGCAACCTCTGCCTCCCAGGTTCTAGCAATTCTCCTGCCTCAGCCTCCCAAGCAGCTGGGACTACAGACGCATGCCACCACACCCCACCTAATTTTTTGTATTTTTGCTAGAGACGGGGTTTTACCATATTGGCCAGGCTAGTCTCGAACTCCTGACCTCATGATCCACCCACTTTGGCTTCCCAAAGTGCTGGGATTACAGGCGTGAGCCACTGTGCCCGGCCCGCTTGTTTATTAAATGAATGATCATGCCATTTAATCTCCCATACCTCATGGGAGGAGCTGTTGGGTGGGTGGAGAATACAGATGAGAAAACTAAGGTTTGGAAAGAAGTCCTTGCCCCAGATCACAGCTGCTAAAGGCAGGGTGGTGTGAGTCCAGGGCCTCTGCCACCATCCTGCCTCCTTACTGTTCCAGAAGACTCCTGGCTCAGGCTTCTACTGCATCCTATTAATCCAACGGGCTGGGGTCCAGACCACAGTGCCCCCTGCTCCCGGTAGCAATACTACACTTGGGTGAAGCCATCTGGCCTAAGCACCCGGGCAGCTTTTGAGACAGCACACCCCTACCTGCTGTGCTGTTGAGACCCTGCTCACCAGCCCTAATCAGTAATTCTTCCATGGACTCTTTTCTCAGCTACTCTCAGGACAATGTGGGCAAGCCCTGCGTATGTGTCAGCAGGCTCAAGTCTTCACCTCCTAATTTGAAAAACAAAACAAAACAAAACTAAATCTAAGTGATTTTTCCCTTTCCCTCAGTATCAGCCCTCCATAATACAAAGAAAATGACAGGACAAACAGCACAAGTCTTAAGAGTGCGGAATAATGCAGTAATGTTGCCGTTCCCGAGTCCCAGTGTAGAGAGGCAGTCTCCGAGCTGCAGAAGACCCGGCCAGCCAAGGGCTGCGCGTATCACCTTCTGGCAACCCTGACCCTCGGCGGGACTGAGGACTGCTCTGCATTGCCTCCTAATGGCCACCAGCCCAGGCATCAGAGGCCAGGAGACAAACTCCAAATTAGTGATCTGGCAATCATCAGTGGTGCGGACCTGCTGAAACCTCACTAGATGGATCGTCACAAAAATGGAAACACTGGAAAGCACGAGGCCACGCCAGAGCATCAATTAATCATCAACTTAGTACTTCCTGTCATCTGGGCACGTTTATTTTATGCAATCCCATTTTAAAATAGCAACCCTGATGCTGTCGTACACAATACCACGGCGTAATTTAGGGGAGGTAGCATTTGCTTGGCTAGTGCAATTAATCATAGCTACTAATTAGACATCAATTTTAAAAAGATAAAAAAAAAAAGCTGAGAGCAGGCTGCAGACACCACCAAGGCTGCAGGGAGCTGGCAACCCAGGTGAGAAGCAGGATGCTGGAGAGAGCACGGGCAGTTTGCCAAAGGCCTGAGACCGCAGCAGGAAAAAGGCTTGGGTCCTGGAGCAGACCCCGGGCAAAGATTAAGGCGTCTGTGTCTGGAACACCCGTGTTCCCACATGCAAACACTCTAGGGGTGACTCTGGCCCACATCTGCCAGCAGCAGAAGGCAGAATTCTTACCAGCAGTGACCTCCACCAACCACGTCTATCGCAGGCTCCCAGGTCCATCCGAGAAAGCCTCAATTTTAAACTCACAGGCATCCTTACCTACCAGACATCTCCAAAGACCCACGTCACCAAAGCAGAGCCTTGGCTGTACGCCTTTTCTCTTTCTCTCCTTCTTTTTTAGAAGCCCTCCCTACTGGCTGCAAATATCTTCTATTTTTTTTTCTTATTTATTTTTTTGTCAGCATTTTCGCAAGCAAAATATCTTGTATGTTTAAGTTAATCTTTGGAAATAGAACAAGAAAAAGCTCAGAACAGCCAAGATCGCTATCTTCAAATATCTGAACACGGCCATGTAGAAAAGCCTTGTTCCAGTGGCTCCAGGACACAGAGCTGTAGCTCTGTAATCAAGAATGGCAATTACAGAACAGCAAATATTCTCTCTATATATAACCAGTAATAGCCATAGCTGTCACTCATTCAAACAAACAGACCAGAATTTTCGAATCTCCTCTCACCAGACAACCATCTGATTGGGGTACTGTTTAAAAAGCTAGCTAATAACAATCATGATAAGCCATTTATCAAATGCTTACTCTGCATGAGGCACACGATGCTAAGTGCTTACATGCCTTTTTATAGCAGTTCTCATAATAACCCCTCCAGACTGCTGAGTACTATCCCATTCTACAGATAGGAATGCTGAGGCCAGGAGGTAAAGGAACGTACAAAGTCTGAGAGTGAGTGAGTCACACAGATGGGATTGGAATCCTGTGGGATTTTAGTGCCAGCGTTGTTCTTCTATTATGCTCGAAATCACTAGTTCCTAAGAGTGTGCATGCATCAGAGTCACCTGGAGGACCTGTTATGGTGCAGGTGGTCGGGGGTCCAGCCACAGAGTTTTTCATTCAGTTAGTTTGGAGGGGGAGTCCAAAAATGTTCTTCTTTGTTTTTGTTTTGTACACAAGGTCTTGCTCTGTGGCTCAGGCTGAAGTGCAGTGGCACCATCTTGGCTCACTGTAGCCTCAACTTCTCGGGCTCAAGCGATCCTCTCACTTCAGCATCCCAAGTAGTTGGAACTACAGGAATGTGCCACCACACCTGGCTAATATTTAGATGTTTTTTGTAGAGATGCGGTCTCACTTTGCTGCCCAGGCTGGTCTCAAACTCCTGGGCTCCAGCAATCCTCTTGCCTTTGCCTCCCAAAATGCTCGGATTCTGGGTGTGGGCCACCGTGCCTGGCCTCAGAATCTGCATTTCTCAGCATTCCAAGGTGATGCCGCTGCTGCTGGCCAGGGAACCAAACTTGGAGAAGTGCCATTCTAGAAGATGAGCCAGAGCTCTAAGGCCTCCAGAGAAGCCTCAGTCAGAATGCCTGAATTCTATGAGTCCATAAAATCGGGGGTCACACACCAGAAAAAACAGACACCAGATACTTTAGGAACAAAGCACTTCCAAAAACTGCTGCTTTTTATATGTAAACAAGCCTTATGCATTACTTAATCTTTCAACCATGGCCATGTATGACTTTCATAAAGCATTTTAAAAACAGCTGACAAAAGCAAAGAGACCTTATTCTTTCAACAGATATTTACCGAGCATCCACAGGCAGATAAGTTCCTTTACAAAGCTCTGTTTTTGTTTTTAGATGGAGTCATGCATACTCTGCGTGACTCCATCTAAAAACAAAAAATTACCCAGGCTGGAGTGTCATGGCACAATCTCAGCAACCTCCCCCTCCTGGGTTCAAGCAATTCTTGTGCCTCAGCCACTAAAGTAGCTGGGATTATAGGCGCCCACCACAGCACCCGGCCAAGTGTTATATTTTTGGTAGAGACGGGGTTTCACTATGTTGGCCAGGCTGGTCTCAAACTCTTGACCTCATGTGATCTGCCCACGTTGGTTTTCCCAAGCGCTGGGATTCTGGGCACGGGCCACTGCACTTGGTTCCTTTACAAAGTTTTCAGTCTTGGTCTTCCTCAAAAATACTTTGGCAGGCCAGGCGTGGTGGCTCACACCTGTAATCCCAGCACTTTGGGAGGCCAAGGCGGGAGGACTGCTGAGCCCAGGAGTTCGAGACCAGCCTGGGCAAAATAGTGAGACTCCATCTCTACAAGGAATAAAAAATTAGCCAGGCATGGTGGCACCCTTGTAGTCTCAGCTACTGGGGAGGCTGAGGTGGGTGGATCGTTTGAGGCTGGGAAGAGGTTAAGGCTGCTGTGAGCCACGACCATACCACTGCACTTCAGCTTGGGTGACAGAGTGAGACCCTATCTCGAAACAAAACAAACAAAACACCAAAAAATATTTTGGTGACATAGGAAGACTAGACAGCTCTCCAGTGCGAGCGGTGAGATCTTCCTTCTGGACTGGGAACTGGTATTTAAGCCCTCTGACTGCCCGTCAGAGCTGTGGTAGCTGGCCCTGCTCCTGAGAGGAAAATGGAGAGAGTCCCCTCAGGAGCTTAGAAATCAAGAGGGGGAAAATCATCTCCTGTCTTGATACCCTGATTTTCCGAAATGTTCAAACAGGTTTTGATCCCTGGACCCCAGGCAGGCCCTTCTCAGCCGCAGTGCTGCCGGCCAGCATCAGGGTTCGCCTCTGTTCCTTCACGCCAGGACTCAGTTCCTCCAAAGTTTCCTTTCTAGCAACACATCAATACTTCCTCCAAGACGAGCTCAGACTCGCTTATTTTTCACTTTCTATATTTAGATATAGAAACTCAGCACTTAGTCCTTTAAAAACAATTAATCCGCACCGCTAGTACTCTAAAACACCCCGTGCCAGCCAGGACTTAACTAACAACTTTGGTCAACTTTTCTGGAAGCTGGAAGCATCTAATAAACCATTCCCTTTTTCTTTTACACACGTAAGACTAAGTCTAAGGCAGGCTAACCTGCAAGGCTGGAGGGGTGCTGAGCACTCAGGGAGAGAAGGAAACTCTTGGGCATCCAAGTCGAACCAACCTCTGTGGAAAGGTACGAAGCCCTTCTTCTTCATCCAATGCTAACAGTGTATCTATAGTGTGACTTCTGAGGACCGCTCCCTCAGTCTCGCCTCAATGGAAGATGAAAGGGTGAGGGGGCAGGAGAACGTTTAGGTCAAAATCAAAGCAACCGTGTCTCTATTTCCTTCTATGTATAACGAGATAACAGTTCTCACCTCACCCCGTGGTGGTATGTATTTAATAAGACCTTAGCACTTAGCGCTGAGAGAGTAGCTATTATCCTAATGATCTAAGTGGAAAGCCAGTTGGCAAGTGGATGAGCACCTGAGTTCTGCTGACAGGGAGACATGGGTTCGAATCCTGACCCTGACCTTGGCTCGTCTGACTGTACAATGGAATAAATGAGATCGTCTATGCACCATCCACTGCACAATGCCTACCAGCATTTTTTTCTCTACACTCTTAACGAGCCTCAACAATGGCACCTGCCTATAGGCATGACGTGTTCTGAGGGCTTGGCCAAAACCAAGCAGTCTGTAGAAAAACATTTTCAAGCATGCATGGCTTTGACACCAAAGCGACCTCGGTTCTGATCCTGGTTCTGTCTTATAGCTAGGCTGGGTGTCTGAGAGTAAATTCCCTCTCCTCTCAAGGGCTTGGAATCCTCATCCAAAATGGAGTAATGACGTCATTAATGAGTCTGTCAAGATGCTGTAAATATTATTGTTATTATTATTTTTGAGATGGAGTTTCATTCTTGTCACCCAGGCTGGAGTGCAGCGGTGTAATCTTGGCTCACTGCAACCTCTGTCTCCCAGGTTCAAGCAATTCTCCTGCCTCAGCCTCCCAAGTATCTGGGATTATAGGTGCCTGCCACCACACCCAGCTAATTTTTTTTTAGTAGAGATGAGGTTTCACCATGTTGGTCAGGCTGGTCTTGAACTCCCGACCTCAGGTGATCTTCCCACCTTGGCCTCCCAAAGTGCTGGGCTTATAGGCATGAGCCACCGCACCCGGCCAAGATGCTGTGAATATTAAGAGATTACACAAATGAAAACAAGCAGTACTGTGAATGGGTGGCACACTGAAGTAATCGTAACAGTAGCGACAACAATGGTTAACTTCCGACTGAGAACTTACCATATGCCATGTACCATTCTAAGCTCTTTACCAGAAATACCAGAGAGTATTCTCCCAATGATTCTTTGGGTAAATATTATTTTTACTACCAATCTGCAGACAGCAAATGGAGGCTCCAAGAGGCTAAGCCATTTGCCCAAGACCATGGAACTAGGTAAGTGGTGGAGCTGGAATCTGAATTGGCTAACTAAAGTCTCTGTCTCAGCTGATGGTGCTTTTAAATGTTATGCTAGCTCCCTGTTCCCTTCTCCTTTAAATCTGATATGTACACATCCTGTAAATGCCAGATTCATGATGGCTTACAAAGATTTTCCCTTTCTCCCTTGTCTATCTAGTCAGATGCTGCACTCGCCTCTTCATCCACACTCTACTCAATTTTCTCTTCTACGAACTGGAGGGAGAGAACGTCTGGCCTGAGAAGAACGATGGCCTCCTCTCCAGAGAAAGTTTCCTTGCTGCACCTCTCCTCCGAAGCTCTACCACTGAAGTCACCGGAGTCCCTGCAGCCTCCCCTGCTGCCTTCCTGCTCGGGAGGTGCCTGGGTGGTTTTCCAGCTTGCACACTCGGGTGTTTTTTTTTTCCTTGAACACTCGGGTCCCCCGCCCGTCCTGTGCCCCTTTGTTAGCTGTCTTCCTGGGTAATTCCCCTGTCAGTCAAGACCTGCTTCTGCCCGTGCCAGACCTTCCCCCCCAAGACAGAAGGCCACTAACGCTCTATATGATGACTTGACTGGGTGTGAGTGCC
The DNA here is from genome assembly GCA_036589455.1 of Ateles fusciceps. Classification (NCBI taxonomy): domain Eukaryota; kingdom Metazoa; phylum Chordata; class Mammalia; order Primates; family Atelidae; genus Ateles; species Ateles fusciceps. The sequence continues at coordinate 2,517,162 of JAZHEH010000929.1, read as the reverse complement.
ACCAGCAGGCACTGTGGCCTTTTACAGTCCCGATGCCAGCGGATGCGCACACGGCCGCATCATAAATCTCAGGGCTGAGGAGGGAGGGAGGCGTGACATCGCACCAGGTCTGGGGCATCAGATGGCTCCAGCATCTGGCCGATCCTTCAGAAGCTGCCCATGCATTTGCTGCCATGAACCGCCAAGTAGGGCTTCTGGACCTGCTCAAGCCCAAAGACAGGCTCCGTTCTTTCCCTGACTTTCAGGAAAATGCATATCCCAACAGCTGGGCTTAAGAAACCACCCTGGCAAAGAACCTGAGGCCAGCCTAGAGGGGGACGCCCTGCCCCGTTCTGGAGGAAGAGTGTGGCTCATAATCGAGGTGAGCAGACTGCGCTCTGTGAAACGGGAGGGGAATGTTCAAAGCCAGAAGCAGCATGGAGAGCCCTCCTGCCAAGAACGTGAGACGTCTCCGTGCTCTGAAGTGTGACTTTGCTGGCGTGCCCACTCAGGCCCAGTGGCACAGGGGTGATGGCAGTGTGACTCTGAGGAGAGCTGGTGCCACCACAGCGAGGGATCTCACAGGCTAAGACCCACCAACAAAGAAACAGCCTGTGAGCATAATGCAGGTGCGCGACATCCCGGTCACCACACACACACCCCACCACACAGACACACATCCCACCACACACATACCAAATACACATCCAACATAACCCCCCATCCCACACACCCCACCACACAGACACACATCCCACCACACACATACCAAATACACATCCAACATAACCCCCATCCCACACACCGCACCACACACACACACCCCACCACACACATACCAAATACACATCCAACATAACCCCCATCCCACACACCCCACCACACACACACCCCACCACACAGACACACATCCCACCACACACATACCAAATACACATCCAACATAACCCCCATCCCACACACCCCACCACACACACACCCCACCACACACATACCAAATACACAACCAACATAACCCCCATCCCACACACCCCACCACACACACACACACCCCACCACACAGACACACACCCCAACCACACAGACACACATCCCCACCACACACATACCAAATACACATCCAACATAACCCCCATCCCACACACCCCACCATACACACACCCCACCACACACATACCAAATACACATCCAACATAACCTCCATCCCACACACAACCCACCACACACACACCCCACCACACAGACACACATCCCACCACATATACTCCACCACACACACACCCCCCCCCCACATCCCACCACCACATACCACATACACATCTCCCAAACACAACCCCCACCACACACACACACACACACACACACACATCCCACCACCACACACTGTACACATACCCCAACCCCACACATCCCACCACACACACACCCCACCACACATACACACCACATACACATCCCTCAACACAACCCCCACCCCACACATCCCACCACACACACACACCCCACCACACATACACACCACATACACATCCCTCAACACAACCCTCACCCCACACATCCCACCACACACACACCCCACCACAAACACACACACTCCACTACCACACACACACACTCAACACCCGCTTCCTTTTCACAGCAGGCACAAGTAGAAAAGCTCCTTGGGGTCACAGCACTAAGGAGGGCAGAGGTTAACTTCCTTCAGGCTCCCGAGTCCCAACCACCCATGAAAGGAGGCAAAGATGTCACCAATCACAGCCAGAGTCCCTACCTTTCCTGGCCTCTCTTCCCTAAGAGAGTACTTTTCAGAGTCAGAAGCCTGTAAGCCTCAGGCAGGAAAGCTGATCCCAGTCCCTGCAATCTAGGATAAAATCTAGGGGCTCCCGTCACCAGGCTCCAGCCTGCCATCCCCTCCCCCGACTTGACTGCAGTCCTGATAAGCTTGCAGGGCCTCCCTACAAGTTGCTCCTTCTACTTTTACCTCCATTCTGTGGCTAGACAACGTTCCCTCAGAGGTCTCCCCCGACCCTTGGACTAAATTAAGTTCCCCTGTTACAGGATCCCAACAATTGCTCACATTTACACAGTGCAGCCATAAGCATCTGACACACACTGTCTCACCCAGTCCTCACACCAGCTCTGTGACTTGTAGTCTACCATTCTTCTTCCCATTTTATAACTGAACAAACTGAGCCACGTGGCATGTCTGGGATTCACACCCGGGCAGTCTGATTCCAGAGCCCGTGTTTAATCAATCACCACAAGGCACTGGCTCCATGCTCTTCCTGGATAGCCCTGACAGCAGGTGAAAGTCACTGGATACTTGTGTGATCAGCTGCTTAATGTTGGTCCCCAGTAGACCCCAGAGTCCACGAGAGCAGGCAGAGTTCTCTTATTACCCGTCTGTGTACTGGGTCGGCGCAGTCACTAGGACCAGGGGAAGGCATTCAGTAGGTATCTTTGGATAGGAGGAATAGAGGAAAAAAAGTGAAGAGTTTCTCCACTGGAGAGATGGAGGAAGGTGACAGAAGTGTTTGTCCTCAAGGGGCCTGTGCCTTAGGCGGGCCAGCATGGAGGAGGTGTCCCCCAAGCGGCTGGAGCATCCAATGCCTACTTTCCTTTCCAAAAGTATTTGAGGTTCTCCATTCCCCAAGAAGCCTTCTTCCTCCCACTTCTTCCCGCTACCTTCACTAGGGACGCGGTGGGTTCATTGTTTCACCCAGCCAGTCAGGTGCTGCTTGAAGTCTGGTCTCCAAACCTGGTTGTTAACTTTTACTGGGCAGCGCCATGGCTTGGATGTGGCTGGGGTTCCCCACGGGGCCACACCCCTCTGCAGAAGCTGGCCACATTCTTGCTAATGGGCTGCTCAGTCACCTTTTATCAGCACTCAGCCTTCCCAGACTGACCTTATTGGGGGTCTTAGACGTTTTTACAGCAAGTGTAACATGGAGAAAAAGAGGCTAGTTCATCTGTGCTTCATTGGCTTTGGTGAAATAAGCAAAAAGCAGAGGTCAGAGAAACTGACAGGGGTTATAGAGGCGTGGGGATTTGCTGGGTGTGAAACCTCATGGGTAAGGCAACACAGAAGGTGTGCGTGTGAGTGAAACGGACAGACACAGCGCAAGAGCAAGGGCCACCAGAGCTCCCCAGGTGATAATTTGATGGCACAGTCAGGCCAGCTCCACCAAGGGCCTGAGAAGGTCCTGCGGCCGAGAGTGAGTACTACTCCTTGGGCCACTCTCACAGGACAGCCTGCTGTCCCTTTGTACCGTCTTGTTGGTTCTGGTGAGGCAAATACGGCAGGACAAGGCCTGGACCTGGTTGGCTCGCTCAGGGTAGAGCAACCTGTCTGCCTGAGCTTGAGCTCCCCCACCACGGAGAAGGCGAGTGCAGCCGGGACAGCCAGGCAAGGCAGCCTGTCGGAACTGTCTCGGGGCCCTGGGCTGCCACCCAGACTATTTCTGTCTTGGATGGAAGGGCAGGGTTACTTTGTGAAACAAGCTCTGCTTCTCTTTGGCTGATGGGCTCTCCAGGCGGCGTGCCAGGGCACACTGTTCTGATCAGGGCACTGGGGCCTGAGGAAATCCGCTAGCAATGCCGAGTCACAAGCTAAATGAACCCTGCTTATCTGGAACAGGCAAGAGCTGGGAGCTGACTGCCTGCCTTTATGGCAACGGGGAATTTCTGGAATGCAAGTGACTTGTGCTTAACTTACAAGCAAGCAGAAAAACAGGAGGGTGGTGAGGAATGGTAGCAAAAAAAAAAAAAAGAAAAAAAAGAAAAAGGAGAAAGGTTTGTTTTAAAACTATTTGGACTGTGGGAAAGCAATTCGTTAGTAAACCTAGAATTATAGGGGGAGGGAGAGAGATTAAGTAACAGAGAACCCCCACAAAAATCACAGCATATGAAACCGTATACCTCATATTTTAGCACTTTATCATCAATTCAGAGCAGTGCAGATACGGCAATTACTCACGTAAAGCCTGTTGGTGTATTCAAGCTGTAACTGCACCTATTAAAGTGTACAGTGATCGATGAGAGTATCTATACTAAAATTAGCTGCCTTCTCTCAAAGACAGAATTACAGACATCTGGGCTCTCTGACTGCAGGGAAATAACTAACAGAATTTAACAGCTCCCGTCCTGCCAGCTCTCCTTTACGATAGCTCTAGGAAGTGGTGGCTATGATGAATGTGGATGGAAACACGGAGGTTTTTTTGTAGGGTGGCTGTTTCCCAAGTGGGAAGGCATTTGGTAAAATTCTGAATCTGCTCAGTCCGATGCTATAAAACTCACAGCTTCATCAGCCTAAAGCAGGGGAAGACAGGAAAAGGGCTTTCCTCTGGCTCACGGGAGATTAGCTAATAAACCGTGTATGGGGTGCACTGCGAAGAACAAGCCCGGCACAGGCCCAGGATTCTCCCTGTGTTGCCTCCGCACACTGGCCCCTGAGCTCCCAGGCCCAGGCTGGGCCCTTTCTGGTGCTCATTCCAGCTGGAGAGACTGGCAGCCTCCTCTCCTGAGCACCCTCAGAAGGCCACAGGAAGCCCACCAGTGAGGTTTAAAATTTAAGAACCCTGCAGGAGGGGGATGGGGTAGTATAGTAGCAGAAGAAATATATATTTGGTTTTTGTCCCTGGCTCCTGGTGCTGAGTTCCCCCAAACTCTTGGAATTTCCTGGGTGACAGAAGTATCTTTTGTTACTCATTAACAAGCCCCTTCCAGTTGGGCTCGGTGGCTCATGCCTGTAATCCCAGCACTTTGGGAGGCTGAGGCGGGCGGATCAGGAGGTCAGGAGTTCAAGACCAGTCTGGCCAACACAGTGAAACCCCATCTCTCTATTAAAAACATAAAAAGTTAGCTGGGTGTGGTGGTATGCGTCTGTAATCCCACATACTCGGGAGGGTGAGGCAGGAGACTCATATGAACTCAGGAGGCGGAGGTTGTGTTGAGTCGAGATCTCGCCATTGCACTCCAGCCTAGGCACAGTGAGAGACTCCGTCTCCAAAAAAAAAGCCCCTTCCAACCAAACCTGAGTTTCATGATAATGAAGTGACTCTTGTGGGCCCCTAGACAGTTCACGATGTGGGGGCTGGCCTCCAGAAAGACCAAATCTTGATTAGAGGGTTGGGATTGTCAGTCCACCCTTGACCTCTAGGAGTGAGGGGAAAGGGGCTGGAGATTGAGCTCAATCACCAATGGCCAATGAGTTCATCAATCACGCGGACTTCCTGGAAATACCATAAACACCCTCAGCAACAGGATCTGGAGAGCTTCTGGGCTGGTGAACACATCGAGGTGCTGGGAGGGTGTGTGTTCAGAGAGGGCACAGAGCTCCTGGGGCATCGACGCCCTTGCATAGATCCCGTCCCTTGCATCTCTTCCATTTCGTTGTTCCTGAGTTATATCCTTTATAATAAATCAGCAAATATACATAAAGTCTTTTCTTGGATTCTGTGACCTATCCTAGCAAATTGTGGAACCGAAGGAGGAACGGGATGGTAACGCCTGACTCTGTAGGCAAGCAGGACAGAGTGTGGGTAAGCTGACTTCTGGTTAGTCACCCACTACTTGCAACTGGCGTCTGAAGTAAGAGCAGTCTTGTGGGACTGAGCTCTTGAACTTGTGGAGTCTAATGCTAACTTTGGGAGTTAGTGTGATAATTAAATGAATTGCTGAACAGACATCCAGTGGTGTCAGAAAGCTGAAGAAGTGGTGTTAGAAAAAATACACGTAGCTGGGTGTGGTGACACACACCTGTAGCCCCAGCTAAGTGGGAGACTGAGGTGGGAGGACTGCTTGAGCCTGGGAGGTTGAGGCTGTGGTGAGCTGTGATTGTGCTTCTATACTCTCTCCTGGGCAACAGAGCAAGACTCTGTCTCAATTTCTTTTTTTTTTTTTTTGAGATGGAGTCTTGCTCTGTCGCCCAGGGTAGAGCGCAGTGGCATGATCTCAGCTCACTGCAACCTCCGCCTCCTGGATTCAAGTGATTCTCCTGCCTCAGCCTCCTGCGTAGCTGAGATTATAGGCATGCGCCACCATGCCCAGGTAATTTTTGTATTTTTAATAGAGATGTGGTTTCATCATGTTGGCCAGGCTGGTCTCCAACTCCTGACCTCAGGTGATCCACCTGCCTCGGCCTCCCGAAGTGCTGGGATTATAGGTGTGAGCCACTGCGCCTGGTCTGTCTCAATTTTTTTTTTTTAAAGAAAAGAAAATATATACATTTGTCAGGAAGAAAAAAATCTCTCAGGCAGTTACAGAGGTTTGGAAGTAAATCTTCAGTGTAGGAGATCAGGGTCGAAAACTATCTGCCTGTTTCCATTTCTCTGTGAGTGGCCAGGACTCCCCCTGATTTGTCTTCTGTGGGCTTCAAGTCACTCCGGTGAAGGCAGGGAGTGTGGCTAGCAGGCAATGACTCTGGGTTTGAATCCCAACTCCTGTCTTCATCCTTCTGAATCCCATTTTTCTTATCAGAAAATTGGAAATCACAGCTATCTAATACGGTTGCTATGAGGCTGAAATGAGACTCATGGAAACACTTAGCACAGGGCTTGGCAATGTGAGCTCCAGCCTGGCACTTGGTACACATTATCTCTTTTAATATGCACAAGCACTCTGCAAGAAAGCGACTTTCGTCTTCATCTTTCAATCAAGGACACGGAGACTCAGGAGTGAAGGCACTTGCTCAGGGCCACACCTGTCATGCTGCCCACAGAGACTGCTCTGGTACCTCTCATGAAAGGCTGTGTGCCGCACGCTACGTCTAAAGAGAAAGAGCACTTCCCAGTGAGATTAAGCAATCTAGGAGTTCACCAACAGCTGTAGGAAATCAGCCCAAGAAATAGTTGGCCTTTTGTCCTGCCGCTTCCCAGCAGGGCAACACTGCAGTTTGCTCTCAGTTAGTTATAAAGATGAAAATATATGCATATTACTTATTCGAAACAATTAGCTGGCCTGGTGCAATGGCTCACGCCTGTAATCCCAGCACTTTGGGAGGCCGAGGTGGGTGGATCATTTGAGGTCAGGATTTCGAGACCAGCCCGGCCCACGTGGCCAAACCCCATCTCTACTAAAAGAATACAAAAATGAGCCGAGCATAGCGGTGGCTGCCTGTAGTTCCAGCTACTCGGGAAGCTGAGGCGTCACAATCGCTTGAACCCGGGAGGCGGAGGCTGCAGTGAGCCGGGATTGCACCACTGCACTCTAGGCTGGTGACAGACCGAGACTCCATATCAAAACAACCAACCAACCAACCAACCAACCAACCCACAAAAAAACACTTAGCAGCCATTTTCCATTTACAAGCTTGGTAGGTTTTTTGAGAGCAGTTCCAGGAAAAACTGGGTTGATATTTTCTGAAGAACTGTGCATCACCCATCAAAGTGTTCTTAACATTGGGGAGCTATTTCCTGCAATCACATAAAAACATAAGTGAGATGGATGTGTGTGAGGCCACCTCTCTGCAGGGAAGGATAAACTGAGGGAGTCATTACACCCTGACACCCCCAGAAGTTTGTTTATTTATTTTTTTAGATGGAGTCTTCCTCTGTCATTCAGGCTGGAGTGCAGTGGTGCGATCTCAGCTCACCGCAACCTCTGCCTCCCGGGCTCAAGTGATTCTTCTGCCCAACCTCCCAAGTAGCTGGGACTACAGACGTGGACCTGACTAATTTTTGTATTTTTAGTAGAGACGGGATTTCACTATGTTGGTTAGCTTGGTCTCGAACTCCTGACCTCGTGATCCACCTGCCTCGGCCTCCCACAGTGCTGGGATTATAGGTGTGAGCCACCGCGCCCGGCCAAGTTTGTCTATTTTTAATCCATACCATGGAGGTGAGACACTGGAAATGAACCAGGTTCTACCACTCTGCCACATGGAAACAGTTTGTTGGTTGCTATTGTCACTGTGTGTCATGTGAATATATGTGACAATGACTCTCTGTTTTGGAGAGGATCCAATGGCAGGGCACAGTCAAGCTAGATGTCAGTTATAACCACTTTGAGGCCCACAGACTCACAGGGAAGCTATGCGGTCTCCTGTCACGGAAAGCTGTGAAGAGAAAATGATTTATCTAGGTTCAATCATTCCATTTCTGCTCATCCTTTAACTCCCAACAACTCTACCTTCCAGCCCTCCCTGGCCTCCTTTTGTAGGCTCTAAATGGGTTAAGGCAAAATCTTCACCCTTGCTGGATCATAAACCCCCTGAGGCCTGGTGCGGTGGTGCATGCCTGTAGTCCCAGCTACTCGGGAGGCTGAGGCTGGAGGATGGCCTGAGTCCAGGAGTTCTGGGCTGTAGTACGCTATGCCGATCGGGTGTGTGCACTAAGTTTGGCATCATTATGGTGACCTCCTGGGACCAGGTGACCACCAGGTTGCCTGAGGAGGGGGTGAACTGGCCCAGGTCGGAAACGGAGCAGGTCGAAAACTCCCGTGCTGATCATAGTGGGATCGCACCTGTGAATAGCCACTGCACTCCAGCCTGGGCAACATAGCGAGACCCCGTCTCTAAAAAAACAAAAACAAAATAACCCCCTGAGAATGAGGCTGCATCATCATCCTGGCTTGCTCTGGATCAGTGGTAGAGTTTCCACAAACGCTGTGGATGGACAGTGATCTCTTAACTTCTTCAGGGGAGGAGACGCCCCTCACTCTGATCACCTGATGAAGGGTAGAGACTGCGCCATCCACAGTGCATGTGTACACCTGGGTGTGTGCTCACACATGAAATTTCTGCCCTAATGTTGAGGGGTTCAGACTTCCATAGCCTATCCACAGACCTTAGGTTAAGCCCCACTACATGCCTGCTTGCACGGTCCTTCAAGTTAGAGATTGCAGGGGTGTGAGTCTGCTCTCCCCCACGCCACCTGTGCTACACTGCACTGGGTTCCTCAAATCACAAATACTTCTGCAAATACCAAGGATGGCCCCTGCAGCAGCAATATCCCACAGGATTAAGAAGTGAAACACAGCTTGTATGCAATTTCTTGCCAATAGAAATACCTTAGGCCTGGGGAAGGAAAAGAAAAACGTTGACAAACTTAAGCCAAGATGAGATCTTGTAGTGATCAAGCCAAAAGAATCCACCCTGCACCCCATGACTTTCTTTCTTTGTCCCAATCTAATTCAGTCCATGGAAAGAAAAATTCACTAATGCCTTCAATAGATACCCAAGCGCCTACTAGGCGTCACAGGTGATAAAAAGAAGGGACAGTCTTTGCCCCAATCCCTCACGGTTCAGTAGGGGAAACAGAGACGCCGCAGCAGAGCCGAGGCTCTGGGGGTGTGTGCAGGGGTCCTCCTGGCTCTCCCAGTGCTGCTGCCTCGCCTTGCCTTGGCAGGTGGGAGAGGGTATTCACAGAAGCACTCCCAGGAAAATACAGACAGCAGATGGAAAAACAAAGCCGCCGAATCGAGCCCAGTAACACCTGCAGCAGACAAATCCAACGATGGCATGAGTGGATCTCCTTCAGAGAACCTGGGAAAGATGTGCTACATCTCCGAGCTGATGACACCCACAGAGAACAAGTCACTCGGTGGTTATTGAGGGCAGGACTGATCCAACCCTCGGCCCCGAGACCTCTGCAGGAAGCAAGTGTTCTCTAAGGGTCTGTGTGTCACGGCTCACACGGCCTGGAGGCAGACGTTCACTGAAGACACTAGTGCTGTCTCCCTCATCCCCTGGTTGCTCCTGAGAGCGGAGCATGCCTCATGCAGTCGTGCATGAGCCAGACAGCAGAAACCACCAGGCGGTGAGGATCCTTTGTCAGAGCAGGTGTCTTCTCTAAGGACCCACCTCATAAAAAAAACAGGCTACTGCAGACTCAGTAAAAAATTTTAAGTAGCAAACCTGGAGTAAAACATCTATCCACCCCTCCTCCATTTATTTATAATTATTATTTTACAATGGTTTTATTGAGATATAGTTCACATACCATACAATTCATCCACTGACAGTATCTGATTTGATGGCTGTTAGCACATTCAGAGTTGCACAAGTATCATCACAATTTTAGAACACTGTCATTAACACCCAAAAAAAACTCTGTATTCATGAGTAGCCACTCCACATTCCTCCCTTCTCAAAGCCCCTGGCAACCACTCATCTACTTTTTTCTTTTTTTTTTTGAGACCGTCCTGCTCTATGGCCCAGGATGGAGTGCAATGGTGTGCTCTCGGCTCACTGCAACCTCCGCCTCCCAGGTTCAAGCGATTCTCCTGCAGGCCAGCCTCCTGAGTGGGTGGGATTACAGGTACCTGCCATTACGCCTGGCTAATTTTTGTATTTTTAGTAGAGATGGAGTTTCGCCATGCTGGCCAGGCTCGTCTTGAACTCCTGACCTCAGGTGATCTGCCTGCCTTGGTCTCTCAAAATGCTGAGATTACAGGCGGGAGCCACCATGTCCAGCTCACTAATTCACTTTCTGTGTTTATAGATTTGCCTACTCTAGGTAATTCTGTGAAAATGGGATGATGGACCATGTGATGCTGTGTGACTAGTTTAGCTCACTTAGCATAATGTTTTCAAGGTCCATCCGTCTGTAGTACATCACTACTTCATTCCTTTTACAGCGAATAATATTCTGCTATATGAATACATTACGTCTTGTTATCCATTCACTCATCAGTGGGATAATTGGGTTGCTACCACTTTTGGGCTGTTATGAATAATGCCGCCTCCGTATTATTGTGACTCAAATTCTTAAGTGACCTACAGGTATTTCCCCAAACTCAGGAAGGACATGCGTGACTCTTCGTGGAGGCCTCCAGCCCGGGGGACACCAGGTTTCCCATCAGCCTTGCCAGCAGATTCCCTCGCTTTCTCTCCCCTCCTGCTCTGCTGATCCACAGCTCCTTCTATCCAGGCCCATTTATTTAGACATACCACCTACACGTTTCACACGACGCCCCGACTACCAGCAACACACACGCTCTGCCCCTACACTAAACACCGGGCATTTGCTCCCACCCAGATGCTGCTGCCTTGCTCAAGACCTTAGTGTTAAGTGAATCTTCCTCCTCCTCCCTCCCTATGTATACAATTCCACATTTTCAGCACTGAATGGAGCTTTTGAGGGGGAGAGGTCTTGGGAGTGTATCTATGCCATTTAGTCATTCATCATCATTTACTAGAGTCCTGTATGCTTGGCTTAGAGGAGACAATGAAGACTACCCAGTCCCTTCCCTCAAGGAACTTAGGATCTATTAAGGAAGGAAGACAATTGGAATACAGTGTGCTACATGTTCACAGGGAAAGCACAGGGCGTGACAGACACAGCGGGGGAGCCCTGGCTCACAGAGCAGGTCAGAGAAGGATGCTGGGAGGAACTCTAGAAATGGAACGGCATGGAAAGGCAGTGCGGGTGAGAAATATAATGGCAGCAAGGAACTGTGTGTAGTTTTAATCCGGGCTGAAGTTTAGAGTGGATGAAGGAAATGGCAAGAGGCAGGGCTAGACAGTGGGCAGGGAACACATCCCGCTGGTAAGTAACAGGATGAAACTTCCTCCTGGAGTGAGGCAGAATCACTGGTGAGTTTTAAGCAGGTGAAGGCGATGTGATCCCATTTATTTTAGAAAGATATTTGCAGCAGTGTAGATAAGGGACTGAGGACATGAGACCGGAAGCAGGAGAGGCCAATTACAAAGAGGCTATGACAGTAAACCAAGAGGGTGAGAGATGAAACGCAGGGCAGGGGCCAGACTGAAAACACTTAGGTGGTAAAACGATGGGACTGACTGATGAGGTTGACTGGTGCGGAAGGTAACAAGGGAGAGACCCCTCCCCATGTGGAGGACATGCTGTTGACACAGGTCAGCAGATACTCTGGGATGAAAACCTTCAAACCCTACCTTCCCGCTAATGGTAAGAGTGAAGGCTGACAAGCTTTCTCATGATGAGAAAATCCTTCTTCCAAATGACATCCTAAACTAAACCTTAAGGCTGAAGGAGCCAGAGTTCCTGCGGCCATGCAGAAGCACTTCCTTACAATTCTAGGAATCTGAGAAAAAAAAAATCTGAAAAGCCCAGGCTAAGTCCAATTAATTGCTGGAGGCTGATTTCAGGGCAATATGGCTATGTGGTCAACAAGGCCTCTCACCTCTCCACCTGACTCTCATTGAGTTGACCTTCCACGCCTAGAATATCTCCTTCCATCCCGTTAGAGAATCCAATGTATCTTTAGGCCAAGCCTCCACCCCAGACTCCAAGCAAGCAAGCTCCCTACCTTCTGCAGCACGAACCCCTGCAGTCTCTGGGCACCGGGCACACTGACGGCGGAGAGATACTAATTTTCTCTTTGATGTGTGCAGTCATCTCTCCAGTGGGGGCTGGCCTTAGGCTTCCTCAGGATCTTCTTGGCTTCTTATACTTGATAGGCCAGATATGTTATAGACTGACTAACTTATTACACTCACCCCATCCCATCAACCCTAGAAAGTAAGGCAATGATAATGACTACACATGAAAAAAAGCAGGTGTCAAGTCTTTGGAATGAAGGACCATACATTGCAAAGATGTTCAGTTGCATTTTTTTTTTGAGATGGAGTTTCACAACTGTTGCCCAGGCTGGAGTGCAATGGTGCGATCTCGGCTCACCACTGCCTCCGCCTCCCGGGTTCAGGTGATTCTCCTGCTTCAGTCTCCCAAGAAGCTGAGATTACAGGCATGCCCCACCACGCCCGGTTAATTTTGTATTTTTAGTAGAGACGGGGTTTCTCCATGTTGGTCAGGCTGGTCTCGAACTCCTGACCTCACGTGATCTGCCCGCCTTAGCCTCCCAAAGTGCTGGGATTACAGGTGTGAGCCACCGCGTCTGAACGCATTTTTTTGGCGGGGGACACGGTCTTGCTCTGTCACTCTGGCTGGAGTGCAGTGGTACAATCATGACTCACCGAGGCTTCAACCTCCCACACTCAAGTGATTCTCCTGCCTCAGTCTCCCAATTAGCCAGGACTACAGGTGTGCACTACCACACCCAATTTTTCTAATTTTTTGTAGAGACGGGGTCTCGGTATGTTGCTGGGGCTGGTCTTGAATTCCTGAGTTTAAGCAATCCTACCGCTTCAGCTTCCCAAAGTGTTGGGATTACGGGTGTGAGCCACTGCGCCTGACCTCAGTTGCGTTTTAGACATAAATAAAATAAAAATCTCAATGGAATGGTAAAAATGCACTAAACAAAGACCAAAAATCATATATTTTGCAAAAAACCAAAAACCAAAAATATCTTTAAAAGATCTGATAGAAAATATCACATATGGCAAATTGGAAGGTTGCAAAGTAGACCCTGGGGGCTGCTGGATGTACAAGTGAAGTGAGGTATTGAGGTTGGGAAGATGGAAGGTTTCCAGCTCATAATTCCTTTACTGACTTAGTCTTGACCACAGAAGACTAAGAGTCCTTCTAGGGGGCACTATGAATAGTCTTATTCATCTTGTACCCTCTAGCACCTAATAGAACCGGCACATAACAGGCGTTGAATTATTCTTTTAGGACTGTAAAAACTAAACATTGTGAGGCTAAAGAATATTCTGGCAAAGACAGCAATTATGGAATGAGATATGGAGTTGAAAAAGATTAATTAAGGCTGGGTGTGGCGGTCCATGCCTGTAATCCCAGCACTATGGGGGGATTAAGCAGGAGAATTACTTGAGCGCAAGAGCTGGAGACCCGCCTGGGCAACATGGCAAAACCCCATCTCTATAAAAAATACAAGAATTAGCTGGGCGTGGTGATGTGCACCTGTAGTTCCAGCTACTTGGGGAGGCTGAGGACTACTTGAGCCTGGGAGGTCGAGGCTGCAGTGAGCCATGACTGTGCCACTGCAAACCAGCCTAGGTGACAAAGTGAGACCCTGTCTCAAACAAACAAACAAAACCCAGAGAAAAAGATTAATTTCACCACTATTAAAGCACTTTTGAGAGTAAAAATTTAGGAAACATAATTTTGATATGAAAATAAGAAAGTAAAATCTGTAAAACAAGAAAAATCTTAGAAAATACTCAATTTTAAGAACTGAATATTTGATAAAGAAATTGTCACAAAATCAAAAAGATATGAAAAAGTAGTACTATGATAACTGAATAAACATATGAAGGGGAAATACATCACTTTAGATCCATGCTCTGTATTTGGACAGGCTACCAAAGACTTCATTTCTGTGAGTTCTGGAGACTTTTGTCTCTCTCTGGGTCCATGATGGCTTGTGCCCATTTCTTTTTTATCAAAGGATTCACATATTCACCTATTACCCTGGTAAAACCCCCTTCCATATGCTCCAATGAGCCACATCAGCCCTTCTGCTGAACTGAAACTGCCCTATCAAGCAAATACTATCCCACATTCAAAGGGTCAGCTGAAACCAGTTGAAACTTGAGAATTATTTTAGTCAGTTTTTCAATGGAGGAATTGGCCTGTGGTGTAAAGGAAGACTTAAAGAATGATGCCACTGGCTGGGCACGCTGGCTCACACCTGTAATCCCAGCACTTTGGGAGGCTGATATGGGAGGATCACTTGAGCTCAGGAGTTCAAGACCAGCTGGGCAACATGGTGAGACCCTATCTCTACAAAATATATTTTGAAAAGTTGCTGGCTTGGTGGTGCAGGCCTGTGATCCCAGCTACTTAGGAGGGTCACTTGAGCCCAAGAGGTCAAGGCTGCAGTGAGCCATGATCACACCACTGCAGCACCCTAGCCTGGGTGACAGAGCAAAATAACCCTGTCCCCCCAAAAACAACAAAACAAACAACAACAACAAAAGAAAACTGATGTCATCTGCTCAGGTTCACAAAATAAATTACAAGTTGAAATTTTAATTTATAATAATCTTGGTCAGGCGTGGTGGCTCATGCCTGTAATCCCAGCACTTTGGGAGGCCAAGGTGGGCAGATCATGAGGTCAGGAGTCTGAGAACAGCCTGACCAAAATGGTGAAATCCCGTCTCTACTGAAAATACAAAAATTAGCCTGGGTAGTAGCACTCGTCTGTAATCCCAGCTACTTGGGTGGCTGAGGCAGGAGAATCGCTTGAACCCGGGGGGCGGAGGTTGTGGTGAGCTGAGAGTGTGCCACTGCACTCCAGCCTGGGCAATAGAGCGAGACTCCATCTCTAAATAAATAAATAAATAAACAAAATAATCTCATCTCTTGATGATACAGCATGGCATCTGGTGGCATTTGTGAAGCAGAATCACAGCAATAAACCATTATTAAAGCATACTACATGGAGGACACTGATTAAGTCCCATGGGGGATACAAAAATTAACAGCACTGTCGTGTCCTGTTACGAGGTGACAGGAAGATGAGATAAAGGTGAAAAGTTAGATCACACTTAGATATAATAAAAGATAAGCTAAAAGTCAGGACGAGATGACTGCTAAACACATGACACACACAATTGGCATGGATGTCCACAGGAGGGAGGGCAAGGTCAACTCCAACAAGGACGGTCATCAGAGAAGAGGCACACTTTCAGATGGGGCTTAGAAGATAGCTGGGATAAGCTGAGGTCAGAGTGAAGGCACAGAGGAAGGAAGCACAAGGGAAGAAAGTGATGAAGGGTGCGAAGGGGAATTTTCTGTGGAGAGAGTGTCCATTTTTAGGCCACCCCACACAGATGTGCGACCAGCACAAGCAGTCAACAGTGTGTGCGTGCTAGCAAGTGCTCAGAACACAGCATAATTTCCAACCAAAGGCAATAGCTGCTGACCACAGGAAGTGCTCAAACATCATACTATGCTCTGAGTCACAGAAGGTTTCCAGATAGAACCCCCACAGAAAAGTAAGGAATCCTGGATGCTGAGAATCTTCCACACCTCAGGATCACATACCATGCAAACAACTCCTTGGAATTCACCACTCACCACCCTCCCAAAGCAGGCCCAGGAAGAATGAAGCAGAAATCTGCTTTCCTTTTATTCTGAGCAAATAATCTTACGAAAACAGATACAACTTTCTGAAATGGGCTAGCCTGAAAAGGATTAGGAAACGGCAGCAGAACAGGAAAGATGAGGACGCAGTGAGGAGGAGCAGGAGTGAGGGGCTGAGGCTGGGGTGCTGCTCCACGCCTGTAATCCCAGCACTGCGGCCGAGTGTGGGCAGATCACCTGAGGTCAGGAGTTTGAGACCAGCCTGGTCAAAACCAAAAACAGAAGAATGAGAGGTTGGCCAGAGTAACAGAGAGCCACACTTTTCCCCATCAGAACCTTCCAGAGCTTGTCTACTGCCTGGGTGTGAGACCTTGTGCTAGAATTTCTGCCCTAAACACAAGAGCATAAGCTATAAAACCAGAAACTCCATTGACACATCAGCTGGCTCTGAGACACTCCATTATTCTTCAAGGGCCTCAAGGTGAGAGACGCTGTCACACATTCACAGCCTTTCCAACTGCCAACAGCATCACTAGTCCGTCTCGGCAAGGCAGGCCAGGGCTCTGGCTTCTTGCACAAGGCTCTCAGAAACCCTCCGCTGCATATGGCAAGACAGTGGGGGAGACCCTTCAACTCCTGGGGTCTTATCTTTAAAATGAAAGTGTTGGGACTAGATGCTTTTTTTAAAAAGAAAACCCAAACTTTTATTGAAAAATAATACACATTCAAGAAGTTTACGGTGATGGATTTTTACACATGACAACACCCACGTAAACAACACCTACAGATGAAGATACAGAACATCCTAGCATTCCAGAAGCCTCTAGTGCCCTCTACCAGCCTCTATTTCCTTCCGAAAGATATCCACTACCCTGATTTCTCCCTTTTCCCCTTTCCCCTCCCCTCCCCTCCCTTCCCCTCCCTTCTCTTTCCTTTTTCCTTTCCTTTCCTTTCTTTCGAGACAGGGTCTCATTCTGTTGCCCAGGCTGGAGTGCAGTGGCATGATCTTGGCTCACTGCAACCACCGCCTCCCAGGTCCAAGTGATTCTCCTGCCTCAGCCTTCTGAGTAGTTGCAACGACAGGTGTGTGCCACCATACCTGGCTGATTTTTGTATTTTTAGTAGAGACATGGTTTCACCACATTGGCCAGGCTGGTCTCGAATTCCTGACCTCAGGCGATCCAGCCTCCTCGGCCTCCCAAGGTACTGGGATTACAGGCATGAGCCGACGCGCCTGGCCACTATCCTGATTTTTAGCACAGGTAAGTTTTCTGGTTTTCTACTTTATAGAGATAGAACATACATTCTATTTGCATTCTTTTATTTTTGGCTTCTTTTACTCAACAGGTCCATGAGATTCACCCATGTGGAGAGGTGGATTGGACAACTGTAAGGCAGCTGCAATTCCAACCTATTACCATTTTACCACTCTCCTCATATACTGCCAATGGAGGTGCTGTACTGGAGAGCATTTTGGCAATATTCTTTAAAATATAAAATATACATATCCCCTCCACCTGCCTATTCCATTCTGAGGTATCTATCCTATAGATGTATTTGCATGCACATGTATGTGTGTGTACATGTGCCTACGCATGTGCAGATAGCCACTGCAGTATCATCTATATCAACAAAAGACTGAGATGATGCCTTTTCACAGGGGACGGATTAAATAAATTATGATATAGCCAAAGAAATACTCTACAGTCAATTTTTTAAAAGGCTAATTTATGCCTATCATTATAGGAAAACGTATGCAATATATTTGTGGGTGGGAAAAGCAAACCATAGAACAGTACATTCAGCTCGGCTCCACCTGCGGAAAAGCAGCCCAGCACATGATGTCTATTACATGTTGGCACATCCACAGAGAGCTCTCGAAGCTACAATTCAAACTGGAGAATGAGAAAATTACTTTGCTTTTTAATTCTAACAATTCTATAATTTTTTAACAAAAGTAATACATGTTCATTGTTAAATTACTTTTCATACAATATAAAAATAAGTGGAATAAACAGTAAAAGCCCTATTTTTTTCCTCCAACCTGTAGCCTAATAAGAAACTCTCATCTCTGTATGTAGAAATTCTCCATACACAAAAGACCTGAGGAAGCCACAGGAATCGAGGAGTCCATCACCTCCCATCTCATCCATAAGTTTCCTGTGTGAATGACTGTATTGGTCTACATTGGCTCCTGTAGCACACGCTGCCTGGTCAGGGAGGAGACATGGATTCCTTTAGTTTCTTAGCAGAATGTTACATGTACCCAAGAAGATGGATACCTAATGACAGATCTGACTGAAATACTAATAAAATCACAGGCAGAGAGAAATAGCCAGGGCTAATGGGAGACACGGAGGGAAAGGGTATAAGCACACACCCCCTCAACAAGATCAGGTTATCTTTTTTTTTTCTTTTCTTTTTTTTAAGAGACAGGTCTTGCTCTGTTGCCGAGGCTGAAGTACAGTGGTGCAATCATAGCTCACTGTAACCTTGAACTCCTGGGATCAAGCAATCCTCCCATCTTAGTCTCCTGAGTAGCTGGGACTACAGGCATGTGCTGTGATGCATAGCTAACTAATTTAAAAAAATACAATGTTTTGTAGAGGGAAGGTCTTGCTATGTTGCCCAGGCTGGTCTTGAACTCCTAGGCTCAAGCGATCTTCTAGCCCTTCTGCCTCCCAACATGCTGGCATTAGAGGCCTGAGCCCTGACACTTGCACCTGGCCTCGAGTTACCTTTAAATGGCACAAAAGGAGCAGTTTCTAAAACAATGGTAGTGAGGAAGTTCTCATCACTAGACAAACTATAAAGGCTATTTAAAAAAGGAGATTTCTGACTGGCCACGGTGGCCTGTGCCTGTAATTCCAGTACTGTGGGAGACCAAGGTGGGTGGATCACCTGAGGTCAGGAGTTCGAGACCAGCCTGGCCAACATGGTGAAACCCTGTCTCTACTAAAAATATAAAAATTGGCCGGGTGTGGTGACAAGCGCCTGTATTCCCAGCTACTTGGGAGGCTGAGGCAGGAGAATTGCTTGAACCTGGGAGGCAGAGGTTGCAGTGAGACAAGATCATGTCATTGCACTTCAGCATGGGTGACAAGAGTGACTCTTATCTCAATAAATAAATAAATAAGTTAAAAAAGAGATTTTTGGCTAGGTGCAGTGGCTCACACCTGTAATCCCAGCACTTTGGGAGGCTGAAAAACTTGAGACCAGGAATTTGAGACCAGCCTAGGCAACATGATAAAACCCTATCCCTACAAAAAATTAGCCAGGTGTGGTGGCACATGCCTGTAGCCCCAGCTACCTGGGAGAATCACCTGAGCTCAGAAAGTCAAGGTTGCAGTGAGCCATGAGACTGCTCCACTGCACTTCAGCCTGGGTGATGGAGTAAAAAAAAAAAAAATTAATTAAATTAAAAAAAAAAAAGAAAAGGAAAATTTCCAGAAAGCTAAATTTATTTTACTTAAACTGTACTTCGTTTAAAAATAGCAGAATAAAGATTTTACCTCTTTTCCTCTGGAGAATCACACAAAAGCAACCAGGAGAATGAGAAACAGAAATATCACATCTTTGACAAAACTGGAGACATCTGTGACCTCAATCCCCAATATGAGTAAGAACAGCCAAATGCTGTAAAGGGCAAATGAGGGCGTGGGAAAGTGAAGAAGAGAATGCATGCTGTTACAGATGTCAGAGAAGGCATGCAACTGCACTTCTCAGAAGCAAATGCTTCACTTCCAGGGTGCAAGACCATTGTTTCAAAAAATGGGAACTGGTTTAGGGACTGGTGACTGAGCCTTCCTCAGATCCCGTCTGGAGTACAGGAACATACATACAGGCCCAATGTGCAGGAAGCACTCTATCAGGGAGAGCGAGCAGCGGAGAGCAACTGCCTGCAGCGGCTCTCCATGGCCAGTTTCAGATGTCTGAGGCAAAGGAAGCCTCGCAGTCTCATCCACATATAAAGCATTTAAGGAACACTCCTGCTAAGCTAGGCCCCCCTACCATAGTAGTTTTCTACAAATTTGTTAGACTAGGAAGGAATCTTCAAAGAGAAATAATTTTAAAAGTATCTAGCACATACCAAACCATGCACTTAAAAATGATTAAGATGGTGGCTTGGACCTGTAGTCCCAGCTACTCAGGAGGCTGAGGCAGGAGCATCGCTTAAACCCAGGTGTTTCAGGCTGCAGGGAGCTATGACTGCACCACTGCACTCCAGCTCCCTCCTCAGGGTTCTCATAGTATTCTGAACACAAGAAATCTCCCTCCTGCTATAACTATTCCCCCTATTCTCATTTCTTAACTCCTAACAGCAGGGAGCATGCCCTATGCATTATCCTCTGGCCTGCTGGAGAGGCTCATTAAACATCCTCATTGCATGAATGTGAGAAGCACAGAGCCTGAACTAACAGCTGTGTTCTGATGCCAGCATCAATCACCTTGCCACTGTACCAAAACGGTTACTATGCCCAACCTCACAAATCTAGTCATCCTACTTACATGAATAAATCATCTCAGCCACATGTTTAACAGTTTACTTATTTATTTATTTTTGAGACTGGGTCTAGCTCTATCGCCGGGCTGGAATGCAGTGGCGTGATCGCAGCTCACTGAAGCCTTGAGCTCCCAGGCTCAAGTGATCTTCCCACCTTACCTTCCCAAGTAGCTGGGACTGCAGGTGCATACCACCATGCCTGCCTAATTTTTTATTTTTTGTACAGGCAGGATCTCCCTGTGTTGCCCAGGCTGGTCTCAAACTCCTGGGCTCCAGTGATCCTCCTGCCTCAGCCTCCAGAAATACTGGGAGAGTCACTGCACCCAGCCCCACTTTACAGTTTAAATCACACTTTTTAAAAATCGACAAAGGATTGTACCATTTGAGTAGCAGTGTCAGAAGGTTGGCTTTAAGAATGGCTAATCTGTAATTAGTAAGATGAGAGCTATACATGTGCCTCAAATGTTTAGAAACCATTGGTTAAACGCAGGAGGATATATGCATACATAAAATATTGCTTATTATCAACCCTATTTAATAGATGAGGAAACTGAGACTCAGACAGGGTAAGTCACTTGCCCCAGATCACGCAGCTACCGGGTAGCAGAGCTAGGCCTGGCATGCAAAGAGACTGACTCCAGGTGGCTGCTCCTAACCACACTGACGTATCACAGTGTGAGCACCCTTTAACCAAAATGCTTGGGACCAGCAGTGTTTCAGAATTTGGAATATCTGCATATACGTAATGAGGTATCTTGAGGATGCGGCCGGGTGTGGTGGCTCACGCCTGTAATCCCAGCACTTTGGGAGGCTGAGGCAGGAGAATTGCTTGAACCCAGGAGGTGGAAGTTGCAGTGAGCTGAGACCGCATCATTGCATTCCAGCCTCAGTGACACAGCGAGACTCCCTCTCCAATTAAAAAAAAAGATATCTTGGGGGATGGAACCCAAGCTTAAACACAAAATTTACTTATGTTTCACATACACCTCATACACACAGCACAGAAGGTAATTTCATAATTTTTTTTTTTTTTTCGAGACAGGGTCTTGCTTTGTCACCCAGGCTGCAGTGCAGTGGTGCAATCTCAGCTTACTGTGGCCTCTGCCTCCCAGGCTTAAGTGATTCTCCCACCTTAGCCTCCCAAGTAGCTTGAACTATAGGTGTGCGCCACCACACCTGGCTAATTTTTGTATTTTTAGTAGAGATGGGGTTTCTCCATCTTGCCCAGGCTGGTCTCGAACTCCTGGGCTAAAGTGATCTCTCTAAGTTGGGATTATAGGCATGAGCCACTGTGCCTGGCCTTATGCAATGTTTTAAGTAATTCAGTGTGTGAAACAAAGTTTTGACTGTGACCTGCCACACAGGGTCAGGTGGGAAATCACACTGGTGCTCAAAAATCTTCAGATTCGGGGCATTTTGGATTTCGGATTAGGGAATGGTGACCTGCACTGAACCTGTCTCGTTAAGTGAGGAGCATACATGGGTGTAGCATAAAGGCTCATTTTTACTTAAAAAAAACTTTCAAGAGGAAAAATACGACAATCCTACAGCAATTCCCATTTTTTAAAAAGGAAATCATTTTTTTCTTAAACGGTTCAAAGGGTTGCCCTGTAATCTTGCTTATGTTATTTAAATGCTGAGTAAGTCCTTCCCTTCTAAGATCACTCTGGTGATAAAGCGTAAAGCTTCCTGTCCCAAATATAGGAAGTACGAAATCCTGCATTCCAGCCTGGTGATGGAGCGAGACCCCTGTCTGTCTGTCTCTGTCTCTGTCTGTCTGTCTGTCTCTCTCTCTCTCTCTCTCTCTCCTCCTCACACACACACACACACACACACACACACACACACACACACACACACTGTATGAAGTTACCTTCATGCTATGTATATAAGGTATATATGAAACATAAATGAATTTTGCGAGGTTCAGATTAGGAAGATACCTGTTGGTCTGACAAAACTGGTGCCGAGAAGGCTGCTGATAAGGCTGGCTGTGTGGGGGCAAAGGCGACTCCTGTCAGGCTCTTCGCTCACGGGAAGGTGACATGAAATTATGCTTATCGATGTTAGCTATCCTCACCATTACCGTTACAACTCAGACAGCTACTGCCACATCCTCGCAGGCTTCTTCAGCTCAGACTCTGCCAGAACTCTGCCTAAGACTATCCAAGGCTCAGAAGAGTTTTGAATTTACCCAGATTCCGGGTCTGGCTTCATGGGTTACGGAGGATAAGTGCTCTCCGCAGAGCCCAGCCCCAGGAAGTGAAGCAGCTGCTTATCGATGAAGCTGCTACAGACACTCTCTTGATGCTACAGCCCAAATGCTGGCTCCTGACAGCTACAGCACAAGAAAGGATTTTCTGTTGTGGCTTTTAAAACAAAAAATAGATCGCGAAACAGAAACGCTGATTGTTGTTTCAGTTATCAGGAGCTTCGGATTACATACTAGAAAGGTCTTGTTTCAGCCCAATTGCACCTTACATGAAAAGATAAATTGTGTGAGTTTGTTTGTTTTTTTTAAACTGTTGGGGAGGCTACCAAATTTAAATAGCCAAAGGATGCCAGCCAAGAGCGAAAGAACGCAAACTGGGGTGAAATCACAAGGCCTTGCACCATCTTTCTTTGAAAAAGTGGGATTCAATTGTCTGCTACCCAAGTCAGCTTACATTTCAAACAGTAAACCACCTGAGACCGGGCACTACACAAAAGCGCGAGCTTATCTCTTCAGCCCAGGGTCTCAAGTGGTGTTGTCCACGTCTTCGTCCACCTGTCTCAGCCCTTCTGAGGAATTCAGTTGCCTCAATTCCCATTCCTACTGACCCAATTGCTCTGTTCTGGTCATGTGGACACAAAGAGCCTTGACGGAGGACTCTGGAGTGCCAGGTCCCACGGGGGTACATGAATCAGGAAGAAGGGGCCCCTACCTTAAGGCTCTGAGGTGTTCTGATGCCTGAGTCAGTCACCTTGCCATGTGTCTTAGCTGCTCGGGCTGGCTTAACAAAATATCACCGACTGGGTGGCTTCAACAACAGCCACCTTTTTCTCACAAATCTGAGGGCTGGGAAGCCCAAGATCGAGGGGCCAGCCTATTTGGTTTCTGCAGGGCCCTCCTCCTGGCTTACATACAGACAGCCGCCTTCTTGTGTCCTCACATGGCAGAGAGGAGAGCAAGCTCCCTCCTGTCTCTTCCTCTGAGGCGAGACAGACAGAAACAACATCCCTAACGCAAGGGGACAGGTACTATACTCCAGGCATGCTTAGAGTGTGAAGGCTTCGGAAAGGATAGGAACGTGTTAGGTGGGAGAGGAAACACATATTAGGAACAGTGATGAACGACATGGAGGCACCACACCGTGTGAAAGTGATAAGGAGCCCAGTGTGAAGGAAGATGGGCTTGGAAAGACAGGGTCGGATGGGAGGTGTCCCCCGTCTGCTACGGTTCTGAATTCTCCCGGCTATGCCCCCAACCTGGGCTGTCCCCATGCTGCAGTGTGCTAGTTCACGCTTTCAAGTCTGAAGGAAAGGTTTGGATAAACCCATGTTGGCAATATGGGGGACTCGGTATATACCCAGAGAAAGGAATAGCAGAATGGAGGAAGATTTGTAGAAAGGCAGCTAGTAGAAAGGCACACAAGTCCTCAAGGGCGAGGACTGTTCTCCATACAGCAGCCAGTTATTTTATTAAACAAAGGCCAAATCCTGTCCCTCCACTCCAAATCCTCCAATGGCTTTGTACCTCACTCAGAGTAAAAGCCAAGCTCTTTCCCAGGAATGTCCTGACCTCTGGACATTTGCACTTGCTATTCTCTCTGTCTGAACAGCCAGGAAACGGCATGGATCCTTCCCCCCATTTCCTTCAGGCCCTTCTTCCCCAGCACACCTTATCTAAAATGTGAATGCTCACCCCAGACGTTTCATGTCCACCTTTCCTGCTTCGTTTTTTCCTTCCTGAGCACTAATCACTACGGTTCTTACATTTTACTTTTTGTTATCTGTCTCCCCCCCCCAGGTTATAACGTATGCCACATGAGGGTGAGGATTTCTATTTTGTCCAGTGCTGCATCACCAGCATCTTAAAGTGCATGGCTCATAGTATAAGGTGCTCAATATATACTTGCTCAACATGTTAAAAAAAAAAAAAAGGACAGTGTCTTCACAGTCCTCTAGCTCTCTAGAGCCAGGCAGAGAAATAAATACACAAAGAACCATTTGAAGAGTATGTAGGGCCAGGCAGAGTGGCTCATGCCTGTAATCCCAGCACTTTGAGATCACTCGAGGTGGGCAGATCACTCAAGGCCAGGAGTTCAAGACCAGCCTGGGCAACATGGCTAATCCTCATCTCTACAAAAAATACAAAAACTAGCTGGGCATAATGGCATGCACCTGTGTTCCCAGCTACTCTGCAGGCTGAGGTAGGAGGTCACCTGAGACCCAGGAGGTTGAGGCTGCATGTCACAAGCTGAGATGGCACCACTACACTCCAACCCAGGCAACAGAGGGAGGCCCTGTCCCAAACAAAACAAAACAACACAACAAAATACAACACAACAAAACAAAAACAATCCTCATAGTCCTAATAAGGTGGGCACTATCCTTGGCTGCCTTTTGCAGAGGAAGAACAGAAGCTCAGAGATGTGAAAGAGTTTAGCCAAGATAAGCGGCAGAGCTGGGATTTTGTTTATTTCATTTTAGTTTTCTCGTTAAGCACGTGGAAATACTTTGCACCTTTGAGAATTACTGACTTCTTACACACTCTTTTGGAGAAACAGCGAATCACTCATGTAATATAAACACAGTTACAGATTATTTTGCTGGAGCTTTTATTTCTGGGGCTTATTTTTACTAAGATAAATAATAGTTCCGGCTGGGCACGAAGGCTCATGCCTGTAATCCCAGCACTTTGGGAGGCTGAGGCGGGTGGATCACCTGAGGTCAGGAGTTCGAGACCAGCCTGACGAACATGGAGAAACCCTGTCCCTACTAAAAATACAAAAAAAAAAAAAAAAAAAAAAAAAAATTAGCTGGACATAGTGGTGGGTGCCTGTAATCCCAGCTACTTAGGAGGCCGAGGCAGGAGAATCGCTTCAACCTGGGAGGTGGAGATTGCAGTGAGCCGAGATTGCGCCATTGCACTCCAGCCTGGGCAACAAGAGTGAAACTCAGTCTCCAAAAAAAAAAAAATAATAATAATAATAGTTCCTTCTTTCAAACCATTTTGACAATTTATTTGGAGGATCATAAATTTAAATTGAATGGAACAATTAATGTAATAAATGACACAATCATTCACAACTTTGAGTATTCATAGTCTTGTTAATATTCTACCCTAAAAATATATTTTTAAAAATGGATAAATAAATATACATATATACAGGACACGTGATATTTTGATACAAGCATATAACATGTAATCATCAAATGAGGATAATCAGGATATTCATCACCTCAAATATGTATCATTTCTTTGAGTTGGCAACATTTCACATCTTGTAGCTATTTTGAAATATACAATAAATTATTGTTAACTATAGTCATCCTACTGGGCTATCAAACACTAGAACTTACTCCTTCTAACTGTATTTTTATAACCATTTAAGCATCTTCTCTTTAATCCCCCATCCCCCTCCAGTTGGGATTTTAAACCAATTCCAAAGTCCATGCTCTGGCCTGCCCTGCCCTGACCTTAGGAACGCAGAAGGGAGAGCCAGTCATGAGGGCTACTCTCCTTTGGGAGACACCCATACCAGGTCTTGAAGACCAGGAGCCTCTGCATGGGGGATGTGGCAAATGAGGGGGACAGCTGGCACAGGGGCCCACCTAGAGTGGAAGATGCATCTTAGATCATTTCAGTAATTACATGACCACCAGCAGCAGCTAACTGACTACTCACAACTTGCCGGGTACTGTGATGAGGTCTTCAACATACCGAATCATCTCAGTGACTCAAAGTACCATCATTATTCCCATTTTATAGTCAAGGAAACTAACAATAGAGAAGTTAAATATTTGCTCATAAGCAGCAGAGCTGGGATTTGATTCTAGGAAGTTTGGCTCCAGGTTTGTGCTGTACATATTATACACTAGCGAGAAAAAAAAAAGCCATCAAAACATACATGGCACATTCATGCACATGTGCAGCCCTCAAGGGCATGTGGCAGAAGCCCCCACAGTTCTTTCTGGGTACAGTTCTCTGCGGCACGTCCCACAGTTCTTTTGGGAACAGTTGCATTCTGTACTCTCCCCATCCCCGCCCCCTGTCCTGGATGTATTTGTTGTGAGGCTGTCTCCCAAAGGCCTCTGATCTAATGGCAAGCATTTTCCCCTGAAGATGCTAGCATCAATTAGTGGTGAAACTTAAATCTGCCACGCAGAAAGCACTCTACTCATTTACCCAGGCAAATGAGCTGCATCGGGGGAAGGTCACAGCCTAAGTATTCTGGCTGAGGCTGTTTGATAGAGGGCTTCCATTTGCAGCTGAGGAGATGAGGGTCACCTCTGACCTGCAAATGACGTAGCCAAACTGATCCACAGCTGCAGGGCTCCACGTTCACCCTGCAAAGGGACTGGAGTAAGAGCCTCGCTCCTTGACTCGCTCCCCCTTCCTCTCCTTACAAACTGCCCACTGAGCTGAGCCTTTCATTTTGGAGTCTTGGTGAACACTTCCCTCACCGCCTGGGTGTTCTTGTTGACACCTACTTATCTGTGCCACAAAGGCTGACATTTCATCAGAGAGCACTGTCCTACAATGACAAGGCAGGTAAAACCCATGGGGTCATCAAGATGTGTGCTAACCACAGTCTCAGTGCAAAAACCACAGAGAGAGCCACAGCGAGGTAATGGAGGGCTAGCCAGGCCTCGGTAGATGGGAACGATCCAGCTGGGGCAAGAATGTGGTGATAGCTTTGGGGAACCCACACTCACCCTGCCAGAATCACTCTTTCAGCCCTGAAGATACAAAAACACACAGCCACAGGCTCAGCAGCACAGAGCGATCCCCTGACTGCCTCCGCCATCAGCCTCAGAGATTATTATCCCTTCAGGGACTGATACGTGCTTGGAGACATCATTTAAATCATTGCGTCTAACATGCTAAAATCAATTATTCAATACTGTCTCCCTTCTAGGTATACACACCAATGCAGGTACACACATACGCACACCAAAATTCATGTACAAGAATGTTCACAGCAGCACTATATTCATAACTGTCCCAAACTGGAAAGTACCCAAATGTCCAGGAAGAGTGGAAGAAAGAAAGAAATTGTGGAACAGTCACATGATGAAAGTCTACACAGCAATGAGAACGAACCATCTACAATCACACACAACCACGGATGAACTCATGGATTTAACTGTGTAGCTCAATCTCATAAACATAATGTTGAGTGAAAGAAGCCGGGGTACAAAAATGTACACTTGGGATGATTTCATTTTTAAAATACAAAAGCAGGCAAAAGTATTCCATACCACCAGATGCAGAGTACTGTTGCGGGGTAGAATGATGAGGGGCTTTTGGGGGGGTGGTCATCTTCTGTTTCCTGACCTGTGCAACCAGTGCCCTGATGGATGTGCTTTTCTTAGTGTGTGTTACACTTCAAGGAGAGATTTAAAAAGTGCCTACAGACACTGCCCAGTCTCATGCATGACTGTTTTGGGGAAATGTCCCATTGGGATTTCCACTACCACAGCATGTCAGTGACAGGAGCCACCAAAATAATGGCTAACGTTGACCGAGTGATCACTATGTGCAGGCAGTACTCCAAGAACATTACGACAGGATTTCACTGTCAAAAACTCCCTTTGAGAGAACTGTTATTTTAATTCCCAATTTGAAGGAACAGAAAAATGAGGCTTAGACAGTTTATGTGTCTTGCTTATGGTTGGCCAGCTATTTCTGCATGTGAAAGACAGGGTGTCAGCTGTGACTCCAAAGTTCATAAGGGTTTAACACCTGCCTAGGCT
This sequence comes from Ateles fusciceps, assembly GCA_036589455.1. Lineage (NCBI taxonomy): Eukaryota > Metazoa > Chordata > Mammalia > Primates > Atelidae > Ateles > Ateles fusciceps. The sequence continues at coordinate 2,488,848 of JAZHEH010000929.1, read as the reverse complement.
AGTGGAAAATGAGTTTATGGTACAAATGGAGAAGTCACATTAGACCCCCCCAGCTCTTTTCTTTTCACGACCCTGAATTTTGTTGTTGAGTTCAGGCCACTTGTCTTATAAATATATCATATTCTGGATTTGTCTGACTGCTTCTTCCTGATAAGATTTGGGTTAAATATTTTTGGCCAGGAGACACAACACAATGCTGGGTTGAGCTGGTAGAGATGCTGAGTGTAACTACTTTGGTAAGGTGGTAACACCCAGATCTTTGCATTAAAAACGTACGGTCCCCCTTTGTAACTAGTAATTAATGTGCCAGATGATATTCTGAAATTATATAAACAGCAAGTTTCTTCAAAACTGTTCCCCAATGACTTTTTTTTAGTTTTTAAAAATCAACTTTATTGAGGTATGAGTTATATAAAGTAAACTGTATCTATTTAAAGTATACAATCTGATAATTTTGAAATAACGTAATCTAGGAGTGAAATGATCACAATTAAAATATGGAATACTTCCACCACCCCCGAAAGTTTTCTATTGTCTCTTTGCAATCGATTCTTCTTGCCATCCCAGCTTCCAGGCCACCACTGGTCGGGTTCACATTACTAGATTAGTGCGCATTTTCCAGAGCTTTCTAGAAAGGGAACCACAGTTCATTCATGGTCTTGTGTGTCCCTCTCAGTAGCATAATTCTGAGATCCCACTATTGTTACACACAGCGGTACTTATTCCTTTCAATGACTGAGTAGTATTCCATCAGATGGATGGACCTACTGGTCTATTCATCTGCTGGTGAATGGACATTTGGGTGGTTTCTAGTTTGGGGCTCTCATGAACAAAGCTGCTAGAAACAGCTGAGTACAAGCCTTTGTGTGAACATGTTTTCATTTTTCTTGGGCAAATACCTAGAAATGGAATGGTAAATGTATGTTTAGCTTTTTTTTTTTACTTTCATCTAAGATAATGTGCCAGAACAAGGTTTGAGAGAGGTACATCTCACACACGAGCATGGAAACCCAACGTGATATTATGCTATACAGGTTTCTGTCCACAGTTCCTGGTTCTTAACTCCCATCGCCCTTGTTACAGTCTTTTATTATAACATTGGGCTGTTAGGTCCCAGAGGGCAGGAATTGGGAAACACAATCTCTCCCGTCCTCCTTTCACCTGCCACAAGGCAGGACTCTAATTTTCCCCCACCTTTCCAATTGTGAGTCTTAAGACTCTCCCCCGAAAGGGCCCCACTTTATACCCTGGGAAGGAATGTGATGTCATAAAGCTTCCATAAAACACAAGAGGATAGGGTTCAGGTTCCTGGAGAGTGGTGTGCCCAGAGAGGGTAAGGGAGCTCCACGATATTCCCCTATACCTCACCCTACATGTCTCTTCATCTGTATCCCATGTAATATTCTTTATAATAAACCAGAAAACATAAACAAATGTTTCCCTAAGTGCTGTGAGCTGCTACAGAAATTAACTAAACCCAAACAGGGGGTCATGGGAACCCCAACTTGAAGCTGGTCAGTCAGAAGTTCCAGAGGCCTGCACTCGCAGTTGGTGTCTGAGAGTGTGGAGGGGGAGTCTTGGGGACTGAGCCCCCAACCTGCGGGATCTCATACTCTCTCCAGGTAGATGGTATTGGAATTGAACTGGAAGACACCCAACTGGTGTTTGCTGCCTGGTGTGTGGGGAAAGCACCCCACACATTTTGTCACAGAAGTCTTCTGTGTTGGTGATTGTTGTGGTGGTGTGAGGGCAGAGGAAAAATGGGGTTGGAGCTTTTCCCTATACACCCCATCATCACACTTGTGAACTATAAAAAAGGATCTGTTTAACTTTTTAATAAACTGTCAAAGAGTTTTCCAAAGTGGCTCTGCCCTTTACACTCCCTTCAGCAGTGTGAGGATTCTAATTGCTCCATATCCTCACCAACACTGGGTCCTGTGTGTTATTTTACTCTCCGATGATTTTAAAATCTAATAACGATCCTTGTCTGATGAATTATGCATTCATGTGATTGTGTCTATCCCCTCCCACTCTCAGACACCATGGGAGCAACCTGAGTTCAAAACAGTGCCTAAAATATCGTAGGTGCTTAATTAATATAAACAGTCAATGAATACTCGTTAATGAACAAAATCTGCCATCCACCCCCACAAAAAGATGGTAAGTGAATTAAGCTTAATGCTATTAAAGAGTTATCTGGAAGTTTGTCTTCCTACAACCACGTAATCCTCTCTCTGGGATTTCCCCACTCAACCAGAGACAAGAGGTCAAAGTTGACCTGATTATGTGTCCATCAAGGAAGTGCCTCTGGAAGGCAAATAAAGAAGGCACCACTTACATTACACAGTCTCCTAAGTGCAGGCAATGATACCCCAAAGCGGGGCTGTGCAGGCCTTCCAGCAAAGGGCTCTTGAAAATAAATGTAAAGCTGGGCTTAGTAACTCATGCCTGCAATACCAGAGACTAGAGAGGCTGAGATGGGACAACTGCTGCAGGTCAGGAGTTAGGGACCAGTCTGGGCGACATAGCAAAACCCCAACTCAAAAACAAAAACAAAACAAAACCAAGCCAGGCGTGGTGGCACGGATCTGTAGTCCCAGCTACATGGGAGGCTGAGGTGGGAGGATCGCTTGAACCCAGGAGTTCAAGGCTGCAGTGAGCTGTGATTGCACCACTGCACTGCAGCCTGGGTGACAGGGTAACCCTGTCTCTGAAAAAAAGTAAAAAACACAAAAAATAGTAAGAAAAAGAAAATAAATGTGAACTTCAGCTATAATACTATGACAGGTAGGTGCTGCCCCTGAGAGGCAGAGCCTGGGTTCTGTCACCAGATTTTACGTGGGACTCCTCTCAAGGTTTTATTTATTTATTTATTTATTTATTTACTTATTTAGAGACAGAGTCTTGCTCTGTCACTAGGCTGGAGTGCAGTGGCGTGATCTTGGCTCACTGCAACCTCCGCCTCCTGGGTTCCAGCGATTCTCCTGCCTCAGCCTCCCAAGTAGCTGGAACTACAGGCGTGTGCCACCATGCCCAGCTAATTTATTTTATTTATTTATTATGTATTTTTGAGACAGAGTCTCGCTATTTATTTATTTATTATTTATTTATTTATTTTTGAGACAGAGTCTCACTCTGTTGCCAGACTGGAGTGCAATGGTACAATCTCAGTTCCCTACAACCTCTGCCCCCCTGGGTTCAAGCAATTCTTATGCCTCAGCCTCCCAACAGTTCTCATGCCTCAGCCTCTCAAGTAACTGAGATTACAGGCATGCACCACCACACCCAGCTAATTTTGCATTTTTAGTAGAGATGGGGTTTCACCACATTGGCCAGGATGGTCTAGATCTCCTGACCTCGTGATCCGCTCATCTCAGCCTCCCAAAGTGTTGGGATTACAGGCGTGAGCAACTGCGCCCAGCCAGCCCAGCTGATTTTTGTATTTTTAGTAGAGATGGGGTTTCACCATGTTGGCTACGATGGTCTTGATCTCTTGACCTCATGATCCGCCTGCCTCAGCCTCCCAGAGTGCTGGGGTTACAGGTGTGAGCCATTGCACTCATTCCTTCCTCTCAAGATTTTATACAGGGAAGGGAATATCAGTGCTGCCACCTTCTTTCCTGCCAGACTAACCCTGAACTTTAGTGACACTGAGGTCCTCCCCACAGTCACAAAAGACTGAGATGTACCCTGACCCCTCCCAAGGGCTAGCTTCCTACCACACCCACGTTCTCAGAGCAAAACACCATCTCTTAAGGGATCATATACGACGGAGTGCCCAGAGCCAGGCCCAGGTCCTATCAACGCTCAAGAAACGTGTATGCAACAGAAAGTGGGCTGAGAGAACGCGAGGGCGAGCCACCTGGGCATTACGACTTTCAACGCCTGCCAGGGCTTCCCTGACTCCAGGCAACTCTTCATTCCAGAGGGACTAACTGAAAGTCAGCTGCACTAACAAACCGTGGCCTGTCAGTTATTTATGTGGAATGGTCAGACTCCATCATAATTCAAGACAGAAGGCGAGTGCCTTCTGCCCCAGTGAAACGGCTTCTTCCTGGGCACGATTCCTTTTCTCAGCCCCTACAGCACTTGCTAGAGAGAGGTGTGGAGGGTAGGTCACCTCAGTAAGCAAACCAATTAAGAAAGGACTGGGGCCCAGGAAATCATTTCCTCACTGTTGTCCTGCCCCCCTCTCACACTGCCAAAAGCAGAGGCTAAACATCACAGAAACAGGGAACGAAGTTGGCCTCACACATTACTCAAAGAAAGTATGTGTAGAGAATGCTGTTTAAATAGCTAAATTTAAATGGCTAGCAAGTGAGGCTGAGGAGAGGCTGGGGGCCCGGGAACACACGCAGCAGAGCCAAGGCCAGTGGGGCACCAGGATTCTGTCTCCAGGACGCAGAGACTGTCCCAGGTGGGCAGGCATGACAGACACTTGGAAGCTGCCTCAGGGGGTTCCTCTGCTGTTGAATTTCTTGAATCCTAGGCTGCCTTGACTCAAATCTGGCCCTGAGACCCAGGATTTAAAACCTCAGTCTGTGACCACCATCAGCAGTAAAGACAGTGTACTTTACCCTGAGAAATTATTCTCAGGAGGACTGTGAGCGGGCTCTAAAAGTAACCTCTCACCCCATTCCAGAGAGGTACACTGAACTGAATAATTCTACTTCCTGCTATGCACTGGAGAGCTCAAATGAGCTTGGCCAATGTTCCCTGCCATTAGGAGCCACACTGCTGCAGAAAGGAGCAGTGACTCCATTGCCTCAACCAATTTTCCACGGAGATGAAAACTGAAGGAAAAAAGCAATCAAGCTAGAAATATAAAGTTAGTCTGACTCCTAAGCTCCCCCCCAACTCCCACCTCCTTCCCACTCTCGGTGGAGGTCCCAGAGCAGCTGTGGCAGTGACATGCCCTCATCCAGCCTTTCCATGTAACCGGAGCTGAGAGAGTGAAAGTCTAATATCCTATTAGCACAGGGAGCACAGAGGCTGTCCCTGGGCTGGCCGCCTAAAAGCATCTGCAGATCAATCTGAAAGCTGTTCCACTCTGGCCATTTCTTGACCACGTTCTGATTTTCAGAAATATGAACAGGGTAAATGAACTGGTCAGAAAACTCAGGAAAGAAGACAGGTGCAAGTCAGAAGCAATTTCCCTCCCAATGTTAGGAGCTAACCTAAGAAGGGAAATATGGGGGAGGAGTCTCAACACAGCGCCCAGCTCGAAAACATCAGGAGCAAACTGAGGCAAGAAAGCGATGATCTTTCTTCTTGCGTGTAGAAGGAGTTGGCACTTTACTCACAAACTAAGGGGCTGGGAGACCAGTCACAGGAACCTGCCACATGTCACCTCTGTAAACAGGGCTTCTCTTCCCACACTTCCGGAGACCCTCCTCTCATACTAGCTCTTGCATCCTCTCCTCACATCAAAAACCAAAATGCGATTGGCCTGGAGGTGGAATTCAGATGTGACGCCCGAGGTGTAGGATGTTCAGCTAAAACAAACAACAAGCTGCAGAACAGCAGAGATGATCTCATGCTCAGACTTTCCAATGTTTTGGGGACGAGCATTATCAGGAAGCATAATCTGTGTATTAATGAGATGACTCTTGGAGACTGGGATTGCAAAGGACTTTCATTTTCTGTCATAAATATCTATAATGATTAATTTGTTTTACAATGAGCAAGTATATTACTTTTTTTTTTTTTTTGAGACAGGGTCTTACTGTTGCCCATGCTGGAGTGCAATGGCATGATCTCAGCTCATACAACCTCAACCTTCTGGGCGCAAGTGATCCTCCCACCTCAGCCTCGGAGTAGCTAGGACTACAGGCATGGACCACCTTGCGCGGCTAATTTTTGTATTTTTGGTAGAGACAGGGTTTCACCATGCTGCCCGGGTTGGTCTTAAACTCATGGGCTTGAATGCTACTCCTGCCTTGCCCTCCCAAAGTGCTGGGATTACAGGCATGAGCCACCATGCCCAGTCATATATTACTTTTGTAATCAGATAAAAAACATTTTTAGAGTGACAGCATAGTTCAAGTCCCGATTTATCAATGGCTGTGCCACTCTCCTCTCCACGGCAAGCTTTTGGTCTTGCTCATCTTCTGCACTCCTGCTGGCTGAGCCCTGGCTGTGCAGACAGGTGAGTGGGCAGCACCAAAGACCCTATGGCATAGATTTCTTTCCTACCCTCACCTCAGTAGTGCAAATTCGCAAGCCCTGCCTTCACAAGTGATGATGCAATGTTTTATTTTCCAGGACAAGCCTTAAAATGCCAAGGTACATGAAATGGACACAAAAACAGGGACACGATGACTTCTGACTTTGGACTGCTTCGACCAGGCCTGACAAACAAGGCTAATTTTTGTATTTTTAGTAGACATGGGTTTCATCATGTTTGTCAGGCTGGTCTGGAACTGCTGACTCAAGTGATTGCCCACCTCAGCCTCCCAAAGTGCTGGGATTACAGGTGTGAGCCACTGCGCCTGGCCTCTCTGCCTCATCTAAGAGGGCTATGCTCAAAAAATGTTGACTGCTAGCTCACCTCATACTCTGAATTATGTAAAAATAAACAGATGTATATATGCAGAGAAATAAGACTGTAAGAAACATCTCAAATCGTTAACAGCAGTTTTTACACTAAGTAGCAGCTCATGAATCTTTGAGATTCTCTTCATAGTTCTTGCCATTTGTCCAATTTCTACAATGAACCTGCTTTAATTTTATAAAAGGGAGAAAAAGTTTTCTTAGGAAATAAGGATACACTAAGACATCCCTCCAATACACACTAACCTCACAGATACTAGGTTTAATTTTTCTTCCGAAATTCCATAGAAGTACAAACCAACAAGGGGAAATATATGGTCTTTTTTTTTTTTTTTTTGAGATGGCATCTCACTCTGTCATCCAGGCGGGAGTGCAGTGGCGTGATCTTGGCTCACTGCAACCTCTGTCCCCTGGGTTCAAGTGATTCTCCTGCCTCAGCCTCCTGAGTAGCTGAGATTACAGGCGCCTGCCACGGTGCCTTGGCTAATTTTTATATTTTTAGTAGAGACGGGGTTTCACCATCTTGGCCAGGCTGGTCTTGAACTCCTGACCTAATGATCCATCCACCTCAGCCTCCCAAAGTGCTGGAATTACAGTTGTGAGCCACCATGCCTGGCCATTTTTTTTTTCTTTAAGAAGAAAGACGAAAATGGAATTAAGGTGTTCTAGACTGAAAACCACTTATTCAATTAAACTTTTTTTTTTTTTTTGAGATGGAATTTCGCTCTTGTTACCCAGGCTGGAGAGCAATGGCACGATCTCGGTTCACTGCAACCTCCGCCTCCCGGGTTTAAGCGATTCTCTTGCCTCAGCCTCCTGAGTAGCTGGGCTTACAGATGCCTGCCACCACGCCCAACCAGTTTTTGTATTTTTAGTAGAAATGAGGTTTCACCATGTTGGCCAGGCTGGTCTCCAATTCGTGAGCCACGGTGCCCGGCCCTTTTTTTTTTTTTAAAGAGACAGGGTCTCTGGCTAGGTGCAGTGGCTTATGCTTATAATCCTAGCACTTTGGGAGGCCAAGATGGGAGGACTGCTTAAGGCCAAGTGTTCAAGACCTGCCTGGGCAACATAGTGAGACTTCGTCTCTACAGAATATATAAAAATTAGCTGGGCATGGTGCCACATGCCTGTAGTCCCAATTATTCAAGAAGCTTGAGGCCAGAAGGGTGAGGCTGCAAGTCTGCTATGATTGTACCACTGCACTCCAGCGGCGTGATCACAGCTCACTTGCAGTCTTGAACCCCTGGCCTCAAGCAGTCCTCTCACCTCAGCCTCCAGGGTAGCTGAGACTACAGACACATGCCACCATGCCCAGCTAATTTACAATAATCAATTACTGTATATGCTGTATTGGGCTCTAGGGAGACAAGGAGAACAGAGAATCCTGTTTTTAGGAAGGTGAAATCTGGCTGAGAAGAACTGCCAGGGCAGTTAAATTCAAACTGCTATTAGGGGTGGGAGCCTCTTGAAGAATAAGGATAAGTTCCAGAGGCAAAGGGGAGCGGGGGACAAATTTTAAACCATACAAGAGACATGCCCTAAGGCAGACAAATACTAAGAAATTCTGCTTGGTTCACATCCTTCTGATATATTGTTTGTATTCTTACAGAACTATTTTAAAATTAATACTTGAAGCAATATAAAACAGAAAGAAAGGGGTGAAAGAAAAGAAGGAAGGGAGGGAGAGAAAGGAAAAAACGGGGAGGGTGGGAAGGAAGGCAAAAGAAAGGGTGGGAAGAAAGGCAGGGGACAGGCGGGGCGTGGTGGCTCACGCCTGTAATCCCAGCACTTTGGGAGGCCAAGGCGGGTGGATCATGAGGTCAGGAGATGGGAGACCATCCTGGCTAACACGGTGAAACGCCGTCTCTTAAAGAAGAAAAAGGAAGGCGGGGACAATGCATGGTAACAGTCCTGCTGTTCCTGAGTTAGGGCAGGAGGGTTATGAGTGTGGCCTGCAACTGGGAGGCAGCAAGGAAGCGAGGATGGGTTTTCAGCAGATGAACTGTCATATCCATAGAATGGACTGAGAAGGTGGGTGATGGTGGGGGAGCAGAGATGAAGCAGAGGGCACAGAGCAAAGAGATGGCAAAGCAGAACCGACAGACTTGGGATTTGATCAGATGTGTCGAGATGACCCTGAAGCTCCAAGTGTTCTGGGACAGGCCGACGGGGCTGCAGTCTAACAGAGCTGTAGGAGAAGCAGCAGCTTGATGACGGCTGCTGGAGGACTGGGGGTGCATGGAAGAGGTCTTTGTGGCTGAAAGGATTCACAAGCACAACAGCAAGGGGAAGGATCACTTCATCATTGGATGTGAAAAAGTTACCACGATGAGTGGGAAGTTTAAGAGCTGCGTCAGGCCCACGGCTGCGCTCAGTTAGAGGGCACGTGGGGGAACAGTCCAGCACTTGCTGCTACTGCAGTGAATCGCTCAGGGGGGACCACTGAAAGGCTCCCCTTGGGAAGGGCAAGCCCTGTCCGACAAGTCAGAAGAACTATGGTGATCACTGTCGCGAAATCATCCATGGATGCTCAAAACTAGTGGGTGGAAGTACTAGGAGAAACCTGCTACTTAGAGAGTCTCAAAACATCTCCCCACAAAATATGTATTAATTACAAAGGGGAAATGAGTAACTTCATAGTGGAAAAGCCTGGCAGATACCACATTTACCAAGTGATCAAAGAGAACAGCTCCAGGGATGGCACACATCAACATCACAGTCCTCCAGATGGCATACACTGAGAAGGACACAGCACTGGTGTCCTGCGGCGTCTGCCAGAAGTGCAAATTCAGAAACTGATCACAAAAACAAAGCCAAGGCCGGGCGCGGTGGCTCATGCCTGTAATCCCAGCACTTTGGAAGGCCAAGGCGTGTGGATTGCTTGAGCTCAGGAGTTCAAGACCAGCCTGGGCAACATGGAAACCCATCTCTACTAAAAACACAAATTTGACCACTAAATGAAACATGTGGTCCCGGACCAAAACAGTGTTTTGTCTATTGCTATAAAGGAAGTTAGTGGAAAAACTAATGAAATGAGAATGTCTATAGATTAGATTTCAGACAAATTAGTACTAGATAAATGTTGATTTCCTAATTTTGATAAATGCACAGTGGTTCTATAAGAAAATGTTTTTGGAAAATACCCACTGAAGTATTTAAAAGTAAAGGTGCAGGCTGGGCAGGGTGGCTCACACCTGTAATCCCAGCACTTCGGGAGGCTGAGGTGGGTGGACCACTTGAGGTCAGGAGCTCAAGACCAGCTTAGCCAACATGGTGAAACCCCGTCTCTACTAAACATACAAAAAAAAATTAGCCGGGTGTAGTGGTGCACGCCTGTGGTGGTGCACACCTCAGGAGGCTGAGGTGGGAGGATTGCTTGAACCTGGGAGGCAGAGGTTGCAGTGAGTTGAGATTGTACCACTGCACTCCAGCCTGGGTGACAGAGTGAGACTCTGTCTAATAAATAAACGTATGTATGTATGTAAAAGTGCATATCATACCTGCAACTTTCAACCATTTTACAGAGAGAGATGAAGAAATAAATTAACATAAAATCAGTGTCAAAAAGATGGACACTGAAGTCAGGCATGGTAGCTCATGCCTGTAATCCCAGGACTTTAGGAGGCCAAGGTAGGAGGATCATTTGAAGTCAGGGTTTTGAGAATAGCCTGGGCAATAAGTGAGACCCTTGTGTCTACAGCAGGAAAAAAAAAAAATGTGGACACTGAGAAACGGCTTTGGGTACAGAATGGACTAAACAAAGCTGTAGATTGGTAATGGATTATGCAAAGTGCTTATTGAGATTCAAGCCTGGGGTGCCACAGAGAAAATCTAGGAAATAACTATAAAGTCTTTGGTGAGCTTCAACTTAAAAGCTATCTTCAGCTGGGCATGGTGGCCTATGTCTGTAATCCCAGCACTTTGAGAGGCCAAGGCGAGAGATCACCCAAGGTCAGGAGTTCAAGACCAGCCTGGCCAAGATGGTTAAACGCCGTCTGTACTAAAAACACAAAAATTAGCCGGACGTGGTGGCGGGTACCTGTAATCCCAGCTACTAGGGAGGCTGAGGTGGGAGAATCGCTTGAACCTGTGAGGCAGAGGTTACAGTGAGCCAAAATCACCCCACTGCACCCTAGCCTGGGCAACAGAACGAGATTCTATTTCAAAAAAAAAAAAAAAAAAAAAGAATAAAGCTATCTTCCCTGATTTGCAATATCCTAAGTAAATATGAACACTGCCACTCAGCTTCCCACGATGCTGGTGAAATTATCAGCAGAGCCCAGTAGGCTGTCCACACCACACGATACTTAATGCCATTGTGGATAACATCAGAGTCAGAACACACAGCAAGGCTGTCATCCCTACCTCAGTTTCAAATTAGTTTAAGCTTGTGTTCCTGAGCCCAACTCCTAATGCTCAAGAACCCACCTTAGCGAAACCGGAAGGCCAAAGGGACACGAAAGCTCTAAATGAACAAAGCAAACAGTTTCAACACAAGTAAAACTTAATTATTTCAAAAACAATGCCGAAAAACTTTCCAAGACGGTCTACCTCTGCGATGGTATCAAGCTGTCAGAAGAGCTACAGAACCATTCGATATCCCAAGCATCCTGATCATTTTCTTACCTCAGAAAAAAATCCCGTCAATACATGAGTCTCAGGCGCCTGATCAATGCTGAGGGCTGTACTCATTTCACTAAACCAAAATGTATTATGTACCCACCGTAGTACCGAGGACACAATGATAGCAAAGCCCTCAAGCAGCTCACAGACCTGCAGGGAGCACAGGCGGGCAGGCAACTGACAGAGTGCTGATGCTTCGGGGGGTGACAGAGCACACAGAAAACACCCAAGCAGCCACAGCTGCCACCGTGAGCACAGAACGGCTCCTTCGTAGGCCGAGGCCCAAGAAATGCCCAACAATGGCCTCAAAACTGCACACAAACGCAGAACCCATACATCTGACAGCTGTCGTGACTGCTCAGCTCCTTCTCCAAGAGCATCTCACACTCAACAACTGATTCCAGAATTTCCAGATGGCTTGGCCCTCCAGTAAGCATCCTGCAGACAGTGAAAGGTATAAACTGCTATGCAGTAACACTCTTACCTGTGGCTTCAATGTACTCAATACATCTTTCAATAAAAATGGGGATCGGCTTCTCTGGAGTCACGACAGTTGTTAAGGGTACCCCAAAAATAGTTACTCTCCCAGGTTGCCTTTGTGATGGATGGCCGGGGTTTGGGCTTTGGTTTCTGTCCAGGAAAGAGAAAAGGAAGCACAAAAACAAAGTGAGTATCAACATGCAACCGAAACATCAGTAAGGGATCCAGAGGGGGAAGCAGTGATATAAAAACTGCTACAAAGATTTCAAGAAGGAGCAGAAAGCCTTGCTTGGCACATCTCACTAATTTTCTATCTTCTGGCCTCCGAATATCACGTACGATGCCAGAAAGTTGCCACATAGTCACACCTTGAATATGAGACCACATTATTACAACAAAGATGTTTATAAGAAGCAGGCCATGTTTATGTAATAAAATAACAATACGATGATTATCTACATCCTCTACCAGGGATGCATTGGAGTAAACAGGAAGTTTTCCAAACACCCTACAAGGATAATAGATGTTTCATACTCAAAGATGGCCAAAATCTTTTAAAGAGATGAAATGGAAAACAGATAATTTCCTGTCTCTAGAAAAGAGATCAGGCATTCTGCTAGGGCTGATAGCCCCAAATGAGAATGTCCTTCGATATATTAGCTTGGGGCTAATTCTCAGTTGTGTCCACATTAGGAAAAAGTAAAGTCAACTAACAAGACAAAGTATTTTTTTGCCTATTTTTTCCCCAGTCACCTTCTTCAAGAAGTACTAGCAGCAGCAGCAGCAACCACTTGAGAACTTACTATGCACAGAGTAAGTTCCAGATATTATTATTATTATCATCATCATTTTGATACAGAATCTCCCTGTGTTGCTCAGGCTGGAGTGCAGTGGCATGGCCCCAGCTCACTGCAGCCTCAGCCTCCTGGGCTCAAGCGATCTTCCCACCTCAGCCTCCCAAAGCTGGGACCACAGGCATGCACTCAGGCTAATTTTTAAATTTTCTGGAGACATGGGGGTCTCCTTATGTTGTCCAGCCTGTCAAATATTATTTCTTTTAAACCTGATGCCTAAATGACACAACTACTAAGTGACAGCCCTCGGATTCAAATCCAGGAAGGTCTTTCTCCAAAGCCTATGCTCGTTAACATGATTAACACTGAGATCCTCTGCTTCAAAAGGATTCAATCTTTTTATTTTGAACCTTAAATGGAGAAAAATTACTCTAAACAAATGGCAAATTTCCTAAAACCAAAGAAATACACTTGAAATTTTGGCCTTTTGTTAAAATACCTACTAAAAAGGGAAAAGTAACCAAACAGGATCAAGGTAAATTAGACCCAGGTGTATCTCCAGCAATTCAGTTTCATTTTCAAGTTGATGAAACCAATTTAGAAAAGCAGATTTACTTAGAAGTGTGCACAGCCCATAAACCTGAAGTGTTTAGGGATTTTACATAAAACCTACTAAAGGAAACAACGAGCCGCCAGGCCACAGGCCACCTATTCCCTCTCCTTCTCCTGCCCATCTTCGGTCCTACTAGTACCCCTTTACACAGGAAAAAAATCACTTCCTGTTTAGTCTGAGATTCTTTGAGAACTTCCTGTGCAAACAAGTAGCAAGAAAAAAAAAAAAAGAAAAGAAAAGATCAGAATAAAATGTACACAAGGAAAGAGCAAGACCATTCCATTTCTGGGCTGCTGGGTGACATTACTTCAAATGACCAACCAAAGGCGATGAGAATCCAGTCTTCATTCAGCCTGCTACCTGACTCAGTATGGAGAATGCTATAATGTGAATGGATTCTGGGGTTCCCGGGAAGAACCATGCACTCCATAAATCCTGTCCCCACCCACTGTGAGATACCCACTCCTCATAAAGTGGTAGCACAGCCTCCCAGGTTTGGGGCAGTGGCTGCTGCTTGCTCCCCTTATAGACTGAAGCAAACAGGCTCTGACTTCAGACTTTTTACCAAAGAAGTAAGGAAAAGCCAATTAATGATGTATGATATACCTTTACAGGAAATATTTTAACCAGTCTCTACTGTCTCTCTATCTAGCATCTTCTACTTATATGAAGTATAACATAAAGAATTTAAGGTCGGGTGCAGTGGCTAATGCCTGTAATCTTAGCACTTTGGGAGGATGAGGTGGGTAGATCACTTGAGCTCAGGAGTTTGAGACCAGCCTGGGCAACACGGTGAAACCCCATCTCTGCAAAAAAATACAAAAACAATTAGCTTGGCGCAGTAGTGTGAGCCTATAGTCCCAGCTACCTGGGGAGCTGAGGTGGGAGGATCACCTGAGCCCCAGGACGTCGAGGCTGTAGTGAACTGAGATCATGCCACTGCACTCCAGCCTGGGTGACAAAGTGAGACCCTGCCTCAAAATAATAAATAAGAGGGCTGGCCGGGCTCGGTGGCTCATGTCTGTAATTCCAGCAGTTTGGGAGGCCGAGGAAAAGGTCAGGAGTTAGAGACCAGCCTGGCCAACATGGTGAAACCCCGTCTCTACAAAAATAGAAAAATTAGTTGGGCATGATGGCAGGTGCCTGTAATCCCAGCTACTAGGAAGGCTGAGGCGGGAGAATCTCCTGAACCCAGCAGGTAGAGTTTGCAGTGAGCCAAGATTGCACCACTGCACTCCAGCCTAGGCAACAGAGCAAGACTCCATCTCGAGAAAAAAAAAAAAAAAAAAAGAAGAAGGCTGAGTGCCTCTATTTCACACACTGTTGCAACCAGATAACGATGATTCAAGCAATGCTTCCCCCCTTAAAAGATTTCTTAATTTTTTTAACTGAAAGTTTAAAAGGTTAAAAGTCGAAAAGTTTTTATATTTAGAGTTTAAAAGGTTAGCTGTATAATCTGAATAACTGAAGAGCATCTGTACTTAAATCACATTCATCCGTCTTCTGTCATTCAAGTTTTTAACAACCTCAAATCCTGCAGGATATGCCTATCAAAACTAACAGCCCTGTTCTTCAATAAAACCAAGGCTTCCAAATAAACTGCTGTGAAGGAATAAAAACGGAACTGAAAGGAAGCTGCAAGGAAGCTATTCCTAATCATCTTAAAGCCTTCTAATCACGGTCCTAGTAAACAGACCACAAAGTTTAATCTCCTATTTCCCCACCCTCACAATACTAGGAGCAAGATGATGCTGGTGTGCTCTAACAATCTAACTTAGCCAGGAAATTTAGCTTCCATCAACTGAATACTTTCTATGTACCAGATCCTAGCATAAGTTCTTTTTTAGATAGGGTCTCACTCTGTCACTCAGGCTGGGGTGCACTAGTGCAATCATAGCTCCCTGCAAACCTTGGCCTCCTGGGCTCAAGGGACCCTCCTGCTTCAGACTCCCAAAGTGCTGAGATTATAGATGAGCCACTGCACCCAGTCAGTATAAATTCTTTACAAGCACTCCAGATTCATAGAAGATGTGTGGGTGTTAAAAACTCCATTTTATAGAAGCCAACTCCTAGAAAAAGGCAGTAACTTGACCAAGTTATGTCTGTATGACTGCAAAACCTGTGCTTTTAACCATCACAGCTTATAATCTAGTGAAAATTCTTGGTATGGAGAGAATACATAAATGGATGACTGAATAAGTGAATAAAAGCACACTAGCCGGGTTCGGCTGTAATCCCAGCACTTTGGGAGGCTGAGGTGGGCAGATTGCTTGAAGTGTTTGAGACCAGCCTGGCCAATATGGTGAAACCCGTTTCTACAAAAAATACAAAAAAAAAATTATCTGGGTATGGTGACACATGCCTGTAGTTCCAGCAACTCAGGAGGCTGCAGTGGGAGGATTGCTTGAGCCTGGGAGGTAGACGCTGCAGTTAGCCAGCACTCCAGCTCCCACCTGGATGACAGCAGAAGACCCAGTCTCAAAAAAAAAAAGAAGGCACACTCATCACTGATTATCTGGAGGACTTCTAAAAGTTTCTAAAGGTGAGACCGCGGAGTAGCCATCATGAGCAAAGCTCACCCTCCCGAGTTGAAAAAATTTATGGACAAGAAGTTATCATTGAAATTAAATGGTGGCAGACATGTCCAAGGAATACTGCGGGGATTTGATCCCTTTATGAATCTTGCGATAGATGAATGTGTGGAGATGGCGACTAGCGGACAACAGAACAATACTGGAATGGTGGTAATACGAGGAAATAGTATCATCATGTTAGAAGCCTTGGAACGAGTATAAATAATGGCTGTTGAGCGGAGAAACCCATGTCCTCTCTCCATAGGCCCTGTTTTACTATGATGTAAAAGTTAGGTCATGTACATTTTCATATTAGACTTTTTGTTAAACTTTTGTAATAGTCAAAAAAAAAAAAGTTTCTAAAGGTAATAAAGATCCACTCACATAAAATACCAGGGAACTTTAAGTTGGCAAAGGAAAGAATGGGGCACTCTGATGGCTATTTTCAAATAGCTACAGAGCTACCTACTGACTATGGAGCAGGCTTTTGTACGGCTCCAAAGGGTCACGTTGGGAGTGATAAGAGAGACGGAAGGCTAACTGAGACAACTGTCCCTGTCTCTTCACCTCAAAGAGTCCAAGATTTAGTTCAGCGCTTCCATGGACAACAGTGGATGTGGAGGGCAAGCTCTTCCAGTAGCATCACCCCACCTCCTTGCTGAATGGACAACAGTGGATGTGGAGGGCAAGCTCTTCCAGTAGCATCACCCCACCTCCTTGCTGAATGGACAACAGTGGATGTGGAGGGCAAGCTCTTCCAGTAGCATCACCCCACCTCCTTGCTGAATGGACAACAGTGGATGTGGAGGGCAAGCTCTTCCAGTAGCATCACCCCACCTCCTTGCTGAATGGACAACAGTGGATGTGGAGGGCAAGCTCTTCCAGTAGCATCACCCCACCTCCTTGCTGAATGCCGTGGATTCAATCGCACTCCCTCTTTTTAAAGACTTAAATGAACTCTGGTTTACAGAATTTCAAAATACCTCCTTGAGATAACTGAAAACTCCCTAGGGTGTCACAAAATTGGAGTTCTTGCAAAACTAATTCTAAACCTTCCTAGTAAGGAAATCAGAGTTTGGGGTGCATGCCAAGAGCTGGGCCAGACTGCTGACAGAACTAACACTTCAGGCATCTGAAGGGTTACCGGGCATATTTCTGATGGGAATGCCATTGTCCTGAGTGGCCTGCCAGATGTCTCATGCCTCCAGTCAGACGTGTGTCACTCTTCAGGGAGTTATTGGGTGCACTTTCAGCAGCAGGTACTTGAAGAGGAGAAAGTGACACCACCCAACATCTATCTTCTTCTGGAGGCACTTACTTATTAGCAGGCCAAACGGGGGATAAAAGCACGCAGCTAGAGGAAGTTAATTCCTGAGAACAATCTCCACATGTGTGCCTCTAAGTTTATTTATTTTTTTTCTGAGATGGAGTCTCACTCTGTTGCCCAGGCTGGAATGCAGTGTAGCAATCTTGGCTCACTGCAAGCTCCGCCTCCCGGGTTCAAGTGATTCCCCTGCCCCAGTCTCCCAAGTAGCTGGGATTACAAGCGTGAGCCACCATGCCTGGCTAATTTTTGTATTTTTAGTGAAGACGGAGTTTCACCACGTTGGCCAGGCTCGTCTCGAACTCCTGACTTCCAGTGATCCACCTGCCTTGGCCTCCCAAAATCCTAGGATTATAGGTGTGAACTACCATACCTGGCCGCCTCTAAGTTTAGAGTCCAACTGGGTCAAAAATGGAATAGAGATTCCTTAGGAGTACCTGGGCATGGTGGTAGCTGCTCTGCACAATTATCCAAAACCTCACGACCACTCTGCAAGGTAAGGGTTATTCAGACCCATTTTACAGTTGAGAAAACAGAGACTCATGGAGATTCACACCCAGCACTTAGTGTGCTGTGATCTGTGAACGCCAAAGCCCCATGCTCTTTCCCCTCCATGATCCATTTCCTCCACGATGAAATGCCACTGCCATACACCAAGGACTGGGCCAGCCTGAAACACCTTCCCCTTGGCCTTTTAGATGGATTTAAAAAAATAAACATAGTCCATTGCTTTGTACCTCACGGTTTCCTTAAAAACACATCCGAATTTTGGTTTTGATGCTAACCGCGGCAAAGTTTATAAAACGGTTTATGCCAGTGGTGCACCGGGGAGAAATGGGGCCTGGAAACTACCTCTGGTCTCTTGGTTTTTCAGACACAAGGGCATAAAGAGGAAACTCCCAACTGTGGCAGAGTAGGAAGTTACATCTGTCACTGTCTCTGCTCCCCCACTGGGCCGTAAGCCCACTCCACAGACCCTGTCCAAGTCCACTGGGGCAAGAAAAAGAGTAGAATGGCGGCCAAGGGATAGGTAAGAGCCCAGAGAAGGGCCTTCTATCAGCTGGGAAGATAGTTGGGTTCCAGGTCCGACGTGCGGTGGGCACTCAACACATTTGCTGAACACAGTTTCTAATAATGTACTGGGGCCAATGTTCTTTTCTATTTTTTTCAAACTGAGCTAAGAGGCGGACTGTCTCTGCGGTACAGATTCTCTTTTTTCCTTATGCTGTGCTGCTCATACTGGTGTGTAAGGAGGTGAGGCTAGAAGGCCTTATTCATACTTTGGCAGTACTGTATCAAAAGCCTTTTAAAAACCACCAGATGAAGTCCTAATTCCCTCTGTAGGTCCTGAATGAGGTATGGTCATTTATGTATACAAACAACAAAAATTCTACTGGGTTAAGTTCCTAGAAGGCAAGAGTCTTGGCTTTTTTTTTTCTTTAATTAATTTACGAATTACCTCCAGGCCACATAACAAACTAGCAGCAGAGCTAATACTAGGACCTGTCTCCTGCCCTCAATGAACTCCTAATCTATTTGGTAACAGAAGACATACCCACAAGAAGCAAAGCGGATCTAGGTACCATAGGAACAAGTACCAGCTACGCAACCATGGAAAAAGGTAAGGACCTGACTAACAACACATGGGCAGTCCCCATAGCTCCAAGGGAGAGGTCAGCTACTCTTTTTGGATAAAGAATATTCTATCGGCCGGGCGCGGTGGCTCACGCCTGTAATCCCAGCACTTTGGGAGGCCGAGGCAGGCGGATCACGAGGTCAAGAGATCGAGACCATCCTGGCCATCGTGAAACCCCGTCTCTACTAAAAATACAAAAAAATTAGCCGGGCGTGGTGGCACGCACCTGTGGTCCCAGCTACTCGGGAGGCTGAGGCGGAGAATCGCTTGAACCCAGGAGGCAAAGGTTGCAGTGAGCCGAGATTGCGCCACTGCACTCCAGCCTGGTGACAGAGCAAGACTCCGTCTCAAAAAAAAAAAAAAAAAAAAAAAAAGAATATTCTATCTTCTGTGGGAACAGCAGGGAGAGCTACTGACTGACCCTACACTGTTAACTTCAAATATTCTCTTTTGGTCTCCATAAACAATCTTATATATGTGAAGTTACTTATCCAGATATTAGGGTCAGAAAATATGGTCACTAGAGTTGTACCATCTAGTATAGCCTTTTAAACCTTTTAAATGCTCGGTGACATATCTAATAAAGGAAATAAAAAACAGAACCCAGCCTGTTGGATTCACTGCCTTTTTTTGTCTTTTTTTAAGTGCCTGGACACCAGGCCTAGAGATTCTGATTTAATCGGACTGAAAGCAGAGTGGGGTGGTGGGGAACTCCGTATCAGTATTGGGTTTTTTGGTTGTTTTTTTGAGAGCGTCTCACTATGTTTGCCCAGGCTGGAGTGCAGTGGTATAATCACGGCTCACTGCAGCCTCAACCTCCCTGGGCTCAGGTGAATTCTCTACCTCAGCCTCTCAAGTACCTGGAACTACAGGTGTGCACCACCATGCCTGGCTAATTTTTTATAGAGACAGGGTTTTGCCATGTTCTCCAAGCTAGTTTCAAACTCCTGGGCTCAAGCAATCTGCCAAACTCGGCCTCCCAAAGTATTGGGATTACAGGCGTGAGCCACCATGTCTGGCCTTTTATAAACAGTTAACACCAGCCAGGTGCAGTGGCTCATGCCTGTAATCCCAATACTTTGGGAGGCCCAGGCGGGAGGACTGCTTAAGGCCAAGAGTTTTGTGTCTAGCTTGGGAACATAGCGAGAACCCATCTTCAAAAAAAATTTTTTTTAATGTTTTATGTGAAAAAAGAAAATGAGTAATGGGGTAACACCATATACAGAATGTCATGTGGAACAGAGACTATGTCATCTGAATGTGGATGAGAGTGAAATCAACACACAGAGTCCCAGAGGGTCACACTCACGGCTTGCCAAGTTGTGTGGTGGCATACTGTGGACTAACTATAACTGGTAGAGTCTTAGAAAATCGGAAAGATTCCGTAAGTGGCATTACTACAGCTGTTCCCTAAACCACTTTCTTGCATTCAGTATTCAACAGCGTGTCTTTCTGATTGGCAATTATTCTCTCCTATTTCCAAAAGAGTTTCAAAAGGACCTTTTCAATTAAGTTATTTGCTTATGCTCCAAATGTATTCTTGGTTAACCAGTGCTCCCCATCCTGACTCGGAAAAGTCAACGCCCAAGTTTAAGAGAAAACCTGAAGGCAGATGTATTCTTGTTGGCAAAATCTATTATTAAAGCACAAATGCTTAGCTATGGTCTCCTTCAAGCCGGCAGTTAATGCTGTGACTCAGTCACTCGCCATCTTGGAGCATCTTTATTTAGAGATGAACAGGAAGGAGCACAAAGTCCTGGCCTTCCTGACATCCCTAATCCTCTTAAATAATGGGCAAAGAAACGGAGGCATGTCATCCTATTGCAGGACCTAACTAAATCCAGACCATAGCTTTTTTTTTTTTTGAGACAGTCTCCCCTCTGTTGTCCAGGCTAGAATGCAGTGGTGCAATCTAGGCTCACTGTAACCTCCGCTTCTCAGGTTCAAGCAATTCTCCTGCCTCAGCCTTCCCAGTAGGTAGGATTATAGGCACCTGCCACCACACCTGGCTAATTTTTGTATTTTTTGTAGAGATGGGGTTTCGCCATGTTGGCCAGGCTGGTCTTGAACTCCTGACCTCAAGTGATCTGCCTGCCTCAGCCTCTAAAGTGCTAGGATTATAGGTGTGAGCCACCATGCCCAGCTTAGACCATAGCATTTTGCTCTAGAAAGGTGTGAAAGTCTGATGACTGTGGGTCCACCCTTCAGAAGACAATTCATGGCCAGTGTGACTGGGAGACAAACAGCGAGGAAGGCCCACTAGTTCCAGGTACATTTTCATGAACACATGCCTCAAGTTCAATACACACTGAATTTGGAATTTCCAGCGCTATGGGTCAGTTTTTATCTGCTTGCCTCTCTCAAATGCTGGATAAAATCTATTTGGAAGGCCTTTGCCTTATAAGCAAAGGTGATTCCCGACTGAAGCTGGAATAATGTGAGTCCCACAAAGGTGGTAGAGGAGACTGAGTTGGCTCAGTGAGGCATCAGCACAATTCCCTGTTCTTTGAAAAACAGATTTAGGTTGCCTATTGTAATTTTTTTTTAAGAACAGGTGTGCTATAAGCTAAGCCAGATAGTTAAAAATAGTCTATTTTTATTCACCAAAAACACACTACAGAAGTTCTTCAGGCTTAAAATAAACTGAGAATCGAGTGACACCAGTTCGAAACAATTTCTCAAAGTCCCAGCTGCTATTTCAATGTCTCCATGCCTTTTTTGTCCTCTCCTCAACTAGGCTCTGAAGCTGGAAACAAACAGCACCGTGCTGTTCTAGGGAGCAGTGAGGAGAAAAGGATTTTTTCAGATAATCAAAGATCCTTTGTTTGAATTAACAAATCGACTGGACTTATTGAGTGGTCTACATATAGGCACCTGATGGTTGAATATTAGCAACTTTTCTGCAGAATGGATTATAAAAATCCACGGGAAGTGGAAGTCAGAACACCGGGGTTCAGAATCTCAGCTTTCCCCACTCAGTAGCTATACCAGCTGGGGCAAGGTGTTGAATCTCTCTCACCTCTAAAACAAGGATGCAAAACATCGCCTCATTAACACTGGGAGGGGGAATAAATAAAACATTGATGTGAAAATGCCTGGCATGTACGTGGCACACAGTAGGTATTCAATAAATGCACAAAAACACAGAACCCTTCACGTGGCAGCCACAGCCCTCTATTTGGCCCGAGTCTCCTGCACCTCTCCACAGCAGCCACGCTAAGCTTCTTTGAACGCTTTGAATGCATCAAGTTCTTTCAGGCTGCGCAAAGCTTCCATCTTCACTGACTTTGTCTGCCTCATGCTTCAAGAGTCTCAGCCTTAATTAATATTTCCTTGGGGAGCTTTCCTGATACCTCAGCTTAGGTTAAACTCCTTTGTTACACAATTCCTTAGTATCCTGTACCTTCCCTCTAGTAATATTCAGAATGCATGCAAGTACATGTTTAAAACCTAACATCCCCAAGACTGTAAGCTCGATTAACGTCACTACCACACCTAGGGCACCTAGCACAATGCTGGGCATAAAACAAGTGCTCACTAAATGCCCAGACGCTGAACTGAATGTCTCCTTCCTAAAAGAATGACTGAACTTGTGCTCTGGAGACAAAAGTACCTCGTTTAAACAATTTTTTCAGTAAACAGAAAATCCAAGGTCAAGTCAGTGTGCCTGCCCCATTTTTAAAACCAAGGTATGTAATTGGTCTCAAAGCTCATTGAGTAGGACTAACCACTTCTGAAGCACACACTGAGAGTTTTCCGAGCAGGTTACAAAGAGCTCACACTTCATCACATTCAGCTTGTCTGTCAAAACTCAACATCCCTCCCAGGGGAGCAAGCAGTCCAATTCCCCAGCTGGTTTTTATTCACACTAGAAACTTTAACTCCGTTCTAGGCCTCACAAAATGAGAGCTGTGTCCACACAAAGCCGCAACAACCAGCCAATTCACTGAATCCAATGAAATAAGCCAATTCACTAGGGGGGGACACAAACTGTCAAACTGGTTACTTGGTGCCTTATAGACCAAACAATGCATGATTGAATTGGTTAGCTTTTCAATAGGTTGTCTTGTCATGTGGTTGCTGCAGTGAGTGAAAGATTTTCTTTATCATTCTGTTTTGTCTTTTTTTTTTAAGCACCAAAATAAGAACACATCAGATAGAGGGGTAAATAGCCAATAATGTCTTCTTTTTAAGTCCACAAACACACCGAATGCAGCCATTTCAGCATGCCCAAAAGGCATACTTTGTGGAACAAGGCTCCCCAGCCTGTTTTTTGGCTTTAAAATAAGACCCTGCCGATCCCGATCTCGTCTTTGCAAACGCATGGCACTGGGAGACAGAGACCATGTGCAACAACAACTCGTTATAGACAAAGCCACTATTCATGGCCCCGCTGAAGTGCAATCGTAGATTTTCAATTTCATTCAGCTGAGTGCGGAAGGCTCCCACTATGAGGGTGGGTTGCTAAATGGTTCAGCTGGGAAAAGCACCCAGAATGAGAGTCAGCTTTACAGTCTGCACTTTCATGAGGAGAAATGAAAGCGATTCCCTCACTCCGACTCCAGTTTTACAGTAAAGACCTAATCTAGCAGCAAATCAGCCAAGAGCACTGAGTGATTGTTTTCTGTATCACATTGGTACCCAGAGCACAGCTTTTTTTTGTTAGGGCAGTTGCTAGGGTAAATACCAAGAAAGCAGCTCAGTAATGCATGGGGTTAAAACTCCCACCCGAGGGATGGCTAATGTTAGCCCCTCAAGCCCACAGCTAGCTCAGACAAGTGTTCTCCTTTCTCTGAATACAACATGCAAATTTCCACCTTCAAGTCCTTCCTCACCTCATGCCACTGCGGCAGTTCCACTCATTCTGCGAGGTCTGGCTGAATGATGACACCTGACACCTATCCAGCATGCACTATGCCTGGTGTTCATTTCTCACATCTGATCAGGAAGGTGCTCCCTCTTTTGTAGAAAGAATGTGGAGAGGTGACTCATGTGCCCAAAGTCCAAGTAAGGAAGTGGAGGAGCTGGAGCTGACCGTAGCCCGGATTCCCAGAGCCTGAGCTCCTAATCACTACACCCTACTCTAACGTAACTACCCCAGCATGCCCACACGCAGCCTTCCCTGGGCAGGCCACCGCTTTCCAGTAGCTGTGTAGGTCTTACTGCTTCAACTGGGGACTGAGGTCCGGGCAAGAAGGGTCTGTGCCATTTCCCCATGGCGTCTGGCAGCAAGAGGTACTGGGTGTATTTTTCATTACCAACTGAAATCCGAGGCCCTGGCTGCCCCCTCCCTTCAGATTAATATTGTATTGCTTTGTCATGCCAATAAAAATCAACGTCCAAATCCCCCACATAGGGGTTGACTTGGCCTTCTTTGCCCTGATGATATCTTGCTTTTCCAGTAAAACAAGTGCCAGTCTGTGTTCCCAACTGCAGCAATTTTACCAGGAGGTTTGCTCTAGGGGCAAAGGATTTGCTCATCTCTGCACTGGGACAACAAAGCAACTAACCTCATTTCAAAGCACCATTTCCCAGGGCAGCTAAAGAAAATTTCACCTCCTAGTCAGTCTTTCCAAAGGATACTCCATAACTGACTTCTGGCACGCTACTGATCTTGGGCCAGAAGTATCATTTTATTTGACTTGAAGAGGTGTGGCTCACATAGCTAAAGATAGACCGGAAGCCGACCACTTCTTGCAGCTGACCCAGCAACCCGGGGAAGGAAGTCTCAGGTTAGGAAGTGCTCACTGCCAGCATGAACACAGCCATCTCAGAGGCGCACTGTGACCAGCTGTTTTCTGCTGAGCCTCCACTACAGTGTGTACTCTTGAAAGCTTGGCTTGCGTGGAAATGTGTTTTTAAAGCATCATTCAGTAAGTATTAAAAATGGAGCTACAACTCAGAATATGGTTATATTTCACTATGCTATTATGCCACCTTCCTAATTCCCAGGTGTGCAAACACCCCCACAAATTACAAGACTGTCAGCATTTTTAAGCTGTTCTGGCAACAGTTTTCATTCGAAGAGGAGGAGGAAGAGAAGAAATGTTCAAAATGTTTGGATTCCAGTATCATTAAATAGGTGGGCTCTGGGAAAATACTGGAGGCAGGTCAGGCTGTTTTCTGGCTTCCTAAATAAGCAATGCTTTCTGCAGGTCTGCCTCCTACCAACCTTTGGAGGAGAAAACACTGGAGGCAGACAAAGGACTCCACGTAGAAAAGCCAGGCAAAGGAAAATCAAACAGGAGGATGCCTATGGTATTGATTATTAGTTGGCACAGGCCGGGCGCGGTGGCTCATGCCTGTAATCCCAGCACTTTGGGAGGCTGAGGCAGGTGGATCAGCTGAGGTCAGGAGTTCAAGATCATCCTGGCCAACACGGTGAAAGCCCGTCTCTACAAAAAAATACAAAAATTAGCTGGGCGTAGTGGCATGCGCCTGTAGTCCCAGCTACTTGGGAGGCTGAGGCAGGAGCATTGCTTGAACCCGGGAGGCGGAGGTTGCAGTGAGTTCCAACCACTGCACTCCAGTCTGACGCCTGGAGACAGAGTGAGACTCTGTCTCAGAAAAAAAAAAAATATGCAAAATATTAGCTGGGCATGGTGGCGGGGGCCTGTAGTCCCAGCTACCTGGGAGGCTGAGGCAGGAGAATCACTTGAATCCAGGAGGCAGAGGTTGTAGTGAGCCGAGATTGCGCCATTGCACTCCAGCCTGGGCGACAACAGCAAAACTCTGTCTCAAAAAAAATAGTCAGTGCAGGTGGGGGAGGGGAACAGAACCACTCTGCCCTTTCTCACACTGCACAGGTGAGAAAACTCCGGAAGGTCCTGGACAGCGGTGATGCAGGAGCACTCTCCACTATGGGGGAACACAGAGTGGATGCAATTTCCTTGGGAGGGTAATGGCACCCTGTTCCTTCATCTCTCAGGGCCCTCAGGACTGCCAAACTGGCCTCCGTGATATATTTTACAGCACAGTTGTCAGGACTATCAGCTCTCAAGACAGCTTGGATTCTAGAGCTTTCTGATTTGGTATGCTTTGTAATAATAAAAGTTTCTGGCAACCTTTCTTTCCAAAGGTCCCTGCAATACTTTTAGATAAGTAACTCTGTTCTCTGTTCTTTTGTGGAAGGCAGAGTAACAAAAGCTTTATCATGGAGAAATCCTTCTATAATAATATGCTGGTCAAAGGTTATGATATAACACAGTTCTGTTTTGGTATCTCACCAAAATGTCTTTTTCTGAAAAAATACAGAGTGAGTATAAATATATATATACATTTTCTATATATATATTTTTTCCTTTTTCTTTTTGAGACAGAGTCTCCCTCTGTTGCCCATACTGAAGTGCAGTGGCACGATCTTGGCTCACTGTAACCTCTGCCTCCCAGGTTCATACGACTCTCCTGCCTCAGCCTCCCGAGTAGCTGGGACTACAGGCACCTGCCACCATGCCTGGCTAATTTTTGTACTTTTTTAGTAGAGACGGCGTTTCACCATGTTGGCCAGGCTAGTCTCAAACTCCTGACCTCAAGTGATCTGCCCGCCTCAGCCTCCCAAAGTGCTGGGATTATAGGCATAAGCCACCACACCTGGCCTATATAAAGAGTATTTCAGTATTTCTAAATCAGCTTTGGCAATTGGGGGTGGGGAGAGAATATTTCTCCCTACTCCAAATGGAAAAAAAAAGACAAAGTTGAGAAGCACTTTTTCTTTCTCAAAGCCTAAGCCCAAGGGGACAGAGTACTGCTTATAGCTCTCTGCCCTGCAAACCACAAACTACAATTCTACACAAGATAAGAGACTTCATCTGCTCCTGCCTCTACATATGACGGGTAGGCCCGATGTTTATAATGTATACAGTTAGCTTTTCCTTTTCCGTCCCTGCCCCACTGGTGATCCCTAAATAAAACCCAAGTTTCTAACTGATAGTAGCAGCAACTCCCCCTGAAGATAAAATAATAGAGCTGGATGGTATTCCAATTTAAGAAACACAGGACAGGTTTGTAACTCTCAGTGATAATTTTCTCTGTTTTCATTTATGTACTCAAAGACTCGTCACTGATTTGTGTGTGCAAGTCATCATTCAATTTTTCACCAATCTAAAATGCAGCAACCTTTACAGATCAGCAAGGGAGGTAAGGATCACTGAAGAGATGTATGGGTAAAATGTAAAATGCTTAGCAGTGAGAGACTGTGGTAAGCAGTTTTGGGTGCTGGTGTTTCAGTGGAAGGAAGAGCAAGTGTATTGTCACTGCGCTTGGCTACTTGTCAAGACAATGACAAGTTCTGCGTTATCTGCTCATTTTGCTGATTAGTTAACTATTGTTTTAGACAAGGACAACTCAGACTATCTATCCAGAGTCCTAACTACTTGAGAGCTGCCAATAGTAGTAGCTAATTGAGGCACTGCTTTTTTATGCTAAGTCAAACACACACAGAGGGCAGCTTTTTTTACCTGAATAGGTTGTCTTTGAAAAATCATCATCATCAAGCAACCCTCACGCAGCCACAGCCGGTGTACACAGCGCTCTGACTCATTCTAGACTGGTATCTTACCTTAGTGTTTCTCCTTAGACTGCGAAGAATGTTCCTCTTCCGCGGGTCTTCGTCTGTTTCGTATGGAATGACGGCATTGTCCCCTTTATAACCCTGGGATGCCTGATCCTCCTCCTTCTTCCGGATGGGCCCCAGCTCATCATCACTCCCCACACTGAAGCTGGTTCGGTAACTAGCAAACCGCCCCAGCCGGGTGCATCTCGTCCTGTAGAGCACTGGCTTGCTCACGATGGAAACCTTGCGGCCTCGCTCTAGAGAGCTGGTGTCCATTTCACTGTCGGAACCATTCCCGCTGCCGTTGGACTGGGCTTTGTTGATATTCCGAATGGTGATGATTTTGCCTTGGGTGCTGTCATGGGGCACAGAGTATATGTTTTCTTCTTCATTCCTTGGCTTCACCACAGCATCCATGGGCTCAGCATAGTCAGAAGGATCAAACCCATCCTGAGGCAGCCAGGGGCTAGAAGACACAGACTTCCTCTGTCCATCCCTATGGCCTTGGTCTAAATAAGACAGATCCCCCTTTGTAATTTCAAAATGAACAGGAGGCTTTGGTTTGACTGGCGGAGGTACTTTGTTGTTCAGTTTACTCTCAAAATTGCTCATAATGAAAGACAGCCCATCGTTTCCCTCCAGTTCCATAGAGAGCTTAGAATGGTCTTTGGACAGAGAAGGCAGTGATGTGTCTTCTCGAAACAGGCTGTAAGATGGCTCGGTATCTTCTTCCGAATCCTGCAGGTTTGAGTTGCAGAGTGGTGACCCTGCCCGGGGGGGAGTTGAACACCTCTTCGGTGGTGCTACAGGCCTCGGCAGCATTATCGTACATATGAGTAGCCTCGATGATGTTCTTTTTCTCCACCACATCTTTAAAAAACGGGTGAAAGATCTCAAGTTTATGCTGGGGTTGGCTACAGGGGATGCTTGTGAACCTTCCGTCAATTTCTTGAGCAATCTCCTCCCCCCTCAGTCAGCTGTTCCCCGACTTAAGTCATTGTCCAGGACATCTACAGCGCCATCAGTGAGTGCTACGAGCTGAACAGGGATAATATCCTGCACTTCACAAAGAAAGGCACGTAACATAGCCAAAGAGGCCTTACGTTTGGCCGAGTAAAAAACAATGTACCCATGAACCAACCGGCTCTTTCTGATGCTAAACGAGGAATGGTATGAAAGGACAGACAGCTCAATCCGCTTCTTGTGTAGTCCGATCGGTAGTTCAAGTAAAACACAGTTGTTGCTTCCACAATGGGAAGACTTACAGGTTTGGGACTGAAGGACAGGAAAAAGTATGTCATCTGCACTAAAAGGATCTCCACACATCAGACACATAACAATTCGCAGATCAATATCAGCCAAATCTTTGATGCTAGCAGTAGAACTGACCAGGTTTAAGTTACGCTTAGAGTCCAGGAGTCCCTTCAAAACTTGACTGATTTGCTTTTCATTAATGTTGCGTCCATAACCAATGCCGGCAGAAGCAGGGTCGAGAAAGACACACTGAAGTTTGCTAGCAATTTGCTGACCTTGCTGTATTAAGCTATGCAGAGTCTCTCCACTGGTGTCTCCTCTCTTGTTAACCAAAATTAATGTCAAGGGGAGATGGACTAAATGATTATCCCTCCGGCCAAGCGTGGACTCTCTACTTTTCTCTATACTTTCCACTACATAGGATAGTGATTCCTTTGAATTGTAAAGGCAGAGACAGCCGTGGGGCTGAAATGTTGGCGTCTGGAAAGAGTTCACAGGAAGCCTGACATTCCCCTCTATTGGCCTCAGGGAAAGCTCATACATTTTACCATCTATCACATACTTGTCATCATTCGTACAAAGAGCTCGAATCTCATTGGCCAACTCTCGGGCAAGGCCATCTTTGCCCAATATAACTAAGTTGATTCTATCAATGTTGGGGTCAGAGAGTGAATTTTTCTGATTCCGGTCAGACGGCCGGATAAACCGAGAACTAATCAAGTGCTCAATCTTAGCGTCCACACAAGCTGGGCAGCTGGGGCATGTCTCCTTTGTTGGGTGGTACACAAAATGAATGTGCTTCAGAATAAGGGCATCACGCTCTGCTTGGAGCTCTGCAATGCTTTAAATCGCTGTTCCTCTCCCAGAACGTCCTGAATGACGCCCATCTTCTCCTTGCTGGGCTTAGCATCCAGCTCCAGCTCATAAAACAATTCGGAATATTCCAGAAGCAACTCCTGAAAGTCTTCTTTTGCTTTATCTATAATTTGCTTTTGGTGTTTGCCATAAATATCCATGTATACAGATTCTTCCAGCCACTGGTAGAAATCTTCATTCATGATAAAACTACGGGCCTCTTCCCAAGGTTTTCCGGGAGTTATGAAAGAGAGGTCTCCAGGTTTTCTTTAAATGCCCTTCGCATCTCAACTCTTTTCCTCTCGTTCCTCAGCTTCTCTAAGTGGGCCTCGTACAGCTGCTCTGCAGGGACGGTATCCATTAAATCAAAGGGAATCCGTTCGTTTCCATGTTGTCGATGTGGCTGGTGGCATCCCATGGTGTCTCTTCAAGCACAACAAACCACTTCAAGAATTCTGGCTTGGTTTCTAAGAGCTTTTTGGCTTTTATGCAGCTTAGGTGGTCTATTTCATCTAGATTAGGTATAAGAGCTTCAAAAGCTAATGGCAGGGCTGCCAGGTACAGCTTTCTCCTACGCTCGATATGCTCGTGCTTGAGGCGGTGGATGTGCTGGAGAAACAGCTTCTTGGCTTTCTGAGTCCCTTCCAGGTAGACATAGTCCTGGTATTCTGGAGAGGCCTGCATCTTTCGGCTGACACTCAGCCAGTTCTCATTGTGGTTTTTCACAATGCGACTCACCAGCCACTCATACTTGTCTTTTGCTGTAGCTATCTGCTGACTCTGCTGCTTGAGAGCTTCAAAATAAGGAATGATTTTTGTCTTTCCCCGACTTTTATCAATGAGTTGCACTAAGGTGCTGAAAGCCAAGTCCACATTGACATTGGACCTCGCTGAGGTCTCCACTACCTGGAGGTTCTTTTGCTTAAGGCGAAAGTATGTGCATCTCTAATGTACCGCTCAACACCTTCGTCACACTTAGTCAGGACCACCACTATGGGCTTTTTCGTTTTTGCAAGCTGATTGTAGAGATTGGAGACAAACTTGAGCTGGTCATCAAAGTTCCTATTCATGCCCCTGCTAACGTCAATGCCAAGAAGAAAACCATCAACCAGCAGCTTTCCATCTGGCATTTGCTTCTGCTCAAAGTCCTGCTCCAGCCCCAGCTGGTCAGTGCAAAAGTACATGAGTTTTTCCGCCGACGCGAGCTTGGTCGCAGCAGCTCTCTTAATATAGGGCTGCAGGGCCGTGCTTCGATGAGGTTGAAAAGTCTGATCATCAATAAATTCAGTCTGCTCCACAATGTGCATCTTACATTCCACACAGTCCTCCAGGGAGCGGCTAACTTCTCCCCCAGTAGAGGAAGTGGTCATTATTGACCACTCGCCCTCCAAAGTCACTGGTGCTGAGGACGGAGGTATGGTCCAAGTGAAACTCGTCAGCACTTGGGCGCACAAAGCGGTTGCACAAACAAGACTTTCCAATCCCACATTGGCCCTTCTCCTTCTCGGTCCCAGACAATCCCACCACACTGATGTTGTAGGTGGGAATTCGGACATCTTGCTTTCTTGCCATCATCATCGTCGACACATCCTGCCACGATCGGCCACTTCCGAGATCAGATTAGTGTTTCCAAAGGACCAGACGGCTTCCTACATTATTAGTGGGGGGTGGGCTGGACATGCAGCCAAAACGCCAGGTCCCATAGTGTTGTATACCAGTATGGTCACTGTTCACCACTTCTCATCGCCAAATAGCCAACATTTCCTCCTAGATGAGGAAAAAAAAGAAAACCCATCAGCATCATAATTTTAGAACCAAATTTTAATCAATGAACTACAGTAAAAATCAACTTTTTATTCAATAAACATTTAGTAAACATCTCATGTGTCAGGCCTTGTGCTGGGTGAGAGCAAGTAAGACTCATATCTATGTGTCCTCAGAGAGGTACAATCCAGTCCAATGGAGGAAAACATAAGTAAGCAGTTTTTTTAATGCTAAGTGCTAAAACAATGGTATGAAGGCTCCCTGGAAAAAGGGTTGATTCCAAGGTTAGGGTAGGATAGGGACAAGATGAGCCTGCAACATCTTTTATGCAAGAAGAAAACGATGGGGCATCTCACAAGGACACAGGCGCCAGCCTGAAGGGGCTCCCACTGGCCAAATCTGGGACAATTTGAGTTGCAAAATAATTAAATATGGTAATTATGGTAATGAATTATAAACCCGTTGCAAAAAAAAGAAAAAAAAACAGGAACCTGGAACAGGCGCAGTGGCTCATGCCTGTAATCCCAGCACTTTGGGAGGCCAAGGCAGGTGGATCACCTGAGGTCAGGAGTTCGAGACCAGCCTGGCCAACATGGTGAAACCCCGTCTCTACTAAAAATATAAAAATTAGCTGGGTGTTGTGACAACGCCTATATTCCCAGCTACTTGGGAGGCTGAGGCAGGAGAACTGCTTGAACCTGGGAGATGAAGGTTGCGGTGAGCCGAGATCGTGTCACTGCACTCAAGCCTGGGCAATAGAGTAAGACTCTGTCAAAACAACAACAAAACATGGAAGCAACCCAAAGTATCCACCTACACATGAATGGATAAGCAAAATGTGATATATACATACAATATAATACTATTCACACTTTATGTTTATTTCATTTTTTGAGACAGATTCCTTTTCTGTCACCCAGACTGGAGTGCAGTGGTGCGATCTTGGCTCACTAACCTCTGCCTCCCGGGTTCAAGCAATTCTCCTGCCTCAGCCTCCCGAGTAGCTGAGATTACAGGTGTGTGCCACTATGCCCAACTAACTTTTGCATTTTTACTAGGGACGGGGTTTCACCATGTTGCCCAGACTGGTCTCAAACATCTGGGCTCAGGTGACCTGCCTGCCTTGGCCTCCCAAAGTGCTAGGATTACAGGTGTGAGCCATCATGCCTGGTCTATTCAGCCTTCAAAGGGAAGGAAGTTCTGACAACATGGCTGAATCTTGAGCTAAGATTATGCTAAGTGAATAGCCAGTCACAAAAAGACAAACACTATATGATTCCACTTATATGCAGTACTTAAGAGTAATCAAACTCAGAGAGACAGAAAGTAGAACAGTGGTTGTCAGGGGTTGGGGGGAAGGTGGGAATGAAAAGTTACTGTTTAATGGGTACAGAGTCTCAGTTTTACAAGGTGGAAAGAGTTACAGAAATAGTTGCATAACATTATGGAAGAACTTAACACCTGAACTGTATAGTTAAAAATGATTAAAATGGCAAGGTTTATGTTATGTGTATTTTAACACAGTAAAAAAAGACTAAAAAAAAAGAAATGCAGGAAGGATAAACCCCCCCCCCAAAATAAAATATTTTATCAATGTAAAACTATAAATAGCTATCATGTGAAAGAATATCACCGCTTTTAGGAAATTCGCACCTTAGTATTTTGGAGGGAAGGGCCATAACGTATGTAACTGGTCCCAATCCAAAAATTATGCATATAGAAAGAGTGAGAACACAAACGGGGTGGTAAATTGAAAAACAATACATGAATCTGGGTAAAGCATATAGGATACTCCTTCGTGCTATTTTTATAAGTTTTCAATCATTTCCAAATAAAAAAAATTAAGGGTGTAAATACGAGATGGTTTCCCTGACAAGAACACAAGTTCTGTGAGGCCCATCGCATCTAGTTCTCTTCTGTGTCCTCAGCCTATGACACAGAGCTTGACACAAATACTTACTGAAAGAATCAGTAACTGAATGACTATTCAGCATATTAAAGGGTTCCCAAGCCCAGTCTTTTAGATTTAGGAAAGCCTTTCTGTAGGAAGTTCCATCTCAGGTGAGACCTGAAGTATGAAGTGCATTTAAGACAGAGCGACAGAGTGTGCAAGACCCTTCCCTCCCTGAAAAAAAGCACAGACAGTTGGGAGAACCAGCTGGAACAAAGTGTGTGGGGGGGGGGGGGAAAGAATGGGTAAGATGCATTAGCAAGGAATCAGGGACTGGATCAAACCACTTTGAGTTTGGATTCTTTCCTGAAGACCATAGAATGTGGCCAAAACATGGCACCTTAAAGGACCTAAAGTTTTAACAGCTTAAGTAACAAACTGTTACGGCTTACAGTCCTTAGCAACTTTCCAGCTGAAATTGGTAGAACAGCTAGTCTTCTGACAGCCTCCCACATAAACGGTCTTCTGGCTATGACAGTTTATGCTGCACTGCGGTTTTCTTACATACTCCAACACGACTGTGCAAGCACTGCACCTGCAGCCACATGAACAGTCTCCCAAGACAATCACAAAGAGGAAAATCTCAAGTGAACACAGCAATTTTCTTCTGAATCTTATTTACGTTTGGAGGAACCTAGCCTTGCCATGACCTCAATATGCTTTTGTGAGCCTATTGCATAAGAAATGCCACCGGAAGCAGACCACCACGCATTATTCTGACTGACACCAGGGGAGCAATGAATGGGAGACTGCAATGTCCCCTGTGATGATAACCTCACAAAAGGTCACAGACCTTTTCCAAACATCCATAGCTTCCTTCCGATATCCCAGAAAGCCAAACCCTCTATGGAAACAAAATGTGACTAGATGTACTATGCAAAAGCTGACCATTCTAAAAAGAGAAATCTTAATACTAAGCAATTGCCTCCTGATGATGGCATCTTCCGAAGACGCCATGTTCTAGAATTCAGCAGGAACAAGCAGGGTATCCATGGGAAAGAAAACCAAACCTTCCCCATCCTCTACTTTCCTAGGTGATTGCTTACATAAACAAAATTACAAGATGCTTATGAATATCTAAAGCATGTATACACACATCCTCTGAAATACCTAACAGGAAATATCTGTACAAAATCAATTACTCTGTAATACACACATATAATTTTGTTTCAATCCACGAAGACACTTAGGTTTAACAGAGCCTCAGACAGGACTGCTGTGAAGGGTTAAGGAAGTCAAGGGCGCTCATCTAACAGAGTCCTTCGCTATCAATTCCTTACCCAGGATCTGTCAGGTCTTAAGGTCACCAATCTTGAAATGCAACTTGGTAGCACTGGTCCTACTTGAAGTGACTGCTGCATGCAACTGGCAGGTCATCCCTTGTCTGTGACTCAATTATTCTCTGTAAAGTGGGTCTAATATCTATCCCTTCACAGAAATCTGAGGGAAAAACAGAACTAAACACCAGCTCTCAAACCTCAAGAAATAAAGATACTGGCTCTATTTTGAAATGAACTAAAATGTATTATTCCATTCAATACCTTGGTTATTTATATATTTTAATGGCATATTTTTAGTTATTTGAAGGATGCTAAAGAAAGCAAAACTCTGAAGAATGCAGAACCGATTATTTTATTTTATGAGATGGAGTCTTGCTCTGTCACCCATGCTGGAGTGCAGTGGTGTAATCATAGCTCACTACAGCCTCCAATTCCTGGGCTCAAGTGATCCTTCCACTTCAGGATCCCAAGTAGCTGGGACTACAGGCACAAGCCACCACGCCTGGCTAATTTATTATTATTGTTATTTTTTAGAAATGGGATCTTGCTATGTTGCCCTGGCTGGTCTCAAACTCCTGGCCTCAAGCAATCCTCTCACCTCAGCCTCCCAAAGTGCTGGGATCATAGGCATGAGCCACTGTGCCCAGCCACAACTGACATTTTTAAATCCAGAATACTGCTGATCACTAAAATAGCTACAAAAAATGAAAATCAACTGGCATGCAAGTGGTTAATTTTGGGACACCTGGTAACTTTCCACTTGTTAGAAATCCAATAAGTTTCTTGGTGTAAGTACACTCTTCTCAGCTTTGATGTCTGGATAATGCAGTTTTACTAGTTCCTCAATTGGACTGAATTACACGGTAAACAAAGACTGTTATAAATCTAAAAATGTCTCTAACACTTGCTTTAAAGGAAATAACTTTAAGTGCTTGGTCACAAACACATTCAACTTTTCTAAGAGGTGGGTTTAAAAAAAATTAGCTGAGTCACTAAATTTAATGATCTGAAGGACACAAAGAAAGAGAAAGTAGGAGACAGGGCATATCCAAGACTTCACAATGTCTTTCGAGTTTAAATCTGATGGGAACCAGTGTCTTAGCAGGCAACTAAGATACACAACAGAATCCAAATGCCCATTCTAATAATTTTTCCAACGTTAATCCTAAAATGCAAGAGTTAAAACAGAGGGGAAAAAAGGGATCCTTTAAAATGGTAACTACTTTTATCTTTGAGCTTTACAGAGATACTTACATTAGAAAAATAAAAACACAGGACTTAATAGTTGCCCATTTTATGCCATGAGTCAACTACTTCAGAGAGGAAGGTACTTCAGAAGGATTTTGGTTTCTGCTGTAATAAAACATAATGCCTTCTTCGTGCCTTCTTCAAACTTGTCACCAAGCATTTAGAGTTGTTTGTGATTTGTTTAACCAAGACACCAGCTCCCCACCAGAGTGCCTCAACTGGTAGACAGAAGGAGGGTGTTTTCTTTTTTCACACCTCTATGAAACACCCAGGGCAAGAAGTGGTAACATTCCCAAGATAGCACACATTTTTGTAGAACCCAGAAATGCCACCATGATCCCAGATTTACTATGACTGGGAAAGTTCATACTGTCAACAGCTCTATCAGCATATGCCTGGAAGCGTGTAGATCACCCTTCCAACCCAGCCACCTCATCCCTCTCTCCCCGAAGCAGGAAATGTTTGTGTACTCCGTAATCTAGAATACCCTCTAAGACACAAATCTTCCACCATTATCCATAATCAAAATTACCATCTCCACCTATAAGAATATTCAACAACCTCTGAAAACACATTGAGTTTCAAATAATCGGCCGGGCGTGGTGGCTCACGCCTGTAATCCAAGCACTTTGGAGGCCAAAGCGGGCGGATCACCTGAGGTCAGGAGTTCAAGACCAGCCTGACCAACATGGTGAAACCCCGTCTTTATTAAAAAAAAAAAAAAAATTAAAAAGAGTTTCAAATAATCACATACAGAACATCACCAACTAATAACATTATAAGGAAATAATTTCACACAGAACTACAAGCAAAGGAAGTAAAATATTTGTTATCACAATTTTCCTTAACCTCAATAGGGGAAAGAAATGGAAATATAAATCATAACTAACAGCTAAAAGCATTCTTTAAACCTCCTTAAAACCTCATATTTCTCAACATCTTACATTTCTGAGTTTTCAAAGCTATGAATCCCCATTAGCAGCTGGTTAAAATGTTTGCATTTGGTAGATACTTGAAAAAACTCAGCTGGAGGGTAGGAAGGGTAGGACAAGAAATCCATCTATGTAGGAAGCACTTGCCATGTCAGGTAGACACAGCAGTTTTCCAGAGGAATGTATTAATATTTACCAAATAGGCCAGGAAGGATGAGATATAAAGTCTCCAATAAGAAGAGAACACTGGCCGGGCGTGGTGGCTCACACCTGAGGTCAGGAGTTTGAGACTACCCTGGTCAACATGGTGAAACCCTATCTCTACTAAAAACACAAAAATTAGCTGGGCACAGTGGCAGGTACCCTCAGCTACTCAGGAGGCTCAGGCAGGAGAATCGCTTGAACCCTAGAGGTGGAGGTTGCAGTGAGCCAAGCTTGGGCCATTGTACTCCAGCCTGGGCAACAAGAGTAAAATTCTGTCTTTAAAAAAAAAAAAAAAAAAGGAACACTATTCTCTGGTTTATTACAACCACTGAATTTAAGCAAAATATTTTCTAAAAACCCAATGCTTACATTTTCATACTAATAAATGTTAAAGTAAATTTTCTTAGGATTCTTCTTTGTTTTTTCTTTTGAATAAAGATAAATTAGAGAAGAAAAGTTGGAAGTGGAGTCCAAGGTCCTTATTCATCCAATTCATTCATCTGTAAAACCCAGATGAATTTAGAGAACCTTAATTAGTAATATGCAAAAATGATGTGTCAGGTGTAAACAGGAACGATAATCTTTTTGAAACTGAGTGAGATATAGAGGGCATTTTCATTTTCTGTGTATGATTTGTCAGAATCTGAAGCAATACCCTTATTCTACCCAACTGTTTACCACATGAATAGTATCTCACAGAAGGATTCCATTGAACTCAACAAGGACAACAGAACCTCTAAAATTGAGTAAAAGAGAAAGGTCCCCATTTGATAGCTCTAGTTATACAGCAGCTAAATTCCCTCCTTCCTGCATATTTCAGAGTGTTAATCTTTTTTATATTACCCTAATCTTTGGAATTAAGGACTGAAGTGTCCATCACCCAAATCAAATGCATACTTATACAGCAAAGACAATGTGATGAAACAAAGGAGGATGGGGTACTGTCTTTGCTGACGAGGATCTTATAATTTACGTGAGAGACAATATTTATACTTAAAAGGAAAATCAATCAATCTGGAGTAGGTGGGAAAGGTGTCAGGCAGAAGAAAAATTTGAATTGGTCCTTACAAGACTGACAGAGTTTGGAGAGGTGACATAAAAGGCGTGAATAATAGTGATTAAAATAGGAGAGCACTAAACGTGTTTTGGGACAGACTGACTGGAAAAGGGTTTTCAAGAATGGGAGTCAGAAGATGAGAAGGGCAGTCAGGGCGCAGAGGACCAACAAACTGTGTCTTTACTCTGAGAATCAAATATGAAAATAATTGAGAGGAGCGCAGTGGCTCACACCTGTAATTCCAGCACTTTGGGAGGCCAAGGTGGGAGGACTGCTTGAGCCCACGAGTTCAAGACTAGTGAGAACTCTTCTCTACAAAAAATTTAGGCTGGGCATGGTGGCTCATACCTGTAATCCCTACACTTTGGGAGGCTGAGGTGGGTAGATCACTTCAGCTCCAGCTTAGGCAACACGGCAAAACCCTTTCTCTACTAAAAATACAAAAAGTTAGCTGGGCGTGGTGATGCATGCCTGTGGTCCCAGCTACTGGGGAGGCTGAAGTGGGAGGATCGCTTGAGCCCAGGAGGCAGAGGTTGCAGTGAGCTGAGATTGCTCCATGGCACTCCAGCCTGGGCAACAGAGTGAGACCCTGTCTCAAAAATTTTAAAGTGTGGTGTGGTGGCTCATGCCTGTAATCCCAGCACTTTGTGAGGCCAAACTGGGTGGATCACTTGAGGTCAGGAGTCTGAGACCAGCCTGGCCAACATAGTGAAACCCCATTTTTACTAAAAATACAAAACAAAACCCCCAAAATTAGCTGGGCATGATGGTACATGCATGTAATCCCAGCTACTCAGGAGGCTGAGGTGGGAAGATTGCTTGAACCCGGGAGGCAGAGGTTGTAGTGAGCCAAGATTGCACTACTGCACTCCAGCCTGGGCAGCAGAGTGGGACTCTGTCTCAAAATAAATAAGTAAATAAATAACCAGGCATGTGGCGTGTGCCTGTGGTCCCAGCTACTTGGAAGACTGAGGCAGGAAGATCGCTTGAACCCAGAAGTTTGAGGCTGCAGTGATCTCACACCACTGCACTGTAGCCTGGGTAACAGAATTAGAAACATCTCAAAATAATACTAATAATCTTTTACCCCATTGAGTTATTTATTGTTGGTACACTGCTACCTCAACTACTCACCGAACAAATAACACAGTCTAAGGAGTTAATCATCTTACATAAATGAAAACTCCCTTTGAATATAGCAATTATATTTCTACCTTTCAGTCCAATGCAAATTAAAATAATAATACTGAGTTGGGTGTGGTGGCTCACACCTGTAGTCCCAGCTACTCGGGGGCTCGGGTGGGAAGATCACCTGAGCCTCGGAGTTCAAGGCTGCAGTGCCCCACGATCACATCCATGAACAGCCACACTTCACTCTAGTCTGGGCAACACAGGAAGACTCCACCTCTAAAAACATAAAAATAAAATAGTAACATTGTGGGGATGGTATGCAAACCCATGGATTTACAAAGGGAAAAAAGAAAGTGACGTTTGCCCAGAAGAGTGTTGGTGGTTGTTCCCACTAGTACAGGCTACATACACTTACTCCTATCCAATGTGAGAGGAAGATTTCCTCATAGCCACGGAATCTCACTATATCCCTAGGGCTGTGGGTACAGGCAATCTCTGAAATGGGTCATCTGGATCTTTAGAAAGACTGATTTAAGTGTTTACCTATCTGGTCTTGAAACACATGGTCTCATATAACAGATTCTTGGATACTGGTTCCGTGCACTCAGCTCTCACTATACCCTCTATAAATTCAATGTGCAGCATGCTCCAGAAGGCCGAAGGAAACCACAAAGGGATCAATAGACTTTCAAGGACTAGTAACTCAGATGCCTGTTTTGAAAATAATTTGGCCTAAAGTTTTTTTTGATATACGGTCTCACCCTGTTACCCAGGCTGGAGCGCAGTGGTGCAATCACGGCTCACTGCAGCCTCAATCTCCAGGGCTCAGGCCATTCTCCCACCCAACCTCCTGGGTAGCTGGGACTGCAGGCGCATGCCATCCTGACTGGCCAGTTTTTTAAATTTTTTTTGTAGAGACAGGGTCTCACTATGTTACCCAGGCTGGTCTTGAACTCCTGTGCTCAAGCGATCCTCCCACTTCAGCCTCCCAAAGTGTTGGGATTACAGGCATAAGCCATACCACTCTTGGTCCTGAAGTTAATTTTTTAAAGAGTAGCTATGAAAGATTCTCTGACATTCCATTTATAATTTATTTTTGTTTGTTTGTTTTTTCCTCTCCATTTATAATTTTTGCAAATGTCCCTTCCTGCCCCTCTTGATTTGTTCTCCCCATCCCCATGCAATCCCTGCTTAAAGGTATTTCTGAATTCCAGGGTAGAAAAACAGAACTAAGTTGCTACCTTACCATCCTCACCAGCCCACACTAAATATAGCAAGTAGCCCATTTTCCCCCCCCCGCCTCAGTTCTCAGGCTTCCGGGCTTGCAGAACTTTCAGGCTGGTCCCAAAGAAAGAGAACTTCCAAGCTATGTTATCCACAGGATGAAATCAAATTCCCCTGATGAATAAAAGGAGCTGCTTTTAGCAGAAGTACTTTCTTAAGCTTTATCATCAGCAGCTTTCTACCAGGTAGCTATGGAATTCTAATTAAGCTATCTGATCAAAGAATAAGGCAAATATAAACAAAGACAAAATCAAAGCTAGGTAAGAAGTCCTTCTCACTGATTTAGCATAATT
Source organism: Ateles fusciceps (assembly GCA_036589455.1). Lineage (NCBI taxonomy): Eukaryota > Metazoa > Chordata > Mammalia > Primates > Atelidae > Ateles > Ateles fusciceps. Next base: position 2,448,449 of record JAZHEH010000929.1, on the reverse strand, counting down.
TCTGAGGTACCTATATTAAGAAAAACAACAACAGAAACCAGGATTCCGATAAGCTGTAAAAATATTCTACGTCAAAGAAAATAAAAAACCAAAGCAAATCAAAATTGGAGGCACTCCAATAGGCCTAGCATCACAGCGTAATTACTATTACCACAGTGAGCTGAGATTCTCACCAAGCCAAGATACAAAAAAATAGCCAAGTCTTACCTTTGAAATTTCCTGGCATTAAGACCAATTTTACACTGATTTTCGAAATGGTAAATAAAACCTATAAAATTAGTCCAGCGGTTGCTTCTAAAGACTTATAATCTATTAAGGTTGTTTTTTTTTTTTAAAAAAAAAAAGCTTCTCAGTAGGAAAAAAGTTCCTTTTGAAAGAACATTCTCTATATAAATGTCTCTGAATATGCAAGAGAGCTGCATCCAGCCAAATGTGCCTTGTCAACAAAGGACAGTGCTGAAGAAACAGGCATTTCTGTCAATTGGGAAAAATGGGGCAGCTTATTTTCCAGTCCAACAGTAAGCCTTACTATTCCCCAACGGCATGTTAGGATGGCATGAAGATTTCAGCCCATTATTTCTAATTATTCTTCTCTACTCACTTGCATTATTCTACAAATTGCCAGTCCTAAAACAGGCTATCACAAGTAATCAAAGTTATACAACATGTATACCCTTCTTTTAAAAAGGATGGTTGGCTGTTATTTTACCTAATGCACCTGTACTGAAGCTAAGGAGAAACTAAGAAGCTAAGAAACAGAATGAATGGAACCAACTTCTAAATCCAGCAAATTTTAGTAGGGAACAATTTGGATTTACAGATTAAAGAAAGAACTAAATATTCACACCAGCAAAATAAATACTTATAGTCATCTTTGCATTTTCTGGCCTCCAAATTTACTTACATGCTTGTCTTATTTCAAGTGAACTTAAAAACAGAGGCATGAGAGAAATGAAACAGTTACAAGGCAGAACATGAAGATGGGTCTGGAATCAGCATGGACTTGTGTCCTAGGCTCAATTAATCATATTCATCATATTTGAACATCTGCTAAATTGAGGTTGTTTGTTCCTATCTTCTAGAAATGAACATATAAGTTAATAGGTTTAAAATTAAATGGATTCTTTGAATGAAAAGATGTTACATGGGGGCATTATTAATGAAAAGTCATTATAAAATATTTCTTGTTCATATTTTTTATTAAGAAAAATATTATTATCATTTGTAGACAGGGTCTCACTCTATCACCCAGGCCGGAGTGCAGTGGCGTAATCACAGCTCACTGCAGCCTCAATGTCCCCAGGATCAGGTGATCCTCCCACCTCAGCCTCCAGAGTAGCTGGGACTACAGGCATGTGCCATCATGCCTGGCTAACTTTTGTATTATTATTATTTTTTTCTGAGATGGAATTTTGCTCTTCTTGCCCAGGCTGGAGTGCAATGGCGCCATCTGGGCTCACCTAAACCTTCACCTTTTGGGTTCAAGTGATTCATTCTCCTGCCTCAGCCTTCAGAGTAGCTGGGATTACAGGTGTCTGCCACCATGCCTGGCTCATTTTGTATTTTTAGTAGAGACAGGGTTTCTCCATATTGGTCAGGCTGGTGTTGAACTCCTGACCTCAGGTGATCTGCCCGCCTGGGCCTTCCAAAGTGCTGGGATTACAGGCGTGAGCCACCACGCTCAGCTGCTTTATATACTTTTCTATACACTCTCCGCCTTCTACATTAGGCCCCTGCCTGGGGTCATGTCAAACAGGTGACTCTAATCCTGGCTGCACAGCAAGAGAAGAAATACAGAGAAGGAGCACCCTGGGGAGCTCTGGATGGAACTGGCAGGTTTTCAGGGCTACTAAGAAGGCTCAACAGGTGGCCTTTCAGCCTCAAGAGAGCAAGCCCAATTTGATCTGTTTCTTTTTCTTTTTGTGAGACAGAGTCTTACTCTGTCGCTCAGGCTGGAGTACAGTGGCGTAATCATGACTTACTATAGCCTCGATCTCCTGGGCTCAAGCAATCCTCCCACCAAGCCTCCTGAGTGGCTGGACCACCATGCCTGCCTAATTTTTATAATTATTATTTTTTGTAAAGACAGGACCTCACTATGTTGCCCAGGCTGGTGTAGAACTCTTAGGCTCAAGCAATCCTTTCAGCTTGGCCTCCCAAAGTGCTGGAGTTACAGGTGTGAGCCACCTTACCCAGCCTTTGATCTGTTTCATATGTTGGTGTCCCATGTTAAAAAAAATAATACTGTGGCCAGGCGTGGTGGCTCATGCCTGTAATCCCAGCACTTTGGAAGGCTGAGGCAGGTGGATCACGAGGTCAGGAGTTCGAGACCAGCATGGCCAAAATGGTGAAACCCCGTCTCTACTAAAAATACAAAAATTAGCAGGGCACGGTGGGAGGTGCCTGTAATCCCAGCTACTTGGGAGTCTGAATTGGGATAATCATTTGAACCTGAGCAGCAGAGGCTGCGACGAGCCGAGATTGCGCCACCGCACTCCAGCCTGGAAAACAGAGTGAGATTCCAGAATCTCAACAACAAAAAAAGTTTTAAGTTCTACAGGGTTTTTTTTTTTTTTTGAGACGGAGTCTCGCTCTGTCATCCAGGTTGGCGTGCAGTGGTGCAATCTCGGCTCACTGCAACCTCCGCCTCCGGGGTTCAAGTGATTCTCCTGCCTCAGCCTCCCAAGTAGCTGGGACTACAGGTGCACACCACCACACCCTGCTAATTTTTGTATTTTTAGTAGAGACAGGCTGGTCTCAATCTCCTGACCTTGTGATCCACCTGCCTCAGCTTCCCAATGTGCTGGGATTACAGGTGTGAGCCACTGCACCCCCTACAGTTTTTTTTTTAAAGAAGTTCAAAAAACTTCATGGTTCAAAAAACCATTTAATGCTCAGACATCTGGTGTTCTAATTTCCAAGCTAGGCCAGGAGACAAGGGTCAGAAAGAGCCTTGTAATCTATCCCCCAAACGTTTTTTCTCCTCCTCTCGTTTGGTAAGCCTATCCAGAAGAGTAACTGCAGAGACAGAGAGAAAGGGAATAACTCAGCTAGAGACACATGAACCCTAGTCCAGAACTCAGGTCTCCTGATACCACCCCTAGCTTTTGTCCCCCCAATCCCCCCACATTGCCCTGGCTGGAGAACAGAAACGCAGAACATAGGCATATATGGCGGGGGATGCTGGGGGCAAGTCTGTGGAGGGCCCTGACATGCTAAAGACAGTCTGGACTTCTTCCTCTGAGGAACCACAGGCTTCTAAGCAAGAATGGCTTGGTCAGGACCAGACTGGAGAGGGAACTCTGACAGTAATCTGCGTTTCTCCCCGCTCCCTACCTCTGTCCTGCTATTTCATCCTCACCCACTGGATAAACGCTTCCCATGTAAAGGTCAACTCCAACCAGGTCATAATAAGCACTATGAAAAACAACTGCTTATGATGGAATCATGGAAATGCTGACACAGTGGTGGTGTGAGGTGCTCCTTTGAAAAGCCTTGTTAGGCCCAGTCTTTGTAATTTTGTGGTGGCTCACAGGAAGTGCCTGGGAGCCAGATGCTTTCTGCCTGTGCTCAAGGCCGTAATTTCTTTCCCATACTTAAACCGATGACCCTGTGTCTCGCTAACAGGCGAGTTAGCCAAGGGAACAGGGCCGATAAAGAAAAGCAAAATCTGAAGAAAACTGGCTCATTTGAAAAAAATTCCTAAGATTCTTCTTGAGATGAACAACTAAGAAGACTCCTAGATGAACATGATTTGCTGTCTCTCCAAACAAAAGCCCCTGGAAGGCAGGCAAAGCTGGGAGGGCTGGCAGCCAGCTCCCTCAGGTCACAGATGTGGAAGCTGAAGGGGAGAGGGGGAGGGCAGTCCCAGAAGCTGCTGTCAGAGCTGTCTGAGCCCTAAGAAGGGCCTTGCTCCCACTCCCCCGCTACCCCGTGCTGTCTCTCCACACTCTGCAGAGGTGATCACATTCATCAAGACCCTAGAGTCAAAGTAACTGGGAAGGGGATAAAAAAGAATGACATCCAGCCGGTCTTATTTATTACAGCAATCATCTCCACCCATCACTAAATGTATACATCTATAAAATTCTGCTTATATGTTCTATATAGCACCTAACCACCGCTCATCACTTCAAGACACAGTTCAGAGAGAAAAAAAAAGACGAATTTCAAACTGTAAGTAACATGTCCTGTTGGAGAGCCTGAAAATAACTACGAAAACATTTGTGATCATACAAGGAATTGAATAAGTACCATTTTCTTTTTTTCTTTTTTTGAGACGGAGTCTTACTCTCTCGCCCAGACTGGAGGGCAGTATGAAGCGATCTCAGCTCAATGCAACCTCCGCCTCCCAGGTTCAAGTGATTCCCGTGCCTCAGCCGCCTGAGTAGCTGGGATTACAGGCACGCACCACCAGGCCCAGCTAATTTTTGTATTTTTAGTAAAGATGGGGTTTCACCATGTTGATCAGGCTGTCTTGAACTCCTGGCCTCATGATCCACCTGTTTCTCGGCCTCCCAAAGTGCTGGGATTACAGGCGTGAGCCACCGCCCCGGCCATAAGTAGTATTTTCTGTGAAGTGCTAGCTTCATGATTTTCCTTTAGATAAGAGACCAGAATAGTAATTTGTTCTTCCTTATCAATTGCCATTCCTTAGAAAGTGCTTGGCCAGTAATTTCAGGAAGATCAATGAGTCATCTCTTATCACTGTTTTAGCCCTGGGCCTTAAGAAGGAAAACAGGTCTGGCCTACTCTTCCATGACAGCTGTCCTACCTGCTAGAGGAAGTCACCTTGACCGCATATATTTGGCTGCTATTCAGAGCACTATGTCTCTTGGTCCAGATTATCAAAAGCATACATTAGGTAACAACATACGTTTCTCAATGACATATGCACAGAATGCCCAAGATAAACCCACTGAGTGGTTCCCCTCCGTGGCCTTACCTCCTACTTCCTGGCTATGAATGGTCCTGGGAAGAGCACAGAGCAGCTACTTTCTTTTGAATCGTCTTAAAATCAGCACACAACAAATAGCTATTGTGGATTTCTAATTCACACCAGTGAGAGTGGAATAGGAAAGTACATTATCATTATAAAAAACCTTGTCAGCAGGCCAACTTTGACTCCCATAGCATCTACTATGTTAAAACCTTACGGGAAACTTACAACGTAGCTAATGTGACTACTGTGTGCAGAATGAAGAGGGTTTGGGGATGAGCAGGCATCTCAACCTAGTTCCTTCACTATTGCATGTACCTTCCCAACGCCTCAGACCACTCCGCTGCTCCTGAATCCATCTATGATTTCCGCTTTCTGCTCAGAAAACCTCCCGTCAAGGCCTTAACTGAAGAAAGCCTGTGAGGGTCTCAGCTTTGCCACCTCTAATACCATGATCTCTTCTGCCTATTACCTCTCCTCAAGGGTACAGGTGTGGGCACAGAAACCTATGTAATTTGATCATACCAAAATGCAGTATCACACACACCAACGCTTTAGTCTTCTTCACTGAGGACAGCATGGATTGCATCCGGACGAAGAGCCCTTTAGGCCCGGTGAAGGATCGTATACAATAGAATAAGGTGCCATTTTCCTCACTGTGTGTGTTGGGGGGAGTTTTGTGATAACTTGTTGCTCCCTGAATGTAAATATTCCTCCACTGTCTTATTCAAAACTTAGAGGGGGCCATGGCGACTAAAATAATGTGTCATGGCTTGTCAAGCCTCATGACTAACTGAGTTCCAAAAACTGAGGCTGCTCGACTCCATTTTCCTTACTGACTGTAACAAAGCTAAGCTCAGCCAGTTGAATCATTGAGAGCTGAAAGCCAAGCGAGGTACGGCTGGGCTCAAAAGCTGTATGTCCACATTCCATACCGGTAAGGCTGCCGGGAGCAGATGGCACAGACTAGGCTAGAGCGTGTTCAATACGGCCTCTCACAGCCCTTTCTCCGCTCCCCTACCCAGACCTGCATTCCTACAGGCGCAAACCCCACTCCATAGTTGAATACAGTCAGGCCGGTGCTGTCTGGAGTCACAAAGTTTTATATATGATTGCTTCTAATTAAAGACCATTTGATTTTAAGAAGTTAATAAAAAAGGCCATAAACCGGTATCATACCATAAGAATGCCAAGAATGCTAAGTACCCAATTCATATTCTTCCAGAGTGACCTTTATTAAAGGCTGCCTCTACTACTTTGCCAACTAACATGTCAGGTGGCAGGAACATTCCTACCTATAGCAGGCTACTCCACTTTAAAAAGCAAAGGCAAGTGAAAAGGCCTTCTTTAAGTAATCAAAGCAGCTCAAATTCCTCCGGCAAAAAGTCCTAGTACAATCTCAAAAATGGCAAACTCAAAGTTTAAAAAGCCACTTCCAGTGCCAGCAAGTGATTCAGAAGAATTCTGAGAAAGGTAATATTAACATTTTAGTGGTAGAACACTTGGAGAGGAGCCAGGAAGCCTGGACTCTCTCCTAGCTAGGTCATTAAATCTTTGCAGGGGGAGGGAAGGCATACACAGATAAAAACTAGTTAAATGGCATCTCACGGCTAAGCTATCTTGACAGCTCTCATCCATCGGCAGGATCGCTGGACAACGATGCTCTTCAAGAAGACAGGTAAGTCTCTAGGGGCTAATGATAACCTAAGTGCATGCAATTATAATCAGAATGATAACAATCAATCCCTACCCTTGGAATGGGCACTCAAATTCAACAGCTGAGAAAGTCAACATATCTACTGCCAGGGAAGCTAGATCGCCTGGATCTCCACAGCTTCATGCGTTTCTTCCCATGCATACTCTTGCTTTCCTAGAGCAGCAAGTTATCTTTAAAGAACAGATTTGATCTTTTTTTTGAGACAGAGTCTAAGCTTTGTCACCCAGGCTGGAGTTCAGTGGTATGATCTCAGCTCACTGCAACCTCTGCCTCCTGGGTTCAAGCAAGTCTTCTGCTCCAGCCTCCTGAGTAGCTGGGACTACAGGCGTGTGTCACCATGCCCGGCTAATTTTTTGTATTTTTAGTAGAGGCAAGGTGTCACCATGTTGGCCAGGCTGGTCTCGAACTCCTGACCTCAAGTGATCCACCTGCTTTGGCCTCCCAAAGTGCTGGGATTACAGGCGTGAGCCACCACGACTGGCGTGCTCTTATATTAAACCCCCAAATTCTTATTCCCTACATGATCTCAAGTCTACCATTCTAGCTTTTCTCACTAGACTCTAGCCACTGTGGCCTTCCTTGCATTCCCTGGATGCCTTCATTAATTTATTTTTATTCGCCCATTCAATCATTCAACGAAAATTACTGAGCAAACATCTACTATTGTGCCAGGCACTGTATTAGGCACGGGGATACAGCAATGAACAAAAAAAGACAAAGATGCCTGCCTCATGAAACTTACATTTTAGCCGAGGGGAAACAATTACAGAACAAACTTAGGTTAGGAAAGAAATTAGAATGGGGAAAAGGTAAAGCAGGGTGAAAGCCTCGGCACGTGGTAGAGGGTATGCACAGAGCTGAAAGAACGCCAAAGCAGGTCCCATCAAGCAGGAGCCATGAGAGCAGCCATAAGGGAGGCAAGGGAGTTGAGAATGTAGGCACCAGTGGGGACAACGCTCCAGGCAGGCGAACAGCAACTGCAAGGGCCTAAGGCCAAGGAATTTTTTTTTTTTTTTTTTGCTATAATCTCTGTTTCTCATTAAATTGTTAACTCCAAAAAGATGGAGACCTAATGTCTTATCTATTCTGCTCCTCATTTGACCTCAGCACCACATACAGTGCTGACTCAATAAATACCTGCTAAATGGAATTAATGAATTAGTGTCTAAAGAAAAAACCAAAAACCTATCCACAAGTAATGTAAGTGTTACCTCAAGTTGTAAAGGCCTTGCAGAACCTGTTGCACAGGTTTCAGATTTGCTAATAAAGGCTGGGTGTGGTGGCTCATGCCTGTAACCCCAACAGTTTGGGAGGCCAAGGCAGGGAGAACACTTGAGGCCAGGAGTTCAAGACCAGCCTGGCCAACAGCGCAAAACCCCGTCTCTACTAAAAATACAAAAATTAGCCAGGTGTGGTGGCGCACGCCTGTAATCCCAGCTACTTGGGAGGCTGAGGCAGGAGAATTGCTTGAACCCAGGAGGCGGAGACTGCAGCGAGCCAAGGATGCATCACTGCACTCCAGCCTGGGTGACAAAGTGAGACTCCATCTCAAAAAAAATACAAAAACAAAGAAACCAAATTTACAAATAAAGTTTATGATCAAAGCAAATTTAATGCCACTCCAAGGAAGATCCTAACAATATCATGATGGGTCTAACTTGCCAAGGCATCACCCCAGAGACGTAAAAGCATCAAAAGTAGAGAACTAAGACCTTTTCAAGAGCAGAAGGTAATCAACAAATTGAATTTATATAGAAAAATCAACAGAAAATCAGAATTCATTATTTATTCCAATTACTTGCCCCAAGCCATTGACAGATATATCAGTTAAAAGCTTGTCTTGAATGAATTATCTCCAACTCCGCTATCATAGCATCAGTTCTTAAGAGAGAAACAATTCATTCAAGACAAATTTGTCTTGGATGTACAAGTTTTTACCTAGTCCTCAAGCCCTTAAAGCTTGAAATATCATAAGAGTTTTCCTCATTGTTCTGTCCTACTTGAAATCACTGTGTAAAGGGCTGTGGGGTAATCTTTTTTTTTTTTTTTTTTTTTTTTGACAGCATCTCACTCTGTCACCCAGGCTGGAGTACAGTGGCGCAATTATGGCTCACTGCAGCCTCAACCTCCCAGGCTCAAGCAATCCTCCTGCTGCAGTCATCTGAGTAGCTGGGACTAGATGTGCAACCACACCCAGCTAACTTTTGTATTTTTCTGTAGAGACAGGGTTTCATCATGTTAGTCAGGCTTGTCTGGAACTCCTGGGCTCAAGTGATTTGCCAGCCTTAGCCTCCCACAGTGTTGGGATTACAGGAGTGAGCCACCACACCCAGCCTGGGTTAATCTTAAAACAGCTTTTACTACCACAATCCCAGTCCAATTTCACCCCAATCTTCTTTTCCACCTTCACTTCTAGCTATCCTTCAAAAAGAACTCCATGGTCCAGCTAGCTATTCCCCGAACCTGTGAGCATTCCTGCCTCCACACCACCACTCCCTCGATCCCCTTATGTGGAATGCCACTGTGCCTCTTCTCCGCCTCTCTGAATGTTATCAGTGTAAAATAATGCCTTCTCCGCCCGTCTGCATTATGACAAATGCATCACCCAAGCAACCACAGCATTCATTGGCCACACGTGCCTTTCTACACTCTCCTCTGTATCAGCTGAACTGAAAGCCTGAACACTACATTTCCCAGACTCCTTTGCCAGCTGGCTTCCACAGTTCGGTTCTCTATGGCTGGAGACTGGATGGCAAGTGGAAGGATACACCACTTTTTTCCTGTTACTGGTCTGTCTCTGGCAGCAGAAGGAGCAGTGAGTGACTACGGAAGAATGCAGGCAACTGCACATGCTGCATGTTCCAGCACATCAGGGCAGTGAGTGCTGGCTTCTGGGTTCCTGGTGAACTGCAGCAATACAGCTCCAACAGCAGCAGCAGCAGCTCATCTGTGCCTGTAGGCTCCTGGGTTCTAGCCCACAGGCCGCTTTCTCACCTCTGGATAACAACCCTCTCCTCCCTTTTGCTCCTCCTAAGCCTTTCCAACACCTCTGTAATAAATCCCTTGCATTTAAATCCCTTTCTGCTGGTTTCTACTTTCCTGATCGGACAATAACTGATACAACAACAGAGAAAGAGGAAATAAAAATAGCAATATTAACTAAGATGGAAAATGAAATATAAAATGGCAAAGGAGTGAGAACTAGCAATTAAAAAAATATATCCTGTAAAATGAAATTCCAGAAAATTTCTCCCTAGGTATATTCCAATTAATTTTTGAGTTCTAAAAATGAAGATGCTGGTTGGCTGTGTATTTAGTTGTTTTTCTTTTTAATTTTTTAAGAAAGTCAGTAAGTATATCTCTTTGGCTAAATCAAGTCTCTGCGGAATCAGGAGAACTCTTCCTTGTATGTTTCCTCAGAACCTCACACACGGTAGACACTTCTTAGGTAACTGGTGTCTGCCTGGTGATTGGTATAAGGCTTTGGAATTCACAGATTGGGAGTGAAAGCCATATAAATGGTCACTCTAATTCTAAAAAGCAACTTGTAGACAAATCTCATCCAAAGCACTTAGCAAAGGATTCCAAAGCCCTTTCAGCCCTGAAATGTAGCCACTGGTGGGGGAAGGTGGAATTCAACTGGCACAGGGGGCAGAGATTTTTGTCTTTTCCCCTGACCCTATATAGGCTGTTTCTAGGTTTCTCTAGGGCCTCTTTTTTTTTGGTTAAAGATCTAGCCTGAAAACCCCGTTACAAAAAACTGCCTAGAACACAGTTTACCTTTCTTGGAAAGATGAAGAACTGAGTCAATCTGGAACAGATTCAAAGCTCCTGAAAGTCTGAGTTTTCAACCTGCTCAGAGATTGCTTAGACAAATTTCTAAGTCTTAACCAAAATTCATTTTCAGGTATTATTTTAAGCCAAGATAAGCATAAAGTGTTGGAGGTGATAAAAAAAAAAAAAAAAGACTAAATAAACCGACTACCTTCAGGGGTTAACAACTACTAAAATTATACTTATGGCCCTTCATCACTGCATCTGCTAACCCAGCTTTCCATGAACAAAAAATGCCTCATGAAATGGACACCTTGGAGAAAATAAGTGCACCCCAGTAAGCGCACAAAGCAGCTTGACTCTTGCTGATTTCCGGGATGACTGATGAAAACGGGCCATCGGCTGTTGTCATTCTCATACTTCCTTTGACAACATGCTGAAGACTGGGCACGGTGGCTCACGCCTGTAATCCCAGCACTTTGGGAGGCTGAGGTGGGTGAATTGTGAGTTCAGGAGTTCAAGACCAGACTGACAACATGGCAAAACCCTATCTCTACAAAAAAAAAAAAAAAACACCCACAAAAAATTAGCCAGGCATGGTGGCATGCGCCTGTAGCCCCAGCTACTTGGGAGGCTGAGGTGGGAGGATCCCTTGAGCCTGGGAAGCGGAGGATGCAGTGAGCTCAAATCGAGCCAGTGCACTCCACTCAGTGACAGAGCAGCAAGACCCTGTCTCAAAAGGAAAAGAAAAAAAAAGACAACAACAAGAAAGCATTATCAAGTAGATAAATGCTTGAACATTTTTAGCTGGTCCGCTATTACTTCTAAAAACCTTTCCATAGGAAACCAAGCCCTACAACCCATATAAGCATTTCTCACAGTAACCCAACAGAGCAGCTACTATTATAATCCCCATTTTACAGATGAGAAAACAGACAGACTTGCAGAGGTCAAGAGCCTAGTTCAAGATCACCCAGCTTAGCACGGCTCCAGCTGCCTGCCTCTGACAACCACACATGTGGCTTAACCCCAATACTGCAGTGCTGCAAAGCCAGAACAGACAAAAACAGCTGCTGCACAGCGTAAGCTTTCTGGAGAAAACAGAAGCTACTACTGCTACAACCCACTTGCTCTTTTCCCAAAGCTCTCCACTGTGAGGAGGACAGTCTCTTATGTATCTACACTGCAAAACTTCATAATATATTCCCCACAACATTTTGTGTATATACCTTACGCTGCTCAAAGTACTATTACAAAACTTGCCTTATCAGCTTTTATTTTTTTGAGACAGGGACTTGCTCTGTTGCCCAGGTTGGAGTGCAGGTGCAGTGGTGCAGTCACAGCTCACTGCAGCCTCGACCTCCTGGGCTCAGGTGATCCACCTCAGCTGGGACTACAGGTGAGCGACACCATGCCTGGCTAATTTTTTGTAGAGATAGGGTTTTACCATGTTACTCAGGCTGTTCTCGAACTCCTGGGCTTAAGCGATCCTCCCACTTTGGCCTCCCAAAGTGCTTGGGATTACAGGTGTGAGCCACTGCACTGGGCTTCCTTATAGTTTTTTTTTTTTAGATGGAGTTTCGTTCTCCTCACCCAGGCTGGAGTGCAGTGGTGCAATCTTCGCTCACTGAACCTCCGCTTCCCTGTTTTAAGCGATTCTCCTAGTAGCTGAGGCTACAGGCTTGTGCCACCACACCCAGCCAATTTTGTATTTTTAGTAGAGATGGGGTTTCACCATGCTGGTCAGGCTGGTCTCAAACTCCTGATCTCAGGTGATCCGCCCGCCTCGGCCTCCCAAAGTGCTGGGATTATAGGTGTGAGCCACCACACCTGGCCTTCCTCACAGATTTTAAAACCCACCTGGGAAGGGTAAGTATTCTCTTCATTCCAAAGACAAGGGCATTGGAACCTGGAGACTAAACAATTTGCCCAAGGTCAGAGGATTCAATATGCTGTCTCCTCAATGATACTACTGATATCACCCAAGCCTCATAGAAGAAACAGAATTTCTGCCAGAGTTAACCATAAAGACCATTTCCAATGGATGGGAAATGGTTGCCTTTCAACTTCAGTAACTTGCAATTAAGAATATCATGTTACTTGCCTGAGCATTAAACTGAGAAAACACCAACTTGCACTTTTCTTCATTTCCCAAACCATGGAAGATGCTATAAGATTTTGTCCTTAAATTTCAGCTCTTTTTTCCCCCTCATCCAACTGAAAAAATTCATTTCTACTTACACAGAAAGTGTACCTTTTAAAAAAATTACCCCAAAAAATGAAGTTCACTCTTCTGGAAATACCCTTTCAAGGCTTCAGGAAAAGTACCTTTCCTACCAACTGGACAGCAATATTCACATAAATCCTAAGTGTCTGACCCTCCTGTTAGAATGATGGTAAGTTAAATGCCATGGGAAGAAAATCAGTCTCAAATTTAAAGGAATTCAAATGCCTGTAGTAAAAATCAGTGAGTAGGTGAAAATCTAGAAAATCTCTCTCTCTATTGTCTCCATCTCAAGGACCATTACTCACAAAACGGCAGAGTAAGACAGGACATAGGAGACAGCAGAAAAAGATACGAGGCTTTCCTTTCACTGAAAGTATGGCCGGGTGTGTGGCTAACACCTGTAATCCCAGCACTTTGGGAGGCCAAGGCAGGCAGATCACCTAAGGTCTGGAGTTTGAGACCATCCTGGTCAACATGGTGAAACTCTGTCTCCACTAAAAATACAAACTAGCTGGGTGTGGTGGTGTATGTCTGTAGTTCTAGCTACTTGGAAGGCTGAGGCAGGAGAACTGCTTGAACCTGGGAGGCAGAGGCTGCAGTGAGCTGAGATCGTGCCACTGCATTCTAGCCTGGGCAAAACAGTGACTCTGTCTCAAAAAAAAAAAAGTGTAAATCAAAGTCAATTCCATCTAAAGTTTCAAAGGAAAAAATAAAAACTGCTCCAAGGAATGAGTCATAAAGTGATATTTAGAAATCAAGATTATCTTAGAAATTTCACTTCATTGACTCATTCTCAAAAACTAACTTCAAGGTAAGAACCTCACTTTATCAAGTTGTTTTTTTCTGGGTTCACCAGATCTAAAGAAAGCTTGACTTTGTCCATGAACTCCCAATAGTGTGGAAAGTAATTTTCCTTGAAATCCACAGGCAAGGGATTGCATCCTAATTGCATCATTTGCTCTTTGTTTTGAGGATACTGGAGAGAATTCTAAGGACAAGGGGAAAGAGTTGTGCTTAAAAATACTCAGCCTAATCACAAAATGGAACCGCTTCAACAACAACTGCACCCTGAACTTATGGTTGGAAAATAAAAACCCAAATCAGTGGAGAAGTCTGGTTTCTCCCTAACATGCAGCCTTCACCAATATGAAGTTGTATTTAAGAATAATGGCAGAGACACTCTAAAATCTAGAAGAGAAAGAAAGAGTGAAAGAGAGAAAGAGGAAGGAAGGAAGGAAGGAAGGAAAAATATTCATAAATAAAGGTACCCCTCTCAAATACATTTTTCACTGGTGAAGATGTTATTACAAACCTACATTCCAATCTAGTTAAGGGATCATTTATTGAAAGATTTAAGTCCCCAAATCTACCTAAACCCTGAGATCATTAGTTCATACTCCTATTGATGCAAAAGGCCTCTATTCAATTTTAAACTTTTAAAAAATCTAAGTCAAAACCAAGGGGGGGGCAAAACGAGGGAGGGAGAGAAGTATTCATAATAAGCAAGAGAAGTGTGTTTTTTTTTTTTTTTTTTTTTTTTTAAAGACGGGGTTTCACCATGTTGGTCAGGCTGGTCTTGAACTCCCAACCTCAGGTGATCCGCCCGCCTTGGCCTCCAAAGTGCTTGGATTACAGGCGTGAGCCACCACGCCCGGCCGAGAAGTGTGTTTTGTAATCTTTAAAGTGCTTTCTCATTTGATCCTCAAAACAATCCCAAGCAGAGGTTGGTGCCCATTTGTCAGATGACAGAATCACAGGATTTTAAGGCTAGAAAGAACTAACTTCCCACCAATGTTTCCCACTAGAACAGAAGAAGGGGTCTTGTCTGGTGGCTACCTACTGTATTCTCAGGACCTAGAGGAGTACCTGGTATACAATAGATGCTCATCAACATCACCTCTACTATATGTTCAAAAAGCCCAACCCAAACAGTTTTTGAAGGTGATAACGCCAATCCAGAAGTGATATGACCTGGCCAAGGCCTTATTGCTGGCTACCTGTTCCCCACACTCCTGCTTCCTAATTCAGGGCAGGCTCTTCCCCGCTACTCAGGCTGCCACTGAGACTCTGAGGGTTTCCCAAGCCCCTGCCCCCAGAAGTCACTGGCATCTGATAATTTTAGCTTACATCCTCCTCCCTTACACAGCTATCTGTTTCCTTCATATGTATCACTCTTCACTTAGTTCCACAACCCTTTATTCAGCACCTATCACATGCAAAGGACCACGACTGGAGGATCCAAAGATGAGAGTCGCTGCTCTCCAGGGAGTGACAAGCCCATGAGAACTCCAAAAGGCAACACCAGGAAGGAGCTCTGATGCAGAGAACTGGACTTGCAAATGTTGGGAGAAGAGACACTCTAGGCAGAGGGGCCTGACGAACGGACAGAGCCTGCACACAGTGTGCAGGAAGGAGCAGGTGGTCTGGCTGGATCGCAAGGTACAGTGCACAGAAGCCCCAACTTGGAATCAGCCTACGAAAGAACTATGAGGACAAGAAGCTAAAATTATTTAGGTGGTTTCTTACTTCCTCCTGATACCACTTTCCTTTATTCTTGTCCCACCTCCTCCTGGCAAAAAAAAAAAGCAGCTAACAAAAACTTCTGAATATTCCCCCTGTATCTTCATTATGTACTTTATAATTTGGATAAGTGCTCTCGGTAATATCTTATTATAATGAACAATTTCAGAACCAAAGGTACCAACTGTGGCTCCATACCCACCCAAACGGTCAATTAACCAATTTTCTTTTTTTTTTTTGGAGACAGGGTTTCACTCTGTCATCCAGGTCAACCAATTCTTAATGTTTTGGTAGTTAAGAATCCTTCTGACAATCTGATAAAAACTTAAACAGTTGATTTCAGAAAATTATGCACTTACACAAAAAAAATTCAGGCACCCTGGATTAAGAACCCTTGCCCTGATCGGGCACAGTGGCTCACGCCTGTAATCTCAGCACTTTGGGAGGCTGAGGCGGGCAGATTATGAGGTCAAGAAATCGAGACCATCTTGGCCAACATGGTGAAATCCCCCCCTCCACTAAAAATACAAAAATCAGCTGGGCGTGGTGGCACACGCCATAGTCCCAGCTACTCGGGATGCTGAGGCAGAAGAATTTCTTGAATCCATGAGGCAGAGGTTGCAATGAGCTGAGATTACACCACTGCACTCCAGCCTGGTGACAAAGTGAGACTGTCTCACATACAAAAAAAAAAAGGCCGGGCGTGTTGGTTCACATCTGTAATCCCAGCACTTTGGGGGGCCAAAGCGTCAGAAGTTCGAGACCAGTCTGGCCAATATAGTGAAACCCCATCTCTACTAAAACTACTACAAAAAAAAAAAAAGAAAAAAATTAGCTGGGTGTGGTGGTGTGCGCCTGTAATCCCAGCTATTCGGGAGGCTGAGGCAGGAGAATTGCGTGAACCCAGGAGGCGGAGACTGCAATGAGACAAGATCGCGCCATTGCACTCCAGCTCTGGTGAGTGAGACTCCGTCTCAAAAAAAAAAAAAAAAAAAAAAAAAAAAAAAAGAACCCTTGCCCTAGCAAAAAGCCTAAGAAAAGTGGCCAAAAAGGAGAGACTGAGCCACTGTTTCTAACTAGGAACATCCAACTCCCCCGTTCACATAAGTAGAATACTCCTTCTTCTACACAACGTGGTAATTATCCTCAATGAATAAATAAATGTGGGAATTTCTCCATGGTTTAAATCCTCACCTGCTAGTAACAATACAGCTTCCATTTATTGGGCTCTACTCTGTGGCAGAAGTACTGCAGGGCGGGTCATAGTTATATCCCCATTGTACACATCAGGAAACCAAGGCTCAGAGCTATCAATGGGCCTGGCCAAGGCTACCCAGCTGGAAGGTGGCAGAGCTGGGTTTGGAACTCTGGTATGTTGACTTCCAAAGTCCAACAATACTACCTCCCACCAGAGGGAACCTTATTACCATACTGATCACTGGGAGACAGCAAAGAATACTGCCAAAGAGCCACAACCCAACCATTTCCATCTGCTCTTCTAGTAAGTAAACAGTCCAGTCCAAGGGTCCAGTCCCGTATTACACACCGTCTGGGCATCCAGTAAACACTTCCTGAGTGACTGAGGGCAAAGAGAGCCATATACTGTTGTCCACAGAAAAGCAGAGAAATAGAGTCAATAGTGGTTAAGTGAGTTCCATTTGAATTCATGTGTCACAGCTACAGCCTCAGTCACTGCTGTGTTTCCAACTGTACCTCTCCAGTTTGGCAATGACCCCAAACACCTCATCTTTTACACCCTCTCATGCAAAGGTCTGCAACCTATCAATGAGGTAATGAGATAAATCAACAGTGAAATTTCAACGAAACACAGAATAAGTCTAGATAACCTCCCCTGTGTTCCTGTTCTACCCTGTATATCCTCTATGACTATAGCATAGCTGTGCCCATGAGACTAACATCGACCATCTCTGAGCACTTACATGGGTATCACTAGAAGCCTCGAAGGGCCAGGATCCGGTCATTTCATCTCTGTATGACCACTGCCCAGCATGGGCCTCAGCATACATATGACAAAAGAATGAATACTTATACCTAGAAATACAGTAATCATTATTTCAAATAGAAAGATATTTTTACTAAGCAATGAGAGAAGAGATGAAGATTTAAGAGCCATAACACGAAGCTTCCAAAAAAGAAAGCTTGCACACTCCTTCCTTAGGTGTTCAACAGTAGAGTTCTTTGCACCAAGGACCCCTCCAAATAAATATCAGGAAAAAATAAAAGGCAGATCTCAATCTAGAACAGTAAAGTAAAAGGGAGACAAAATGAGGCCATGGGGCTCAGTGTTACTCTAAGCCAGTGGTTCTAATCTTTTTTGGGTCATGGATTCCTTTGAGAATTTGACGAAATCTACAAATCCTTTCTCTGCAGAAAATAAACAGAACCAGAAATTCAGCCTACACTCTGAAAGCATCATAGACACCCCTAACCCAACCCCTTAAGGGTCTACAGATCCTCAAGTTCCTTTAACCTTTGCTTAGAATCTGCACGTCTAGCCATGCCTCACTAGAGGCAACCCAAAACACTACCTACTTAGGTTTCCAGCGGTCACACTGTTAAAGGAAGCTGAAGCAATGGCTTTAGTGCTTGTAATGCCTCACCACCCACAATGGCCTCTACTCCTCGTTTCCTGATAAATATGGTTAAGCCACAGAAACAAACTGTGAGGTGAGGATATTCTATTTTCCCCTACTAGAAAGTAAGAAATTCAAAAGCAGGAGCCATGTCTGATAGTGCTATGTATTCCACCTAGGGGAGGTGCACATTTTAGATAATTAATCATTGCTATTTGGTTTACTAAAGAAATGTTTGTTTTTTTTTTTGAGATGGAGTCTCGCTCTTGTCGCCCAGGCTGGAGTGCAGTGCTCGATCTCAGCTCACTGCAACCTTCGCCTCCGGGGTTCAAGCTATTCTCCTGCCTCAGCCTCCTGAGTAGCTGGAATTACAAGCATCTGCCACCACGCCTGGCTAATTTTTTGTATGTTTAGTAGAGATAGGGTTTCATCATGTTGGCCAGGCTGGTCTCAAACTCCTGACCTCAGGTGATCCACCTGCCTGGGCCTTCCAAAGTGCTGGGATTACAGGCGTGAGCCACTGTACCCGGCCAATATTATATACATTATTGATTGGTTGATTGACCGGAGACAGAGTCTCGCCCTGTCTCGAAGACTGGAGTGAAGTGGCAATAATCAGAACTGACTGCATCCTTGACCTCCCAGGTTCAATCGATCCTCCCACCTCCACCTCCTGAGTAGCTGGAACTACAGGTGTACACCACCATACCCAGCTAATTTTTAAAATTTTTTTCTAGAGATGGAATCTCACTATATTGCCCAAGTTGATCTCGAACTCCTGGCCTTAAACAATCCTCCCACCTCAGCCTCCCAGAGACATTTTTCTTTTTTTTTTTTGAGATGGAGCTTTATTCTTGTTGCTCAGGCTGGAGTGCAACGGCGTAATCTTGGCTCACTGCAACCTCCACCTCTCAGTTTTAAGCAATTCTCCTGCCTCAGCCTCCCGAGTAGCTGGGATTACAGCCAATACCCCATCACACCTGGCTAATTTTTGTATTTTTAGTAGAGATGGGGTTTATCCATGTTGGTCAGGTTGGTCTAGAACTTCTGACCTAAGGCGAGTCGCCCACCTTGGCCTCCCAAAGTCCTATGATTACAGGTGTGAGCCACTGTGCCCGGCCAGGGATATTTTTCAATAAACATTTCCTGAACAACAACAATGCCTAGTTTCCTGAGTTATATGTTTAGAGATACAATGATGAAAAGCACAGCCACTGGCTTCAAGGAACTTAAGATACAGGTGGAGATAGAGTGAAGAAAACAGGCCATTAGAAGGCAAAGTACTAAGCACCACAACAGGGGTCCACTCAGCAGGCAAACTCAGACAAGGGGCTGAGTTCTGTGGGTCAGGGGAAGGCTTCCTAAAAAAAATAAAATCTAAGCCAGAGACCTAAAGAATGAAAAGGAATTAGTCAAGCTGCATGTTTTGTTTTTCAGGTGATCTTTATGGATTTTACTTTTGCTTTAGTCAGGGAGGGGGGTAACAGGAGAATATCCCTGATTAGAAGTATATGAAAAGACCCAGAAGCATGGAGTTAGGGGGAGAGCTAGTCACTCCACACGGTGAGAGCACTGAGTTTAAGGAGGAAAGTAGGCCGGGCGTGGTGGCTCACACCTGTAATCCAAGCACTTTGGGAGGCCAAGGCCGGCGGATCACCTGAGGTCGGGAGTTCAAGACCAGCCTGACCAACATGGTGAAACCCCATCTTTATTTAAAAAAAAAAAAAAAAAGGAGGGAAGTGGGCAGACAGGCAGAGCTTCTAGAGGCCCTTAGAGAGAAGCCCTATATATGAACACGCTCCCTTGGTGAAGTCACAGCCCTCAGAAGCTCTTGCTAGTCACAGCTTCTATTTTAACTTCTTGCTTTGGAATAATTTTAGATTTACAGAAATGCTGCAGATGTTACAGAGTCCTCACATACCCTTCACCCAGCTTCCCCTAATGTTCACATAACCGTGATGTATTTGTCAAAACTAAGAAATTAACTTCAGTACAAAAAACTCAAACTACAGACTTTCAGATTTTACCAGTTTTTCCATTTGTTGCCTTTTCTGTCCCAGGATCCAATCCAAGACCCCACATTCCACTTAATTCAAAGACTTTTAAAAATTCCTTTCTTTACTTTGGAGTACCACAGTTTATCATTTGCATCAGTCTCCATGCACGCTCCCCCATCCCCCCAGCTTCACCAACTCACTCAGAAGGTAAATATGTCCTTTCAGTACAGAATAGAAGGCACAAAAACAGAGATGTGGAGTATAAACAAGTAATAGGGAGTCAAGGAAATTTAACAAACAAGAGAAATCAGTGACATATTTACACAAGAATGTACACACACATACACACACCCACGCCACTTACAAAATGAACCTGGCCTAAGATGCTGCAAATTCAAAATTCAAGCAGACATGTTTCTGCTTTTTCAGTTTTGCTAGCAGTATACTCTTTAATCTCTCTCTCTTTAATGATCCCAACCACTCCAAGAAGTCAAGACAAAATCACCTGAACATTCAATCCATCCTTAAAACAAAATTCTAGCAAAATCATCTGGGATTTGGGAAGGGGAAAGCAATGATTCATCCTCTTTCCCGTATTTTCACTAAGGACTCTTAAGCCTTAGGATAGAATTTCAATCTTACCACTACAATTGTTAAAAAGGCACTTTACCAATATTAGTCATACTTCCGTTACATTTATAACCTGCATTCTAAGCCTCCTCCATCTCCTAAAACTCTCAAACCTACAACCTTGAGTAATGCCCGATTTCTAGAATCAAGTGTGAATCCTGTGCAGAAATCACTGTAATGTTAATACAAACTGGCAATGTATGCTACAATTAAAAAATACAACTATTATGGCTGGGCATGGTGGCTCACGCCTGTAATCACAGCACTTTGGGAGGCCGAGGTGGGCGGATCGTGAGGTCGAGTTCAAGACCAGCGTGATCAACATGGTGAAACCCCGTCTCTACTAAAAATACAAAAGTTAGCCGGGTGCGGTGGCGCACGCCTGTAATCCCAGCTGCTCGGGAGGCTGAAGCAGGAGAATCGCTTGAACCCGGGAGGCAGAGGCTGCAGTGAGCCGAGATGACACCACTGCACTCCAGCCTGGGCGACAAAGTGAGACTCTGTCTCAGAAAAACAAAAAACAAAAAAACCCCAGAACTATTAACAATGGTTATCCCTGGGAGGAAGACTTTAAGGAATACTTTAACTTTTCTTATATTTCAGCTAGTGAAAGCATTCAACAAGTACATGAAGAGCACAGCCCTATGTCAGAATTAGAAGTAGGAAAAAAAGAAAATAAAATAAATAACCTCCCTTAGGGAGCACAGTGTAGATCTGCACTACTCTCCACTACTTCGGCTGTTTAAAGTTAAACTACTAATAATTACATAAAATTTTAAAATTTGGTTTCTTAGCCCCCACTAGCTACATTTCAAGTAGCGGAGGCTACCACAATGAACAATGCAGAAAGTTCTATTAGACAGGGCTGATATAAATGCAGACCTGATGCTAATTCAGCCTTGCAAACAGAGAGGAGGCATCTGACGTGAGCAGCATGAAGGCGAGCCCTCCAGCATGGATGACGACAGCACACAGCACTGGCGTCCCTGCAGCATCATGCCAGACCCCAAGGTATCTCCAACACTCTTTCCCCAGGTCAAAAGCAAAATACAAGGAGGCAGCAGAGAAATGAAATGGGTGACGGGCTTTGACTGTACTTTAAGTAAGACAAGCTTAGATGAAAACACTCTAAAATGAAAAAAATCACATTGTAAAAATCTATTTCCAGCTGGGTGCAATGGCACACATCTGTAGTCCCAGCTACTCAGGAGCCTGAGGCGGGAGGATTGCTTGAGCCAGGGAGTTCGAGTCCAGCCTTGGCAACATTTTGAAAACTCATCTCTGAAAAAGTAGAAATTTTAAAAATTAAGATTAAAAAAAATCCAATTAGAACCTCACTAAAGGCCAGGTGTGGTGGCTCACGCCTGTAATCCCAGCACTTTGGGAGGCCGAGGTGGGCAGATCACGAGGCCAGGAGTTTGAGACCAGCCTGGCCAATATGGTAAAACACTGTCTCTACTAAGAAAAAAAAAAAAATACAAAAATTAGCCAGGCATGGTGGCGCGCACCTGTAGTCCCAGCTACTCGGGAGGCTGAGGCAGAAGATTCACTTGAACCCAGGAGGCGGATTACCGCAGTAAGCCGAGATCGTGCCACTGCACTCTAGCCTGGGTGATGGAGCAAAATCCTGTCTCAAAAAGAAAGAAATTCAAGAACCTCACTAAAAAGGTACAGGGGAAAATGGAACTGGGATTAACTGGTAGATCATTCTGGTAATCTTTAACAAGTAAGGTAAACTAGAGATCAAGAGGACAAATCAAAGGATGTACTATGACCATCTAAATTCCTTCCGGTGAGAGAAACATCTCCCAATGATCAAGGTTAGGATGTGAAATCACAGGCATTAACCCCACATTAATAAAAACAAGCAGGGCCAGAGAGGGAGGGAGGTGGGGAGGAGAGAGCACACAAACCCGGCCTTGTACTTTCTAAGTGGTGGTAGTTTATTTTTCTATTCCTCTGACTCCTTCGCTTACATCACCTAGCATGTGGGGCCTTAGTTTCCTCATCTGAATAATGGGTACAAGGATAGTACCTACTTCATTGGGCTTTTATGTGGATTCCTTGAGTTAATACATGTAAAGTACATAAAACAGTGCCTGGCATACAAAAAAAAAAACTAATGAAATATTGGCTATTATTATTTCAAGAGTCACAAACTATCTCTGAGGATCTAGTCTCACTTGTCCAAAAGTAAAATGATTTCCCTAAGGGTGAGCTCACAGGGGAAGGGGATGTTGTGTTGACTCTCATATAAGAAAGAGTTTTTCTTTTTTTTTCCCCAAGATGGAATCTCACTCTACCGCCAAGCTGGAGTGCAGTGGCACGATCTCGGCTCACTGCAACCTGTCTCCCCCAGGTTCAAGCAATTCTCCTGAAGGGGCAATTTTGAAAAGTCCAATCCATCCCAAGCTGAAACACCTTCCAATCATGTCCTATGGGTTATTATTCATAATTCCCAAAGCCATGGAGACAGCTGAAAGAACCTCTGCAAGCTTTAGGATTTAGATATAGAACCCTGGGCCAGGCACAATGGCTCACGCCTATCATCCCAACACGATGGGAAGTCAAGGCAGGAGGATCATTTGAGGCCAGGAGTTTGAGACCAGCCTGCACAACATAGCAAGACCTTGTCTCTACT
This sequence comes from Ateles fusciceps, assembly GCA_036589455.1. Lineage (NCBI taxonomy): Eukaryota > Metazoa > Chordata > Mammalia > Primates > Atelidae > Ateles > Ateles fusciceps. The sequence continues at coordinate 2,425,410 of JAZHEH010000929.1, read as the reverse complement.
AAAAATTTTAAAAACTAGCCGGGCATGGTGGGTGCGCGCCTGTAGTCCCAACTGAGGCAGGAGGATCACTTGAGCCCAGAAAGTTGAGGTTGCAGCAAGCCATGATCATGCCACTGCACTCTAGTCCTCAAACCTGTAATCTTAGTACTTTGGGAGGCCTAATCGAGGGAACTGCTTGAGCCCAGGAGTTCAAGACCAGCCTGGGCAACATGGCAAAACCCCGTCTCTACAAAAAATACAAAAATTAGCCAGGCATGGTGGCACATGCCTGTAGTCCCAGCTACTAGGGAGGCTGAGATGGATCACTGGAGCCCAGGTGTTTGAGGCTGCAGTGAGCTGTGAGCATGCCACTGCATTCCAGCCTATCTCAAAAGGGGTGCGGGGGGGCGGCGGGGAAAAGGACATCACCACTATTTTATAGATGAGAAAACTAAGGCCCTAAAAAGTTAAATAGCTGGCCTGTGGCAGTTTTCCTCAGTTTACGTTTAACATGAGAATTATAAGCACATACCTACATATGTTCCTATAAGGCAGCTAGTTTCCTTGGGAAGGGATATCTTTTATTCTGAAGTTAGATCCTTTTCGTTGTTGTTGCCCCAGGCTGCAGTGTAGCTGACACAATCATAGCTTACTGCAGCCTCCAACTCCTGGACTCAAGTGATCCTCCTGCCTCAGCTTCCAAAAGTGTTGGGATTACATGTGTGAGCCACCATGCCCAGCCTAGATCCTACTTTTTATGAAATAACGGTGGAAATAATTTTTCTTTTTTAAATGCCCTCCTTGGCAAAACTAAAAACCATTAAAGTTGTACAGGCAAACTATGCTTTTTTTTTTTGAGATGGAGTCTCACTGTCATCCAGGCTGGAGTGCAGGTGGCACAATCTCAGCTCACTGTACCTCCCCCAGGTTCAAATGATTCTCCTGTCTCAGCCTCCTGAGTAGGCAGGATTACAGGTTCACACCACCACACCTGGCTCAATTTTTGTATTTTAGTAGAGATGGGGTTTTACCATGTTGCCCAGGCTGGTCTCAAACTCCTAAGCTCAGGCAATCTGCCCATCTTGGCCTCCCAAGTGCTAGGATCACAGGCGTGAGCCACCGCGCCTGGCCAGTATACTATGTTTTACTGACATTCCTTTTACTGCACTTCAGATACTGTGGTGTTTTGTTTTTTTTTTTAAATTGAAGGTCATTGGCAACCCTGGCTTGAACAAGTCTATCAGCGCCAATTTTCCAACAGCATATGTGCTCACTTCATGTCTTGATGCCAAGTTTTGGTCATGCTTGCAATATTTCAAACTTTTCCATTATTATTCTGTTATGGTGATCTGTGACTAGTGATGTTTGCTCTTAATATTGCAATTGATTTTGGGCACCATAAACTGCACCAATATAAGACGGCAAGTTTAAAAAACTTGCCAGGAGTTTGAGACTCCTCATCTCTGTCCCTGTTCTCTGAGACACAGCCATGTTGAAGTTAGGCCAATTGGCTGGTGTGGTGGCTCACGTCTGTAATCCCAGCACTTTGGAAGGCCAAGGCAGGTAGATCTCATGCTTGTAATCCCAGCTACTTGGGAGGCTGAGGCAGGAGAATGGCCTGAACCCAGGAGGCGGAGGTTGTGGTGAGCCGAGATCGCACTACTGCACTCCAGCTTGGGTGACAGAATGAGTCTTCGTCTCCAAAAAAAAAAAAAGAACATTCATTTGAGAGGCCACGGCACCAGGAGGATCCCTTGCAGGAGTTTAAGACCAACGTGGACAATGTAGCAAGACCCTATCTCTTTTAAAAAACCAAAACAAAACAAATTAGCCCAGCACGGCAGCATATGCCTATAGTCTCGGCTACTCGGTAGGCTGAGGCAGGAGGATCCCTTGAGCCCAGGAGTTCAAAGTTAGAGTAAGCTACGATCACACCACTGCATTCCAGCCTGGGTGACACAGCAGACCCCATCTCTTAAAAAAAGAAAATAAAAATAGAAGATTCATGATTCATGAGAGAGGTCACAATATCAACATTAACAGGAATTTGGAAGAAGTTGATTCTAACCCTCATGGACAGCTTTGAGAAGTCCAAGACTTCACTGGAGGAAGTCACCACCGACGTGGGAGAAAGTGAACGAGAATTCGAAATGGAATTTGAAGATGTGACAGAATTGCTGCAATCTTATAATAAAATGAACAGATGACGAACTGCTTTTTTTTTGAGACAGTTTTGCTCTTGTTGCCCAGGCTGGAGTACAATGGTGCTATCTCAGCTCCCTGCAACTTCCACCTTCCAGGTTCAAGAGATTCTCCTGCCTCAGCCTCCCGAGTAGCTGGGATTACATGCAAGCGCCACCACACCCCGTTAATTTTTGTATTTTTAGTAGAGATGGGGTTTCTTCATGTTGGCCAGGCTGATCTCCAACTCCCGACCTCAGGTGATCTGCCCGCCTCAGCCTCCCAAGCGTTGGGATTACAGGCGTGAGTCACGCGCCTGGACAGGAATTGCGTCTCATTGGTGAGCAAAGAAAGCTATGTTTTTTTGAGACAGGGTCTCACCCCATCGCCCAGCTTGGAGTGCAGTGGTGCGGTCTCAGCTCACTGCAACCTCTATCTCCAGGGTTAAAGCAATTCTTGTGCCTCAACCTCCCAAGTATCTGGCATTACAGGCATGCACCACCATGCCCGGCTAATGTTTGTATTCTTAGTAGAGATGGGGTTTAGCCATGTTGGCCAGGTTGGCCTTGAACTCCTGACCTCAAGTGATTTGTCCACCTTGGTCTCCCGAAGTACAGGGGTCACAGGGGTTGGGCACTGTGCCCAACGGTTTTTTTTTGAGACGGAGTCTAGCTCTGCCACCCAGGCTGGAAGTGCAATGGTACAATCTCAGCTCACTGCAACCTCCACTTCCTGGGTTCAAGTGATTCTCCTGCCTCAGCCTCCTGAGTAGCTGGACTACAGGCACTCGCCACCATGCCTAATTTTTGTATTTTTAGTAGAGACAGGGTTTCTCCATGTTGGCCAGGCTGGTCTCAAACTCCTGACCTCAGGTGATCTGCCCACCTTGGCCTCCCAAAGTGCTGGGATTACAGGTGTGAGCCACTGTGCCCAGTCTGCCCAGCAATTTTTTAAGAAAGAATCTACTCCTGGTGAGGATGCTGTGAACACTACAGAAATGACAACAAAGGATTCAAGGTATTGCATAGCTTAGCTGATAAAGTAGCATCAGGGTTTGAGAGGCTTGATTCTAATTTAGAAAGAAGTCCTACTGTGGATAAAATGCTATCAAACGGCATTCCATGCTACAGAGAAATCTTTCATGGAAAAAAAAGAATCAATGAATGTGGCAAACTTCACTGTTGTCTTAACAAATTGCCGCAGCTAGCCCAAACTTCAGAAACCACCACCCTGATGAGTAAGAAACCATCAGCATCAAGGCAGGATCATCCACCAGCAAAAAGGTTATGACTCACCAAGGCCTCAGATGATTACTAGCATTTTTTAAGCAGTAACATATTTTTACAGGAGGCTGAGGCCAGAGAACCACCTGAGCCCTGGAGGCTGAGGCTTCAGTGAGCCCTGACCACACCACTGCACTTCAGGCTGGGCAACAGAATAAATAAGACTTCCTCTCAAAAAAAAAAAAAAAAAAAGGAAGCTGGGGGAACTGGGCACAGTGGCTCATGCCTATAAACCCAGCACTTTGGTAGGCTGAGGTGGGCAGATCACTTGGCTAGGAGTTTGAGACCACCCTGGCCAACATAGCGAAACTCCATCTCTGTGAAAACAGAAAAAGTTTCCTTCTTGTTGCCCAGGTTGGAGCACATGGTGTGATACTGGCTCACTGCAATCTCTGCCTCCCGGGTTAAAGCGATTCTCCTGCCTCAGCCTCCTGAGCAACTGGGATTACAGGCATGTGCCATCACGTCCGACTAATTTTTGTTTGTTTGTTTTTGAGATGGAGTCTCGCTCTGTTGCCACCGGAGTGCAGTGGTGTGATCTCAGCTCACTGTAACCTCCACCTCTCAGGTTTAAGTGATTCTCCTGTCTCAGCCTCCTGAGTAGCTGGGAAAACAGCCATGTGCCACCATGCCCAGCTCATTTTTGTATTTTTAGTAGAGACAGGGTTTCACCATGTTGGCTAGGATGGTCTCCATCTCTTGATCTCGTGATCTGCCCATCTCAGCCTCCCAAAGTGCTGGGGATTACAGGCGTGAGCCACTGCGCCCGGCCAAAACGTAGCTTTTATATGCACTGGGAAATCAAAAACTGTGTGTGACTGGCTTTATCGCCTTATCTGCTTTATTGCAGTAGTCTGGAACTAATCCCACACCATCTCTGAGTTATGTTTAGCTGGTCTATTAAAGCCAAATCTGGCCAGGTGCAGCTGCTCACACCTGTAATCCCAGCGCTTTGGGAGGCTGAAAAGGGAGGCTTGAGCCTAGGAGTTCAAGACCAGCCTGGGCAACACAGCAAGTCCTGTCTCTACAAAAAATTAAAAAATTTTAAGAATTAGCCGAGCACGGTGGCACATGTACACCTGTGGTCCCAGCTAGCTACTCAGAGGCTGAGGCAAGATGATTGTTTGAGCCTGTGAGGTAAGGCTACAGTAAGGTGTGATCGTGCCACTGCACTCCATAAACCGTGGGTGAGACCCTGTCTCAAAAATAAAAAAATTCGCCGGGCGAGGTGGCTCACGCCTGTAATCCTAGCATTTTGGGAGGCTGAGGCGGGCGGATCACCTGAGGTCAGGAGTTCAAGACCAGCCTGACCAACATGGTGAAACCCCGGTCTTTAAAAATAAATAAAATAAATAAAAAGAAAAAAAAATTTAAAAAGTCAGGTCCAGATAGCGCAGCACGAATAATGCCATATACTAAGCATATTAACTAGCACCGTGACCCCGTGGGTAAAAACTACCATACTCTCCTTTTTAAGAGACAAGGTGCCTAAGGCACCAAGAGTTTAAAGGGCCTTGTCAGAGGGTGCAGAAGGTAAGAGGTAGGACTGGGACCCAGGCCACGTATCGTGATGAGAAAAAGAGTACCTCAACAAATGTGGACAACTGCTATTTAGCCTATGACCCGCTATTTAGCCTTACGACCTGGTGTTAACATTTACGTGTAGGAGACACTTTCTGATAAGACCTTCAAACTATATGCTACCTAGGGGCAAATTACAAGTTTTACAAAGACCGAGAGATAACAAATCGATAGCATGTGCTGCTCCACTGATCCAAAATTTCATCATGCCGCCTGTGCGGCCTCTAACATGCTCGCTTACCTGAACAGTTTAATTACTTAATTGTTCTCTTTCATTCTCCGAGCAAACTAAAAGGTTACCAACTTTAAAGCTATGTTAACGCTTGGCAGTTAGTTCTCAAAAAATAAAAATAATGACTGTGGCAAGCAGAACAGGTATTCAAGCCCATTTTATAGACAAAATAACTCAAAATAAGAATAAATGACTCGTCCTAAGTCACAAAGTTGGTAAGATGCAAATGAAAACTAACAACAGAAAAGTTTCTTTCCTCTACACAGCATGAAGAATCCCAAGAATCTAAAGACTGAAAGATGAGAGACTTCATCTTTTCTAGGGCTCTCTCATTCAGAAACTCATACCTTTATTCAATCAAGGCTGAGTTCATATTGACCTGTCAGGTCATGTTCCAGATGATGTCACAGAACAAATGGAGGAACAAAAGACAAAAATCTCACAGAGCACCCAAAGCCCTTTATTTTGCAATTTCTTCCTGATGCCTGAACGTCAACCTCCTTGCAGTGAAAGTCTGTTACTCTCCCCCAACAACAGAAAGAATTATCAGTAAGCAAATATTTAATAGATATATGTGTAAACATCTTGTCAAATAACAACAAAACCAAATGGGGTAAACTTGAAAATTATTGCATATTCAAGGCAAAAGGGCTGGGCGCGGTGGCTCACAACTGTATCCCAGCACTTTGGGAGGCTGAGCAGGCAGATCACGAGGTCAGGAATTCAAGACCAGCCTGGCCAATATGGTGAAATCCCATTTCTACTAAAAATACAAAAATTAGATGGACATGGTGGCAGCATGTAATTCCAGCTACTCGGGAGGCAGAGGCAGGAGAATCTCTTGAACCCGGGAGGCGGAAGTTGCAGTGAGCCGAGATCATGCCACTGCACTCCAGCCTGGGTGACAGAGTGAGACTCCAACTCAAAACAAATAAAAAAAGAAAAAACATGAGCTTGGATTGCTTTCTTTAAAAGTTCTTCTCATAATAAGATGAAATCTGTCTTCCTAGTCAATGCATTCTTGCACAAAAATGCTTAGTCACACATAATTCTTTAAGATAAGATCAAGGAAAAATAATCAGGCCACTGGCCTTCTAAATTTTTTACTTTCTGCTAAAGAAACTGGGTGTTCCTTGTGTTACCTGTAAGGGAAGAATTGCTTTTGTTTTATAAACGGCATATGAATCCTGAGGAGGAGGAGGCATGTTTTGTGCACTTTAAACCTTGTGGACACCCAGATGTCTCCCTCTGTCCTCTGGAACTACAAAGATTTAGTTTGTTCCCTCTTCTGCTTACTAGACTTACTGCTAAATTATTTAAATATTTAAATAAAATTAATTCAAGACAGGACTTCAAAACAGAAGTTGGGGGGGGAAAAATTTAATAGTTTAAGTATTAAATAAATTTTAACCTTATTAAAATGTTTTTGGTCCATAAGAGGGAACACATAACCAATTTTATAGCCATTCCTGAATTTGACCAATGGATCCTTTCTCTTTTTTTTTTTTTTTCTGAGACGGAGTCTTGCTCTGTTGCCCAGGCTGGAGTGCAGTGGTGCAATCTCAGCTCAAAGCAATTTCTGTCTCCCAGGTTTAAGCAATTCTCCTGCTTTAGCCTCCCGAGTAGCTGGGATTACAGGCACCTGCCACCACGCCTGGCTAATTTTTTTTTTTGTATTTTTAGTAGAGACAGGGTTTCACCATGTTGGCTAGGCTAGCTTGGAACTCCTCACCTCAAATGATCTGCCCACCTCAGCCCCACAGCAGGTGTGAGCCACTGTGCCTGGCCCACTCCTTTCTCTTAAAACAAGCACACCTCAGGGGCCAGGGGGAACTTTGTTCAAAGAGAACCGGGGGTTCAGCTCTACCTACTGACCATGCCGTAGACTTGAATTCTCTTCATCTCTGGGCTGAGATCACACTGCGGGGAAAGCGTTCTGGAAAGTGTAAGGTCGGCCAGAGAAGGCAGTAGAGAGCAGAGACTCTGGGCCAGACTGCTTTGGGTATCAACTAGCCATGTGGCCTCGGTCAAGTTCCCTCTCTGGAACCTCGGTTCCGCATCTAGAAGGTGAGATACCACCCACCCTAGAGGGTTATTTTGAGGACAGTATGAGGTAACATTTTGTAGTCTTCTGGTATGTAACAAACAGATCACTGTTAGTACTTGGTAATATTATTAGTAATTAATTTGACTGTTCTCTAAGAAAGGGTGAATGCCTTACCTTCAAAGGTACTAGAGTCCAACAGAGGTTACCATGACTAATTTCTTGCTTTTCAGCTCAATTTTTCCTTCATTTGTTTATACCACACTACAAAAAAAATCTTGTTTAATCTTTTCTTCCCCTAAATCAGAAATAGTAAGATCGTTGTAGAAAGCTTGGGAAAATTCAAAAAAAAGTTATAATCATCCATAATCTTACAACACAAAGTAACAACACTTCAGCATATTTCTTCCACTTTTGCACATATATTTTAAAATAACTGGATTCATGCTGTTTATAGTTCTATATCCTACTTTTTCCCATATTTAATTTATTTTGTGTGCACTTTCCCATGTCAAGTGTTCTCAAAAACATACTTTTTTTTAATGACTCCATAACCTTTACATAAAGCAAACCATTCCCCTAAGGTAAAAACATTTAGATTGTTTTGCTTTTTTTTCTTTTAATTTATAAGCGTCCCTACAGTTAACACAGTTAACGTCTCTTTTGTATATAATCTTGACTCACATCTCTATTTCTGGGTCCCTACAGATTCTTTTTTTCTTTTTTTTTTTTTTGAGACAGAGTCTTGCTCTGTCGCCCAGACTGGAATGTAGTGGCACGATCTCCTCTCACTACAATCTCCGCCTTCCAGGTTCAAGTGATTGTCCTGCCTCAGCCTCCCGAGTAACTGGGATTACAGGCACCAGTCACCACACCCGGCTAATTTTTCTATTTTTGGTAGAGGCGTAGTTTCATCATGTTGGCCCGGCTGATAGCGAACAACTCACCTCAGGTGATCTGCCTACCTAGGCGTCTCAAAGTGCTGGGATTACAGGCATGAGCCACAGCACCCAGCCCCCATAGATTCTTATAAGTAGATCAAGGGTTCTATGTGTCTTAAAACATTGCTGGGCAGGTGTAGTGGCTCACTCGAGTAATCTCAGCACTTTGGGAGGCCAAGGCAGGTGAATCACATGTGGTGAGTAGTTCGAGACCAGCCTGGCCAACATATTGAAACCCTATCTCTACTAAAAATACAAAAATTAGCTGGGCATGGTGGCACGCATTAGTAATCCCAGCTACTCTGGAGGCTGAAGCAGGAGAATTGCTTGAACCTGGGAGGCAGAGGTTATAGTGAGCTGAGATCATGTCACTACACTTCAGCCTGGGTGACCAAGCGAGACTCCATCTCAAAAAACAAGCAAACAAAACACTGCCAAACTACTTTCCAGAAAGTTCACACCAGTTTACCAGCCTGATGGCAGTTTCAATACCAGTCCCATTTCACTCTCACCAGCAGTGACCACTATTTTTTTTTAATTTCCAGCAAACAGAGACCAAAATAATCTGAAATTACAACACAAGTAGAAAAGATCTGTTGTTAAAAGAATGCTATCACACTTGTGATAATTTCTACAATGAAATCACTGTTATCCCATTCTTTATCAGGTATGTGACCTTGCCCAGACAGGTAAAGTTGGAAATATCCTCGATGGGCTGGGCCTGGTGTCTCACACCTGTAATCCCAACATTTTGGGAGGCCAAGGTGGGTGGATCACCTGAGGCCAGGAGTTTGAGACCAGCCTGATCCAACATAGTGAAACTCCGTCTCTACTAAAAATACAAAAATTAGCCGGGTGTGGTGGTGGGCGCCTGTAATCCCCCTACTTGGGAGCCTGAGGTGGGAGAATCACTTGAACCCAGGAGGTGGAGGTTGTAGTGAGCTGAGATTGCACCACTGCATACCAGCCTGGACGACAGAGTGAGACTCCATCTCAAAGAAAAAAAAAGAAATACCCTACATGTTCACATTTATATATTAAACATAAAGTAATAATTGAAGTGCCGTATATAGAGACTCTCAAATAATTTTCAGTGTAGTAAGAACTACATAGGAAAGGGAATTATGCCCCTTCACATGAAAAAGGGGCTGAACAACATGCAAAAGATTCAGAAATGTACATTAACTTTTACGTACTTTTCTACATGTAGATTATACCTTAATGTTTTTTTTGAGATGGAGTTTCCTTCTTGTCGCCCAGTCTGGAGTGCAATGGCGCGATCTCGGCTCACCACAACCGGTTCAAGTGATCTCCTGCCTCAGCCTCCCGAGTACCTGGGATTACAGGCATGTGCTACCACACCCAGCTAATTTGGTATTTTTAGTAGAGACAGGATTGCTCCATGTTGGTCAGGCTGGTCTTGAACTGTCGACCTCAGCTGATTCTCCCGCCTCAGCCACCCAAAGTGCTGGGATTACAGATGTGAGCCACTGCGCCCAGTCTATACCTTAATTTTCTTTTTTTTTTTTTTTTGAGACAGAGTCTTGCTCTGTCACCCAGGCTGGAGTGCAATGGCACGCTCTCGGCTCAACGCAACCTCCACCTCCTGGGTTCAAGCAATTCTCCTGCCTCAGCCTCCCAAGTAGCTGGGATTACAGGTGTGAGCCACCATGCCTGGCTAATTTTTGTATTTTTTAAAAGTAGAGACGGGGTTTCACCATGTTGGTCAGGCTGGTCTCGAACCCCTGACCTCGTGATCCACCCGCCTCAGCCTCCCAAAGTGCTGGGATTACAGGCATGAGCCACTGTGCCCGGCTATACCTTGATTTTCTAAGAAAAAACTTAAAGAGGATTTGTACAGAAGAAAATGTATACACCTTGTATATACATAAGACCAAATCACAACTGCTTTAGCTAACGCTGCCATTTTTTTAAGCCTTTGTGGTTACTGAGTGACTACTGCTAGGTACGTGCCAACAGCCAAGACCCACTTCACAGCAGTCCGGAGTCTTTTTCCCTTTTTCCTCATTTATCAAAGATTTTAGCTACATGCCTCAACTGACTGACCAATCAGAGGAAGAAATTTCTTCTATGTTGGCAGCATTAAAAAAACTACAGAGTGATTTCAGGCCATTAAAAAGGTTACATAAAAGCAGCATCCACCAGCCTCTAACCTACAAAGTTCACAGGCATATTTGAAAAATAAGGACCTAGTGATACATTTTATCACCAATCATTTAGGTACGCTATTCCCAGTGAAATAATTCCCTTGAAGTGAAAGCTACTCTAGCAGAAGATGCAGATTTCAAGAATCTAATAATCTTGTATTAATGCAGTGCTGACTTTCATTTGTACACAATCAATTTGTTACTGAACAAAGAACTCTTTTAATTGCCCATAACAATTAATGGTAATCATTTTCCTTTGTCTCATTCCTAAGTAGTGCAGGCGGCAAAAGATAAAGTCACAGTTTTGACCTTTCTTTTAAATGAAAATGGGGAATTAGTACAACGCAATTATACACACACACACACACACACACACACACACACGCATAATGCAAATATATATATATAGATGTACACACATATACACATACATGTATATATAATTTTTTTTTTTTTGAGACAAGGTCTTACTCCATTGCCCAGGCAGGACTGCAGCGGCACAATCATGGCTCACTGGAGCCTTAACCTCTGGGGGTTAGTTGTTTAGATGATCTGTCCACCTTGGCCTCTCAAAGATTACAGGCGTGTGCCACCATGCCTGGCCAAGTATATATATATACCTCAGGAGGCTATTAGCTGTAACTAACCAGCATACTTTTACACTAACATTAACTTTTTTTTTAATGCAAAAAATTACTAAAATAAAGTATCATGGCCAGCATGGTGTTCACACCTGTAATCCCAGCACTGTGGGAGGCCAAGGTGGGTGGATCACACGAGGTCAGGAGTTCGAGACCAGCCTGGCCAACATGGTGAAACCTCATCTCTACTAAAAATACAAAAAACTAGCCAGGTGTGGTGGCGGTCCCTGTAATCCCATCTACTTGGGAGGCTGAGCCAAGAGAATCACTTAAACCTGGGAGATGGAGGTTGCAGTGAGCCGAGATTGTGCCACTGCACTCCAGCCTAAGTGACACAGCAAGACTACATCTCAAAAAAAAAAAAAAAAAGTATCATAGTGAGCTCCACATAAATAACGCAAGAGGAAAAATATATTTCTATCTGTATGTTTCTTTTTAAAATTATTTTTAAATTGTAAATTGATAAACTGTAGTTGTATATATTCTACCTATATATTTTTAGTTGCCTAAAGAAAATCTCTCAATTTGTAGCTACCCAAATACTTTTCTACTTGCTGAAAAAAATGTAGATTTAAGGAGTCATTACATGACCAAACATCTCTATCTTCTTCCTGTTAGACTAGTTTACTTACACCTAGTTTTGTTGCACCTGTGTTTGAATCCACGTCAGAAATAAAATGCTTAACTTTTCCAAAATGCTGGCTAAAAGGCAAGCCAGTACTTGTGGCGCAGATTCTTTTCAAAATACTGTGATATGGAACCTACTGTGTGCTCAAATCTCTGAGTATGAAAATCTTCAAGACCGTTAATACAGGACTGTGTCCCAAGAAGCCAGACATTAATCAGAATAGTCTATTCAACATGTACCTCCCTTCACCCTATATAGTTAATTGTTTACAGCTGACTAAGGTGATGAACTATGCTTATTCTTATACTGAGAGAGGCAATGTAGCCAATCAAACACAAACTTAGAAATCAGACAGACCTGGATTCATAACACTGCCTTACTACTTATTAACTGTGTCATCATGATTAAGAAGTATGCAGATTAAAGGCTGACCAGGGCCAGGCGTGGTGGCTTACACCTGTAATCCTAGCACTTTGGGAGGCCAAAGCGGGTGGATCACCTGAGGTCAGGAGTTCAACACCAGCCTGGCCAACGTGGCAAAACCCTGTCTCTACTAAAAATATAAAAATTAGCTGGGCATGGTGGGCATGTGCCTGTAATCCCAGCTGCGTGGGAGGCTGAGGCACAAGAATTGCTAGAACCCAGGAGGTGGAGGTTGCAGTGAGATGAGATTGTACCACTGTACTCCAGCCTGGGCAACAGAGCGAGACTTGGGGGGGAAAAATAAAAATAAATAAATTTTAAAAAAAGGCTAACCAGGAAAGCATGCCCTCTAAGCATTTAAAGCCAGCAAATGGCCATTACAGTTGGTACAAACATGTCAAAAAAAAAAAAGTCTCTGGCACCTGTCTATCTTCTATTAACATGGATGTAATGGCGGCCTACCAAGTACAAGGTATTTTGCTAGGTATGGTGGGAAATCAAAGATAATATGAGAGACTCCTCATCCTCAGGAGCTTACTATCTAGACAGAGATGACAATCAAGCATTAGCCACAAAATAAGGCAGAATAGGAACCAACCAGTATAATCTCTTCATTTCTCAAATGAAGGAACTGCAGTCCCGAGAAATGAAAATGATTTGGCTAGTCACACAGCTAGGAAATGGCAGGGCTAGGGCTAGGACCCAGGTTTCTTCAATGTTCTTTACATCACAGGAAGCTGCCTCTCCATTGTCCAAAGTCAATCACTAATTTACTACAGTGGCCAGGACAAGGACACCTTCCAAGTAAGAATGCAGAGATATTAGGAAAGCAAAAGAGGCAGGAAACACCTACAGATATAGAATACAACAGTCACAACTGCTGCAAAGTGCACAAAAAGGAAATGTTCGTTTCAATAAAGGAAGGTGAGAGAGACAGGCACGTCTGAAACAAATCTTACGTGCCTGTAATGATGCTTCATGGCTGAAAGTATCTGGTTCTCTGCTAATGTATCAACTTCATAGGATTTCTCTATAGCAGAGAAGCAAATAAATGAAAATCGTATTGACAGATGCCAAAAGTTATCTTCAAGAATTCTTCATAGATGAAGCCTGATCAAGCATTGTATGAAAAGTTAAATAGAAATAAACTTTTGGGAAGATGAACATGAATTATTTGTTTGCATTTCTTAATACCAGCAATACAAGTGCTATTCAGACCATTGCTATTTGAAAGCCTAGGTCAACAATGACTCAGCTTGAAAAATTCCATATTGTTTTTAAAAGAGGTATATGGTTTTAGCTATGCAACTAATATAATCTGGATAACCCCATCCCCCTAAATTATAAAGTAATTTCCATGTGAATGCTTGAAAAACAGGTAGTGTTTATTTTATATCTGAAAAAGTATACAACATTGGTAATTCAGTTCATATTACTGCATCTCCCAGGGAAAGAGCCCACTGCCCAGACTCTGGGTTATAGGACTTGATGACAGGCAGTCAGGGGTTGGCAGGTGAGGGAGGAATCGAAGAGCAGCGGCAACAGGAGCTTAGTCCTAAGTCCTGGCTCTAACTCGGTAAGTGACCCAGAACACCAGGCACCTATAATCCGACCTGGACAGCACACCAGACTTCAGAGGAGAAAGATGAAGCCCAGAGAGGTAAAGCAATTTGTTCAAGGTTCCAACTAATTAGAACAAGGGCGAGATCAGAAGGCAGGTCCCTGCCCTTATATAAGTCTAGCACTTTGCTGTGGCAGGAAGCCTGTCACAATGCCCTATGCCAGCCTTCCATTTCTCCATCTGTAAATGAGGAGGCTGGACTAGGCACTGATTTTCACAGAGTTCCAATAAGCCAAGGCATCAAAGGAGGTACTTCTGCTAGTCACTTTCTCTCTCCACGCAAAGAATCTCAACTTAACCTATTTCATATATCATGAAAAAGAAATTTTACCAAATGGACTACATGGACAGTGCTGTGATGAATAATAAGAAATTTTTTTTTAAAGATGGGGTTTCCCCATGTTGGTCAGGCTGGTCTTGAACTCCCAACCTCAGGTGATCTGTACCCAAGCACTTGGCCTCCAAAGTGCTTGGATTACAGGCCTGAGTCACCATGCCCAGCCAAGAAAATTTTTTTAAAAAGTAAAAAAACAGGCCAGGCACAGTGGTTCACACCTGTAAGCTCAGCACTTTGGGAGGCCGAGGCAGGTGGATCACTTGAGATCAGGAGTTCAAGACCAGCCTGGCCAATGTTGTGAAACCACATCTCTATTAAAAATACAAAAATTAGGTTGGAGTGGTGACACATGCCTGTAATGGTACTCGGGAGGCTGAGGGAGGAGAATTGCTTGAACCCGGGAGGCAGAGGTTGCAGTGAGCCGAGATCATGCCAATGCACTCCAACCTGGGCAACAAGAGAGAAACTCCATCTCAAAAAACAAAAAAGCCACAATGACTGTGTAAATCAAGACACTGTTTAGACTGTGAGGTGGTGACTGACAATAGTCATAGCAGATCACAGGAAGACCCTAATGGGGGTCTAACACCTCTCAGCAGACCACAGTGGACCAAAGATGGGAAGCAGACCAGACTAGATGGAGAAGAATCACCACTCCCACCTTTTCAATCTCCAGCTATATTGACCTGACGCATCCCCCTCCTCACATGCAGACTCACCAAACATCTATTAGGCTATGGTGTACTGTCACCTGTGCAGCCCTCACCCCCCTCCCAGGCTGTGTCCTTTGTCAAAAGTCACCATCAGGTCCATGGATCTGCCCATGAATCTGCACATGGACAACTTCTTCTCATCTGGATTAAGAAGAATGAATATTTTCTCATTTGTCATTGTCCTAAATGCGTCGACCTTCATCATGCCAAGGAAAACGGGGGGGGGGGCAAGTAAAGGGGCAGGGGTCGGGGAAGACATGGCCAAAAAAAGGTTAGTTGAAAACAAGATGATGATGGAAGTGAGAACTTTGACCAGATCAGTTTCTAAAAGTCTTTACAAAGATTTTCTAGGCAGGGCAAGGGCCCTTGCAAACATGTTACTAGGCTGAAAGCAGCTGTTTACCGCCGTCTCCTGCTCCAGCCCCCAACTCCAAATGGCCCATTAACTGTGCCAGAAGGCCCAGGATACCACCTCACACTTCTGTAGCATCCAATCCATCATGAAAGCAAACGTCAACGCTGGGGCTGGGGCCTCTGCTAACCTCAGAGAAATCTGACAGTCCTTAAGAACATCAGTTACCAGTATGGGCGGAAAATCAGCTCTTGATTCTGTCTCCTCTCTCCCCTATTACGTAAACTTAGGCTTTGGGCATGCAGGACCTCTATGCTGCCAATGATATTAAAACTCTGCGACACACATTTAAGCAGTACTGCATACACCGCTGTTTTTATTCTTAATTATCTGTCACTTCCACATTAAGAATAAAAAACAACTACTGATATCTACATGGGTAACACAAACTCTAAGATAAATTCAGAGAATTAATCATGATACACAAGGCTAGAGATTCACCAACAAAAATGAACCAAAAATCTTTAAGTCAATAATGGTGAAAGCCCATGCTATACACAGATCATTAAAATTACCAGATTCTGTCAGAAACATTGAAAAAAGTTCAAGGAGCCACAGAGATCTACTATCAGCCCTCTTCACTGTCTCATACACAAATGCCCTAACATTTGATAAGTGAATGGTCCAACTCTGCATGACAGTGAATACTTTTTATTTCAAATGTGTCCACACAGAATCATTTATAAATAAGTGCTAAAATAAACAAAGTTTGATCATAGCTCAGTTAAGAAAGTCCTTCCAGTAAATGCTCCTTCACAGTTGGATGGGTACTTTAATATACAATTGCCCTAGGCCACAGCAGGGGAAAAATCAGACTTTTGATTTACTTAAGAAATAAAATAAATAAACTGAGAACATGCAAAAGATCCCCTCTCCCAAGTTAAGGAAGAAACCGGTTAGCTGGATTTTCTGTAAAAACCACCTCTACCCCTGAATGAACTTCCTACATGAGCTGGGCTTTTTTGAGTGACCTGAATGAACTTCCTAAACCCCAGCCCAACCATATAGTCATTAAAGAAAATAGCTCAGGAATGGCAGCTAAGACAAATTTCTCAGATAATAAGGCTAAAAATCCAATCACATCCGCCAGTTCCTGGCACCCCTTTCTAACTCTACCAAATCAGGTCACTCAAAAAGCTTAAGGAATGTCAGGGCCCACCCACACACCCCTTGTACACCAATGAGCCCCAGAATCTAGCACGGATCTGCCCAGAGGCACTCAGCTCCTGTGGCAGGGAGTGCCTACGATACCAGAGGGCAGAAATCTGAGTGACACTTGGCACTCTCTCTTTCAACAAACAACCGCAAAGTACTTTCCAAACCCAAGCCCTCACCATTTTGAAGACCAGGAAGCTGGAGCCTTCCCAGGGGCCGAGGTGGAAAAGAAATAAGCCCACCTTCCCATCCCCTCCCGCAAGGCCACACTGCAAACCAGAGGCCATTAGGGAAGGCAAGTGGCTTCCCCCTAGGTCCAAGTGTGGCCATAACCCCTGGTGGGATCTGGAGAATTTGAGAACTGGCATACTGGCATTTCCCCAGCAGAGGAAAAACAAAATGACTTGTCAGCTGGGAAGAAAAAATAAAAAATAAAAAAGCACACTCCTAGTGGTGCTGGCTTAGAGGTGGAAGGGGAGAGAGGGTACTAGATGCAATGGCTCAGAGAAGGAAAGAGGGAAAGTGAGAAACAGAAGAAAGATCTGTGAGCAGCTGCATTCCCCTTTTCCAAAGGACACAAATGCAAAGCCCAGAGAACTGAAGGGCGAGAGGAAAGAATATGGGGCAATGGAAACAGATCTACCTCCCCTCCACACTACTAACCCTGGTAGAAGTGGGAGAAATAGGGGAGACACTCCCAGACTCCAGAAAGCAGTAACAATCAACCAACCCCCACCTATTTACCCAGATCTCCCAGGATCCCTGGGGATAGAACCCTCAGTGTTAGGGTGCAGAGAGAGAATCTGCAGTCTCAGAGCCTGGAGAACCTAAGGCCCAATCTAGCCCCTTGGCCTCTGCAGCGGAGGGATGGAGAACAGAGAAAGACAAGCCTGAAAAGGGGAAGCGCTCAATGGGGAATGGGTGGGCCACGGGTTGTGAGCTACGAGAAGCAGGTCTGATAGGAACTACACGGGAAGAGGAGCCTGGCAGGATACAAGGGGAAAAGAAAAAAAGGTGAGGAAGGTGACAAGCCAAGGAGGAATAGAATTGGAAAACGGATATCAAAGGGAGTGAGAATCTATCGCAGCGCTGAGGCAGCTCCAAAAGGGCGGTGGAGGGGGATACATAGGAAAGGATGATTAGGAAGACATCTTAATGTCAGAGTAAGACTCCAAAAGAAGAGGCAGGGCAGTGGAGGGTGGGCAAATAAAGCAGACAGTGAAGGGTGAGGGCTGAATCAAAATGGTGGGGGGAAGAGAATGCCATGTGGAAAACTCAGCCTCAGGAGGGAATAGAGGGGGGACACGGTGACAAGTATCCCAGTGTTAAAGGACCGCTCCAAGATCGAACGGCAATACAGAAGTGAAAAACGGGTCTAGAAATGTGCGGGCAAGTGGACAGCTCCGAAAGGTGCAGAGCTGGGGAGGCAGACACTTAAATAAAGAGGATGGAGCAGAATTAAAAATAAGAGGAAAAAGTGCAGGTGCAAAAAGGATGGGAGGGGGAGGCAGGTCTGTGAGATGCAGAACGGGAAGGGGATGGGGGACCAGCCCGAGAGTTATCAGGGGTACAGTGAGATTAAAGAGCACGTCTAAGGGCCAAAATGGGGAGGAGAGGACTTGGAGCAAAGAGGGGACAGGAAGCAGTTTTTAGGCAGAGAACTGAAGGAGAGACAGGCCAAAGAAAGGAGTAGCAAATGAATGCAGTAGCTCAGAGGAGTGCCAAAAGGAGGTGGGGAGGAGAGAAACCTCCAAGAGAACACTGGGGCTGAAACTGAAGGCAGACTGAGTTAGGGAGACATCAGTTAAGTGAATGGCAGAAATGGGAGACCTGCAGAGTCAGAGAAGGGGGGAGGAGGCTGCTCCCCGGGAAGGTAAAGTCAAAGGCAAGCAGGTGAGGGGGAACGCAGCAAGATCTGAGGTCGGGGCAAGGGGCAGAGCTGAGAGGCAGAAAGGTCTGGAAGAGAGGAAAGGGTCTGAATGGCAAACGGGAGCAAGAACTGAGAAGTGGAGGCGGCAAGCGCGGTGC
This sequence comes from Ateles fusciceps, assembly GCA_036589455.1. Classification (NCBI taxonomy): domain Eukaryota; kingdom Metazoa; phylum Chordata; class Mammalia; order Primates; family Atelidae; genus Ateles; species Ateles fusciceps. Next base: position 2,407,043 of record JAZHEH010000929.1, on the reverse strand, counting down.
GGCCAAGTCCGAGGGGGATCCCAAGGAATTAACGGAAGGGTCAGAGAGGCAGCCGAGGGGCATTCCGGGGTGCAGCACGCTCAGAGGGCAGAGACAGAAATGCGAGCAGTAGGGCCCATGAGGGAACGGGATTAAGTCCAAGGGGGAAGACCTGGGGCAGCAAGGCTTAGCCGAACAGTGGTCTCCGATGGATCTCCAAGGGGTTAGAACCGCAGGTCCTAAAGGGACAGCTCCCAAGGTGCAACAGATTCTGAGACAGTAATAATAGCACAGCAGGGAGGTCAAAGAAGGGGCCGAGGACAGATCTGAAGGGTGTTGAGAACAGAACTGAGAACAGGCAGAAGGGTCAAGGATCTCGAAAGTGGGAGCTACAATTAAGGGATGCAGAATGGTCAGTGAGGAGAAGGTGGGTGCCAGTGCAGAGCCCGGAAAGAGCGAAGGGCATCACGGAGGGGCGGAAGAGGGAAGTGGGGCGCAGAATTGGGAGCCGCTTGGCTGAAGTCGGGGAGGCTGCGAGGCAGACACCGAGATCCCAACGGGTCGAGGGTGGGGGCGGCGGCGGGGACAGCAAGGCTGGGAGGGCAGGGGTAAGTCCAAAGGGCAGCAGGGCCCCACGGGCCGGGCCGACGCGCGAAGCGACCGGGACCGCGGGGCCCGGGGGACTGGGGGGCCGCTCCTCCCCTCCCCCTCCAGCTCCTCCATTGTTCGCGGGCTCCGGCGCCCCGCCGTCCCCCCGTCCCCGCCTCCCCCTGGACCCGCAGCGGGGCGGCGCCCGGCCTCGCCGCCCGGGGCCCGCGAGCTCGCGCACTCACCAGCTGGGCGCCCTCAGCGCGGCCCCGGCCTGAAAGATCCCGGCAGCGGCGACGGGGACCCCGGCGCCATGTTCCCCCTGCTCCTAGTCCAGCAGCGGCCGAGGCGGCGGCGGCGGCTCCGGCGGCGGGGGGCCGGGCAGACCCTCCCTCGCGGGCTCCCTCCTCCGCCTCCTCCACCTCCTCCTCCCGCCGCGCCGCGGCTCTCCCTCGGGGCGGGGGCGGGGAGGGGAAGGGGGAGGGGCGGGAACCAGGGGGAGGGCGGACCAGCCTCGCTCGCTCCCTCCCTCCCTCGCAATGGCGGCGGCGGCGCCTCCTTCCTGCGACGGCCGCTCCCGCGCGCGCGCCCCCTCCTTACTGCGCGTGCGCGGCGCGGGGACCGTTGCAGGGGGATAACGGCCCTGAGCGCGCGCCGCGAAGGGACGAGTAGCACGAGGCAAGGGGGAGAGCACAGAGCGCGTGCGCACCCGAGGGACGCACTGCCACCGCCGCTGCCTGGGGCTAGGAACTGCCGCGGACGGTGCAATGCGCGTGCGCCCCCAAAAATGCCGCTACTGCGGCGCTAGCCGTAGCCAGACGGAGCGCGAGGGGACCTGCAAACGAGCAGAGGGAGCAGGGTGGGCGAGCGCGCGTGCGCGGGGGCTGCCAGTCGGCGCGGCTGCTGTCGCGGGGAGGAGGGAGTGGCTCGCAAGAGCTGCGCGCGTCCCTGCGCGCGCCTCAAGCAGCCGATCTGCCGTCTCGCGCTGGCTCCTGGAGAAAGCCAAAGGAGAGAGGCATGGCCCGGTTTTGGGGGGTGGGGACGAAGGGCGCGATCCCGCTCGCGCGGGACCTGACCAACCAATGGGAAGCAAGTGGAGGTGGGTTTGCCGCGCCAACCGCAACCCCCGGGATAACGGAGGAGGCCAGAAGGAGCGACGTAACGTGGGGCGGTGAGGCGGGGCTGAGAAGGAGGGAGCGCACCCAGCGAGGGAGCTGATTGGAGACTATGAGGAGGCGTGGCCCGCCCCACCCCAATCGGAGGCTCGCAATTCGTCGTCCCGGAAGAAGAGGCGGGGCTGGAGAGCGCGTGCTCTTTCTCCTGGCAGTGAAGAAAATCTGCAGGCAACGCGCGCGTCCATACAACTTGTTTTTGGTTATGTGATCGTCTGATTCCCCAGGAGAGGGAAGACGGCCTGGTCCTGTGTGCAGCTCAAGCCTGTCACTTCGCATTGTGCAAATGATTGCAATCAAATGTCAGTTAGGGCGCCTGAAGGGGAAATAGTAGTGATAGGAGAGGGCACTGCTGTCACCCTTGACTCCTCCGAACTGAAGAGGTGTTCCTCTGGGACTCCTCCGGAAGTACGGATCGTGGAAGATGAGCTTCCCGGGCGTCAAGCCAATATTTGTGGAATGCATGAAAAAAGGATGTTTCCTATTACATTTTGCAATTCTGCCGTCAGTCTCTTCATCTTTAAAATGGGAATAATAGGCCGGGCGCGGCGGCTCACGCCTGTAATCCCAACACTTTGGGAGGCCGAGGCGGGTGGATCACGAGGTCAGGAGTTCGAGACCAACCTGACCAACATGGTGAAACCCCGTCTTTACTAAAAATACAAAAATTAGCCGGGCGTGGTGGCGCGCCTGTAATCCCAGCTGCTCAGGGGGCTGATGCAGGAGAATCGCTTGAATCCAGGAGACAAAGTTTTCAGTGAGCCGCAGTCGCGCCACTGCACTCCAACCTGGGTGACAGAGCGAGACTTTGTCTCAAAATAATAATAATAATCGTACCTCCCTCGTAGGGCTGCTGTGAAAGTTAAATAGATTGTTTTGTAAAGCTCTGGAAATCATGGCTTGTATGTAGTAAGCGCTCTATAAGCGTTGATAAATAAAATTACATGGGCTTGTTTATCCCAATAATAAAGCTTTTTATATTAAAAGTTGTTTCCATTTACCTTTTTTTTTAAGGTAGCACTTTTAGGGTCCGGTGCATTGGCTCAAGCCTGTAATCCCAGCACTTTGGGAGGCCCAGGCGTGCGGATCACTTGAGGTCAGGAGTTCGAGACCATCCTGGCCAACATGGTGCAACCCGATCCCTACTAAAAACACGAAAATTAGCTGGGCGTGGCACCCGGCGCCTGTAATCCCTGCTACTCGGAAGGCTGAAGCAGGAGAATCACTTGAACCCGGGAAGCGGAGGTAGCAGCGAGCCGTGATCGCACCACTGGACTCCAGCCTGGACCACAGAGGGAGACTCCATCTAAAACAAACAAACAAACAAACAAAAACACTTTTAATGCATTCAACTGATTTTTAGATGTTAGCGACTTAAAAACAACAACTTTTCTTTAAGCAGTGGGGGCTGCCAAATAGAGTGCATGGGCTGTCATTGCAAACCCTGGTGTGTAAGGGATTTTTGAGATTACTTGAGGAAACACAGGAAAGATGGAGAGGGCAGTGAATTCCTGATACCCCTACTTCAAATTAATGTCTTTATAACACCTATGCAGTATTCCAGGTCCTTTCAATCTTAAATTTGTGAACTGGCAGCACCTGGAGAACTAGGACGATTGGGCTCACTCTGGATCCCCCAAACTGCTTGGGAGCCCATCAGCTCTGATTTATCCTTCAACTCTCAGCTTGAAGTCACCTTCTCAGGGTAGTCTCCCAGATTTGGCCTGATCCCTCATTTTTTAATAATAAAAATGAGGTTGGGTGCAGTGGCTCACGCCTGTAATCCCAGCACTTTGGGAAGCTGAGGTAGGCAGATCACGAGCTCAGGAGAGTGAGACCATCCTGGCTAACACGGTGAAACCCTATCTCTACTAAAAATACAAAAAATTAGATGGACATGGTGGCAGGCACATGTAATCCCAGCTACTCGGGACGCTGAGACAGGAGAATCGCTTGAACCTGGGAAGCGGATGTTGCAGTGAGCCAAGATCACACCAGTGTACTCCAGCCTGGGACAGAGTGAGACTCCGTCTCAAAATAATAATAAAGTACTTTGTGCCAAGCAACAGTCTTTTTTTATTTTTATTTTTTATTTTGAGATTACGGCTGGGACTACAGACGTGCACCACCCCACCCTGACAATTTTTTTTTTTTTTTTTTTTTTTTTTTTGAAACAGAGTCTTGTTCTGTCACCCAGGCTGGAGGGCAATGGTCCAATCTCCGCTCACTTCAACTTCCACCTCCCAGGTTCAAGCGATTCTCCTGACAGCCTCCTGAGTAGCCTGGACTACAGGCACCATACCTGGCTAATTTTTGTATTTTTAGTAGAGATGGGGTTTCACCATGTTGGCCAGGCTGGTCTCAAACTCCTGGCCTCAAGCGATCCACCTGCCTCGGCCTCTCAAAGTGACGAGATTACAGGCGTGAGTCACCGAGCCTGGCCGCAACATTCTTTTTACTTGTTTTTTGTGGATTCTTTTTTTTTGAAGCAAGGTCTTGCTTTGTTGCCCAGGCTGGAGTGCAGTGGTCCAGTCATGGCTCACTGCAGCCTCAACCTCCTGACCTCATGCAATGCTCCTGAGCATCTGAAACTACATGCCCTTGCCATGACACTTGGCCAATTTTTTTTTTTCTTTTGGGAGAGTCTTGCTATATTGCTCAGGGAGGTCTCAAACTCGTGGCCTCAAGCAGCTTCCTGCCTCAGCTTCCCAAAGGACTGAGTTTACAGGCATGAGCTACCATGACTGGACATGCCAGGCAAAGGTCTAAAAGCACTTTAGACCTATTTAACTCACTGAATCCTCATAACAACCTTATGAGTAAGTTATAAGGTACAGACAGATTACGCAGCTAGTAAGTAGCAGGTTTGAGACTTAAACCCAGACAATTGGATCATGTTACTACACACCTGTTCTTCATGGCACTTCATCAAGGTTTGAAGTTCTGTGTTGGATCCCAGGACTTTGAGGCACTGAGAAGGAAAGATCACTTGAGCCCAGGAGTTCAAGGCTTCATTGAGCTATGATTGTGCCACTGCACTCCATCCTGGGCCACAGAGCCAGGTCCTGTCTCTAAATGTGGCCGGGTGCAGTGGCTCATGCCTGTAATCCCAGCTCTTTGGGAGGCTGAGGCTGGTGGATCATCTGAGGTCTGGAGTTCGAGACCAGCTTGGCCAACCTGGTGAAACCCCGTCTCTACTAAAAATACAAAAAAAATTAGCCGAGAGTGGTGGTGGGCACCTGTAATCCCAGCTACTCTGGAGGCTGAGGCAGGAGAATTGCTTGAACCCCGGAGGTGGAGGTTGCAGAGAGCCAAGATGGTGCCATTGCACTCCAGCCTGGGCAACAAGAGCGAAACTCCATCTCAAAAAAAAAAAAAAAAGATTAAATGTTCTGTGTTGGTATCACCATTTTATGTGTGAACCCTCTGAAGGCAGGGGACTCTGGCTAGTTCCAAATTCTGGCAAATGGCCCACAATTAATACTTGTTAATAAATAAAAATGAATGAGTCGCCCAGGCGCTGTAGCTCAGGCCTGTAATCCCAGCACTTTGGAAGGCTGAGGCAGGCGGATCACTTGAGGCCAGGAATTCAAAACCAGCCTGGCCAACATGATGAAACCCCGTCTCTACTAAAAATACAAAAATCAGCGAGGCGTGGTGATGTTCACCTATAATCCCATCTACTGGGGAGGCTGAAGCAGGAGAATCGCTTGAACCCAGCAGGCAGAGGTTGCAGTGAGCCGAGATCGGGCCACTGCACTGCAGCCTGGGTGACAGAAAGAGACTCTATCTCAAAAAAAAAAGAATGGATCCAATGCTAAACAAGGGGATGGTAGGCACTGCGGACATGGTAGCCAGAGACAAAGTCCTGTCCACTAACTTCTAGCCTTCTTTGAGATGCTCGCTCAGATGTCCCCTCTTCCAGGAGGGCTTCCCTGACGCGACAAGCTGGGTCAGCTGCTCCCTCCAGACTCCCACAATCCCTTTAGGTCTCCCGTCCAAGCCCTGGCCACCTTGGATGGTCCATATCTGGTAACAGGTCTTTCCCATCGGACTGCGAGGCCCCTGAAGGGCAGGGCCAGGGCTGTCTCAGTCATGGTCGATGTCTCTAGCACGGATCGAGGCACAAGTCTGGGACCCAGGCATTGTTTTGTTGCATGAGCGGAACCATCAAGGGGTGCATTCCCAGCTTTGCAATTTTTTCCGGTGCGCAAGAGGGCGGATAGTAGCTGAGCAAGCCAACCACAGGAAGCGGGCTTCCCTGGGGGCAGCCGCCTCCGCTCACCCGGCTAGCCTCCACTGCAGGATAAATAAACAACCGAGTAAACAATTAACCGACACAGAGAAGTGGCGACTGCCGGCTGGGGCCGCGGTCAAGATTTCCCAAGCATCGCCCCAGGGGCCCGAATCGCTGGAGGTCACATCTACGCGAGAGCCCGGGTGGGTTGATACCAGGCGGGCGAGGGATTCTGGACCTGTATTGGAAACCTGCACAGGCAGAAAAATTCACAAAAGGATTTTGCAAAGGGGGTGGGACGCTGGGGTATATACACTCTTCATTTCTGAGAATCTCAAAGAATCAAAGAGGGTGGGACGAGGTCTGCGTGTGACCGAGGAGTCCGTGAGCCCACAGCGCCGCCTGGAGACCGAACAGGGAAGCTGCAGCTGGAGGACGCCGCGGGGCTGGCAGAGAGGTGGACTCTTCAGCCATTGGGCCAAGGGCAGCCAATCACGAGGCAGGAACGGGGAGGCGGGGATGCTCGGATTCCCCGCAGAATCCCAGTGCCTTGGCCCCTTCCTTAGTAGACAGACACTAAATAATATCTACTGAATGAATGCACAATAAACCTCTATATTAAAAAAATATTTTGAGGCAGAGTCTCGCTCTGTCGCCTAAGCTGGAGTGCAGTGGTGCAATCACAGCTTACTGCAAGCACTCCCTCCCTGGCTCAAGGGATCCTCTCACCTCAGCCTCCAGAGTATCTTGGGACTACAGGCATCCGCCACGGCACCCGGCTAATTTTTGTGTTTTTTGTAGAGACAGGGCCTCGCTATGTTGCCCCGGCTGGTCCCGAACTCCTGGAGTGAAGTGATACGTCCACATTGGCCTCCCCAAAGTGGTGGGATTACAGATGTGAGTCACCGCGCCTGGCCAACCTCTTTTTTTTTCTTTCTTTCTTTCTTTCTTTCTTCCCTCCTTCCTTCCTTTCTTCCTCCCTCCCTCCTCTCCTTCCTTCCTTCCCTCCTTTCTCTTTCTTTCTTTCTTTTTCTTTCTTTTCTCTCTCTCTCTCTCTCTTTTTCTTC